>CP139509.1:190411332-191611332 GCA_021014915.2 Artemisia tridentata subsp. tridentata | reverse complement strand
AGTAGCGCCTAGCCAAATATGCATTGATGCCGGTCAGAATGGTCGGCCAACGTGATTCGCGCATGTGGCGCTCCAAGTCAAACATACGCTGTAATCAAATATAGTTAAAATTAACATAAAGATACAAATAAATAATCAAATTTAAATAAATATACACATTGAAACAAATTTAAATAAATGTACACATTCAAATAATTAAATATAGATATATAAATAAATAAACAAATTTAAATAAATATGCACATTTAAATAAATAAACACGATAATATAACAATATAAAAGGAAAATGAAATAACTGACCTCGAGTCGGACCATGACGTGCGCCTTCTTCTCTCTTTCGATATCGTACCAGGAGGGATAGTACAACGGCATCTCCCTAATCAGCTCGCCAATGTAGCTACTGAACCACGTGGCGTTCTTGCCGACATGAATGTACATCCCCAGATCACCATACTCGAACTCAATCGGCCGTGGGCCGTACTCTGCCATGGCTTTCTTGAGGGCTACGTTCTTCGAGGCTTGACGCACCGGCTTCCTGCCGCCATCCCGACCTCCACCCCTGCCTCCCCCCTCGCCCTTCCTCCTCTTCGGGGTCGTCGTGATCCTACAATTGAAGTGAGTGAAAACGTCATAAAATAACATGTAACCAAATTCAAATGATCAAGTTTAAGTTTCTTTGAAAATAATCCAGAAATTCTTACCACCACGGCAACCGCTCTCAATCTGATGGGGAGGGGAAGATGGTGGGTCACCGGCACCGTCACCACCGTGACCGCGCGCGACTGCTGCTGCCATCTGTAAAAGTACAAGTTGAATAACATATAGAAATTTGGGAACAAATTAACATAAGCATGCACACATTCAAATACATACACATTCAAAATAAATATACACATTTAAACAATCAATAACTTCGGACGGGGACTTTCTGAAATTAATCACTAAAATCCTAAAACATTCACAAAAGTCTAACAATAATACACAAATTGACTAACATTCTAAAATCACATTCACAAATCGACTAACAATCACATATACACTAAGTTTGGTTTTTCCTTAACCGATATACAATTCATATTTTACTTACTAAATGCATTAAACTACAAGTAAAAAGAACCTAAGCTACACTAAGTACATACCAACACATTACAACAACTTATACATCAATTTATTAAATGATAAGCTATTTTTTTTTTTTTAAATCAGCAACAAGCAAAAAAGTACAAAACTGCTTAAGACATTAGGATAACCTCACACTCCGATGCATTACACAAAAATAATTCTCTGTAGCAAATACCTAAACTACATATTTTACTTCTATACACATTACAACAACTATAACGTCAATGAATTTCAAGTACACATAATTCATCAAATACTGAAATCAGTAACAAAAGCCTAAACTCACATTACTAATAATCACATGCAATAATCAAAACTCCAACGAGTTAAACTACAACTAAATTCCCAAAATCAGTAAATACGAATGACATCTAAACAGATTACACAGCTCATTAAACTAATGATAATTCATCAGATCAACAGCAAAACGTAAACTACAAACATAACTTTTCAAATTCATTAAGCTACAACTAAAAAAAGCTAAACTACACAAATTTAACTTCTAAACAAGTCACAAATCTACTGATAATTAACCAAACTAGTGGCAAAAACCTAAACTACACACATTACTTACAAAACGCTAAAACTACAACTAAATTCGTTAAATCAGTAAAAAAAAGAAAAATAAAGAACAAAACTAAAGAAATTGCTTCTTAACGCTTTATAACAACTCAATAAACTACAAATAATTCATCAAATCAGTAACAAAAGAAACTAAACTACACCGATTACTTCTAAACGCTTTATAACAACTCGTTAAACTAGTGATGATTCATCAAATCAGTAACGAAAAAAAACCTGAACTACACACATTACTAATAATAAGCATTCAACTACAACTATATTCATTTAATCATTAACGAAAATAAAAATAAAAAATACACAAATTACTTCTAAATGCATTATAACAACTCACTAAACTATAAAAAGAGAGTACATTATATCGGTTGCTTAAAATTAAAGAGCAAAAACTGTTGACGACGACATTTCGACGGGATACCAAAAGTTAATAAAAAGAAATTAAAACGAGGTACATTACCTATGTCTTTGTTGTCTCGGCTCTCACCCTCGGATCTCACTCTCGCTCTCGGCTATCACAGGCTCACAGCTCTCGGCTGTATCGAAAAAAAAAAAAAAAGGAAAAAAAAGAAAAGAAAACAAAATCAAAAAATTAACAATTATAAATTAACAATTAACATTTACTAATTAACAAAATCAAAAAATTAACAAATGCTAATCAAAAATTAAAAATTACCTTCGTTAAACAAGAAATAGTGGGGAAGAAGAAGAGAAAGAATTAAACAATAGAGTAGTTGAGGAGTGAATTAAACATGAGAAGAGAAAGATGAAAAGTGCACAGTGGTGTTCGTGCAGTGGCGGGGCTGTGGTGGCGTAGTGGTTGGGCTGTGGTGGTGTAGTGGTGGTGCTATGGTGGTAGTGGTGGTGTAGTGGAATTGTGATGATAGTGGTGGTGGAGACGGTGGTGGTGTGGTGGAGCTGCTTTATCGCCGGCGATGAAGAGAGTAATTGTTATAACTTTTTTTTTTCTAAGTGTTTGACCAGATCTGGTTTTGGTATAACTTTTTAATTGTCCCGACGACATGTTGTCGGGACCAATAAAGTTATTTTGTCATTTGTGATTTGGCGGGATAAATGAAAATTTTAGGGGGGGGGGGGTGATGCGTGGGTTTTGCAACCTTACAACAGGTTTTACCTCTCGAGGGATCTCAAGAGGCTTACAACCCCACCAGGCAGTGTACCTGACCGATGTAGTATAGTGTAGTGGTAAGTACGGGGGATTGATCGTTCTCCACAGGGAATAGTGTTCGTTAGGTATGAAAGGCTACTCTAATTAGGTCTAAGGGTTGAGGAAGATTCTTTTTATGTTTTTATATTTTTATGAAAGCAAGTAAAATCTCGGGTTTTGAAGGAGTGGGCGGAATTAGTTGCTAGTCAACTAACCCAAATTACTACAAATGCAAATAAAATAAAATAACAAAAATGAAAAGTGGTGAGAAACTTATGTGTGGAGAAATGTGTTTACTTAGATTTCCTTACTCCCTAACTATCTTTTACCGGTTAATTAGTGTGTATTAGTCGCGTGGATGACGGGTGTATTCCTTAATACCATTCGTGGGGTGGCGTACTTACTTCCCCAAACTCTACAAGCTCCTACTTCACTCCTATGTCGAGCCGGCTAGGAAGCTCCTAACATGGGATCACTAGAATTCGCTTGTGCATTAAATACAACCATAAAAACCTTTAGTACGCGTTTGGTTCATGTTTCTTAAGACGTTCAAGCAAGTTACCGAATAGGAAGTTAGCCAGTTTTCTTAAGCCTAACATAGATAAACAATCATCCAATACAACTAACAACACACTAACAACCAATAATCAATAGCTAGGTTTCATTAGATCTAAGCAAACACAAGATAAAATTAGCCTAACATGTTAAACAAAAGACAAGCATAAGATAGAATCAAACAACACATAGACATATTGAATGATTAATTGATAACTTATCTTTCAATGAAACATGGAAGATCTCAAGGCAAGAAGCCCTGAAAAAGTAGCTAAAATCGTCTTAGGGTTTTATCCCAAAATTCCACACACTAAGCTCTCTTCTAATGACAAAAAATTAGAAAACTATATATAGACTTTGACATCTGACGGCGTCACCTTATGCATTGTGACGCCGTCACCTCGCCGTTTTTAGGGTTCCCGGGTGACCTTCTTGACGCCGTCCCTCTTTAGCTCTTCAAAAATCCATTCTGGCTTATCAAGGCTTGACGCCGTCGGACCTATAACGTGACGCCGTCCCCTTATGATTTAAGCCGTGACGCCCTTGATTTAGTTAAAGCGTGACGCCGTCAGAATTCTCATGCAAACTCACTGGCCCGTCATGAGTAAATTTCACATCCAACTTTTCTTGCCAAAGCATGACGCCGTCTGGAGTTAATGTTGACGCCGTCAAAGGTGACTTTCAGCACAATTTTGAGACTTTGCCGTTTTCTTCACTTTTATGCTCCAAAAACGTCCAAAATGCCTCCTTTTCCAGATTTCTCCTCAAAAGTACCTAAAATGACAAAAGGAACGATTTAGGGCAATATTTGATCAAATAAATACGATTTCGGGCTTAAATGACCCCTTAAAAGCGGTACACTTTTCGCCTCATCAAATACCCTTACACTTGAGATTTGCTTGTCCTCAAGCAAATGCGCTTTTATTCTAATCAAAATACAAGTTAGGGGTCATTTAATGCAAACATAAAAGTAATTACAACAAATAATCGTTCCACTTCAATCATAATAAGCACGGAGATTACATACTAGCACCTCACAAGTAGTGTTTAGATACTCACATCTCTCAAGTGTCATCAAAATAAATCTCATAAATGAAAACGGAAAATATCTCTCACTACCTGTCATAGCAAATAGATTACCATAGGCTTGGGAAAGGATCGAAAACCTCCTCCACTAGGCGTAAGCACCTAAGATAAACTATCAAAGAGGGCTTTTAAATGGGTTATAACGTTAGGTGTAGGGAAAAGGAAAACACGGTTTTGTTGGATACGGGATATTTTACTGGTGGCGAGTTAAAGATCTTGATCAATTACATGTACTATACAATGTTGCTAAGCCAAGACTAGACTCGATCTTAAGCTAATGAAAGAAAATAACAAAACATAAACATAAAATAAACATAAAATAAAACGGGATGGTAGTCCGTATGTTTTTTCTATTTTTCTTTTTCTCATTTTTTTTTGTATTTTTCTTGATTTTTTTTTTTTTTTTTTTTTTTTTTTTTTTTTTTTTTTTTTTTTTTTTGCATACACTTTTACCCTACCATCCAAAATAATACATCATAGGGGCATTGCATTCCCCTTACACTTGAACTTTTACATAACTTTACAAATAACTATTCTAATGACTCGAATTAAGATAATTGAAAAACTTGGAGTACTTTTAAAACATTTAGCACATATGGGGGTAATAAATGATGTTCTTCCCCATTACTCCATTACACTAGTACTTTACCCATGAGTCCCAATCGTCCCAAAACAATATGTACAAGGATATGACTCGACTTAGCAACCATGTAATCAACTAGATAATTAACTTGGGTTTAAACAAATGTTGTAACAATAATGCACTAAAAATGAGTGCATACAAGGTAGGCTAAGGCGATTTGGGTGTACATTTAAGTGGGGTGTAACAAATTCTTCCTTTAAGTAAAATGCTTAAAGGTCGAAACGAAAAGATAGGCTCTGAGGGGTGTACTAGGGGTATCGTGTACTAAAAATGAGTACAACGCAAAGGGTGTGGGAGAATTACTTGACCAATGTAGCCAAAGTAATTATAACAAAAACACAGGTGTAAAACATGGGTTAATCCTAATGCCTCTTATCATGTAGTAAATCTAACTACACGAATGTAGTCTCACTTGTGGCCTCGGAATGGTCCTAACGCAAGTTCTAGAATCTAAGTGCTACCGGTACACACATCATAGCATAAATGCTTTTCCTACCAATTCTAGGGGCGAACCTCACATATTTGGGGGTGGAAAATTTTTTAGTGGTACGGTTTTTGTGCTAGTCATATAACTCCTATCCGTGAGACGCTCATTAAGATCAAAGTTTCACTCCTAAATGTTGTAAAAAATTTTAAATTTGGCACTAAAATTACCTTAACAAGTATTTCTCTCAGTTTTATTACACATCTACTATCAAACAAACAAAAATCAAGCGTAATAGTATTCTCTAAAATCGTACTTTTACCCTCCCCTTACACTTAAGATGAACATTGTCCCTAATGTTCAAATAACAAGATGTAAAAGAAAAAGTAAAAGAATGAAATCAAATACTCCCCTGATTCGCTCGTTGGATAATGAAATTACACGGTTAAATCTTCCTCCAAAGAGAATGTTGAAGCTCCATGACTAATGCATCGCCATAAGCTTGATTCAAAACATTTCCTTGTCCAAAATAACCTGTTGAACCTGAGAAAACAAACACGAAAACCTGCATAACATCGGCGGGATAAAATCTATATATAAGGATATAATGCTTGTGGAATGATAACTTTGCAGATTCCTGGAGATTATAAGTTGGAGATTTTAATAAAAACTTTTTATGAAAACAAAATTTTCAAAAATTTCTGGAAATTAAATCTGACGCCGTCAGGTTATAACCCCTGACGCCGTCAGAAATGACCTGACAAAAATTTTCGTTTTAAGTTTCCGGAAAATTTCTGGAAAAACCTTTACCTTACTTCCTGGAAATCCTGCAAAACATCATTATGACTCGATACAAGCATTTGACTCAAACAAATACGAATATATATGTTAATTTATTATTATTACGATTCATGTTCATATGTGTTCTAATAAACCGATTTAGATTTCCCTTACACTTATCTTTTGCAAAATACCTTTATATGTAGTTAAGACGAAGTTAAAAACAAAATAAAGCATTTTCACAAATTAGTTTTGAACATGAATCAATAAGAATAAAAATTAAACACACATACGGAAACAAATAAAATCAAACAAACAAATAAATAAACACACAAAGCAAATAAAACAAATAAAGATTGGGTTGCCTCCCAAGAAGCGCTTTTCTTTATTAACGAGTCTTGTAGCTAGACTCAAAGTCACGTACATTACGTGACTCCATCCTCGGTCACGGTTCCTAGGCCATTCTCCTTCCCGGTTTTATATTCCGGTCCTAATTTCAAACAATCCTTGTAGAAACCGAATATCCTTTCCATAACATAGTCTACTCCTTTACTTCTATCCTTATCATTCCTATAGTAGACTGCTTGTTTAAGCTCCTTCTCAACATTTGACAAGTGTTGGAATTGTTCTATCTTATATGGCATTTGGTAGCTTACTTCATCGGTCTCATCCTTAAATCTAACTATCCCCAAGGAAGGTTCATAAGTCATTCTAGAGACCTCAACAAATGGTTTTCCAAAAACCACTTGAGTCAAGGATGCATCGACTATTGGACGGATATCTTCTACAATTACAAAGTCGGTGACATAGGTGAAGTTTCCTACAATAACCGGTAATCCCTTAACTCTTCCCGTGAAGTTACTCATCCAACCCTTGTCAGGGAACATCCTATACCCAAGTTGATTTTTCATTATCAAGTTGTAGTGGGCTCTAGTCATGACGTTTATGGGTGATCTAAGGTCGATATAAGCTTTCCACACATGTAGATGCCCTATGTTGCATGGTATGTTGAGATTAGAAGGGTCGCCTATTTCTATGATTGGTCTACCTAGGAAGTATGGTGTCTCGGGGTCATCGAATAAGTTTGTATGATATGCACGCTCTTCCTTAGTGGGTAGCCTATTGAAGTAGTCCTCATCATCATCTACTTCTTCAATCTCACTTGTCCTAACTTCCTTATCAACCTCGACTTTCCTATCCTCATCCTTAGGTTCACTATTATCCTCATTCCTATCAATTGGTTTAATAGTGACAATGTTGACAAAGTGGACATGTTTGGATGAAGAAGGGTCTTTGACTTGGGGTCCGCTATTTGTGTTCCTAGCGTCCTTATGTGGAGGTGATAACACTTGGTTATGGAGGGCTTTCAACAAGTTGTCAATTTTATTGGTCATCTCAGTTTGTTGTTGATTGAATTCAGTCTCGAATCTAGCTATCCGAGCTTCTTGAGATGCCATAAATTGAGACATCAATCCTTCAAAGTTATTGGTACTACCATTGCCGGAAGGATTGTTGTTGAAAGTACGGTTCGAGTTGGAACCGCTTGATTGGAAACGATTAGGTGGGTTGGAAGAATTGATTTGTTGTGAGTTTTGGTTTTGTTTCCACCTAAGGTTCGGGTGATTTTTCCATGAGGGGTTGTATGAATCACCATAATGGTTTGGCTCGGGCTTGAAAGTGTACCACTTGTCTCCCGCTCCGTCGGTACGCGAGGATGCGTAGTCCGCAAAAGCTTGTTCGGGGAGTTCCATGCAATCACGAGTGTCGTGGGGACCACTACATAATTCACATGAAGAAGTGATTTTGTTCACTTGGCTTGAAGGTTTAGGAGCCTCGTAGGATTTCATGAGAAACTTGACTTGGTCTTCAAGTTCTATGATCCTACGGTCGGAAGTGCTTGAATTGTTAGAAGGCAAAGATATTGCCTTGACCGTTTTATTCAAATCACGGGGATCACTCCAACTTTCGTTGTCATAAAGAGCAAGATCCTCTAGGAGAGCCCATGATTGTTCCGCACTTAGATCACGTAGCTTGCCACCGGCCGATTGGTCAATGGTTTGCCTTGTGGAGAGATTGATATGGTCATAGAAGATTTGGACTTGGAGCCAAAGTTCTATGCCATGGTGAGGGACTTTTTGGAGTAAGTCCTTGAATCGAGTCCATGCCTCGTAGAGAGTTTCGCCTTGACGTTGTTGGAACATCAAGATATCATTCCTTAGCTTGGTAGTTCTTCCCGGTGGGAAAAACTGAGCAAGGAAACGAGTGGTGAGATCATCCCAAGAGGTGATGGATCCTGCGGGTTGACGTTCTAGCCACTGACTAGCTTGGTCCCGCAGAGAGAATTGGAAGAGACGCAATCGGGTCGTCTCTCGAGTGGCAACATCAAGGTCTATAGAATCAACGATTTTAAGAAAGTCCTTGAGATGTTGATTAGGATCTTCAGAACGAAGTCCATGGAATGCGCATCCGCTTTGCACCAACCGGATGGTGTCGGATCGCAAGGGTGTGATATTGGCTCCTTGAGTGAGCTCAATGGTGTTTCGATAGCCGTGGTGGCTAGGACGGGAATACTCTCCTAAAGTACGGGCTCTAGGAGGTGGTGGTGGTTGTTGTGGTGGTGGGTTGTGGGGGTTAAGGATATTACCATCTTCCATGATGTCGGACGGTATGGTTACGAACAAAGACACGAAGAAAATAGATAGACTAAAGAAAACCTAGAAAAAGAAAATAAAAATCTCACTAGAAAGGAATCTAGTGAGTAGACCTAATAGAAATAAAAATTCAACCTAAACAATAACTATTCCCCGGCAGCGGCGCCAAAAACTTGATGCGTGGGTTTTGCAACCTTACAACAGGTTTTACCTCTCGAGGGATCTCAAGAGGCTTACAACCCCACCAGGCAGTGTACCTGACCGATGTAGTATAGTGTAGTGGTAAGTACGGGGGATTGATCGTTTCTCCACAGGGAATAGTGTTCGTTAGGTATGAAAGGCTACTCTAATTAGGTCTAAGGGTTGAGGAAGATTCTTTTTATGTTTTTATATTTTTATGAAAGCAAGTAAAATCTCGGGTTTTGAAGGAGTGGGCGGAATTAGTTGCTAGTCAACTAACCCAAATTACTACAAATGCAAATAAAATAAAATAACAAAAATGAAAAGTGGTGAGAAACTTATGTGTGGAGAAATGTGTTTACTTAGATTTCCTTACTCCCTAACTATCTTTTACCGGTTAATTAGTGTGTATTAGTCGCGTGGATGACGGGTGTATTCCTTAATACCATTCGTGGGGTGGCGTACTTACTTCCCCAAACTCTACAAGCTCCTACTTCACTCCTATGTCGAGCCGGCTAGGAAGCTCCTAACATGGGATCACTAGAATTCGCTTGTGCATTAAATACAACCATAAAAACCTTTAGTACGCGTTTGGTTCATGTTTCTTAAGACGTTCAAGCAAGTTACCGAATAGGAAGTTAGCCAGTTTTCTTAAGCCTAACATAGATAAACAATCATCCAATACAACTAACAACACACTAACAACCAATAATCAATAGCTAGGTTTCATTAGATCTAAGCAAACACAAGATAAAATTAGCCTAACATGTTAAACAAAAGACAAGCATAAGATAGAATCAAACAACACATAGACATATTGAATGATTAATTGATAACTTATCTTTCAATGAAACATGGAAGATCTCAAGGCAAGAAGCCCTGAAAAAGTAGCTAAAATCGTCTTAGGGTTTTTATCCCAAAATTCCACACACTAAGCTCTCTTCTAATGACAAAAAATTAGAAAACTATATATAGACTTTGACATCTGACGGCGTCACCTTATGCATTGTGACGCCGTCACCTCGCCGTTTTTAGGGTTCCCGGGTGACCTTCTTGACGCCGTCCCTCTTTAGCTCTTCAAAAATCCATTCTGGCTTATCAAGGCTTGACGCCGTCGGACCTATAACGTGACGCCGTCCCCTTATGATTTAAGCCGTGACGCCCTTGATTTAGTTAAAGCGTGACGCCGTCAGAATTCTCATGCAAACTCACTGGCCCGTCATGAGTAAATTTCACATCCAACTTTTCTTGCCAAAGCATGACGCCGTCTGGAGTTAATGTTGACGCCGTCAAAGGTGACTTTCAGCACAATTTTGAGACTTTGCCGTTTTCTTCACTTTTATGCTCCAAAAACGTCCAAAATGCCTCCTTTTCCAGATTTCTCCTCAAAAGTACCTAAAATGACAAAAGGAACGATTTAGGGCAATATTTGATCAAATAAATACGATTTCGGGCTTAAATGACCCCTTAAAAGCGGTACACTTTTCGCCTCATCAGGGGGGTAAATGAATATTTTGGGTTTATGTTACCGACGACATGTCGTCGGTAACAAGTATATAATTAAAAAAATTATTTATTATAAATACTTTTATTTAATATATAATTAACTTAAATAATTTATATTTAAAATTAAATACTTTAGTTTAAAATTAAATACTTTAATTTAAAATTAAATACTATAATTTAAAATTAAATACTTTTATAAAATTAAAATTTTTATTTATTATAAATACTTTTATTTAACAGATAATTAACTTAAATACTTTATATTTAAAATTAAATAATTTAATTTAAAATTAAATACTTTTATAAAATTAAATTTTTTTATTTATTATAAATACTTTTATTTAATATATAATTAACTTAAATACTTTACATTTAAAATTAAATACTTTAGTTTAAAATTAAATACTTTAATTTAAAATTTTATACTTTAATTTAAAATTAAATACTTTTAAAAAATTATATTTATTTATTTATTATAAATACTTTTATTTAATATATAATTAAAATTAAATAAAATAACTAGTCAAAATTTTAAGTGTCCCAGTAAATTTTCTAAAATAAAATTAAAAAATTCCGCCAAAATCCTCAACTTAATAGTTAAACGGATTAAATAAACGTTTCACGGAGTTGTGGATATACATAATATGTTAAACGAATGAGTCGATATGTTATAGAAATACATAACATGTTAAACGGATGAGTCGATGTGTTATGGGTGTACATCTCATGTTAAACGGATGAGTCAAGGTGTTATGGATATACATAATATGTTAAACGAATGAGTCGATATGTTATAGATATACATCCCATGTTAAACACATGAGTCAAGATGTTAGGGATATACATAATATGTTAAACGAATGAGTCGATATGTTATAGATATACATAACATGTTAAACGGATGAGTCGAGGTGTTATGGATATACATCACATGTTAAATGGATGAGTCAAGATGTTATGGATATACATAACATGTTAAACGAATGAGTCGATATGTTATAGATATACATAACATGTTAAACGGATGAGTCGATACATCTCAAAACATTCCCAATGCTTCCCATCAAACACTTCCCGCCAAAACACTTCCAACCAAAATTTCCCACCAAAATATTGGCGCCAAAATTTTCCCACCAAAAGCTAGCAGATCTTTACAGCCTCTTATAACCAACCTCACAACCCCACAACCTCCTATCCTCAAAACGAATGAGTCAAGATGATATGGTTGTACATGAGATGTTAAACGAATGAGTCGAGATGATATGGTTGTACACCAGATGTTAAACGAATGAGCCGAGATGATATGGTTTTACATGAGATGTTAAACGAATGAGTCGAGATGATATGGTTGTACACGAGAAGTTAAACGAATGAGCCGAGATGATGTGATTGTACATGAGATGTTAAACGAATGAGTCGAGATGATATGGTTATACATAACATGTTAAACGAATGAGTCGAGATGATATGGTTATACACGAGATGTTAAACGAATGAGTCGAGATGATATGGTTGTACACGAGATGTTAAACGAATGAGTCGAGATGATATGGTTGTACACGAGTTGTTAAACGAATGAGTCGAGATGATATGGTGGTACATAAGATGTTAAACGAATGAGTCGAGATGATATGGTTGTACACAAGATGTTAAACGAATGAGTCGAGATGATATGGTTGTACACAAGATGTTAAACGAATGAGTCGAGATGATATGGTTATACACGAGATGTTAAACGAATGAGTCGAGATGATATGATTATACATGAGATGTTAAACGAATGAGCCGAGATGATATGGTTATACACGAGAATTACCCACCAAAATTTTCCACCAAAATATTGGCGCCAAAATTTTCCCACCAAAGCTAGCATATCTGCTCTTATCCTCACAAACACATTATATAAACTCTTATCCTCAAAACCACTCAACCTCACAACCTCTTATCTTTACACCAATTTGAAAACCTGAGATGCAGCGATATAATCCTTTTATGTGTTCTTGTGGAACAGGAAATATAAAACTAAGAAAATCACATAAAAAATATATATTTGGATGGGAATATTATGCATGTCCTCTTTCGAAGGTGAACAATCATACATTTCTTATTTATGTAAATATACAAATAATCATAACATTTCCTTATTTATGTAACAACCAAGAGAAAAAGATCATGGATGTGGATATTTTATGTGGAAGAGTGAATTTGATGACCGGTTACGAGTAATCTCTTTTGCTTCAACATCTCAAGGTGATGGATCTACACCAATAGAGTGCTCAAACTGTAATGCCAAAGATCTTAGGATAAACATGCTGGAATCACAAAAACAGGTGCTAGAGACAAGAGTAAGGATGTTGGAGGCAAGACTTGAAATGGCAACGAATCCCGACGACCACGACCACGCATGTCAGTCGACTGCAATACTCCGTGAGCTGTTAGGTGACATGGACAATCTTCACATGTAGTGTTGTTGTTGTTGTTGTTGTTTAATAAAATGTTGTTGTTGTTGTGAAAACTTAAGTATTTCACAATGCTTCGTTAGTGGTGGTGATCTACCTATCTTTTGTTGACCAGGTTCTGAGTTAACCAAATTATGGTGTCCAAACACCCTTTTAAACAACAGGGTATTTCAAATATACAATTTTCCAACACGCAAGAGTTCTCAACCACATACATTTCATACAGACTCAAACGAAACAACTTGACAAGCAAACGAAACAGATCAAACGAAAAAACTCGACAAGCAAACGAAACAACTCAAACGAAATAACTCGACAAGCAAATGACACAACTCGACAAGCAAACGAAACTACTCAAACGAAACAACTCGACAAGCAAACGAAACACACGACATAGACCATAAGAAACATCGCCCGTTCATTTTTTTTGCTGCTACTTCCCACTTTGCTAGAACCTGCACCATCTTTTCCCTTCCTTGCTTTCCTTTGCTTGATGAAATGTTCAAACATAGCTTCAAGATTTGTTATCCTATTTTCCAGATCATCAATTTTTGTTTTCAACGTGCTTTCTCCTCCAACATTTAGAGCTTGAGCGTCCAACATCTCTCTGTAGTACGGCTTTTTCCTCAACCATTCCAGAATCTAGTCTCTTATCCACGGGCTAATGTTCTTATAAGAACCATATTCATCATAAATTTCGTAGCCATATGTATTAAGAACTTCATTAAAGAGACCCTCCGACGATAAAACCTTTGACCACTCATCTTCCGGCGTGTGACCAGCCATTGTTATATGTGTTTTGTGAGAATTAACGATTGGTTTATGTGCATTTTGCCGAGTTGATGATGATTGGTTATATATAAGTAAAATATTGGCGGGAAAATAAATCCCTACGACATGTCGTCGGGATCAATTTGGCGTGATAAAAAATTATGCCCAATTATTCGCTATTATTTACAAGCTGGGGAGACCAAATTTGGCCTCATTTCGTCCCAACGACATGTTGTCGGGAAAATAACACTAATCGTTACGATTAACGTTAATTAAACGCTAATCACTGTAATTAGTTTCAATTTATATGGTACCAACGACGTCATCGGTACCATGTTGGCGGGGAAATTCCCGAGTAATTATTCCCAATTATTGAGATGGGGGGTGTAAGTTAACATTGTCCCGACGACATGTCGTCGGGATTTTAACAACAAAAAAATTCAACGCTCGCTTGTTTCGGTCAAATGATTTTTTTGTCCTTGAGTGCTAAATGCCGACGACAATTTTCGTCGGGACCGTGTTCGTCGCCCGTTCTCCTGATTCTTGTAGTGTGATGACTGCACACCATTTGTCCGGTGAACTCGATCACGAACTACATAAGATAAATGGAACCTATTAACTAACAGGTTTATCCATTAATCTGAAACAACTAATTTAGGTATAACATCCTTGGATTCCAGTTAGAAACCTTTTGATATTGCAAAAAAGTAAGTGATAGTGATGTATACACGATCGATCAAAATCTTTTGGAAAGCAAATCAAATCCTTCCGATTATTACGGGAAATATATAAAGATGTCCACTTTGCGTTGAGAACATACTATACCCACGCGTAAAAACAATTATAAGTCGAAGTGACGCAAGATGTATTTTACATATTTTTTCGACCACAATTCTATTGGATTTATTTTTAAAATAAAAAGTTACTAGCATATAAGATAATAAAATTAAAAAGTGAGATCTCTATTATAATAAAAGGTAAAGTATATAGTACTAGTTAAAGATTTTGTTTGGTGAAAATTTGATGCTTATTGGATTCCAAATATATTCTAATTATGATGTGTTATTCCAATATCTTTTTCTTCCAAAGATGGAGTCCATCTATACGTACTAAAGAAGGCAAATAAATACATTTTTTTTTTTTTTTTTTTTTTTTTTTATTGTGACAACTTTAATAAACAAAGTAATATGCCCTTGTATCAAAATTTCAAACCTAAAAAGTTATATACCATATTTTTGGGGTGAAAAATAATTTAATGAAGTCCAACTCGTCGATAAGGTTGTTGATTTTCTTAAAAAATAATAGTGATTGAAGTCTTTTGATTAATTAATTGAAACAAACAAGTCAAACGAAAAGAAAGATTAAAGATTCTTTTGTCCAAGTCTCTCATAGGTGTGGTTTATTTAAGTATTCTGTTTTTTTGTTTTTTTCATCAACACTAAAATCAGTTTCTATTTGCGTTCCAATGGCCAAATAGTCAACATTAAAGTGGGTTATGTGCTTTCTTTTTATTGGAAAGTAAAAGCTTTTAAATTTTATCTCTAAAAGACGAATTTGATTCTTTATTATCATTTTTTTTTTATAGTTATAAATTTAAGTTCATTTCTCGATTTGTGCATTTCATCCTTGTGCAAGGGCCATGCTAATCTTCTCTGTATCGTTCTAATTTTATCGGATGTCCCCGAAGAGACATAAATTTAAGTTCATTTATGTATCAAAGGATTATTTTTTATTTAATATTATTTTTTTAATATATATATATCAAGAGATCAATTTTAGCTGTTCATTTTCTAGATTATATAACAAACCAACTTCTATCTATATTTTTACAAAAAAAATTAATATCACTTAAACCGTTAATCGTTAAATGAAAAAAATTATACTATTGTGACGAGCATTTAATTATATTTTTATACATGGGCACTTTGATATACTTTCGGCAAACTTTTTTTTTGTTGCTTTTTCCACCTCTTTTCGTCTCTTTTTTTTTTTTTTTTTTTTTTTTTTTTTTAAACTTGCATGAGAAATCACATGTGATTAAACATTAATTTGAATATTCGAATATCTAAACATGTAATAAATGAACATAACATTTTCTACAATATTTTAAAACTTTCACCATTTTTTCTTTTGAAAACTATACATTCATAGTATTCCAACTATATATAATACATTATATTTCAATTGTAAATTAGTGTTTTTAATTCGTCTAACTTGGATAAAACACATAAAATCACATATGATTTTAAACACACGTGATCTCAATTACATGTGATTTTACCACATGCGATTATAGAAATTTCACAAATAAACTGCTATAATTTATAATTCGAGTATAGTGTGTGATATATGGTTAGAAAGCCATAAACATGTGTTTTTCATTGCAAAAACAGAAAAAGTCTTTGATTTATAGAAAAATATTTATGTCAATTTTAGTAAAGATGTTTAGTTTTTGAACTTCGATATTAATGTTAAATCACATATGATATGTCATGTGAATTTCAATACCGAAAAGAAAACGTGAAAAAAAAAAGTTTGTTGAAAGTATATCAAAGTACCGATCTATAGAAATATAATTAATGCTCTTCATGATGGTATAGTTTGTTTTGTTCAACGATTAACGATTTATTAGATATTTAAACTAAAAAACAATGGGTTTAATTGAATTTTTAATTTATATATGAATTAATCTCTCTTTTTTTTCTAAACTAAAAAATATGAATGGCTGAAATTTGTCTGTTGATATGTTAGAAACTTTTGATATATATAAGAGCTCTCCTCATAATTATAACATAAATAAAATCATGGACCTAAGAGTATTGTTCATTGAAAACTACAAAATAAGGTTATAAAGAAAACGGGGTTTTGATATTTTTATAATACACCCCTAATTAGTTTTAACCTTAAACTAATGACAAATGACAATAAACTTAGATGTATTATTTTTATTCAACTCTTACGTAAATTAAATAAAATATTTATTTAAAATTATACCATTAAAAGTGGGTTTTTAAATATGATTAAAATGGACCTAATATAACAATCTTACTGATTTTTTTTACGATTTTATAAAATGTTTTAAATGAGGAATCCAACCCGCGTGTTTTTGCTGAATGTTTGTACACGATACCATTGTACGTACCAGATATAAGAGTTTTCTAACGAAGGAATTGCAATTTTATGTGAAAATAGTTTTCTTAAGCGTTTTTTATTATAAATACCGCAAAACCTTGACTAAATCAAACGTTGTACTGTATATTTATTTTGGTTCCGGTTGCTAATACATTCTGCATTATGGCAAAACCTTGACTAAATGAAACGTCCTATAAGTTAATTTGAGGGTCATAATATTTTTTGTTGGACATTATGCATAAATATATTATAAAAGTGCCACATACGTTGTTAGAAAAGAAATATCAACTTTACATTTAACATACCTTTCTAAAACATACAATGTCACAAGATATCCTGCTACATTTACCGCGTACAAATAATAGGTCCAATGACCCGTAACAAATCCTACTACATTTATCGTGAACAAGTGATTTTATATTGAAATTGTTCCAAACAGATTCAACAATCCGTAAATATAGCAAAATCCATACCCAACATTTTCTGCCAGGTGAATCATCCTTTGAAGTAAATTTTCAAAACCGTCATTGTTGTCCATCTTAAATTTATAGTATTCTTCCTTTAACTAGGTATCCTAAACCCCAGATCCATCAATGTCTTGTTCCTCTTCAACAAACATTCATACGAACTTCCCCCTCCTCTTCAGGTCCTTTAAAGTTTTCCATAAACTTGGTACATAGCTTTAACCGCTGGGACTCTCCAACGTTATCTGAGAATTTTTAGATTCAAGTAACCTTTCCAAACACAACAACGAGTTGTAGCTTGTTTGTAGGAAGCTTAGCAAATGCAAACAAACTCTTGTCTTCTGCGCAAATGTTCTCATTTTTTATTTTGTTTGCAACAACATGTTGTTTTACCGCATAGCTGCCATGATAGTTGTATAGGATATGAATGTATGATGCCAAACAACTACAATTGCATAGTATAACTATTGTACGAACTCGTTTCGGACCAAGCTTTTTCTCTTACCGGACATAAGAGAGTTTCACCCATAATGTATTATGCAAGAAACCATGGCTCTTCTTTCTTCTGGTATACTCGGAATATGTAAATTGTTTCATCTCTTCTAGCGCCTAAAAAAGCACAATTCTAATTAGTTTATTCATAAGTGCAATATAAAATTATAGAAATATGCTAAAAAAACAAAATATTCAGACTGCTAGGCTAACCAGGAAGATCTTCAGGACTCCAAATTTTTATGCTCGAACCGCTGGCTATTAAATGTTCCAACAACCTGAGGTCAGATGGACCAAATATTACTCCATTTTGGATCATGAAGTGTTAGGCCGATGAATTCACGCAAAAACATTGAAGACAGTTATAATTTTGCAAATAAAATGTATTACATACGGGAAAGTAATGAACTCATGTATACCTTGTCCTTTCCAAAAGTAACCATCATCTCTTCAAGTTGATTCGGATCCCCAACTCCCCGTTCGGTACTTTGTACGCGAACCTTGCGTAAAAGGGTGGCACGAATCAACAAACATGTTACCTGAGACATTGATTGGTTTCTATTTAGAATACGCACAATATGTACAATAGACACACAAACATTGTGATAATGAGGCTAGGAGAAATTGATAAAGAAATTCTTTAGAAACCGTTCAAGGAGTTTTTTTTGTCACGAAAAAGATCAGATAACAGTTTCCACGTCGCATAACGTTTCCGCTAAAGTATCACTAAGAATTTCTATATCGATTTCTTATTAATACCATGTTACGTATCACGGATAGTCTAAATAACAAAATGAACAATGGCTTAGTAACATGACACGAAATAATTATGATTTGGCACAAATATCGTATTTCATACAAAACACAGGTGTATTTTATGCCGAAGCAGTTGCTGCTACGGCAAAAGACATGCTCAACATAATCATAATAGCCAAGAAAATATCGTCTAAATTACATACACGAAAACAACACACGACAAATATGCAAAACTGCATTGCCCTAAAGTAACGTTTACTGATTTGAATTATTAGTGATGGCATTAAGGTAAAACTGCCAATAAGTTGATGTAAAATATTAAGGCAAGAGATGTACAAAAAAGAACTAATTTTTTTTCAAAACAAACAACATTAATATTTCAGTATATAATCATGATATTCTTAAATGCAAGGAAATACAAATCTTACACGAAATCAATAAATAGCATACCTCCAAAAACCCGTCTAGTCAGAGCAACCAACCATTCTTGGAAAATTGCCATTGAACGTGCCATTTTCCACCAAAAAGGGAAGTCAGGTACCCATAACGACATATAGTCAGAGCAACCAACCCTTCTTGTAAAATTGCCATTTTCCACCAAAAATGGCATAGCCCACACAGATGCATGGGTGGGGTCCCATACCTGAACAATCAACCTGGCCATACTTGGTAAAGTATCCCTCCAATAAGCACCATATTGAAACTTCACATTGATTTATTCCATCCACCTCATCCTAACAATAGCTTGCTCTGCTGACATTTCCTGGGTATCTAAATACATAAGAAAACAATCTTTTAATAACTGTACCAAGAAGGAAAAAAACACGCCTTCATTGTATGGCATGCAATCAAGTATGTGAGAAATCGAATCACCCCACACTAATAGTTGATATTGTAAAGCGCCAACGCTACAAATTAAATCTATACCTCTGCTGTAGCCAGTATATGTTGTAAAAACTTTTCCTTTTGTGGTGCACAAAGAACCCACAATAACAACATCAATGGCAACCTAAAAACTTGAATTCACATATAAAAACAAATTGTTAACAATCTCTTAACTCTAAACACACGTGAAAAGCTACTTTGAAGGACACCAAGGGAAAAAGACGATAAGATTAGTATATTGTTGTTGCTAACTTGCTTTATATAGTGAAAGGTTGTTCCCAAAATGACATCACACGCATCACACAAAACATACATTATCATTATCATGTTCATAACATATAATTTCCATCTATCACATAATCAACCATTATAATAAATAGGCACATCCCACATAATTTCTGACCACATATCAAGCTTTTAAGAATATCATAACACACTTACGACAACAGATTATACAAAGTATATAAATTTACCACGCATAACCATATAGAAAACTATAAAAGATATCACAAAGCCTGAACAAAAAAAAACACAAGTCAAGATATGCAATTCACACGATAACAACACCAATGGCGAGCTTAAAACATACATTTGACTATCATAACAAATCCTTAATAAGGCTTGCAACACCAAGGATGATCCGAAAACCACACCGAATTACATTAAGCGCTACGAACTAATTTATCAAGCGAAAAATCAATTACCTTTTTTAACTAACAACACTTATTAAATCAACACAAACGAACCAAAAATAAAAATTCTAAAGCACAATGAATGGAAAATGAAACACAATATGTAACATACTATATAAAATGAAACCTATGATCACATTTCATAATCATTAAAAAACCCATATGTTGTAAACTATTACCATTAAAAATGTCAACTAATCTGCATGCGTAAATTTTTTGGTATATGTATATTGGTTACTATATGTGAGACCTAAGGGTTATACACATTGATGTGTGTCGTGTAGTGTGTATTTTTTTATTCAAGTTTTAAATTTATATTTTGCCGGACTAAACCTAAAGACACACTTTCACGGGCAGTGTACCCGATCAGATGTAGCCAGTGCGGTAAGTACGAGGTCGATCTCAGGAATAGTGTTGTTTAGAATTAACCTAGTGAATTTTATAGATTTAAAGGGGTTTTTTGATTCTGATTTTAATTAACTACTAAAACAAGAAAAGTTAATTAAACTAATTTAACTACGTGTGTTGTGATTAATAAGAGAAAGAAGTGCTAGCCATGTTACTCTTATTACACATTTTTAGTTATCCATTTACTAGTGCAATGATTTTAATGTAAAGTACTAGTGACATCAGAATGTATAGAGAATATCCCTTTGGTCCAGGAAATACCTCCATACTCCTATCTAATGTAGACTAGACCATTTGGTCCATGCATCTACTCAATTACAAGCATGCATTAAATTGTGTCAACTAATCTATGTGATTTATCTATGATACCCACTTGGTCCATGTGACATCTACTCTTCTCACACGGTCACTATATTGAAGAGCACTATACTAATTTAAGTGTTTTCACATTATACATCTAAATATCCCATTGGTCTTGGGAATTCCTAGACTTAAAATGCTCAAACACAAAAACAAGAACTTATTGAACGATAAAAACATAAACCAAACAAAACTAAACATCAAATCTTAATAAACGAAATAACATTCATGCAATAGTCATAACATGGCTAACACCAAAGGGTGTTAGCCCAAAATGTATGTAAAAACACAAGAAGCAAATTCAAAAGAAAGACAAATAGAAATCATAGTGAAATTGATATGCAAATCGAATGATTAAACCTAATGTGATGATACGAGACCTTCTCTTCTTGATTTCCTAACTCTTGGGACCTTGGAATAGTGAAATTCGGCTGTGGTTGAGTGTGTTGAGTGAATGATATCAAAAGCTGCCAAATAAGGTTTGTATTTATAGTCTTCTGTTAGGGCATCGATACGGCGTATCCAAGTGTGGATACGACGTATACAAGATTTCTTGATTGCTGACGAAGAAAGCATATTCCAATCATATTCTGCGTATCTTTTAAATACAACGTATTGCTAAAGAGTGATACGACGTATACCTTTAAATCTTTGATATACTTGGACTGGGGATAAGATCTTCAATACGGTGTATGGCCAGAGTTTCATAGGCCGTATACCTTCAATAGTTGACTTGGGATTTGACTGCAGAGCTACCAAATAAGGCGTATAGCCAGAGTTAAATGCACCGTATGCCTTCGTATTCACCAATACTTAGTGAATTCTTCCAGATATCGATACAGCGTATGGCCAGAGTTACATACGCCGTATGCTCTCAGATTGCATACAGAATCTTCGAAATAGCTCCAAATCGTGCATTTTTTAGCATCTTTTCCAATATTGCTCCATAAACACTGAAAATAGAAAACTTAAGCAATTAAGTATCAATTCAGTTATAAACATACAATAAATGAGCAATAGTTGTGGGATAAAAATAGCATACATTTGATGTTATCACACATATAACGCGAGACACCCAAAATACATATATATGCATATGCGGTATATTGTATATATATGTATATTGAATAGTAAGTTATGTACGTTAAATTGGATAGTTTATTTATTGTGATTAATTAAGTATTGGACTTAATTAAGACTACAAGTAAATAACCAATTAAATATATAGGGTTGGACAAAATGGCCTGTTGGACCAGTTGGGCTTGAAGGCCGACCGAACAACCCTTGTGGGTTGTTTGGTTGATTCTGTTTGGTTTATGGAATGTATATTTATATTATTAGATAAGTTAAATATATTTAAATATGAAATGAGATATATACTTTTTAGATTTTAGTTTTCTAATAGTGTTAGGATTCCTATTAGTATATATATAACCGTAAATCTAGTTTAGGTTTAACAATTCACTTTTATTTAATAAACCTAAACCTTCTCCTCCCCTCTTGGCTCGTTCGACCGTCAACCACTAGAGGACACACAAACACATAGTGTGTTCGTGTATAGGTATTAGATACACGTACTTGATCATTACTCTGAGCCTAGTATCTATTGGTGGTCATTGGAGCGTTAGTATGGATACTGGATTCGGCCTGGTCCTATAAAGATCAGTGTTTTTGTTTCTTTTGGTGACCTTGCATGTGGGTCGACTAGCACCAACAAGGGTTCGTCAGTTCGTGTCTTGCTAAGCAGTAATATTGGGTCTGATTTTCAACCCAATGGTCTCTGACAATGTATTTAAACATAAAATAGCCTAATCAAGTAAGTCTCTTATATAAGTCAGTGAGAAAAACACTCACTGATAAGGATCAGAGAGTAAGTCACCCTCTGATAAAATCAAATGTCTTACTCTCTGATGGTTATCAGAAAGTGTTACTTCTTGATGGTTATCAAAGAGTACACCCTGATGATTGTGAGTGATAGGTGCCTCACTAATAATCATCAGTGGATGTAACCTCTCTGATATAAGAAATCAGTGAGTGTCGTATAAAGCTCAACCAACTGCCAAGCTTCGGGAAAGTCGAAGAACAACAGAAGAAACACTTTGTATAACTGATGCGGTGTCAGGGAGCAAGGTACAAGGAGCTATAAGAAACACCAGCAGGACTGAGGACTGACAAATGCCTTAGTTACCCTGAAGACTTATCCCTACAAGGGACTTAGTATCTGATTAATGGGTGGGAAACTCGTTGGGAAGATAAGCGTAAGGTCTTATCAAAGGACGATAAAGCAAGATCTTGGGTACAACAGTTGTCAACATTGGAAAGCCAAACGCACGGTCCACCTAGTATACTAGGCATGTGCTAAGCTACTTCAAGGCCGGCTAACCCCAACACCCATGTGCATCCACAGTATTCCTTGGCCTATTTAAACGAAACTTTGTAACCGGGATAAGTAGGATTCTAAACAAACAGATAAAGTAGAACTTAGCTCTATAGTTGATAGAATCCCTTGTCCCATGAACTTCTAAGCAAAGCTAGCTGCCTCTAGATTTTTCGAAAGGAGTGTATACATTTGTCGCTCAACCGGAATAGTTTTACCGAGAGTTATTTCACTGTAAATCTTTATTCATTAATAAAAGATTTATACACGTTGAAAAGTACAAATGGTGTTATTTTGGTTTTGGGTGATGTTGTTATTATCCTTGTTACAAGTAGGAAGATTCCGACAATTTACTCAAACCTTTTGGACCAACAAATGGTATTAGAGCGGTTGGTTTTCTCATAATCTGGATCCGTTCTTGAGTGACTGCTAATAATCCATAGTCGTTCTTGAATGATGGCTAATAACACAAAATCAAAACCATCCTCTTCCAATCCCACCAAAATATACCCTTCCCCAAAACAAATTAGCTTCATTTCTACAAGATCAAGTATTATCCAGTCGATCTTGTGTAGAAAGAAGCTCCATCAGTCTCCTCCCCAGTTCTTTTAACCACCCTCTCCTCAGTACTATATTTTTACAAGAACCCGTGTTCAGAAAAATCTGAATAAATGTGTTTATCCTGAAATTTCTGTTTCAAAGGTTCCTCTTAAAAGTATGAGTATAAATTATCAAACTGAGAAGAGTGGTTGTGCTTGGAATAGAAAAATGGTCACTCTTAGTAGCGGCTAGTCTTGGGTTAAAGGAGCATCAGAGGATATTATTGGAGCATTTGAGGCTGTTGTTGATGGAGGAAGCATCAGGGGGGAAAATGGTATGTCTTCAGCA
This sequence comes from Artemisia tridentata subsp. tridentata, assembly GCA_021014915.2. Taxonomy (NCBI): domain Eukaryota; kingdom Viridiplantae; phylum Streptophyta; class Magnoliopsida; order Asterales; family Asteraceae; genus Artemisia; species Artemisia tridentata. The sequence continues at coordinate 191,586,954 of CP139509.1, read as the reverse complement.
GCTATGAAACGTTTTATGAGGGAGTGCTCGCGGAGTCGTGCAGTTCCTGTTCCCCATTGTTAGTGAAAATATTACGATATTTAAACTAAACGGTTTCTTTAGTTTTAATAATGACAAACATGTAACTTTTAATGCATAACGTAAAATGCGCAAATTACTTGTAAACATAAATCATCAATGCATACTTACATTAACACCTCTCGACGTCTCAAGTATGCTTCAACAAAGTCGTAGATTTCTATCCCAACGTAAATCACTCAAGGTATGAACAAACAAATCTACAACTTGACTTATGATCAAATGATTATATTTTTCTCTAAATTTAACATTTTTAATGTGACAAAACATTTTTTCAAAAATACATTTTACAAATTATTTTTGAATTAAAAAAGAAATGTTTTAATTTGAAAAATAAGTTTAAAATCACCAACAGCTATTTCCCCCCCCCCCCAAATCAGCTCCGAGCTTCCCCAAGTAAACTTTCACCGCCGAAAACAAAATTTGGAGCATACCTGTCTGGGACGGTACCACGGTACCACTAAATTTAATGGTAACGTCGGTTATTTAGTGGTACCGTCTGTCTGTAACGGCTAGTTTTTTCTTTGCCTATAAATAGTGGACCATTTTACACTTTCAACTTGATTTTTCCTGTTAGTTTTCTCTCGTCTAATCCTCTTTTATTTAGATAAATTTCTTTGATCATTTAGTGAGTTTTAGTTTGTTTTAGAGTGATCCAATCATCCATTCAAGTGATCACCTTCATTCCTCTATTAGTGCAAGAGAAGAATTCATTGTATCACAAAGATACAAAGTGTTATAATCTTAGTGTAGTGCACTCATAACATTCGTTACGTACTTGTTGTATCTTGATATACATCAAGTTGTCTCTCATCTTGTTTAGTTAGCTCATGTGGATCATTGTGATCTTGTAGAGATCGGAGAGATCTTGTGTAGCTTGTATTGATAGTGAGTAGATCGGGTTGATCGTGTGAAGATAAAATAGATCGGGTAGATCGTGTGGATTGAGTGTAGATCATGTGGATCTTGTAGCTTGTGTGATTTGTGAAGATCGGGTAGATCGTGAGTGAGATTGGTACTAGCTAGATTAGTACTCGATGTTTAGCTTAATGTCGAAAAATAATGTAAGCGACGCGGTTTATGTGTTTAAGCCTCAAAACACAAGCTTTGTTATATTGGGCCATAAAACATAACGGGTTTGGTTGTACCTGAAGAAGAACTCGACATCTAGCTTAGTGTCAGAAAATAATGTAAGTGACGCTGTATGGTTTTCTCTACCAAGAAGGGAGCTTGTTGATTAGTGAAGTAACTCTCGAGTTGGGTACTCGGGGAGTGGAGTAGGGCGAAGAGGAGCTTCGTGACCGAACCACTATAAATCACCGTGTCCGGTTTGCGCTTTCTTTACTTATCTCTTTACGTTTATTTTTTCATTTACCGCTTTACATTTATACTTTGCATTGCATTTATGTTTGTGTTGTTTGTTGCTTATATTGCGTTAGTTGTGTTTGTGTCATGGCATGTTATTACTAATATGTCTAAGTTTGTGTCAATGTGACATGCCTTACTTGTTACTTTATATTATCTCTAGTTCTTGTAAGACTAGTGTTCACACTTTTCATATTATGTCACACTTTGTTTGATACAAAAGTTTTTAAGTTTTTAAATGGAAACGTATTCACCCCCTCTACGGTTTCCACAATTGGTATCAGAGCCAGGTTGCTTAAAATTTTAAAACAAATGGTTTTCAAAATTGAGTACGATCCATGTATCAAATTACCCATGAAGGGGAATATAATATGAAAAGTATTTATGTGCTTAATACTGACAAGTTTTGTTGTTAAGTATACTTTGTCATACTAGCTTGAAAGTTTTCTTAAACAAATACAAGAAAAAAGTTTGTAAGGGTCCGGTCATGTCTTTTGAACGACTCGTAAAGTGATGCTGTTTTGAAAGGATCGTTTGGGACAACTCTTTGTTTTATAGTAAATATATTTTTGTAAATGTTTTTCTTAGTCCTAAACATGGAAATGTTACTTAACATATTCTACATGTTCGGTATCTAGTTTACGAAGTTTTACATCTCTTCGTTACGTCGAAACAAAAATTCAGTCTGAGACAGAACTATAACAGTAGATGGTACCACTAAATATAGGACGGCACCGTTATATATAACGGTACCGTGGGGTATTTAAAGGTATCGTGCATGTGTCTTTCTGTTTTCAGAATTGGGTCATCTTCATAAATTTGTATAAAATCAACCGTAAGTCCATAGGTGTTGTGCCATCTATCGTTTTAAACGTAATTGAGTCTATTTTCATTTAAAAAATATCTTTATGAATTGTTTCTAAGTGAAAACATATTAGAGTCCTTGATTTGTAACGAAAGATCCTTTTAATTATGCCGTTTGCGCAAATTTTTGGCCAAAATGAAAAAGGGCGTCTCAACTTTTGAACATTAATGTATTTTAAAAGTAACTTGGTAAAAATCTTTAGAATGGAGAGGAAACAAATTAATTTGAAAGAAAATAAATAAAGTCAAGCTAGGTATACATTGTTATACTTAATACACAAAATGACGATAAGTATTTTTGTGTGTTACGCTAAATGGTTATTTGTTTTTCTTTGTGTCCTAGTACTGTTAGTTAATATTTTTGAGTGCTTATAGTTATCTTTATTTGAGCTAATTATATCTATAATCACAAGGTTTTACATGCCTTGTTACTATGTGTTGATTATTAGTTTTCCGGTTTATGCGTCAATAGGACTTAGACTAGACTTCTTGCACTAAGTTGCTTAATGGATTTTGCATTGCATATTGGCATAAACCAGTTTTCTTGCATATGTGTTTTTGACATCTTGCAAGTTTTAAGATGCTTTAGTAACCTTCTTTGGAATGGAAACTAAGTTGGTTGATCATGTGAGTCGAAAGATATTGTCTTACACAATTATTTTTCCAAAGGTTTAAGTGTAAAAAATATATCACCTTAAAATATTTAACACTTTCATTAAATCCGTAACATGATCTCTAAAACATTACATCCTTTTATATTGCTTGACCATGGGGTCTAAACAAGATAAAAGATCATATTAATACATTAGTATTTAAGTAAAAGAAAATGTATTAAACTTGTATTGATCTAACACACACACAAAATGTTTTAAACATTTAGTATTTTACGTACGTTGTATAAAAGTGGTTAAGATAATTATTTTTATACTCATGATATGTCGAAAACTAAGAATATTATACTTAACAATATAAATAGTTTTTCGCAAATAAAAATAAATGACAATATCGAAGTAGTAAGTTAATATGTTATTAACCTCACACATACAACTAGTATTAGAATAAATGGAACACATTCCTTAAATTTTTATTTTCTTTTTAAAAGGAGTGATCGTGAGGGTAAAGAAAGATTTTGAGTACATATCAATTCATTATTCAAATTATGATTGATATCATCATCGAATCTAATTGACAAGTTTACGAGTATGGACATGAAATTGGAGTCATTATTTGTCTAGCTTCAAGATAACATCAAAATATAACAAAATATATCATCTTTAATCTACATACTCAATCACACTCAGTTGTTATGAAAATAATGACTTCCTCTCAAGACGAAAATAATATGCATTAGATCATAATTCACACTTGTGTTGAAGATGCCATATTGAGTCTTCTTGTCCAATGGTTGTGTTTCAAACATTAAACTAATATGTTTAAAAGATGCATAAAATACACAACTAAGTAGGATTGACAACTTGGATGTTTCATCTGAAATATTCAAGCAATTTACTTTGCAATGCAATTAGTAAATGTGTCATTTACGAAAAAACAAACACGAGCAAACAAACAACATATGTAAACTTTGCTCATGAACGACTCAACACTAAAAATCACATGTCTAGTAAAAGTGTCACACATAGTATGTTATTAACTATTATGTACGTCATCAATCTTCAAGAATATCACATGTATTTCTCTTATCAAAAGATTGACAAAGGATAACTTATATCATATGAGTTTTATTTTCTTTGTAACATTAATGGTTATGTTACAACAGAATACATTGCATCCTGTTTAACAAATATAGGATATTAGATTTAAGTAATAACCTAATACAACATGTGTTATTGCATAAACAAGTAAAATAGATCATACACTAAAATACTTGTTTTACTAAGCATTCGTAAGAGTGATAAGTTTTCTCTTTGAAAAACATATTTGTTGAAAGATACAATATGTCTCATTTCAATCTTACATCATATAATACTCACAAGATCTATTGAGGTAAGCAACCTTTACTAGATTTTTTTGCTCAAGATATGCAAAGGAGCATTTTTGAAACACTCTTGATGTAGTAGATTCTACATTGTATCACATTAGAGCATTTCTTGGTTCTAGAAAACCAAATCATGTTAAAATAACATGTAACAACTTAACAAACAAAGATGTTATCCAAGAGATCATAAAACGTGCCATCTCCACCAAATAATCTCTAAATCTCAAACACGAAATTAAAACATTTTGCTTGCCTTTGTTAGGAGTTGTGTAAGACATGTCATCTTCTTAACCGACTTTCAAAATATGGTTAGTTGAGTCATATTAGGCCATGTATTAGTGAAATAAGCTAATATCATCTTTGCTATACTTCGATAGGCAAATATAGGAATTTGAATTTTTCTAACATGAGAATGACTACAGGAGAACCTATCGCATTAGAAATTCAATTTGACCTAACGGTTGAATTGCTTCCAGGAGAGAAGTTGGGTTCGTGGTATAACCCGTAAAAATGGTCGTGTTTAGCCTGAATTGAGCACTACTAGTGATAGTCTCATACTCATTCTCTAACTTGAAAAATTTTCATTCCTACATTTGACTAAAGATAGTTTACATCGGTGAATTTTATTTCCCATTAGGATTTCATTTTGAACAAGTAGTAATTAGGATCCTCCTTAGCGAACCTAGATTACTTGCGTCCCACATATGTGTTTCAAAATGATAACATGTTCTCGTAAGATATGATTGAATGTCTTCATGCACTTAAAAGCTAAATGATTATCATATTTTGCATGATGTTTGCATTTATTCCTTATGTGCATTTTACATGATTTGCTTGTAAATTTTGCACCTACACTATGTCATTTTGACACATAATGAATTAGGTATGCCTATCACTATGAACTCTTAGACGTCATATAGTCATACACTAGTGTCAATATCTATAAGTTAAAGTAGTCGCGAAATTGTCCTAATTCCTTGGTAATCGCTTTCTTCCAAGTGATACACTATTTTGTCAAGGGAATGTTAGATACAAGCCTAGTAGAACTCGGAGTAGGTTTGACAACTTAAATATTTCATCTGAAATATTCAAGTAATTTCAACTTGCAATCGCAATTGTTAAATGTCATATCCGAAACATCATATTCAAGCCTTTTAACAATATATGTTAAGACGCTAATTCAAAAGCTAAAAGCTAACATCAACCTTCGGGTGACAAAGGACTCACGAGTTACTACATAAGTGATTAGTAGTTCCGTTCATCCTCGTGTGAATATACACTTCTTAAGACCAAGTATATTCATTTCCGTTAGTTCCTTTTATCCCCATAGGTTTGTCACCGTGCTTTGTGTCAAGCTCACCTCATAGATAATGAGGATCGAACTTATCCATCGGTGTTAGGGTAGAAAACCAACGTATCATCCTATCTAGCCAAGAGTCCGTTGATACACTCTTTCTTCTGAATAACGAGCAATATGCCTATACGAAGATTGATATTTTTCAGTCTCTTCTTTTTCGTTGTCAATCTTGATCACCTACCAACATGCAGTGATCTCACAACTACAATGGATATTCATCCCAAAAATCTCATCAATCACCCTAAAAACACCAAACCTCAATCAACTTTAAGCCATCCTTATGTTCCAAATCGAGTCTCACTCACACATCTACCACCGTTATGTCAGTTAAATTCTTCATTCTTTTAGATCCCAAACCCTGCTGCGAATCAGCACCATAGGCCTTACTTTATGCCTTTCAAAACCCCGTGAAACACTTGCGAGCGAAGCACATCGAAATCCGTAAATTAGCCAAACCTGTCAAACGCGAACCATTCAACTATCTACGTATAAGTCTAGGAATGATGGAACACATTCTGTGAATTAATTTACGTGGGTTCAAGAACATCTTTCGAATTTTGTCTTATGACTATCTAAATATTTCATTGGAAATATTAAAGTCATCATTCATATCCCTCTAATGACTACTTACGTATTTCCTTGGAAATATTAAAGTCATCTCTTCTCTTCTCGTTTTGTCTCGTTCATCTCGTAAAAAGAATTTATTAGGTATAAATTCTCTCCTCGTGTCAAAAAGTCTCACTAAATCAGCGAGATTTATTCGTAAAATCCTCTTAAATTCCAATGGCAACTAAAATATTTCACCCGAAATATTAAAGTATATTTAATTTGCGAAATGCAATTAAATGTCATCTCTCGTTCTCGATCAACGTTCATCGAATCCCGTTGGATTCATTCATAAAAGAATTTATTTGGTATAAATTCCTTTAATCTAAGGTCCAGAAAAATCACAACATATGTTAAATTTCTTTGTCAAAAATCAAATTCTGGGTCAAAACTGACCTCAGCAGGTCACGGTACCCTTAAATAAGGGACGATACCGCTAAATTTAATGGTACCGTCGGACCGTTGTCTGCTGAGACAGTTTATTTTGTTTTCAATTCTCACTGTTTCAAAAGCACTATCAAAACCCACTCGCTATTGTCTTGAACAAGAACCATCTCCTATCAGAATAGATTCTGCCTATCTTCTGATTCCTTAGCTTTTTCCCCTTTCACTTCCGCATGGTACTAAACACACCATATGTTTGGTTACTTCCGTATCCATTATCTTCTCAACTTATCTACAATTCTCAACCTTCGTTCTACACTACCAATGCTTCTGCAACCCACTCATCTTCCACACACTTCAAGCGAAGAACCGCTAGGATAAGTTGAGATAACCCTTCTTCATCAACATAGTTTCTTCTATCAAAGATAACCCCACTAGAACCTTATCACTAACTTCACCACCTTGAAGATTCTATCTTCTTAACCCTTAGCACATTTCCACGTAATCACATGCCTCATCATATGAATGTTTTATGAATATTCACAATGATTGAGAAGAGCTACGTGACTTCAAAGGTGAAGTTTATTGTATGCTATCCACCACTTGTCATGACGTTACTAAGCTCATCGCTTCCGTCAACGTTTGTTTTCCTCTTTATTTTTTTTTCTTTTTCCAACACATCTTTTCCGGATAGTCATCGATTAAAGGGGAGCGAAAACACACTCATATAGTCTTTTACCAAACACTCTCAAGAACACACAAATGTGGTTCTTATTCCCTAGAATTCTCTACTAAAACACTCACCTCCTAAGTACCCACTACTTAGCAAAACCTCAGTCACAAAACCACAATCGGTTCTAGCTTCCTAACCTCTACACTTTGTGACCACCTAGATATTTGTTCTATACAAACACCTTTAACCCTCACATCAAATCTCACATTAATATCATTCATCATCACACTCAACCTTTACAACTAAACTTCACTCTTGACAGTGATATTTAGTTTAAGAACCTTCAACCCATCGATCATTACACTCAAACCTCTAAACTATCCTTCACTCTTGATAGTGATAGTTAGTTCAATAACCTTCAATTCTTACAATCATTATACCCAATGTGTATAAACTACACAATCACACAAAATCCTTCCTACACCAAATCATCTCTAACTCACAACTAGGATCATCCAAAACTAGAATTCTAGAACTTCGTTACCTCAACCCTATTAGAGATATTCGCCCACAATCCTGTTAGGATCACATGCAAATTTTCTTTTTCTCCTTTGAAATATATCATGCATCTCATTGTCAGTGCAAACGATGTATTAATCTAAACCGTCTTTTCCCACCTTTTCTCAAAGGTCAAATACAACACTTCCCATCTTATGGTATCATTTCCATTCGCATCTAGGTGCATATCGTTCTCATTTTCATTTTTTTGGTATATCTTCTATCGAGTCTGCTTTATGGCATGACTTGTTATAATAATAATCATTTAGTGTATGTCTTATCAACAAACTATCATTAACACCAATCATCTTAGGTAGATGATTATGTTGTTTAAAAGGTTTGTTAGAATTTGCCTTCCCAATGACAACTTGAAAGAAGTCATTTTATGTGTCAGTCAACGAACGAATCTCGTTCTTGTTAGTATTATTGATTGAGCAATTACACCTTAGGTTGTCGGTCAAGTTATGACTCTCTAGTGTCATTGAATTGCATTACGCATTCACATCTTTGTGTCTCTCAACTTTCTTGGGCTTTCTTCTTGGTTTTTATCCTTTTGGCACACTTTCATCACGTGTCTAACTTCTTGGATACTTTGATATGCTCATTAAACTCATTTTTTTATAGCTACGTTTTAACTTAGTTTAACCCTTGTATGTCTTGTTATGTGTATTCTATCCCTATAATGTTGCTCCTATTCTTTTATATGTTATGTTGCACGAAGCTAACCCTTGATGTAGGAAAAGCCTTTGTAAGAATTTGATCCATGGATTCGCTAGAAACAAAGGTAAAAATATAAGGGAATACAATTACCATAGGGGAGCATTGAGCTAGGGGGAGCTCAGGAGTATTTGAATACATAGCATAGAGTCTTTTTAACAGTGGTGATAGAAGACTTCACTGGGATGATGCAAGCTCACATTTTTTTGGGAAGAAAGGAAAGTAATGTAATAAGCGGGAGTAGGGTGTGAATTCAAAGGAGAGCACAAGGCAACTACCTTTTTGCTTCGAAAAGGGGGAAAAGGGAGTGTAAACATGTAACTTTTACATTTTACTGTGTGTCACGGTTTACATATTTGTCATCATCAAAAAGGGGGAGATTGTTAGTGCAAATATTACGATATTTAAACTAAACGGTTTCTTCGGTTTTAATAATGACAAACATGTACCTGTAATGCATAACGTAAAATGCACAAGTTACTTGTAAACATAAATCATCAATGCATACTTACATCAACACCTCTCGACGTCTCAAGTATGCTTCAACAAAGTCGTAGATTTCTATCCCAACGTAAATCACTCAAGGTATGAACAAATAAATCTACAACTTGACTAATGATCAAAGGATTATATTTTTCTCTAAACTTAACATTTTTAAAGTGACAAAACATTTTTTCAAAAATACATTTTACAAATTATTTTGGAATGAAAAAAGAAATGTTTTAATTTGAAAAATAAGTTTAAAATCACCAACAGCTATTTTTTCCCCCAAATTTGCTCCAAACTTCCCCAAATAAACTTTCACCACTAAAAACAAAATTTGGAGCGTCCCTGTCTGGGACGGTACCACGGTACCACTAAATTTAGTGGTACCGTTGGGTATTTAGTGGTACCGTCTGTCTGTAATGGCTAGATTTTTCTTTGCCTATAAATAGTGGACCATTTTACACTTCCAACTTGATTTTTCCAGTTAGTTTTCTCTGGTCTAATCCTCTCTTATTTAGATCACTTTCTTTGATCATTTAGTGAGTTTTAGTTTGTTTTAGAGTGATCCAATCATCCATTCAAGTGATCACCTTCATTCCTCTATTAGTGTAAGAGAAGAACACATTGTATCACAAAGATACAAAGTGTTATAGTGTTAGTGTAGTGCACACATAACATTTGTTACGTAATTGTTGTATCTTGATTTACATCAAGTTGTCTCTCATCTTGTTTAGTTAGCTCGTGTGGATCATTGTGATCTTGTAGAGATCGGAGAAATCTTGTGTAGCTTGTGTTGATAGTAAGTAGATTGGGTAGATCGAGTGAAGATAAAGTAGATCGGGTAGATCGTGAGTAGATCGGGTAGATCGAGTGTAGATCATGTGGATCTTGTAGCTTGTTTGATTTGTAAAGATCGGGTAGATCGTGAGTGAGATAGGTATTAGCTAGATTAGTACTCGACGTTTAGCTTAATGTCGGAAAATAATGTAAGTGACGCGGTTTATGTGTTTAGGCCTCAAAACACAAGGTTTTTTATGTTGGGCCATAAAACATAACAGGTTTGGTTGTACCCGAAGAAGAACTCGACATCTAGCTTAGTGTCGAAAAATAATGTAAGCGACGTTGTATGGTTTTCTCCACCAAGAAAGGAGCTTGTTGATTAGTGAAGTAACTCTCGAGTTGGGTACTCGGGGAGTGGAGTAGGGCGAAGAGAAGCTTCGTGACCGAACCACTATAAATCATCGTGTCCGGTTTGCGCTTTCTTTACTTATCACTTTACGTTTATTTTTGCATTTACCGCTTTACATTTATACTTTGCATTGCATTTATGTTTGTGTGGTTTGTTGCTTATATTGCGTTAGTTGTGTTTGTGTCATGGCATGTTATTACTAATATATCTAAGTTTGTGTCAATGTGACATGCCTTACTTGTTGCTTTATATTATCTCTAGTTCTTGTAAGACTAGTGTTGATACTTTTCATATTATGTCACACTTGATCGGGTGTTTGATACAAAAGTTTTTAAGTTTTTAAACGAAAATGTATTCACCCCCCCCCTCTACGGTTTCCACACACATGAACCATGCTGAAGACAATTACAACAAAGGAATAATCTTGACTGATTTTCTTTTCTTCTCTTTACCTTTGTTGTACATCAGTTGTAAGAAGAAGCCATGATGCTCACTTACAACTGATTTATGTTTAACTTTTGGCTATCTCTATAATTTCACAGGGGGAGACTGTTGGGTAGAATAGCTGACCAAACAGTTTCTAACTATTATTTAAGATAGCCAAATCAATACAAAAGGAAGTTGAACCAACGGTGACTCGAATCTGTGACAATTGATAGTTTAATATCCAAGTCTATATCATCTTAAGAAACAATAAGGAAGAAGATTATACTTGTTATTTTTCCTTGTTGTAAATCAATATGTAAGAAGAAGCCGTTATGCTCACTTACTACTGATCTAGATTAGGATATTTGTATATTCCATTAGGGGGAGATTGTTGGGTCTGATTTTCAACCCAATGGTCTTTGAAAATGTATCTAAACATAAAATATCCTAATCAAGTAAGTCTCTGATATAAGTCAGTGAGAACAGCACTCACTGATAAGGCTCAGAGAGTAAGTCACCCTCTGATGAAAATCAAAGGTCTTACTCTCTGATGGTTATCAGAAAGTGTTACTCCCTGATGGTTATCAGAGAGTGAACCATATCTAATAGAGTTCGATTCCTCCTCTTAGATAAACCATTATGTTGTGGTGTATTGGGTGGTGTGAATTGAGAGACAATCCCACATTTCACAAGATTATCTAAGAACTCCTGACTCATATATTCTCCACCACAATCAAACTCAAGGTCTTAATGGTCTTTCCAAGTTTATTTTCATCTTCATGTTGATAAGCCTTAAAACTTTGAAAAACTTAATGTTTATGCTTAAGTTGTAACACCCGGTAATTTTCCAAACCTTTCCACTAGCCCAATATATTTTCTTTTTATTATTTATGCATCACCTTAGTATTTAAACTTTTTCCGAACTTATTTGAACTTGAGAAACGCGAGATATCTTGAGAAACGTGAACGTTATCCCTTTATTGAGCTGGCACAACCTAGAAAGCACGAAACGAATCAATTTGCCAAATGAATTAACTTCGAGAAAGTTTTGCATATTTATACTCGTTTTCACTAGAAAAATTATTTTGGAAAAAATGGCACAAGTTTCATAAATTTTTGTGTCCGTTTGGTACGTCAAATAGGTCCGGCGATAATTATTTCAAAAGTTTATTCAATTGGCAAGAATACCCCCTCCGCCCCATACTTTCACCGCACCCCCTTCCACTTTGGTTTGTCCAAGTTTGGTCCATCCCATCTAATAAAAACATTTTTCTTTCTCTCTCTTCTCATTATAACACGCACACACATCACACTTCTCTCTCCCTCTCTCCACCTCGCCGGAATCTCACCGCCGGCCACCACCACCGTTGCCGAAAAATTTTTCGGCCAACCACCAACTTTCACCCCAAAACGTAGATCTCGACTATCCCGTCTTTTCTTGGGCACTTGGGCGTGTTTGGATCTCGTTTGACCCACTCCGACGCAACACCGCCGTCACCTCGACACCACCACCTCCTCGCCGCTTCTTCCCCGCCACTCTCTCTCTCTCTCTCGTTTTTTTTGGTAACACACGCGCCCCCTACCCCTTTTATTTCTCTTAAAAAACAAAACCCTAATTCTTATATTTTAATAAAAACGATTTATATTTAATAAAACCTTTTAAAACCTTTTTATCTTAATAAAAACTGTGTGGATCTAAACTTTTGGCCGTGGAAATCGTCGGACTCGGTCCGAGCTGTGTGACTCACCGAGTCAGCTCGTGAGTCGAGTTGACTCGGGGCGAGTTTTGCTTATTTTTGCTTCATCTTTTGTTTTATTTTAACTTGTTCATGTTTTGTAGCTTGGAGTTGGAGTTTGGATGGTTTCGGTCTCGGGTTTGTTTTCGGCCGTAGGCTAAGACTCACCTCGATTCGAGCCGTGACTCTAGGTGAGTCACGGCCTAGGGTTTAGTTTGGATTGGTTGGATATTGGGAGTGTTTTGGTTTGGTTTTGGATTTAGTTTTGGTTTTGGTTTGGTTAGGCGCAGCCGAGAGGTACACGACTCATATCAAGTTAAGCCGTGACTCAAGGCGAGTCACGGCATAAGGTGTTGGTTTGTTACTTGTGTTTGGTTTGGTTTCGGATTAGTTTATTTGGGGCCGAGAGTCACATGGCTCGGATAAGACTCAAGCCGTGACTCAAGGTGAGTCACAACAAGGGTTTTATTAGTGGTTATGTTGTGGATTTGGTTTGGTTATGTCGTGTCCTAGACGAGAGTTACCTTGGCTCAATGTGAGTCGAGGCGTGACTCACGGGGAGTCATGGCAAGAGTCGAGTTTATTTGGTTTAGTCTCCATTCGACTTGATAATAAGTTTTGTCTTTTATTTCTTTTATTTGTCCATTACTTATTTAAATTAATTGTTATCGATTGATGTTTCGTGATAATATTTGACAATTTCGGAATAGATTTGTACTTGGACTTGGATATGTATTAATAACCTATGCTTGGATGAGATTGGACATTATTGGATTTACGGTATTAGCCGATGGACTTTATGGACGATTTTGGTACTTGAGACGGAAGAGTATGTTAGACTCATAAGAGCTTAACATATTTAGACCCGAACATACACAAAATGGTCGATAAACTTGACAACTAATATACACGCGAATGATAATGTCTAATTATATATATTGAACTTGTAAAATGTGACGATAAAACTTGTATTACTCAAGAGTCGTAACGACTTGGAAATGCTTTATAAACGAACGCATCATGTCCAAATTTCGATAAAACCTTTTTATATCTTAATCGTTATAACTATTTAATATCCAAAAACCTTTGTAACTTATACGTTTTCTTCCTAGGTCTTAACGTTTAATCAACTATTTGGGAAATGGGTAAAACACCGAAACAACCTATTGATGTTTTCTTCTCGTTTTCTTATTTCATTCTTTTTTTTATTCTTATTTCTTCTCTCGTTTCTTTATTATTTTCTACGTATTCATCTGTGTTTGCCGACTTTTATTATTTTAACTTTCTTATATCCACACGAGTCTTAAATGTTTATTTCTTTCAAACGCCATTGAAACTATGCCTTTTCATTTCAAATACGAGTATTACTTTATAAATCGCTTTGAGGTTTATTGCTGAGACATACTATTCACTTATTAGGTTGTGTTGAGGTTCACTTGCCGTGCTATTCCATCTGATTATTTGTGATATCTCGTTTCTCTGCTACTAAGGTATGATTCATAGCCCCACTTTACTTTTAAATTGTTTATAAACCCATGGGGGAGATACATGCTACTTACTTTTCATGAACAAAATTGTTTAAATATATGCTATTCCTAACTAAGATGATATTGCTAAGTACCATCCTTGCCAAAAGCAAGTCCCTCGATCATGAACCATTAATCACTTGCGAGTGAGCGCGAATATAGGGATATAGGCCTATAGGAATTGACCCTCCCGCCATGTTGACTAGGTCTGGTCCGCATGTGATGTACTATATTTGATTTTATCAAGGTATCTGGCAAAGTACCTTCTTGAGGGCAACTATTATATTATGAAATTCCGCGGTTACTGTCGACTTACGCCAATGTTATTGGTGCCGGTTAACGTTTTGCGTGTCATGAGCTTAGCAATGGTTATGATGCTTTACCTAATATATGTATTTGTTACTTATATCTTCCAGACTTAAAATCTTGTGTTCAACTGCTTCACTTATTAAACCTATGGATTACACTCAACCTTTGTGTTGACTTTTTAGCATGTTTTATCTCAGGTATTTGAGGCATACTTTGCTGGCATTAGGATCGGCATGAAGACTATGGATGGCTATCTATTGGCTTTTACTATCTATCTACTTTACTATCTTTTCACTATTTTTATCATTCGAAAAGCCCTTTTGAACTATGTATTTTATTCCGCTGTAAGTTATGTTTAAGAGTCTTCTGAACTCTACTTGTTTATTTATATATTTCAAATGATATGTTTTTTCTAAAACGACTCATTATGAAGTCGTTTTCTATGATTGCAACTGTCTTACCCTCGAGTAATACCCCTAACTATGTTCCACTGCCATATTCCGAGTTGGGGGTGTTACAAAATGGTATCAGAGCCACAGTTTATAGAGAATGAGGTCATACTCAACTATAAACATTTTGGTTCGAAATGTTTTCAAAATCGATAGCCATCAGCCCTCCGTGCCACTTCGCTCTTTTTATGCTTTATTTAAACTTTTGTATGCATGCATTTACACTATTACATACTTGGATTTTCCACTGCTATCTTACTTCATACAAAACAATTTTTATAAAAATTTGGCTAGAATTTTTATACTTTTTCCGATACTCATTGTAGAGTATCATGTCTACATCAGTCCCATCCGGTCAGTTATCAGTTGCACCCCTTGATCCTGCACTTGCACCGCCTAGTCCAGATGAGTATCCATATCCTGTTGATGCACCTAACCCGGAGGATGATAATGAGATGGAGGATGATGATGAGATAGAGGATGATGATGAAATGGAGGATGATGATGAGATGGATGATGATGATGATGATGATGATGATGATGATGATGAGAAATAGCCCTTGGAGGAGGAGCAGGAGGCTCTCCTTTTGCCACCTTCGCTAGCAGTGTCGGATGTGACTTACGATTCAGATACTTCAGATGCGTTGGGTCATGCACTTGTTACCGAGGTGACGTCAAAACCACCATCTACTTTTGAGATTGGCGAGTCTTCGGCTGTACAACGATTTTCCTCTATAGAGCTCAGGGCTGAGCTGAGCCATTTGCGTCAGGATAATGGTTGGTGTACGGGTCGCAACATATCGATGTCTAGACGATTGAGTGCGCGACAGACAGATGTTCCAGGGTTGAAGAAGGAGATTAAGGGAGATAGGAGAGCTGTGGGTGATTTGTATGATGAGTTGTATGAGCATGCTGCGAGGTTGAAGTCGACAGAGCAGAAAAAGATAGATATTCAGGAACGTTTGGTGTCGTTGGAGAAGAGGATGTTAGAGGTTGAGAAGATTGTGGAGAGGTTGGATCTTAAGGATGTTTTCATCGATGTTGATAGCCGTCATTACCAGTGTAGTATTCAGGAGTTGAGGGATGAGATACATGCCATGCAGTGGCAGGTGTACTATGACAGGATGGTGCGATTCCGTTTTGTTGACAATGTTGATGTTTTGACTAAGTATGGAGGAGCTAGTCAGTGAGAGATTAGTGATTATCTATGTTATGGTAGTTTAATATTGTAATAGTTGTTTGCTCTGTACGTACTAAACTGATATGATTCAGTTAGTAGATTTGATAAGAAACTTGTAACCGTTTTGCATATCCTGTAAGACTTACAACGAGTGTTGAATCTATGATGTATTTTGGTGATGTACTATCTATAATGTTGAATGTGTACTATATTATGATGTTATCATGATGTTATTTAACATGTGATATGATTCTGCTATGTTAGTCAAATACTTACCGTCTTGTACCTTTGTATTGATTGATAGAATTATGCCGGCTAGGAAGATGACACCAGCTGCGATCCAGTAGTTGATAGATGATGGTATTGTCGCGTCACTCGCAGGGCGTGCGGGTATTGACAATCCAAATGGTGGACATGCAGGAGTGCACGTTGACAATGATAACCGTTTCTGTACTTATAAGGATTTCATGAATTGTAAGCCTATCACTTTCAAGGGAACCGAAGGAGCTATTGGTTTGACTCAGTGGTTTGAGAAGACAGAGTCTGTATTCCTACGGGGTAACTGTACTGAGAATTGCAAGGTGAAGTATGCGACAGGTACCTTAGTGGAGCATGCATTGTCTTGGTGGAATTCTTTTGCTCAAACTTTGGGACTAGAGAATGCTTACAACACCCCGTGGGGAGAATTCAAAAAGGAAATGGTTAAGAAGTATTGTTCTCATAGTGATATGAAGAGGTTGGAGACTGAGTTTTACTATTTGGCCATGAAGGGTGTTGATCTTGCTACTTATAGGCGTCGATTTCAAGAATTGAAGGTTTTCTGTGCTCACATAGTGCCAGATAATGAGAAACTATTGGAGAAGTTCATTGGTGGGTTACCTCCCAATATTCAAGGGCATGTGACATCTTACAACTTTCAGACCCTGGATGATACTATGCATATCTGGGCGAATTTTGGATCAAGTGATCAAACATGGCGCTGTTCAGAGGAGTAACAACTATGACAACAAACGGAAGTGGGATGACAACAGGAGGAACACCAACAACAACAACTTCAACAACCGCAACAACAACAACCACCCTCACCACAACAACAACTACAACCAGTATCGTAACAACAACCATCACTATCAACAAAACAGAAGACAAGAGATTGTTAAGGCTTATGTGGCTGCACCAGCACAAGTTGGAGGGTATGCTGGGCTACACCCCTTTTGTGATAAGTGTAAACAGCATCACGCTGTACCATGCATAGCTAAGTGGTAGACGTGTCAGAAGGTTGGACACATTGCTAAACATTGTAAGAGCAGAGCTATAACTACCGGGAGTAATACACAGCCAGTGGTAACTTGTTATGGATGTGGAGAGCGTGGTCACTACAGGAGTCTGATAACGCTCAAATTGTGCATATTTTTAGTAGCGTTATTCGTACTTTTTTATATGTTATTTGGTTATATTTATATGCTTTTGTTACTAAATCGTACCAAAGTGTGTTTGCAAAGTGAATGTAGCCAAAAAACAGGAAAAAGGAGGAAAAAGATGAGAAAAATGAGGAAGAAGGAAATATTTATAATGGTGCGAAGATTCTCTTGTCAAGATCCAATCAAATAGGCATTTCAAAGTATAAAGGTCCGAGTATTCAAGTTGACAAGCTTCAAGATAAAGAAAAGACCAAGTTTGGATGAAGAACTATGAGCCATTAACAAGAAACAAGCCCAAACGACAAAAGTTCAAAAAGAGCATACAGCAGCACTCCATCCAATCGGATGCAGCCCGCAACCGAATCGGATGGAGGCCATATTCGAAGACCAACCGATCGGTTGGATGTTGGCTGATTTCCCAAACTTCATCATTAAGGATACTATCTTCATACCACCGATTCTAGGGCCTTCTAATGATGATTCTAGGCCATTCTAATTTGCTTGGAGGCCAAGTTGGAGCATTTATCACCCTAGGCTTTGAGAGTAGTATAAATAGGACCATTTGTGAAGTGTTAATCATCTCATAAGTGTGCTATCAATCCCAATTATCATTCTAATCATCAACCACTCTCTCAAAAGTCCTAAATTCGTCCTTATAAGTCCAGGAAGCTTTGGAGGTTCAAGAAGTCAACATTTGGAGGTCAAAACGTCAAGAAGTCAACACCAATACTTTGGGTATCATTACCTTATCATTTGTAATCTATTTCCAATCATTGTAAGACTTTCAATTATAGTTTCTAATGTTCAAAGTTCTGAGTTTATGTTCATGTTTTCTATGAGTGGCTAGTGTCTTTGTGCACTTGCTTAGATGATGTGTATTGCTTATTGATTTGCTTATGATTGTGATAACATGTTTTAATTCAATTTCAAGTTGATTCTATGATCCAATTGTGGTTAAGTTTCATAGTGACATTTGTTAATCAAGTTTAACTAGTAGTTAATAGTTTTAAGGGTCGAAAGATTTATTGTTATTCAACTAGTTATAATCATTTGTCTATGAATGATTGCTTTTCACCCATTGTTCTTGATTAAACAAAGGAAATTAATTGTGATTGTAATGAGAATGCTTTTTGTCTATCAAATTGGATTGATTGTAAACTATTTCAAGGGTCGAAAGATTAGTAGTTTTACTATCAATTGTGACCTTTTGTCTATGATCAGTTACCTTTTGCATTGACCATTTCCTAAGCGAATTTGATAAAACAAAAGACTATTTTTGTGTTTAAGTTTACACCAAACTTATGAACCTTGAAATTATCTTGAATTGATTGGTTAAACGTAATGCTTGTTTTTATAAACTAAAATCTTGACGAAGGTTTAATTTGTAGAAACAATAGATTAGTTCACTAAACTAATTATCATAACCAACATGTTGTCAAAAGTTATCACAATCATGCTTATTAAAAGTAGTATATTAGTCTAAGCAAGTGTAGTTTTAATCATTTGAATTATTATATTTTCATCATTGCTTGTTTAAGAAATTTACTTTTAGTAGCTTACACATAGATTCACTACACAAATCCCTGCGAACGATCCTGACTTACCATCATAATCTTGCTATAACGGACGAATTCACTTGCTCGTATGTGTTATTTCTAGATTCGGTAATTCGTGTTTATAAATTTAAAACTTGCACACAACGCGACACATCAAGTTTTTGGCACCGCTGCCTGGGATTTTGATTGTGTTTCCGTAACTTTTAGAAGTCCATTTCTCACCAAGTTCGTTTTCATAATAAAAAAAATTAAAAAAAAAAAAAAAAATTCTGAGCTGTTCATCCGATCGGTATCACATCCATCCGATTGGTTGCCCAAATTTTTAATTTTACCGAGACAACCATCCGATCGGTATTACATTCATACGATCGGATCCCTTCAAAACAAATTTTACCGAGACAACCATCCGATCGATATTACACTCATCCGATCGGATCCCAATTTCTAATTTTTCAAACTATTTTCCTTCTTTGCCCGTGTGTTTAGACATTGCCTCGATTCTCTTGGGAATTGTATGAACACTCGTTCAACTGGAGTAGAACCAATTTCACCTCTTTCCAGTCCCGAAAGTCTAATTCGAACAAGAACAAGAAGAAGAAGAATACCCTTTGTCCCATTAGCCAACCGTGTACCAAGAGTACCAAACCCATCGTTTGATAACCTTTTTGAAGCCAAAGTCATTTATAACCCATTCACTGACCAACCTTTTCGCATGGCTGACAATCAACCCATGTGGGCCGCCAACCGAGCCATAGCACCCACTCTTGGATCTGCTATTGTTCCTGTTAACCTTGGTAACAACTTCATTGTGAAAGGACACCATCTTTCTATGATCAAAGACCGTAAATTTGATGGCTGTTCGAGGGCCGATCCTCATAAACACATTGCCGAATTCATCAAAATTAGTGGCATGTTCCGATATGGCGAAACATATGTCGACGCCATTAAACTCAAACTTTTTCCATCATCACTTGCTGGAGATGCAAAAGTGTGGTATAACGAATTAACCCCAGGAATTATCAATACTTGGGAGGAGATGAGGCAAGCTTTTGTAAGCCGATTCTTTCCACCTGCCATGTTTGACCGACTCATGGGAGAAATTCGTGCTTTCACACAAAATCCTAATGAATCACTCGTCGAAGCCTGGCTTCGTATGAAAGATTTTCTTCGTAGTTGTCATGGACATGGTATAGGACGAGGAACCATTATCCAAATCTTCTACCATGGACTTGATGAAGCGTCTCAAGGAATTCTTGATGCTGGAGGAATTTTTCTCTATAAGACTCCTAATCAGGCATATCAATTGCTTGAAGACCGAGTTCTTCTCAAACTCGATTGGTTAAAAGATGCCAAAACCAAACCCTGAAGAAAGATAGTTGCTTTTGCTGAAAGTTTCGATACCTCTAAACTCATGGAGAAAATGGAAGCCTTGACTTCCAAAATCGACTCGCAATACAAAGATCTTAAAGGAGAAATGAAAGAAATGCGAGACGGTTGCAACAACTGTGGAGGTAATCACCCATCATCAGAATGTGACGATCAACCAATGGGCGGACCTAAAGAAGGAGAAGCCAATTATGTTCAAGGAGGATACCGTGGAGGCGGTTATCGAGGTAATTATTACGAAAGAAATTCTATAAAATGGCAAGATCGCCAACAAAGAGATAACAACCGTGATTCTCAACCACGAGTAGACAATCAAACTCCACAGACCTCTGATAAAAAACCAGAAGAATTCGATTTTGAAAAAATGATGAGAGAATTCGTAACTGCTCAAAAAACCACCAATGAGTTCGTCAAGAACCAATTTTTCAATCTCAAAACCAAAGTTGAGCAAGGTCAGAAAAATCATCAAGCATCTATTCAAGATCTCGAAAACAAATTCGGAAGACTTTCTGATCAAATTTCTTCACGACTATCTGGTTCATTACCAAGTAATACCCAATCCAACCCTAAACCAACATCATCTGGATCAAACGATAAAACTTATCGTCCACCATATACTAGAAATGAGCATATCAATGCTGTATTCACAAGAAATGGTCTTTCTTATGATCCACCACCCAATCCAAATGATACAATGATCATCAATGATGAGAGTGAGGATGAAGCTGAAGAAACCGAGAAGGAAAATACTACAAAAACACCACCCAAACCCATCCCACCAGTTAAAGCGTACACACCAAAAATTCCATATCCTCAGAGCCTTAAGAAAGAAAAGATGGAAGAACGTTACAAGAAGTTTGTTGAAATGATCAAAGAGGTTAGACTCAATGTACCCCTCGTTGATGTTCTAGCTGGAATGCCCAATTATGGGAAATTTTTGAAAGAACTTCTTAATAACAAAAACAAATCGGAGCAAATATCCGCCACTTTTCTCAATGAAGAATGCTCAGCCATTGTGCAAAACAAAATTCCACCAAAACTCAGAGATCCCGGAAGTTTTCTTATTCCATGCACGTTAGGAAAGAATATCACATGCGATGCTTTAGCCAATCTTGGTGCAAGTATCAATTTGATGCCCTATTCGTTGTATTCTAAACTTTCCATCAATACTTTGAAACCTACAAAGATGAGTATTCGCTTAGCAAATCATTCTTACCAATATCCTGTTGGAATTGCTGAGAATATGCTTGTCCAAGTTGGTAAATTCATTTTTCCCGTGGATTTTGTGATCTTAGAAATGGAGGAAGATAGTAGAGTACCTCTTATCTTAGGAAGACCTTTCCTAAACACCGCTGATGCGATCATCAAAGTAAAAGGAAAATAACTCAATCTTGGAGTTGGAGAAGATAGAATTACCTTTTTAATCAATAAAGCAATGCAATATCCCTATTCCAGTGATGAAACTTGTTTTAACATTGATGTAATCGATGAAGTCACTGATGAAGAATTGGATGCATTACTTGACGATTCTGATCCATTCATGACTACTTCGGAGAAAATTAGTGAAATAAATCATGATAAAGAATTCGCTGATTTTATGGAAGTAAAGTTTGAAGAAGATGAAGAAGAAGTTGAAGAAGGAGAAATAATAGAAGAGAATTTTGAGGAAATCACTTTTAATGATCAATTGAGGATCAAAACATTGATCTTCAAGAACCACCAACTGATCTTGAGCTGAAACCACTTCCCGATCATCTTGAATAAGCCTACTTGGAGGATAACTCACTTCTTCCAGTAGTCATATCATCGTTGCTCAATGAATTTGAAAAAGAATGTCTCATCTCTGTTCTCAAGAGGCATAAAGAAGCTTTTGCGTGGAAAACATCTGATATTCCAGGAATTAGTCCTGATTTTTGCAAACACAAAATCAATTTCGAAGAAGGTGCTAAACCCGTTGTAGAAAGACAACGTCGACTCAATCCCAACATAAAAGAAGTTGTTAAGAAAGAAATCATCAAACTTCTTGATGCCGGTATCATTTACCCCATCGAGGATAGTCCTTGGGTGAGTCCAGTTCACTGTGTTCCGAAAAAAGGAGGAATGACTGTTGTGACTAACGAACGGAATGAATTAGTTCCTACTAGAACTGTCACTGGATGGCGAGTATGTATTGACTACAGAAAATTGAATAAAGCCACCAGAAAAGATCATTTTCCTTTACCCTTCATGGATTAAATGCATGAGAGATTAGCAGGGAACGAATACTTTTGTTTCCTTGATGGCTTTTCAGGATATTAACAAATTCCTATTGATCCTGCCGATCAAGAAAAGAATACATTCACATGTCCCTTTGGAACTTACGCTTACCGGCGTATGCCTTTTGGTCTTTGTAATGCACCTGCGACTTTTCAAAGGTGTATGATTGCAATATTCCAAGACATACTTGAAACATCTATGGAAGTTTTCATGGAACACTTTTCAATTTTTGGAAACTCATTTGAAGCTTGTCTTTCTAATCTCGATAAAATGCTCGAAAGATGCGAAGCTGCACATCTTGTTCTCAACTGTCTCTGATACCAATCTGTCACACCTCGCCAAGGCGGAAACGCGAGTGTATCTTCATGGATATCATCACAACACATGGTGTCTAAATAGAGAATTACTACATGCGTATAAATAGAGCAAAGTACAGACACAAAGTGTCGTAAAGATACCCCAAAAGAAAATAACCAAAACAAATCTCCAAAGGTATCCTCAATAAAACATAAAGTACTAGTCGAAAAACATTAAAGTATCACAATCCAAAATCAAACATATTCAAATCAAAACATAAAGATAAATCGTTCTCAAATGCAACTAAGTCTCGTCTAGTCGCTTCCCTCTACCTTAGCCTTAGAATGCTCACCTGAAAATGATGCTTAAAAACGTCAACATAATGTTGGTGAGGTTCATAGGTTTAAGACACACAATATATCTCAGGCAACCAGTTCACTGTGATTATAAAACATAGCAGGACAGTAAGACTAGTCATTATACTAGATAGCATGCAAACTCAGTCATTCAACCAACATAAGCCACTTAAGGGACATAAGGGACGGAACGTGCCCACGATCCAAATAGCAATATCCAACATCAATTGGGACGGAACGCGCCCACGATCCAAGTTCACAATAATGGGTAAACCATACCCTCTGATCAGACCACACAGAATAATAGTGAGTAGAGCTACTACTCTCCAATTGGATAAGGGGAGCATAGCTACCCTCCAAATGGACCACACAGAATCACCACACAATAATCTCATAACATGCAATACACGTATAATAACACTTACAAGACCATGCATTTACGACCACATAATCACAGTAACTAAAAATATTTCAACACAAGAATCATTCCCATCCCAAGTTAAAACAAAGTAAAAATGGGACTATGAAACTCACCTCAACCTTTGCAGCTTCCAAATTATCAATCACAAATCTATACAACAAAATAAGATCACATTACACGCGACCAAGCTAAAAGCTATAGTCCATGTAGCACACATATGATGGATGTCTAAGGTTCATGTAAACCACCATGGATCACCTAGACTCCATACTAACCACTACCAACACTTACACACACTAAATCCCTTGCATATACTTTATCAGAATACGCAGATTTTTGGGGTACTTCTACCCACATGAAATCACAACAATATAAGCTCTACAACTCACACCAAAAATTCACCATGGTCTTTCATGAGTATACAAGCTCTTCCCAGAAGGCCATGCACTAAAAACACACACAAGTGCTCTTTGAAAAATCAAACATGAAAACTATCCAGATTCGGATCTGAACACACACCAAAATGTTTTGACCTAACAAACATATTTGCACAACCTATTAACGTATACCCTTCACGTGGAAGTCAAAGGGAATATAGAACTCAATTTATCCATAAGGGCTAATCCAAATTACACTTTTAAAACCACCTTTGACCTCAATACTTTTAACCTAAATCTGTCCCAGTTTAACAGTTTTGACTCCTTTACTTTCAAAAATCATTAGACTGACTTCCGGACCTCGAAATCACTTGTGGCCGGACTTTTTGGAAAGCACGTTCTCTGAACTACAATTTAGACTCAAGATTCATGTAATAACTCATCTCCATCTATTAAATATCTTCGTATTTTTACAGCCTTATGAATCTGTCCAAACCCTAACTCAATAACTAACATGTTTTATACCCTAATCTCTTCACCAATCATCATAATATTACTAATTATTGATCCCAACATGTTATACATCATAAATTTACAGAAGTAAACATAAAACCTAATCCATCATATTCTTGTTACATGAATTATAATAATTAATTGAACACATGTATTGAAAATTATACCTTGATCTTGATTTTTCTGCCTTAAAAATAAACCCTAAAATTTTTCTGCTTTTCCTGCTCTCCTTGGTTCGACCGAATTTCATAAAAGAATGGGTTGGGGTGTTTTGGTTTTGTATTTATACCACCCTAAGATTATTCTAGATAACCTCCTTAATTAATAATTATAATTGGACTAAAATTTTGTTTCCTTTTCCCCCCTAAAACCCAAAATCGGCCGCCCCCTACATATATATAATTTTTTTTATTAATATTAATTATTACACTTAAAACCTTGTGTTTTCGTTATTTTATAAAAGCCTATACCGAAACCTAACATCTTACGAGGTAATCCTTCATTTTACGACAACTCGAATAATTATCATTTTCAAACCAAAGTTCCCAAAAATAGAATTTCACGCTCATTATTAATATAACCCATAAAACCGATCACCACTTAACTTACCAACGCTCACAAGCTTGAACAAAACTCGTTACACAAAAACCCCGAACATAAAACCATACAAGTCATTTTCACGTCACCAAAGTGAACAAAATGAACTTAATCAAAACAACACTACTCAAGACACATCAATAGAGTCACACAAAGGATTTAGTGCCAAAACACGCGTATATCACACATATGCCACACAAAACACTTAAGTCACACCAAACAAAAATTAAATTGATCGAAACTAATAGTGAGACTAACCTGCTAAAATCACGGTTGTTACGACATCCCCCACTTAGGGAAATCTCGTCCCGAGATTTAGCTACTTGTCTCACCAACCACATCATCAAACAAATTTGGGTACTTAGACCTCATCTGATCCTCGCGTTCCCAAGTAAACTCAGGACCACGCTTCGAATTCCAACGCACCTTTACTAAAGCTATCTTACCACGCTTCAAACTCTTGACCACTCGGTCCATAATCTCAACAGGTTCCACGACAAAATGAAGGGTCTTGTCAACCTTAATCTCATCTAATGGCACATGCTGACTAGCATCCGCCAAACATTTCTTTAAATTAGATACGTGAAACGTATCATGTACACCCCTTAGCTCCTGAGGTAATTTCAGTCGATATGCCACATGCCCAATCCTTTCCGTAATCTCAAACGGTCCTACATATCTCGGTGCTAATTTGCCTTTCTTACCGAAACGCACAACACCCTTCCAAGGGGACACTTTTAGCATCACAAGATCACCAACACTAAACTCTAAAGGCTTACGGCGATTATCCGCATAACTCTTTTGGCGATCCCTTGCTGCCTTAAGTCTTTCCTTAATCTGAAAAACCTTATCCGTAGTCTCTTGTACTAGTTCAGGACCAATTAGTTGGCTTGTCCCAACCTCTGCCCACAGAACAGGTGATCTACATTTCCTCCCATACAACATTTCAAACGGCGCACACCTAATACTGGAATGATAGCTGTTATTATAGGAGAACTCAGCTAGAGGTAAATGAGTATCCCAGCTTCCTCTAAAATCGATAGCACATGCTCAAAGTAAATCTTCTAGAGTCTGAATTTTTCGTTCACTTTGCCCATCCGTCTGTGGATGATAAGCTGTACTCATATCCAAATGTGTATCCAAAGCCTTCTGTAGCGACTGCCAGAACCACGAGGTAAACCTACTGTCGCGATTAGATATAATAGACACTGGCACACCATGTCGTGCCACAATCTCATTAATATAAATTCTTGCCAGCTTCTCCATCTTATAATCCTCACGAATGGCCAGAAAATGTGCAGACTTTGTCAGCCTGTCCACTATGACCCATATCGTGTCATGCCCATTACTTGTTCGAGGCAACTTGGTAATAAAATCCATCGTTATATTCTCCCATTTCCACTCAGGGATCGGCGGTTGTTGTAGTAATCCAGAGGGTTTCTGATGTTCAGCCTTAACTTTCAAACAAGTCAAACACTTACTAACATACTCGGCTATTTCCCTCTTCATTCCTGGCCGCCAATAAGCATCTATAAGATCGTAATACATCTTGTCAGATCCTGGATGAATTGAGTATCTCGTTTTATGAGCCTCGTCCATGATCAACCTTCTTACATCTCCCACCATCGGAACCCATATCCGATCCAAGAAATATAATCCACCATCCTCCTTTTTCTCCATTTGTTGATCCAACCCACACAGCATCTCAGTTGTTGCGTTTTCATCCTTGAGGGCTTCCTCTTGTGCTGCCAATATCTTCTTCTTGATTCCTGATTGCAAGGTCATGCACATAGCTCGCAAACGCTTAGGCTTAATCCTCTCCTTTCTACTCAACGCATCAGCCACCACATTCGCCTTTCCAGGATGATAGCGAATCTCACAATCATAATCACTAAAAAATTCAATCCATCTTCTCTGTCGCATATTCAGCTCCTTCTGACTGAAGATATGCTGAAGACTCTTATGATCCGTAAAAAAAACACTCTTTGTGCCATACAGATAATGTCTCCAATTCTTGAGGGCGAACACTACCGCACCAAGCTCTAAATCATGAGTGGTGTAATTCATCTCATGAATCTTGAGTTTTTGGGATGCATAGGCTATCACTTTCCCTCTCTGCATTAGTACACATCCAAAACCTAGTTTCGACACATCACAATACACCACAAAGTCATCTGGTCCGTCTGGAAGTGCCAAAATAGGTGCATTGCACAAATTATCCTTTAATGTTTGAAAGGCCCTCTCTTGCTCCTCTCCCCAGACATACTTCTTATTCTTCTGAGTCAACAATGTGAGAGGTTTGGCAATCTTCGAAATTTTTTCGATAAATCGTCTGTAATACCCTGCCAATCCTAAAAAGGAGCGTATCTCTGACGGCGTCGTAGGAGCCTTCCAATTCTTGACCGCTTCGACCTTTCCAAGGTCTATATGTATACCTTCACTATTAATTACATGACCAAGAAAATGTACCTCTCTAAGCCAAAACTCGCATTTTGAAAACTTAGCGTACAACTTCTCCTTCTCCAGCAATTTAAGGACCAACTTCAAATGCTCTCCATGCTCCTTCTCAGTCTTAGAGTAGACTAATATATCATCGATGATCACTATCACAAATTTATCCAAATAAGGCTTACAAATGCGATTCATTAGATCCATGAACACCGCAGGTGCATTTGTCAATCTAAATGGCATAACCGTAAACTCAAAGTGTCCATAACGAGTCCTAAAAGCAGTCTTCGGAATATCCTCCTCATGCACTCCTAACTGATGATAACCAGAACATAGATCTATCTTCGAAAAAAATCAAGAACCTTGTAGCTGGTCAAGGAGATCATCGATTCTAGGAAGAGGATACCGATTCTTAACAGTTAACTTGTTCAATTCCCGATAGTCAATACGCATCCGGAATGAACCATCTTTCTTCTTAACAAATAACACAGGTGCTCCCCACGGAGAGTGACTGGGTCGGATAAATCCCTTGTCCTGAAGTTCTTGCAACTGCGCGAACAACTCCTGCATCTCAGAGGGTGCTAAACGATATGGAGATTTCGCCACAGGTGCCGCTCCAGGAATCAATTCAATACGGAATTCAACTTGACGGATTGGAGGCAACCCAGACAAGTCTTCAGGAAAGACGCCAGGAAATTCACACACCACAGGAATCTCTTCTATTTTAAGTTCTTTGGACTTCGCATTCTTAAGGGATTTCAAATCATTCCCTAAGCATTCTCCTTGTATCCGAAGTATAACACCACTCTCTAAAGGAATACGAACTACCTTTTCATGGCATACAACCTCAGCCTTATGTTTAGACAACCAGTTCATCCCAATCACCACATCAAAACTCCCATGTTCAAAAGATATCAAGTCAATCATAAACGGAATGCCCTCTAACACTATAGTACTCCCACGAAAAACCTTGTCAACCTCTACCTCCCTACCGCTAGCTATCTCAATCACAATACTAGACCTAAGTTCACTAGGTTCAATATTCAACAATTCAGCAAATTCAGTGGACACAAAGTAGTAATCCGCACCCGTATCAAATAAAGTAGTAGCATAATGACCATTTAGAGAGAAAGTACCAGTAACGACGTGCGGGTCTTGACGCGCCTCGTTTACATTTATGGTAAACGTCTTTCCTCTAGCTACATTCTTGTTGTACCCTTGCCCTTGGCCTCCTTCAATGGACAACCTGTTTCCCGCCTAACCAAGTGCTCTGTTCAGCTTGGGACACACATTTCTG
Source organism: Artemisia tridentata subsp. tridentata (assembly GCA_021014915.2). Classification (NCBI taxonomy): domain Eukaryota; kingdom Viridiplantae; phylum Streptophyta; class Magnoliopsida; order Asterales; family Asteraceae; genus Artemisia; species Artemisia tridentata. Next base: position 191,558,130 of record CP139509.1, on the reverse strand, counting down.
AGATGATCCGTACTTCCACACTCATAACACGCCCTGCGATTATACCTTGCGCCAACCGAGTCGATTGGAGTCGCTTGAGTAATCACCGTACGACATTCTCTGGCAAAGTGTCCAGGTTTGTTACACCTGAAGCACGTACGACACGCAGCCTGCTCATGATGATAACCATTGCATTTAACACATTTGGGAGCAGAACTAGTGTACCCCCTTCTGTCTGTGTTTCCTGTCACAGCCGGAGTAGCTTCCATCGCAGGACTCGCTGCCACCACAGGATTCACCGCTACGAACCCTCTCCCATTCCTTGTTCTCTTATTGTCAGCACCAGAACTAACCTGCTTACCTGCTTCAATCTCCTCCTTTCTCTTCTCACTTATCTTCGCGAGTACCCCACTCCTAACCGCTTCATCAGTTAGTGCTCCAGCCTTCTGAATAGCACTCTGGAGTTTCATGGGTTCTGTAGCCCTAACCATGCTACGAATCTGTGGAACCAACCCACGAATATATTTATCGATACGTTTCGACTCAGGAGTTACCAAGTGAGGGACCAACTTAGCTAACTCATGGAACCTGTCAGTATACCCCGCGTGATTAGCTCCAACCATTGCATGGTTCCAAAATTCTTCCTCTAATTTCTGCATCTCATTTCTTGGGCAAAACTCCTCCACCATCAAGGCTTTGAAATCTTCCCAAGTTATTCCCATCGCAGCAACTCTACCCCTAGCTTGGACTTGCGTGTTCCACCAAGTCAAAGCCTTATTGATAAGAGAACTTGCTGCATACTTGACTTTTTGGGCTTCAGTACAGCCACTAATATCCATTACTGCTTCCATCTTCTCTATCCATCGAGTGAGCGCTATCGCACCACCCTTACCATCGTACTCTTTGGGCTTACAAGCCATAAACTCTTTGTAGGAGCATTCGTTGTTGCCACCCCCACCACTTCCAGCACCATTAGGTTGAGCACCATCACCCATCTGTGCGCTCACATGGCTAACAATCTCTGGCAGTAGAGCTTCCAGTTGTTGATTAATCATTTGCTGGAAGATGGGGTTACTATCTCCGATAGTGGGCGTCTGCTTTCGCTTCTTCGGCATCCGGTAGGCTCCACTCATTGGTGACTTAGTAAAAGGGCGTCTCGGTCTTTTTGGTGCCATTTCCTGGACACACAGAACATTGATACCATTAGGTGCCGCTCACGAAGTTCACGAATACACATTCATACTTAACACAAGTACTCCCCATCAAATGGGACGATTAACAAAAATATCAAGGTTAAACTAAATCCTACTACACATAAGCATGTCATCATTGGTCAACGTAGCATTGGCCATAAGTCCACATATGTCGTGATACATTTATAATTATGTTGGCCACCCATAATTATAGATGTATCATTTCACATATGTACTCGCTTCCAATACCACGCCTAACAATAGTAACACCTCACAATTATAGATACACAAACTCAAAAATTAATATAATACACCCATTAATCACATATCACACACATAAAATATTCAAACTCGCTCAAGCCTTATTATTAATTACTTGGGTAAAATCCCAGAATTCAAAGGAATTCGCGATCCAACATAATACCAAACATCAAAAGTCAACAGAAGACATCCCAAACATAACACTAAACCAAACAGAATCGCACACGGCTCGAGCTCCACCCTAACATTTGCCCCTCTCATTCAACTCGGATTAAATCTACTACTTGCCGTAGACTCTAGATCTGAATCCACTTCGTACTCTTCCTCTTCACTTATCCATCCATTCCGGTTTCCCTCGTTCTGTGGTAGTGGACGACTGGCAAAACCAATCCCGAGGTTCCTTTCTTCCTCTTTTATACGGTCCACAAACCCATACAGATTATGAGGCTCATCCCAAACCTCTCCTCCATCTTCTAGGAATTTGGGGCACTTTCCAGGGTACCTAATAATGTAGCCGTCTTTATTGGTCACCTTTGTCTCGTACCTTTCTATCTCCTTTCCATCCACGTTCACTAAATTCATCTTCTCCTCGATCTTACATGGACACATGCTAGCAGGAACTAAGATCCTCTTGTTAGTCCGTTTCAAGCTACCAATCCTCTTGCAACCAGTAGCGACAACGATAGTCCAACGAAACTTGCCACGCGCAAGAGGTGCCATGCTAAAAGTGACATATATAATACTAAGTATAGGGGTTCAATAGGCGTCCAAAACTCGACAAAACCTCTCATAGACTTAAGAAAAATAGACACATAAAATGCCATACTTATACATAAGCCCTAAATGTAACTATATGAGGGACTCCTAGGTTATAGTCTAGGTTCAACCACCTACTTCTCTATAACCTGTCTCTGATACCAATCTGTCACACCTCGCCAAGGCGGAAACGCGAGTGTAACTTCATGGATATCATCACAACACATGGTGTCTAAATAGAGAATTACTACATGCGCATAAATAGAGCAAAGTACAGACACAAAGTGTCGTAACGATACCCCAAAAGAAAATAACCAAAACAAATCTCCAAAGGTATCCTCAATAAAACATAAAGTACTAGTCGAAAAATATTAAAGTATCACAATCCAAAATCAAACATATTCAAATCAAAACATAAAGATAAATCGTTCTCAAATGCAACTAAGTCTCGTCTAGTCGCTTCCCTCTACCTTAGCCTTAGAATGCTCACCTGAAAATGATGCTTAAAAACGTCAACATAATGTTGGTGAGGTTCATAGGTTTAAGACACACAATATATCTCAGGCAACCAGTTCACTGTGATTATAAAACATAGCTAGGACAGTAAGACTAGTCATTATACTAGATAGCATGCAAACTCAGTCATTCAACCAACATAAGCCACTTAAGGGACATAAGGGACGGAACGTGCCCACAATCCAAATAGCAATATCCAACATCAATTGGGACGGAACGCGCCCACGATCCAAGTTCACAATAATGGGTAAACCATACCCTCTGATCAGACCACACAGAATAATAGTGAGTAGAGCTACTTCTCTCCAATTGGATAATGGGAGCATAGCTACCCTCCAAATGGACCACACAGAATCACCACACAATAATCTCATAACATGCAATAAACGTATAATAACACTTGCAAGTCCATGCATTTATGACCACATAATCCCAGTAACTCAAAATATTTCAACACAACCATCATTCCCATCCCAAGTTAAAACAAAGTAAAAATGGGACTATGAAACTCACCTCAACCTTTGCAGCTTCCAAATTATCAATCACAAATCTATACAACAAAATAAGATCACATTACATGTGACCAAGCTAAAAGCTATAGTCCATGTAGCACACATATGATGGATGTATAAGGTTCATGTAAACCACCATGGATCACCTAGACTCCATACTAACCACTACCAACATTTACAGACACTAAATCCCTTGCATACACTTTCTCAGATTACACAGATTTTTGGGGTACTTCTACCCACATGAAATCACAACAAAATAAGCTCTACAACTCACACCAAAAATTCACCATGGTCTTTCATGAGCATACAAGCTCCTCCCAGAAGGCAATGCACTAAAAACACACACAAGTGCTCTTTGAAAAATCAAACATGAAAACTATCCAGATTCGGATCTGAACACACACCAAAATGTTTTGACCTAACAAACATATTTGCACAACCTATTAATGCATACCTTTCGCGTGGAAGTCAAAGGGAATATAGAAATCAATTTCTACTGAAGGGCTAACCCAAATTACACATTTGAAACCACCTTTGACTTCAATACTTTTAACCTAAATCTGTCCTGGTTTATCAGTTTTTACACCTTTACTTGAAAAAATCATTAGACTGATTTCCGGACCTCGAAATCACTCGTGGCCGGACTTTTTGGAAAGCACGTTCTCTGAACTACAATTTAGACTCAAGATTCATGTAATAACTCATCTCCATCTATTAAATATCTTTGTATCTTTACAGCCTTATGAATCATAGTATTACTAATTATTGATCCCAACATGTTATACATCATAAATTACTAATTATTGATCCCAACATGTTATACATGTTTTATACCCTAATCTCTTCACCAATCATCATAATATTACTAATTATTGATCCCAACATGTTATACATCATAAATTTATAGAAGTAAACATAAACACTAATCCATCATATTCTTGTTACATGAATTATAATAATTAATTGAACACATGTATTGAAAATTATACCTTGATCTTGATTTTTCTGCCTCAAAAATAAACCCTAAAATTTTTCTGCTTCTCCTGCTCTCCTTGGTTCGACCAAATTTCACAAAAGAATGGGTTGGGTGTTTTGGTTTTGTATTTATACCACCCTAAGATTATTCTAGATAACCTCCTTAATTAATAATTATAATTGGACTAAAATTTTGTTTCCTTTTCCCCCCTAAAACCCAAAATCGGCCGCCCCCTACATATATATAATTTTTTTTTAATTTTTTTTTTATTAATATTAATTATTACACTTACAACCTTGTGTTTTCTTTGTTTTATAAAAGTCTATACCGAAACCTAACATCTTACGCGGTAATCCTTCATTTTACGACAACTCGAATAATTATCATTTTCAAACCAAAGTTCCCTAAAATAGAATTTCACACTCATTATTAATATAGCCCATAAAACCGATCACCACTTAACTTACCAACGCTTTCAAGCTTGAACAAAACTTGTTACACAAAAACCCGGAACACAAAACCATACAAGTCATTTCCACATCACCAAAGTGAAGAAAATGAACTTAATCAAAACAACACTACTCAAGACACATCAATAGAGTCACACAAAGGATTTAGGGCCAAAACACGCGTATATCACACATATGCCACACAAAACACTTTAGTCACACAAAGAAAAAATTAAATTGATCGAAACTAATAGTTAGACTAACGTGCTAAAATCACGGTTGTTACAATTGTGCTAGGACACAAAATTTCTAGTGCTGGAATGGAGGTTGACATAACGAAAATCGATGTTATTACAAAATTACCACCTCCAACAAAAGTTAAAGCCGTTAGAAGTTTTCTAGGACATGTCGGTTTCTATCTTCGTTTTATCAAAGATTTTTCAAAAATATTTCGTCCAATGACGAAACATCTTGAAAAAGATTCTGTTTTTGACTTCAATGCAGATTGCATGAAGGCATTCGAAACATTGAAAACCCAACTGACTAGTGCACCCATCATGGTTTCACCTAATTGGTCACTACCATTCGAGCTCATGTGCGATGCAAGTGATTTTGCTGTTGGAGCTGTATTAGGACAACGTAAAGGAAAACATTTCCATCCTATATACTTCGCTAGCAAAACACTCAACAATGCTCAACAAAATTACATGGTTACGGAAAATGAATTGTTAGCCGTTGTTTTTGCTTTCGACAAATTCAGATATTATCTTGTGCTTTCAAAAACGATTGTGTTCACTGATCACTCAGCGCTCAAATATATGTTTACCAAACAAGATGCAAAACTGCGTCTTATCCAATGGATTTTGCTACTCCAAGAATTTGACATAGAAATCAAAGATAAGAAAGGAGCAGAAAATCTAGCTGCTAATCATTTGTCTCGTCTAGAGAATCCAAATTTGGAAGAGTTAAAGGAAGACGAGATTGACGATTATTTCCCTGATGAAACTATCATGACTGTTGATACAGTTGATGAAAACAAAATTCCGTGGTTTGCGGATTATGCAAATTATCTCGTTGGAGGAATTCTCAAAAAAGGATTAACTCATGCCCAACGAAATAAATTCTTTTCAGAACTAAAACACTATTATTGGGAAGAGCCTTATCTTTTCAAGATGTGTCCCGATGGGATGATCAGAAGATGTGTTTCTGGTTCTGAAACAAGAAGAATTCTGGATGAATGTCATCATGGCCCAACTGGGGGACACTATGGTCCTTCCACCATAGCTAAAAAAGTTTTTGATGCTGGATTCTATTGGCCAACAATTTTCAAAGAAGCCCATACTCTTGTTGAAAACTACGATGCTTGCCAAAAATCCGGTAGTCTTTCTCGTAGAGATGAAATGCCTCAAAAGAGCATTCAAGTCTGCGAAATACTTGATATTTGGGGAATCGATTTTATGGGACCATTTCCTAAATTGCACAAATACGAATACATTCTCGTTTCTATTGATTACGTTTCCAAATGGGCCGAAGCCGAAGCTCTACCCACAAATGATGCACGAGTTGTTGTTAATTTTCTCAAAAAGCTTTTTGCTCGTTATGGAATTCCTAAAGCTTTAATAAGTGATCGAGGAACCCATTTCTGTAACAGACAAATGGAGAAAATCATGAAACAATATGGAGTTCATCATCGTTTTGCTACAGCTTATCACTCACAAACCAGTGGTCAAGTCGACAATACCAACAGAGCCTTAAAAAGGATACTCGAAAAAAGGGTCAAAGACAATTCCGCCGTTTGGTCGACAAAACTAGATGATTGCCCTGTGGGCATTTCGTACGGCTTATAAAACGCCAATTGGTACAACACCATACAGACTCTTGTATGGAAAAAACTGTCATTTGTCGTTCGAAATCAAACATCGCGCTTACTGGGCACTCAGAAGTTGTAACCCTGATCTCAAAATAGCTGGAGAGAAGAGATTTTTGCAATTGCATGAACTCGATGAACTAAGACTCCAAGCTTACGAGAACTCTAAACTTTACAAAGCCAAAACCAAAGCTTATCATGACAGAAAGCTTAGAATTAGGAAAGAATTCAAAGCTGGAGACAAAGTTCTGCTTTTCAATATGAAATACAAGTTCAAAGCTCCTAAGCTAAAACCAAAATGGTTCGGCCTGTATATAGTGAAACATGGATTTCCATATGGATATGTTGAATTATATGACAAACAAGATGGAAGTTTCATTGTTAATGGTCACCGAATTAAATTGTACTACGATAAGGAGCAAATGAACGAGATTTCTATCAAAGAGATTCCGCCTGAATCAGAATATGAAGCTATAACATTCATGGCACCCTTTTTGGCCGATTATAAGAAAAACACTCCTTGGGCCGAAGAATCTGGTTATATCTATGATGTTCTTCCTAGACCTTGGGAAAGATTAAAATTGTAAGACATAGATGAAACTGGAGAAGGAATAGTGATAGGAAACGTGGTGTATATTCTAAAATTCTCAAAGAAAAAACCAAAAATTGCACCAACGTAGACTGAAGGAAGTTTGAGTCAGGCTGATGACTCGTTAATAAAACAAGCACTTCTCGGGAGGCAACCCGTGTGTTTGCTAATTTTACTTCTTAATTTATTTTTCAAAGTGATTTCACCCCAAAGTTTCTCTAATCCCTTAGCTGAACTTAAGTGTGGGGGTGTATCACTGACCTTTGAATAAAACGTAAAAATATTTCGTGTGTTTCTTTTGTTTTAAGATTACTGCAGGTAATGATTACAAAGCTTGGTTGCTTGGATCAAAGAATCATCTGGAGCAGGAAAATATGGTTTATTCTCTTATTTCCCTATTTTCATTCCTTGAAGTTCGTTTATCACATTGAGGACAATGCTTAACTTAAGTGTGGGGGGGGGGGGGTGAATAGGAAAATAAGAATAGATTATAAATTTTGAGCTAAATTTTAAATTTTGTTTGCCCTTGTGATCTAGTTATTTGTCATTTTAAGGATTATATATTAGATTAACTGGATCCATCCACTAGTGAAACTTGTAATTTTTGAAAAATTGAGATGTGTCCCGATTAATATTGAAATCCATTCTGGGATTGATAACATTAGCTAGCACATATTATAGCCCTTCCACCTAAAAAGTGAGGATTTAAGCATGTTTCTTATTTTGCATACATCTTTTATGCTTTGATTCTTTTGCTATAAGTGTGCCAGTGATTTTATTTATTCTAGAACTTGTGCTTGTAAATCATTACGAGACCGTTGTGAGATCACATTTCATGTGTAATATAAGTATATATGCATGATAAGAGGCAACCTTAGGATTTAACCTAAATAGCCTTCCGTATTGATATTTAGCTAGTTACACTGACTAGTTAGCCACCAATATTAACCCCTTTGTTAGCATTTATCTTTAATGCTAGATACCCCTAGTTACACCCTCCGAGCCATCCTTTTCATTTTTGATAAAATCCAGAAAAATACAAAAAGATTTTACACTTTTTAGCCTAGCCTTACCCTTAGTCAAGTCTTGGTTGGTTGCTAGCTATTTGGCAAGATGGATGTTATGTGGGAAATCATGAAAGTTCGAAGAAAGTTGCAAACTCCAAGAGTAGTTACCAAAGTAAAGTGAAAGTTTATGTTCAAAAAAAAAAAAAAAAGATATGAAAATGAGTCATCGCAACTATAAGGTGACAAGAATAGCCAATGAGCTATGGAAGAATTTATTGATCAAGTATGGAGTTTTCCTCAAGATTGCATGATAGTGGTTCGATATAGCTAGCAACATCTGGTTAGTAGACTTTGACTAGTTTGTATATTCATTATTATCAATCCTTTCTAAAACATATCCCATGTCTTATCCTACCCTTTTGACTTTGTGGAATTATCAAGTGTATTGACATGTAGTGACCATCCGATTTCTTGAGGAATTAGGTAGCGTTGTTAGCGATCTAAGGTTATCCTTAGTGACCATCCGTTATTTGGTGATGCAAGAATTCGTTGTTAGCGAACTATTATGTTTTGCATAAGATAGTTGCACATAAGTCTGATATAACCCTTGAAGCCTTTAACCCGAATAAAAGACCTCTTTGATATGTATACTTGGTGCTCACACCATTTCGGTGTACTTTTGTTTCTTGTACAAGCCTATGGTAATATTTAAATCATGACTGAGCAAATGAGTGTGATTTCTCTTATATACTCCACCAACCATACAAATGAGTGTTTTGAGTGAATTATATTTCATTTCCTTTTCGTGAGGTGATTAGTAATGTTTATGAAGCAAGAAAATTATTTGGGTATTGTCAAACATCTCGATGCTTCAACCATAAAAGCTTAAAACGATGAATCTAACTTGTACTTGTACCTGATAGATTTACATCACATTTTTCTTAAAAACACTCGAGTACCATGTGGATTATTGTTTTTACTTCTAGATTTGCTTGAGGGCAAGCAAAGTTTAAGTGTGGGGGAATATGATAACGCTCAAATTGTGCATGTTTTTAGTAGCGTTATTCGTACTTTTTTATATGTTATTTGGTTATATTTATATGCTTTTGTTACTAAATCGTACCAAAGTGTGTTTGCAAAGTGTATGTAGCTAAAAACATGAAAAAGGATGAAAAAGATGAGAAAAATGAGGAGGAAGAAAATATTTATGATGGTGCGAAGATTCTCTTGTCAAGATCCAATCAAATAGGCATTTCAAAGAATAAAGGTCCAAGTATTCAAGTTGACAAGCTTCAAGATAAAGAAAAGACCAAGTTTGGATGAAGAACTATGAGCCATTAACAAGAAACAAGCCAAAACGACAAAAGTCCAAAAAGAGCATACAGCAGCACTCCATCCGATCGGATGCAGCCCGCAACCGAATCGGATGGAGGCCATATTCGAAGACCAACCGATCGGTTGGAGATAATACTGATCGTTTGGATGTCGGCTGATTTCCCAAACTTCATCATTAAGGATACTATCTTCATACCACCAATTCTAGGGCCTTCTAATAATGATTCTAGGCCATTCTAATTTGCTTGGAGGCTAAGTTGGAGCATTTATCACCCTAGGCTTTGAGAGTAGTATAAATAGGACCATTTGTGAAGTGTTAATCATCTCATAAGTGTGCTATCAATCCCAATTATCATTCTAATCATCAACCACTCTCTCAAAAGTCCTAAATTCGTCCTTATAAGTCCAGGAAGCTTTGGAGGTTCAAGAAGTCAACATTTGGAGGTCAAAACGTCAAGAAGTCAACACCAATACTTTGGGTATCATTACCTTATCGTTTGTAATCTATTTCCAATCATTGTAAGACTTTCAATTATGGTTTCTAATGTTCAAAGTTCTGAGTTTATGTTCATGTTTGCTATGAGTAGCTAGTGTCTTTGTGCACTTGCTTAGATGATGTGTATTGCTTATTGATTTGCGTATGATTGTGATAACATGTTTTAATTCAATTTCAAGTTGATTCTATGATCCAATTGTGGTTAAGTTTCATAGTGACATTTGTTAATCAAGTTTAACTAGTAGTTAATAGTTTTAAGGGTCGAAAGATTTATTGTTATTCAACTAGTTATAATCATTTGTCTATGAATGATTGCTTTTCACCCATTGTTCTTGATTAAACAAAGGAACTTAATTGTGATTGTAATGAGAATGCTTTTTGTCTATCAAATTGGATTGATTGTAAACTATTTCAAGGGTCTAAAGATTAGTAGTTTTACTATCAATTGTGACCTTTTGTCTATGATCGGTTACCTTTTGCATTGACCATTTCCTAAGCGAATTTGATAAAACAAAAGACTATTTTTGTGTTTAAGTTTACACCAAACTTATGAACCTTGAATTGATCTTGAGTTGATTGGTTAAACGTAATGCTTGTTTTTATAAACTAAAATCTTGACGAATGTTTAATTTGTAGAAACAATAGATTAGTTCACTAAACTAATTATCATAACCAACATGTTGTCAAAAGTTATGACAATCATGCTTATTAAAAGTAGTATATTAGTCTAAGAAAGTGTAGTTTTAATCATTTGAATTGTTATATTTTCATCATTGCTTGTTTCAGAAATTTACTTTTAGTAGCTTAGACATAGATTCACTACACAAATCCCTGCGAACGATCCCGACTTACCATCATAATCTTGCTATAACGGACGAGTTCACTTGCTCGTATGTGTTATTTCTAGATTCGGTAATTCGAGTTTATAAATTTAAAACTTGCACACAACGCGACACATCAGAGTCATTGCCCTAAGAACAATGGACAGAGAGTTGAAGGCGCTCATGGTAGAGCATATGTGATGGGCAATGGGGAACAGCAGCAAAATCAAAATGTGGTCACTGGTACGTTTCTACTCAAAAATCATCGTGTTAAGGTTTTATTCGATTCTGGTGCCGATATGAGTTTTGTTTCCTCTACGATTTCACCATTACTTGATATCACCCCTACCTCTCTAGACACCAGTTATAGTATTGAACTAGCTAATGGCAACTTAGTTGACACCTACACCATAATCCGAGGCTGTACTCTAAACCTTCTAGATCACCCATTTAGTATCGATCTCATGCCCATTGAACTCGGAAGCTTCGACGTAGTGGTTGGTATGGATTGGCTATCCAAGCATCAGGAGAGTATTATTTGTAGTGAATGAGTTGTTCATATTCCTTTCGATGGTGAAACTTTGATTATCCGAGGAGAACGTAGTGGAACCCGTTTGAGTATCATATCTTGTATCAAGACCTTGAAATACATCAAGAAGGGATGTCACGCTTTCCTAGCACATGTGGTTGAGAAGAATTCAGGAGAGAAGCGACTTGAGGATGTTCCAATTGTGTGTGATTTTCCCGAAGTATTTCCTGAAGATCTACCTGGACTTCCATCGATTTGACAAGTGGAATTCCGAATCGACTTAGTGCCAGGAGTTGCACTCGTGGCACGAGCAACGTATCGACTAGCACCGACAGAGATGCAAGAACTGTCTGACCAGCTACAAGAGTTGTTGGATAAAGGGTTTATCCAACCATGTTCCTCACCCTGGGGAGCACCAGTTTTATTCGTGAAGAAGAAGGAGGGATCATTCAGGATGTGTATTGACTATCGTGAACTAAATAAGCTAACAGTGAAGAACCGGTACCCGCTACCTAGAATCGACGACTTATTCGACCAATTACAAGGATCAGGTTACTACTCCGAGATAGACTTGCGATCAGGTTATCATCAACTCATAGTCCGGGAAGAGGATATTCCTAAGACAGCGTTCAGGATACGATATGGCCACTATGAGTTTCAAGTAATGCCCTTTGGTTTGACAAATGCACCTACTGTATTTATGGACCTCATGAACCAAGTGTGCAAACCATATCTGGACAAGTTCGTTCTATTTTTCATCGACGATATTCTGATCCACTCCAAGAGTGAAGAAGAGCACAAGCAACATCTGACGATAATTCTTAAGTTACTTAAGGAAGAGAAATTGTACGCAAAATTCTCTAAGGGTGAATTTTGGATTCGCACTGTACAATTCCATGGTCATGTGATTGAAAGTAAAGGGTTACATGTGGATCCCGCAAAGATCGCTATTGAGAAATGGCCAACGCCATCTAACGCTACAGAAATTCGTCAATTTCTGGGATTGGCTGGATACTACAGGAGATTCATCGAGGGATTCTCTAAAGTAGCTAAAACGTTAACTATGTTAACTCAGAAGGATGAGAAGTATGAATGGGGAAAGTACGAAGAAGAAGCATTCTAAACCCTGAAGCAGTTTTGATGCAACGAGGGAAAGTCATGGCATATGCTTCCCGACAACTTAAGACTCATGAGGAGAATTATACCACCCATGATTTGGAGTTAGGAGATGTGGTTTTTGCACTTAAGTTTTAGAGGCACTATATATATGGCACGAAGTGTACTGTCTTTACCGATCACAAGAGTCTACAACACATTTTAGATCAAAAGGAGTTGAATATGAGGCAACGAAGATGGTTGGAGTTGTTAAGTGACTATGATTGCGAGATCCGATATCACTCGGGAAAGGCGAACGTCGTAGCCGATGCCTTGAGCCGCAAGGAACGGTTGAAGCCGCTGCGAGTTCGAGCTTTGGTTATGAACATCAATTCAAACCTTCTCGCCCAGATTCTTCATGCCCAAGAAGAAGTAGTGAAGCAAGAAGTTCTCAAGAGTGAGAATCTTTATGGTATGATACTGAAGAAGTTTGAGAAACGTTCAGATGGAACATTATGTTTTAAGGGAAGAAGTTAGATACCCCATTTCGGAGGACTGCAAGACTTAATAATGCATGAGTCTTATAAGTCGAAATACTCTGTATACCAAGGATCCGACAAGATGTACCACGACCTCAATGAGTTATATTTGTTTGGATTTAAAGCTTCCAAGATGTTAATGTTGCTCATGTAATTACAACTACTCATGTATTAAAAGAAAAATGCTCAAAGTCATTTCTGCTGCTAGTTATAAAGGTTAATGCTGCTTATGGAAGTTAAGACTGCTAGAGTACATTAAGACTGCTGACAGACTTCAAGGAAAAATACTCTAAGTAGTTAATGCTGCTAGAAGAAAACTTAGTGTTGCTAGTACCAAGTTAATGCTGCTAGAGACTTAATGCTGCCAGAGTTAAAGATTACTACTGTTGATTATGTATTATTGCTGCTGGAGTATTAGAGTCGGTTTGATATGTATAGCATGTTTAGATAAATATAGAAAAGATTCTAAAAAGATCTATCTTGTATAGAAAGTTATTGTAAGCCGATTAGGACTCCTTAGTCTATAAAAGGAGGTCCTAGGGCATAGAGATCAGACACATCTTAACACGATTTTTTATAGAACTTCAAGGTTGTAAACCCTAATACTTTTGAGTATTCGTATTATATCAATAATATTGAAGTGTTTAGTTTGATACAATTGTGTTCTTGTTTACTGTTTTATGCAATATAAAGTTCTTCTTAAGATCAAATACAAGATTCCGCATTGTGTTTGATAAACTTCAAGACAGTTTCTATACTTAGTTGTTTTAGATTTATCTAAGATAACTAACCCTTACAAGCTAAGGAATTCGATCAAGTGTATTACTGGGATCAACAAGTGGTATCAGAGCTTGTGATCTAGAAGCTATAATCAAGAAAAACCTGTTTAGACTCAAGGCTGTTCTGATCTTTCTGAAGACATGGATTCAGAATCTACAAATATGATTACTGCATCAAAGGTGCCAATGCTCAAGTCTGGAGAGTATGAGCTATGGAGAATAGAATAGAGCAGTATATTCAGATGGTTGATTATTCTATGTGGGAGGTAATAGAGACTGGAAATACTTTACCTAAAATAGAAACTTCTGATGATGGCGTTGTCATTATCTTGCCTATTAAAGCTGCTGAAGACAAGGAACAAAGAAGACTGGAAGTTAAGGCAAGAAGCACTCTCATGATGGGCATTCCTAATGACCATCAGTTGACTTTTAATCACATCAAGGATGCTAAATTGTTGTTAGAAGCTATTGAGAAAAGGTTTGGAGGGAATGCTGCTACCAAGAAGACCAGGAAGAACCTTTTGAAGCAACAATATGAGAATTTTACTGCTCCAAGTTATGAGAATCTTGATCAAACCTTTGACAGACTTCAGAAAGTTATTAGTCAACTAGCACTTGTGAAAGTTACAATTCCTCAAGAAAATATATATCAAAAGTTTCTAAGAAGCTTGTCACCAGAGTGGAACACACATACAATGGTGTGGAGAAACAAGGCTGACATTGATACAATGAGTTTAGATGATCTGTATAACATTCTAAAAGTATATGAACCTGAAGTCAAAGGGTCATCTAGCTCATCCTCAAGCTCACAGAACTTAGCTTTTGTGTCCTCCTCAAATAACAGTTCTGTTGGGAATTAAATTTGAGTTGATAATAGACAAAACATGAAAGATGAAGGAGACTTATGAAGACAAAGATGAAGGACTTAAAATATATTTTGTTAAAGTCTTTGTAACCCTAATCTCTAGTTTATAAAGAGAGGAGGCATTTAGTTTTATGTACAGATGTTAGAGATGTAATATCCAGGAAAGGTGTATGTGTAAACCTAGGCGTAGGTCTTGTGTTAGACGCCTAGTGTTTGTGTTTTTTTGGTTAAGCCTCAAAGATCTTTGATCCCTGTTAGAGTAGGTAACCGTGCTACACTTGATCACGTAGCATTGGGGTTGTTTGTGTTTGTAAGTAGTTGGTAGAGATGATGATGAAGAAACCTTGTAGCAATAATTACGATGTTTTTGTTTATTCCACTACGCATCATTTTTATTCATTATTATTGTTTAATCCCACTTGCTCTAAACGATCCACGAAGTTGTTTATTTATAACTTCACAATTGGTATTAGAGCCAAGGGGGCTCATGATCGTGGGATTATACAAGGTTTGGTTTGTCAAAGATCGAAGAAAACAAGAAAAATTCGTAACGGGTATCTATTTTCGTTACTCACTGCAGGGATGTTTTTCAAATGATGATAACTCCTTCGATAACCGTTGGATCATGCTTAAATTTTTACTTCAGATTCTTCATATATCAAGGTACAATTTCACTAGAGGGATCTTCGATCTGTTTTTTAAATCATCAGGTATAAATTTTTGAAAACTGCTGCAGAGGAGTATATGATTTTCGAATTTTTAGGGTTTTCTTGATTCAACTTCATGCATTCATGTTCTATTCGTGTTAATTCTTTATGGAAGTTGGTTTATATGTTCTTTGGTGTCTATTACACATGAATGAAAGCAGCAATGGTGTGGTTTTTATCTGGAAAAGTTGTTTTTAGGGTTTCCTGAAGAAATTGCTAATTAGGGTTTCTTTGACATCAAGGGGTTGCATACTATTTTCTATCAGTCATGATGAATTAAATGCAAATTTTTGTAAACCCTAGAAGGAACTAATGATTCTGGATGTTGATGATCAATTATGTACGTTGAATTGACAAAGGTTTAGAACGAAAATTGAAGTTGCAAGTATTTGAAACCCTAAGTGATCCGTCATTCGGGTTTGTAGGGTGGTTACTGGTACTTCAACCTAGTCCTCTTGGAGTATGATGGTCCAATGGTTGTTCTATGGTATTACTGGTTTCGTTTTCTGATGAGACTAAGGTTACTGGTTTTTGATGCAAGGTTCATACTGCTCTCTCATATTAGTCCTGCAAATTGGACCTTTAGTACTGACAAGAAACTTTGTTTGTACTGCTATCATAGGAAGTTTATACTGCCATGTTCCTTTGTACTACTGCTTAGAGTTTAACGTGCACAAGAAGTTTGTTTGTACTACTGAGTGTCGCGACTTTGTACTGCTAGTTATAGCAGTTTGTACTGCTATCGCTCGAGGTTAGTTTGTATTGCTCGTCTTCTAGGTTTGTACTGCCATCGTTTCTCATTAGTACTGCTAGCTATCGAAGAAGGTTCGTACTGCCGCGTTTGAACATAGTACTGCCAACTAGTTCATTTGTCCTATTCGTAATATTTGTACTGCTCACGCATGGAGGGTATTTTAGGCCAACTATAAAGGTTTTTATCTTATGCATGGTTTCTTTATTCTTATTCATAATGGTTGATTATGCATGCATACGTGAAGATAATATAATACGGTGAAAGAGGCATAACTTTTATTACACATGGGTCAGTGATTCTTTTTATCATGGGACGGTGAACTTCTTTACCAGGGAAGACTTGGTCGGTGGTATTTCTTTTGCTCTATCATGGGATGGTGGTAACTAAAAGTATTGGTTGATATTCTGATTATTTGATGTCGTGGTTTTATGCATAGTCAATTTGATCTGATTGATGAAACCCATTTGTACTGGTCGATGTCCATGCATGCTTACATGGGATACTGAATTTTTTTATATTCCAATGCTATAATGGGTTTGTGCTCGTTTAAACATTTTATTCCCATGCAAGACTTGGATATTCTTTGGTAGCAAGATTTAGATTATACACACATGTGAATGGTTCCTTATTTGACGCAAAGTTGAATGAAGTTTTCACCTACTCCGTGGTGGCATGAGATTACAAAAGTGAGGGGAAGCACACATCGTTGGTTGTTGATTTGGAACAGGTGGTTCCAACACACACACAAGGGAAAGACACACACAAGATGTTTGATTTTCAGACTTTGGTTTCTGTTCGTAAAAGATTTATGGCTCGTTCTTATTTATTCTCATTGGCGAAGAAGATTATTTATTCCTTATTTGATGATGAAGTGGCATTTTTCAAGTTTGTGTTCTTAATATATCTACGAATTGAAAAACATTTTAACGAGTTACGTTATTGTGCTCAGTGATTATTGTCAAGAGATTGCGATCTCCCTATACATCAGGTATACGTTCGAAGTCATATTTAAGATATGAGTTTGGGTTATTCTACTTCAACATCAAGTTAGTAATGGTTAGTTTTCTTCATCATTACATAAAGCTTACATAATTGAAGATTCAACAAATGGTTAACATATGGGTTTCAGGGGAAGCTTATTGTTCAAATGATTAACCATTTATATGCTACATCGAGGTGAAGATTTTCACAATTGCTTGTTGGTATAATTACTGATGGTTTAGGATTTTTCTGACTTGAGTTCATTTATACAAGTAAGCGTTTTGGTGTTCTTAATGGTGGGTAATTCGAGACATTAGAAGACTAGATTGGATGTATGATACTGATTCGTGATTATGAAGATCAAGGTTGCATACTTTTGTCCCCTAATTGATGATGAAAAAAAGGGGAAGAATATTTACATAGTAGATTGCAGCTTGAAGATCCTTGATGATATAGCATGGATTAAGGGGAAGTCGAGATCTTTCATACATTTTAACTTCAGAGAAGTTACTACTTAATAGGTATAGGTTTTGTTATTATCAACTAGGGGAAGATTGTTGGGAATTAAATTTGAGTTGATAATAGACAAAAAGTGAAAGATGAAGGAGACTTATGAAGACAAAGATGAAGGACTTAAAATGTATTTTGTTAAAGTCTTTGTAACCCTAATCTCTAGTTTATAAAGAGATGGGGCGTTTAGTTTTATCTAAAGATGTTAGAGATGTAACATCTAGGAAAGGTGTGTTTGTAAACCTAGGTGTAGGTCTTGTGTTAGACGCCTAGTGTTTGTGTTTTTTAGTTAAGCCTCAAGGATCTTTGATCCCTATTAGAGTAAGTAACTGTGCTACACTTGATCACGTAGCATTGGGGATGTTTGTGTTTGTAATTAGTTGGTAGAGATGATGATGAAGAAACCTTGTAGCAATAACAATGATAGTTTTGTTTATTCCGCTGCGTACCTTGTTTATTCATTATTATTGTTAATCCCTAGATGATATCTAACCAATCTCGAGCTATAAACGATCTTCACACTATTCAAAGAGTATCCAACAAAGAAACCTTCATCAGCCTTAACATCAAATTTGCCTAAGTGATCTATGGTATTGAGAATGGTAACAGGACACCCAAATGGTCTCATAAAACTTAAATATGGTGTTCTAACCATGAAAAAGTTAATATGGGGTCTTGTTATGAGGCTTAACTACTAACACTATATTTTGCACATAGCAAACATTACTAACTGCTTCTGCCCAAATAGTAGTTAGCAACTTAGACTCAGCTAGCATAGTCCTAGCAACCTAAATTATAGTCCTATTTCTCCTCTCAGCAACTCCATTTTTTTAAGGAGTTCTAGATACACTATATTGTCTCAAAATACCCTTCATCTCACAAAACTGAGTCATCTCTCTATTTTTGAACTCAGTCCCATTATCACATCTAATCACCTTAACCTTGTGATCTACTAGATTTTCTATTCTAGTTATAAAGGACTTAAGAATGCTACTAGTCTCATCCTTAGAAGCTAGAAAGAAAACCCATGCAAACCTACTGAAATCATCTGTGACAACTAGGTAATACATTTTATTCATAAGACTTTTTACAAATGTTGGACCAAACAAGTCCATATGCAACAAATGTAAATGTAGACTGATTGAGTTCTCTGTTTTGGACTTACAAGAGGCTCTGTGCTACTTTCCATTTTGATAAGCAACACAGGTTTGATCATTTTCAAAAAGTTTGGAAGGTAAACCTCTTACAAGATTTTCCTTAACCAGTTTATTCATAGTTTTAAAACTTGAGTGACCTAGCCTTCTATGCCAAAGTTTAGATTCATCAGATGTGGCTTTTGAAAAAAGGCAAGTTAAACCTCCATTAGGAACTATGTTCTTTAAATCAACACTATACATATTGTTCTTTCTAGGAACTCTAAGAAAAAATTGACTTTCATCAATTAACATAAAGTTTGGAGATAAAACAATACATTCATTGTCATTAAAAAGAACATTATTCTTTTTGTCACACATTTGTGAGACGCTAAAGAGATTAAACTTTAACTCTCTTACAAAATACACATTTTCAAAATTTAAATTACCAGTTTTAATGGTACATTTTTCAGTGATTTTCCCTCCTTTTGTACATGTTCCCTGTCATGTGCCTTGAGCATCCACTATCAATCACTCCTTGATCCTATAAATCCATTTGTGGATTGCCCGGCACAATGTGTAAGAAAATCAGTTTCTTTTGGGGACCCAACCCATCACTGACTTGGATCTGCCTTGTGCATTAACATAATCAAACTTTTTCATGTCAATTGATGCACTGTTGTGTTTAGAAACATGGTCTAAAACTTTAGGCTTTGGTTTCCAAACCCAACATGCTTAGGCCTTAACAGCATTAACATTATTTCCCTTAACAGCATTAACTACTGCTTTTGGCCTAGCAATATTAAAATTCTTACCCCTAACAGTATTAACCCTTTGATTAATATTACTGTTTTTAAATGCCGTGTTCTTATAAATAGGACTTTAAATAGTTGAATGTGCTATTTTAGAAAGATATGACATTGGTCTAGCAGCATTCACTGTTGTTTTTGAGTGAGCAGCATTAGCTTGACTAACAGTATTAACCAATACTGCTATTTTTGAAACATTTTGTCTAGCAGTATTAATTGATACTAAGCCAGGCTTCATTAGTATTGCTCTTGAAACCATGTTCTTTTTAGCACAGGGGTGAGTCTTTTTAGCAAAGTTTTGATGATTCACCCTTTGAGCATTGTTCCAAACATGTTTTACCATCCTTTGATTTTGAAACTGTTTTTTTATGGTAATTGCAATCAACCTGCAAATGATCAAAGCTTCCACACACATAACAAGCCTTATTAAACATCTCAAAATTCATACAAAACTCTACAAAAACATAAAGAGATAAATGACTTTAAAGATTTAACATTCCAATACTAGCAATCAAGTATTGAAATCTACTTACATCAAAAGCTTTTATAAGCAAATCTGATTCTGAATCCAATGCAATTATCCACAGTAACTTGAAGCAGCCACATATTCAGCTTCTGTTGTGGAATTTGCACCCACAGTCTGTTTCTTGCACTGCCATGATATTAATATGCATCCAAGGAATTGACAACCTCCTGTTATAGACTTCCTATCCAAGCTTGCTCCAGCATAATCACTATCAGTGTATGCTACCAAATCAAAAGGAGAATCTTTTGGATACCAAATGCCTAATTTTGGTTGACCTTTTAAGTACCTAAAAATACTTTTCACAACATGAAGATGTGAAGCCTTTGGACTGACTTGGTATCTAGCACAGGCACACACTGCAAACATGATATCAGGTCTTGAAGAGGTAAGGTACATTAATGAACTAATCATTGACCTATACATATGAACATCAACTTCTTCACCATCTTCATCCTTGAGCAGAGGCTTTTGAGTTTCCATTGGTGTGCTTGCATTCTCGACTTCTGTAAACCCAAATTTCTTTAAAATTACAGCAACATATTTATTTTGACTAATAAATATGCCATCCTTCTTCTGCTTCACTTGTAATCCCAAGAAGAATGTAAGTTCTCCCATAGAACTCATCTGAAATTTCTCATGCATCAACTTCTCAAATGCAATGCATAGCTCCTTCTTTGTTGACCCAAAGATGATATCATCCACATACACTTGGACCAGCAAAATATCATCTTTGTGTCTTTTGATGAATAAGGTCTTGTCAATTTTTCCTCTTTGAAACCCATTGTCCAACAGATATGTTGACAAGGTTTCATACCAAACTCTAGGAGCTTGATGTAGTCCATATAGTGCTTTTTCAACCTTGTATACTCTATTTGGAAAGTCTGGATCTTTAAATCTTGGTGGTTGACATACATACACCTCTTCTTCAATCTTCCCATAGAGATAAGCACTCTTTACATCCATTTGATACACCACAAAATCTTTAAATGAGGCATAAGCTAAGAATAGCCTAATTGCTTCAATTCTTGCAACAGGGGCAAAGACTTCATTATATTAAATCCCTTATTCTTGTGTATACCCTTGAACAACCAATCTTGCTTTATTTCTTATCACAATTCCCCTTTCATCTTTTTTAATCCTGAAAACCCATTTAGTGCCTATAACCCTTTTTCCATTAGGTAACTCCACCAAAGTCCAAACTTCTAAGCTTGTAACTTGAATTGTAGAAGCTCTTCCTGCATAGCATCTATCCAGCTTGAAACCTTCAATGCTTGAATTACCTTTTTGGGTTCCACTTGTGATAAAAACAAAGCAAATAAGCAGTTTTGAAGGTCTTTATGGTTTGTTCTTGGTTGAAGAGTACTAACAAACCCATATTCCTTCAAATTCTTTGACATCTTTCTTGTTTGTATAGATGATTGCAAATCTCCAATCACTTGATCAAGAGGATGATCTTTATGAATTCTTGTAGTTGGAGCAGGACTGACTTAGATTGTTGTATCCAAATTGGTCATGTGAGCCACTTCAGCATCATCTTCATCACTACTTGAGTAGTCAAATATGCTAGTATCTTCCAAAGCAGGCATTTGTAGATCAAATGGAAGTTCAATGCTTATTTTTCCACTAATAGCATTAACTTCTATGCCAGTAGCATTAACAGTTGAACTAACAGTATTAACATTGTTAGTGATATTTCCATCACTAGCAGTATTAACATTATTAGTGATGTTAGTGTTGTTAACATTATCCTCCATTTCTTGATCATCACATTCACTTTCTTTTCTTGGATCTTCATTAACCTTCTTTTCATCATCACTTGAAGGTTTGAATCCATCATCTTGAGAACTCATTGGATCTTGGGAGAATGGTGGATCAGAAGTCCATAATGGTAGCAAAATGTAATCTTTTATAGGCTCTGTCTCCTTGCTAGCTTGACCTGCATAATCACTTGTTTTTGTACCTACAAAACCATTAGACTGTGTAACTGCCACAACTGGCTCATAATTCATTGTTCTTGTTAGTGCATCAATATCAAATAGCCAATCTGGTCCACTACCTACAACATTATGTGTACTTTCACTAAACCTAATATGCAAGTTCTCTTCCACTATCCTTGTTCTACTATTTATTACTCTAAAGGCTTTACTATTCAAAGAGTATCCAATAAAGAAACCTTCATCAGCCTTACCATCAAATTTGCCTAAGTGATCTATGGCATCGAGAATGGTAACAGGACACACAAATGGTCTCATAAAACTTAAAGTTGGCGTTCTACCATGAAAAAGTTCATATGAGGTCTTGTTATGAGGCTTAACTACTAACACTCTATTTTGCACATAGCAAGCAGTACTAACTACTTCTGCCCAAATAGTAGTTGGCAGCTTAGAGTCGGCTAGCATAGTCCTAGCAGCCTCAATTAGAGTCCTATTTCTCCTCTCAGCAACTCCATTTTATTGAGGAGTTCTAGCTACACTATATTGTCTCAAAATACCCTTCATCTCACAAAACTGATTTATCTCTCTATTTTTGAACTCAGTCCCATTATCTCATCTAATCACCCTAACCTTGTGATCTACTAGATTTTCTATTCTAGTTATAAAGGACATAAGAATGCCACTAGTCTCATCCTTAGAAGCTAGAAATAAAAACCCATGTAAACCTACTGAAATCATCTGTGACAATTAGGCAATACATTTTCTTCATAAAACCTTTTACAAATGTTGGACCAAATAAGTCCATATGCGACAAATGTGTTAGGACACCTTAATAGTAGAACACAAGTATACGAGTAATAGAGATGAGAGAAAGAGAGAGAGAGATATGGTCGATCACTTCATAAGATAGAATAACAAAAGGTAGATTGCATATATGAAATAATCAACAAGATAAGAATATGTTTACATGTAGTATTTATAGTACTCTACCTAGGGCAACACCTAGGATCCTTACTTAAACATAAACTAAAGGCCACGGCTCATGGGCCTTCTACATAGGCCGAAGGCTAAACTAAACATAAAGGCCTTAACTAATAATCAACCTATGACCAACACTTTACAATAAAATGTGTTCCCAACAATCTCCCCCTAAAGGTTGGTCATCAAGGTTGATTGACGTCTTCTTTGCTTCTTTGGCTTCGACATTTTTCGTATCTTTGTTCTTTGTTCTTGTTATGTGTGATATGATAATGTTTTGGTCTGCCTTTCATCAAAATCTTAGTCTCTGGTGTCTTTACGTCTTCTCCACCATGCTCATACTTTTTTTAACTTTGATCTTTATACCTCAAGTGATTCTCATTCTTTAGCTTTGATATTTGACTTTTGAATGTTTTCTTCAATCTTTGATGAGAATTGTCTTTGAACTATGAATGACTTTCTGATGTTGGTATGAGCACATGGAGATGGAATGAAGTTGATGAAAATGGTGGTATTGGAACTCCCGGTCTCCATAAGTACCTGCCTGAGAAAAGTTAGAAATAAAGCATCCGGCACTTACAAGTTCGAACTTCGAGATCGTTAACAGCATAGTGTGAAAACTTTATCTAATCCTTGCCAAGGCCGTTCCTGAATCGGATGCCCCCAAGAGGTCTTACACAGATACACCGAAGTTTATCAACGATTCAGGTGAGCCGCTGAAGTATACCGAAGTATCACTCCATGACTATAGACCATTTGAAATCACCGCGAACACTAAGTGTAACCCACAAGGGATTACCGAAGTGACCTGCTGTCAGGGCTGTTTGATGTTGACCCTGGCAGGAATTTCCATTCAATCACTGAGAATCACAATTGTGAGTTCCCACATGAATCTTCTTGGTAGATTGCTAAGACCTGCGTAGGACTCTTATTATTCACAACTGATGTCCTTACTGTTGAATAGCCAGTGTAGAAGTATTAAGTGTTCCTAAGAGATCTTTTGATGCATCTTGCGGCTCTAGACTCGATTTAGTGCATTTTGGTTTTAGTAGTTGGAGGCATGGAACAGAGTGCCTCCTTTTCAATATCAACACATCTCGCAGTGAGAGGTCGATAGATTATACGAGGTTCTCCGTGAGAAATGAAACAAGCATCTTTTGAGAGATACTTGATTGGCTAGAAGGTTTTGTGCAATGCGTCACTGGGTCCATGACGGCTTTGTCTTCAATACCGGTGTCACCTTAGTAACTACCAGTAGCATATGAATTGAACCCGGTATCTGCCGTAAGGTTGAACATTTGGAGTGCTATTTCTTTTCACCCTTTTTCATAACTTTTATTTTTAATTCTTTAACCCCTTCTTTCTCCTTTCATTTCTTTTCTCCTTTTTTCGATCATACCTAAGGACTTCTAGTACTAAGCTATTGGTATTGTCCATGGGTAGATCCCTCCGGTTCTAGCGGATCATAGGACGTATTTCCTAACCTTACTCACCTTATAACTCCATGACTATCCTATGTTGCCATAAACCATTCATTTGAAAATCTCTCAAAGTGTTTATGATTATAAAACATATTTTGTTAACACCTTGAGAGTTCTGTTTTTCAGAAATACTCCCCCTTCACATGTGCTCATAAGTTTTTAAGATAAATTTGCACATGTCAAGTGGAGTTTGCACTTTTGAATTGATTGATTTTCAGTGAACATGACCGATTTGAAACACGCTTACAACACTAGTTAAACAACTTATAAAAATGACTAAGTAGCCTCGCAAAGCTAGTAGCAAAACGGTGAACATTGAGCGTTAGGATATAAGCTCAGCGGTTTTAGAAAGCTTGTAACAACATCGTAAATTTGTATCATCGAAATTTCTTCCATACGAGTCCCGATCATAAAGAAAAATAATAGTCAAGTTAGATAGTCGGGCTAAATTTGTTGTTTTTGTGTAGTTTTCGGGTATATTAGAAAAGTCGTATTTTACTCGTTACAAGTCCGATTGACGAACGGCTGGTCAATTTGGAAAATAGGCCGGGAGTACTTGATTTTACCTCAACGTGTTAATGTCTCAAACTCACTCGATCAATGAGAAAAATGGTTCTCAACTTGGTTACCCACAAAGACAATTTCACACTTAGAAAATATTTTTAAGTAAAAGCTGATGAAAATGAGTTATGAACGTCGGTTTTCTATCGCTTGTATCTCGGTCGTTATAAGCTCGTTTTTTACGTTTTTTATATCCTCGGCTTCGTATTACAGTGACCTAATAGATTTTTGATATGTCGGATTGTCTAGTTCGCGTTTGACACATCATTTTAACCATTGAAAATCGTGTGACAGCCTACTATTTTTCAGAAAATATAGTTTTCGTCGTTAAACTTGTAATTAACGTATCTTTCTCGTCGTAAGCTCGTTTTTACTCATTCCAGCAGCCATGGCTTCGTTTTTGAGTGTATTTTCTAAATATGTAAACCAAAATAACCTATGATAAACTGAAACTTCCAGATTTTGCAAAAATGGACAGACCCTTATTTATCTTTTGTTAAAACCATTTTTACTAGTTCAAGACTTGTACAAATCTCTTCCAGTCAACACCAAAGCTATTCTAAACCTACCATACACCTTTCTAGGGTGTTATGGGTTCCTAATCTTTACCAAAATGATAGAGTTCATAAGAACACTAATAAGATCCTTTAAATTCATTTTAATGACAAAAACAAGTGATAAGTGGTATATAACATAAATGTACTTGCATGTTTTGCTACTAGATCATAAAAATAGATCAAGTAGGAGTGTGAATGAGTAGAAAAAATATTTAGAACACTTACTTGATAATGAAGAGTTTTTGAGGTTATTAAATTAGATACTTAAAGGTTTTTATTTCAAAACCCTAACTAGAAGCACTAATAGAGCTAGGAAAATACTTGATCTTGAAAATGCTATGGTTTCTTCTTGTTCTTGATCTTGGTCGATTTCTTCACAAGGATAGGGAAGAAGATGAAGCTTTTTGGTTTACTTGAAGTATTATGAAGTTTTGTAGTAATAAGATTTAGTTATAGGATATTTTTGGTCAAAGTAAATGAGTAAATTTTGACTAGGGGGGGCATATGGGCGTGAAATGGGGGAAAGGGGAGATGATTGTTGGTGGCTATTAATTAGTCATGTCCCTTGCATAATTTGGTTAGGATTTGGCTAGTATATTATGTTATCAGATACTGAGTTAGCTAGAAGTAAATTTTAACAGAACAAGATAAAGTATGACGAAGTTGTAGAAATTATAAAATCACATTTCTCGTAGATATCGGGTGTCTAAATCATTATCGCGTTGAAATTTCGTAAACCGTTGTAGTTATAAGCTTTTAACGGTATATATAGTAAATAATCTCAAATCACTGGGTAAACTAATAATATAATTTTTATATGACTGTAATGAGTGTGAAAATATATTAGGATCATAGTCGGGAGTGTCGGGTATATGGTTCGTAGTAAATGATTAAGTGGTAGCGTTTATTTAATAAATAAATATACATGTACTAAAATTATGCTAACCCGGGAATGACCTAATATGAAGATGATGTTACTGATGATATGTAGACTACTCTAGTCTATATGTTGTGTCCTTAGTGATGTTCCGTGAATACGCAGCTAAACCCTTACGGTTACACGAATTTTGATACCCGTAAACCTAGTTTACGAAATGATGAATGATAACCATGAATAGTGATTTCCCTCTGGGAATGAATAGTGTTTCATGAATAGTAAAATTTTTAATAACGTTTCAAAGTCGCAAACTGACTTCAAAAACGATGAATAGTGAAATGATTAATAGCTAAATGATTAATAGTGATTTGTGAATAGTAAATTTTGAAGTTCTGAAAATGACCTGAAATTACGATTTGTCTCAATCTTCCACCCTAAAAGGAATTCAGTCCCTGAACTCAGTTCGTGTTGGTCTCTGGATTGGTATTGGTGAGAACATGCGGATATTTGAGTCGCCTCTGACCTTCCCGCTCCCAAGTAAACTCGGGACCTCTTCAAGAATTCCAGCGAACTTTCATGACAGAAATTCGACTCTGCTTCAACTGTTTGACCTCACGGTCCATGATTTCTGCTGGTTTCTCCGTGAAATTGAGCTTATCGTCGAGTTGAATTTCTTTTAATGGTATTACGAGTGATTCACCTGAAAGACACTTCTTGAGGTTTGAAACGTGAAATGTGTTATGTACGTTGTTGAGCTCTGACGGAAGCTCAAGTCTGCAGGCCAATCGGCCGATTCTAGCTAGAATCCTAAATGTTCCAATATACCTAGGGTTCAATTCCCCGCATTTTCCGAATCGTATCACACCTTTCCAAGGCGAGACTTTCAACACAACTTTGTTGCAAACTTGAAATTCTAACGGTTTGCTTACCTCGAGGAATCTTCCTCGTAGATGGTATGAAAGGTTGTTCCTAGAAAAAGTCAATAGTATAGTCTGATTTATTGATTGAATAAGTGGTGTGGATGTCTATGGTGCCTTAGAAAAGTGATGTTCATGGATAGTTTATCTATGTACAAAATTTTTCTCTTCAATGTTTCAAGTGAAAGTTGCTTTTTAAGAAAAAAAAGTTTGAAAGATAATTATTCTTTTCATGATATGATCCTTCCTGAATTATACATAGGTGATCAGGCTATGTATAATTGAGGACAAATGATGTAATGTTTGGTTTTGTCCAAATGATAGTATGTTTCTCAAAAGTTGAATATCATCAATCATACTGTGGTTGAAATAGCGGCCAAAACAATTTACGAGGTAGGAAAATAGTTTGTAATACATTTGTGAAACAGTTTATAGAATGTTAACATGATAGCTTGTATGTCACTTGGAAGAGCATTTTTTAGGGTAGTAAGGGTCTACTAATCTACCATAGAATGTAGGTAACTTAGTTCATAACAGGATAGTGGAATATTGTTGCGAAACGGTTGGAAATATGGTAGTGAAACAGGGAGTGTAATAGACGAGGGTTGTGATATCATGGAAATGAAAAAAGACAGTTGATTCATTAGATAGAAAGGTACATGATACAACAAGGTTATAAGAAAGTACTTAAGATAGACTACTTAAAGAAACACAACCCAAAAGGGGTCCTCCTATGTTTTATTATTAAGGCACAAGTTCCTTGTTCTTAAACATTGTTGTCGTCCTCAACATTGTTGATGTGCTGGCAATCCCCTTCTCCGATGATATAAGCTCTTCCACGAGCTACTCCACCTTGGTTCCCATTCCTTTGATTTCCTTGTCTTGGACATTCATTCTTGTAGTTTCCTATCTCCCCACAGCCAAAACATATTACTAGAGGTTCCTGATTTCTGGAAAGGATTGGAAACTTGCATTCTCTAGTCGAATGACCAATCTTCTTACAGTTACCACAAGGATTAAGACAATTCCCAGGGTTATGATGACTCTGACACTTGTTGCATTTGGGTAGGGTACCTTTGTAACATTTCTTTTCAGTTGGGCCTGCAGCATAGGCCTTAGCAACTTCTTGTCTCTTTGGTGGTTGTTGAGTAGCATTGCCACTCTGATTGTTGTCTCACTTTCTCTTGTTGTTGTTGTTTCATTTTCGTTTGTTGTCATTATTTTTTTCTACGGCCTTGGTGTGAGCTATGTGTTCCTTTGCCTCGATCGCCATATGGATAGCCTTAAGCATGGTATTGGGTTCTAATGAGGAAACCAACATACGAATTTCAGGGGAGAGTCCCCCGATATACCTCTCAAGTTTCTTGCATTCCGGTTCATCCATTGCAGGGACTAGTCATGCTAATTCGTAAAAACGATCAGTGTATTTGGCAACATCATCTCCTACCATGGTAAAGTCTAGGATTTCCTGTTCCATTGCTTGTAATTCGCTTCTTGAACAATATTCTAAAGTCATCATCCTTTTTAGTTTCTCCCAAGAGATTGAGTAAGCAGCGTCGACCCCTACTATCTGAACATGTTTAGTCCAACATTCCTGGGCATGATCCCGAAAAGTGCAAGCGGCGAACTTAACTTTGTCTTCCTTGCGGCAGTTGCCACCTCGAAATATTATTTCTACTTCTTTGAACCATTTGTAAAATCCCTTCGCGCCTTCAGTTCTGCTAAAGGTGTGGGGATCGCAATCCATAAATTCATCGTGAGTAAGATTTTTGGCGAGGGCTGTGGCTATGCTCTTGGCAATGATTTTCTCAACAATGGCTTGTGTCATGGCTGGAGCGGCTTGCTTCGACCTGAATTCTTCAAAATCATAAGAGACCATGAGAATTTATAAGTAGTAAGGATCATCACACTCACGCATATACAACCATGACATGTATAAATGGAGTGAAATCACAACGAGATACGATCACGAAAATATCATAGATATAATAATAACACACGTGAATATATAAAATGAAAATTTTGGCCTACATAGATCGATATAAGACTGATGAGGCGAAAAGTGTACCGCTTTTAAGGGGTCATTTAAGCCCTAAATCGTATTTATTTGATCAAATATTGCCCTAAATCGTTCCTTTTGTCATTTTAGGTACTTTTGAGGAGAAATCTGGAAAAGGAGGCATTTTGGACGTTTTTGGAGCATTAAAGTGAAGAAAACGGCAAAGTCTCAAAAATCGGCTAAAAGTTACTCTTGACGGCGTCAAAATTTACTCTGGACGGCGTCATGCTTTGGCAAGAAAAGTTGGACGTGAAATTTACTCATGATAAGCCAGTGAAAATAGCATGTGAATTCTGACGGCGTCACGCTTTAACTTGATCAAGGGCGTCACGGCTTAAATCATAAGGGGACGGCGTCACGTTCATGGTTCGACGGCGTCAAGCCTTGATAAGCCAGAATGGATTTTTGAAGAGCTAAAGAGGGACGGCGTCAAGAAGGTCATCCGGGAACCCTAGAAGCGGCGAGGTGACGGCGTCACACTCCATAAGGTGACGCCGTCAGATCCAAAAATCTATATATAGTTTTCTAATCTTTTGTCATTAAAGAGAGCTTAGTGTGTGGAATTTTGGGATAAAACCCTAAGACGATTTTAGCTACTTTTTCAGGGCTTTTTGCCTTGAGATCTTCCATGTTTCATTGAAAGATAAGTTATCAATTAATCATTCAATATGTCTATGTGTTGTTTGATTCTATCTTATTCTTGTCTTTTGTTTAACATGTTAGGCTAAATTTATCTTGTGTTTGCTTAGATCTAATGAAACTTAGCTATTGATTATTGGTTGTTAGTGTGTTGTTAGTTGTATTGGATGATTGTTTATCTATGTTAGGCTTAAGAAAACTGGCTAACTTCCTATTCGGTAACTTGCTTGAACGTCTTAAGAAACATGAACCAAACGCGTACTAAAGGTTTTTATGGTTGTATTTAATGCACAAGCGAATTCTAGTGATCCCATGTTAGGAGCTTCCTAGCCGGCTCGACATAGGAGTGAAGTAGGAGCTTGTAGAGTTGGGGAAGTAAGTACGCCACCCCACGAATGGTATTAAGGAATACACCCGTCATCCACGCGACTAATACACACTAATTAACCGGTAAAAGATAGTTAGGGAGTAAGGAAATCTAAGTAAACACATTTCTCTACACATAAGTTTCTCACCACATTTTCATTTTTGTTATTTTATTTTA
Source organism: Artemisia tridentata subsp. tridentata (assembly GCA_021014915.2). Classification (NCBI taxonomy): domain Eukaryota; kingdom Viridiplantae; phylum Streptophyta; class Magnoliopsida; order Asterales; family Asteraceae; genus Artemisia; species Artemisia tridentata. The sequence continues at coordinate 191,527,596 of CP139509.1, read as the reverse complement.
TTTGCATTCGTAGTAAATTGGGTTAGTTGACTAGCAACTAATTCCGCCCACTCTATCAAAACCGAGATTTTACTTGCTTTCATAAAAACTATAAAAATACAAAAAAGAATCTTCCTCAACCCTTAGACCTAATTAGAGTAGCCTTTCACACCTAACGAACACTATTCCCTGTGGAGAACGATCAATCCCCCGTACTTACCACTACACTATACTACATCGGTCAGGTACACTGCCTGGTGGGGTTGTAAGCCTCTTGAGATCCCTCGAGAGGTAAAACCTGTTGTAAGGTTACAAAACCACGCAATCAAGTTTTTGGCGCCGCTGCCGGGGAATAGTTATTGTTTAGGTTGAATTTTTATTTCTATTAGGTCTACTCACTAGATTCCTTTCTAGTGAGATTTTTATTTTATTTTTCTAGATTTTCTTTAGTCTATCTATTTTCTTCGTGCTTTTGTTCGTATAAGGTTTCCATTGACTCTTCCGTTCACCATTATGGAGAACGCGAATCCACCATACCACCAACCACGTAATTCACCCACTCCATATGACATCTTGATGTTTAAACAACATAAAGATGAACCTCTCTATGATGCATGGACTCGTTTTAAATATTTACTCCAAAAAGTCCCTCATCATAACTTCGATTTTTGGTCCCTAACTCAAATCTTTTACAATCATGTCGACCGACATGCCCAAAGGGACATTTACCATATTGCCGGCAGGGATATTAGGGAATTAAGTGCTGAGAAAGCATGGGAAGCTATTGAGAATTGTGCCCAATATTATTATATGGTAGACAACCCAACAAACATTAATACAAGTCAATTGACCACAAATTTCAAGGATCATGAAACAAGTTTGTTTGGGGATGAGGGTAGAGTTGAGCCACCTAGCTGCATGTCATGGTTAGGCACTACCATAATACAGGGTGAACACTTAGGTGATCTTGATGTGATGGAGGATCTAGCCGAGCATGATCACATTGATCAAAAAGACCTAGGTTTTATGATCGATGACGATGAATCTCAAGAAACACATGATGAATCTTTTGGGCAATTTGAATATAGCAGTCAGAATATTGAGGATGATCCTTATGATTCGGACATTGAAGTTGAGATGCCTAGAGAAGCACTTGAGATACTTGGTAAAATGTTAGGGTTAGATCCTACTAAAACACATGATGAGGATATAGGTGATCTTGACATAAGGAATGATGAGGTAAGTAACATAAGCCCACCAAGTACCCCACAAGTCCTACCATCATTCGAAGCATACACACCACCGGTGACTTACCCGGAAGAAGTAGAAGAGACTATAGGAACCCCAATAGAGGTAGAACCTTTGAACCAAACACAACTAGAAGAAATAGGTTTGAATACTTGTAGTCACAACCTTTCTTTTAGTTCTATGGAAGTTCCTAGTTTTGATGAACCGGAGCCTCAACCAAAACCGTTACCTAATCTTCCATCTTTAGATGTGAATTTAGGAATTGAAAAAGGTCCCGATCCACCCATCAAACCATGTAGTCCGGGTAATGTTAAGATTAAGGTAGTAGACTCTAGGCCATGTGGAGTGGAAGCTAATATAGGAGTAAACCATGACCTTACATACTTACATCACCCATTTATGATTGATCACAAGAAACATTATGGGTTTAAACCGGGTTTATTAGGTCAAGATAGATTCTCAACTAGGAATCTCTCGAAGTTGATAGAAGATGATCCCTTTTTAGGAGAAAACTTTAATTCACCCATTGACCAAAGTGAACTAGGTAAGGTTATGATGAAAGGAGCACACCCCTTTGAGTATATAATTCATCCACCACTCTTTCCTCACGCGGCATACTCCTACCAAGTTGGTGTGTATCGCTACTATCACCCGCACTTAATCCTAAGTGTAGGGACAACCTCCCCTATTTTCGTTAAATAAGGGTAGAGTCAGGCTCATGACTCGAACAAAAACAAGCGCTTCTTGGGAGGCAACCCAAGCTTTATTTGTTTTATTTGCTTTGTGTGTTCATTTATTTGTTTGTTTGATTTTATTTCCCGTATGTGTGTTTAATTTTTATCATTATTGATTCATGTTCAAAAGTAAATTGTGAAAATGCTTTATGTTGTTTTTAACTTCGTCTTAACTACATATAAAGGTATTTTGCAAAAGATAAGTGTAAGGGAAATCTAAATCGGTTTATTAGAACACAAATGAACATGAATCGTAATAATAATAAATTAGCATACATATTAGTGTTTGTTTGAGTCAAATGCTTGTATCGAGTCATAATGAGGTTTTGCAGGATTTCCAGGAAGTAAGGTAAAGGTTTTTCCAGAAATTTTCCGGAAACTTAAAACGAAAATTTTTGTCAGGTCATTTCTGACGGCGTCAGGGGTTATAACCTGACGGCGTCAGATTTAATTTCCAGAAATTTTTGAAAGTTTTGTTTTCATAAAAAGTTTTTATTAAATCTCCAACTTATAATCTCCAGGAATCTGCAAAATTATCATTCCACAAGCATTATATCCTTATATATAGATTTTTCCCGCCGATGTTATGCAGGTTTTCGTGTTTGTTTTCTCAGGTTTAACAGGTTATTTTGGACAAGGAGATGTTTTTGGAATCAAGCTTATGGCGATGCATTAGTCATGGAGCTTCAACATTCTCTTTGGAGGAAGATCTAACCGTGTAATTTCATTATCCACCGAGCGAATCAGGGGAGTATTTGATTTCATTCTTTTACTTTTTACTTTTACATCTTATTATTTGAACATTGGGGACAATGTTCATCTTAAGTGCAAGGGGAGGGTAAAAGTACGATTTTAGAGAATACAATTGCGCTTGATTTTTGTTTGTTTAATAATAGATGTGTAATAAAACTGAGAGGAATACTTGTTAAGGTAATTTTAGTGCCAAATTTAAAATTTTTTACAACATATAGGAGTGAAACTTTGATCTTAATAAGCGTCTCACGGATAGGAGTTATATGACTAGCACAAAAACCGTACCACTAAAAAATTTTCCACCCCAAATATGTGAGGTTCGCCCCTAGAATTGGTAGGAAAAGCATTTATGCTATGATGTGTGTACCGGTAGCACTTAGATTCTAGAACTTGCGTTAGGACCATTCCAAGGCCACAAGTGAGACTACATTCGTGTAGTTAGATTTACTACATGATAAGAGGCATTAGGATTAACCCATTGTTTTACACCTGTGTTTTTGTTATAATTACATTGGCTACATTGGTCAAGTAATTCTCCCACACCCTTTGCGTTGTACTCATTTTTAGTACACGATACCCCTAGTACACCCCTCAGAGCCTATCTTTTCGTTTCGACCTTTAAGCATTTTACTTAAAGGAAGAATTTGTTTACACCCCACTTAAATGTACACCCCAAATCGCCTTAGCCTACCTTGTATGCACTCATTTTTAGTGCATTATTGTGACAACATTTGTTTAAACCCAAGTTAATTATCTAGTTGATTACATGGTTGCTAAGTCGAGTCATATCCTTGTACATATTGTTTTGGGACGATTGGGACTCATGGGTAAAGTACTAGTGTAATGGAGTAATGGGGAAGAACATCATTTATTACCCCCATATGTGCTAAATATTTTAAAAGTACTCCAAGTTTTTCAATTATCTTAATTCGAGTCATTAGATTAGTATTTGTAAAGTTATGTAAAAATTCAAGTGTAAGGGGGATGCAATGCCCCTATGATGTATTATTTTGGATGGTAGGGTAAAAGTGTATGCAAAAAAAAAAAAAAAAAAAAAAAAAAAAAAAAAATCAAGAAAAATACAAAAAAAATGAGAAAAAGAAAAGTAGAAAAAACATACGGACTACCATCCCGTTTCATTTTATGTTTATTTTATGTTTTTGTTATTTTGTTTTTAGCTTAAGATTGAGTCGAGTCTTGGCTTAGCAACATTGTATAGTACATGTAATTAATCAAGATCTTTAACTCGCCACCAGTAAAATATCCTTTTTTCCAACAAAACCGTGTTTTCCTTTTCCCTACACCTAACGTTATAACCCATTTAAAAGCCCTTTTTGATAGTTTATCTTAGGTGCTTACGCCTAGTGGAGGAGGTTTTCGATCCTTTCCCAAGCCTATGGTAATCTATTTGCTATGGCAGGTAGTGAGAGATATTTTCCGTTTTCATTTATGAGATTTATTTTGATGACACTTGAGAGATGTGAGTATCTAAACACTACTTGTGAGGTGCTAGTTTATAATCTCCGTGCTTATTATGATTGAAGTGGAACGATTATTTGTTGTAATTACTTTTATGTTTGCATTAAATGACCCCTAGCTTGTATTTTGATTAGAATAAAAGCGCATTTGCTTGAGGACAAGCAAATCTCAAGTGTAAGGGTATTTGATGAGGCGAAAAGTGTACCGCTTTTAAGGGGTCATTTAAGCCCTAAATCGTATTTATTTGATCAAATATTGCCCTAAATCGTTCCTTTTGTCATTTTAGGTACTTTTGAGGAGAAATCTGGAAAAGGAGGCATTTTGGACGTTTTTGGAGCATTAAAGTGAAGAAAACGGCAAAGTCTCAAAAATCGGCTAAAAGTTACTCTTGACGGCGTCACAATTTACTCTGGACGGCGTCATGCTTTGGCAAGAAAAGTTGGACGTGAAATTTACTCATGATAAGCCAGTGAAAATAGCATGTGAATTCTGACGGCGTCACGCTTTAACTTGATCAAGGGCGTCACGGCTTAAATCATAAGGGGACGGCGTCACGTTCATGGTTCGACGGCGTCAAGCCTTGATAAGCCAGAATGGATTTTTGAAGAGCTAAAGAGGGACGGCGTCAAGAAGGTCATCCGGGAACCCTAGAAGCGGCGAGGTGACGGCGTCACACTCCATAAGGTGACGCCGTCAGATCCAAAAATCTATATATAGTTTTCTAATCTTTTGTCATTAAAGAGAGCTTAGTGTGTGGAATTTTGGGATAAAACCCTAAGACGATTTTAGCTACTTTTTCAGGGCTTTTTGCCTTGAGATCTTCCATGTTTCATTGAAAGATAAGTTATCAATTAATCATTCAATATGTCTATGTGTTGTTTGATTCTATCTTATTCTTGTCTTTTGTTTAACATGTTAGGCTAAATTTATCTTGTGTTTGCTTAGATCTAATGAAACTTAGCTATTGATTATTGGTTGTTAGTGTGTTGTTAGTTGTATTGGATGATTGTTTATCTATGTTAGGCTTAAGAAAACTGGCTAACTTCCTATTCGGTAACTTGCTTGAACGTCTTAAGAAACATGAACCAAACGCGTACTAAAGGTTTTTATGGTTGTATTTAATGCACAAGCGAATTCTAGTGATCCCATGTTAGGAGCTTCCTAGCCGGCTCGACATAGGAGTGAAGTAGGAGCTTGTAGAGTTGGGGAAGTAAGTACGCCACCCCACGAATGGTATTAAGGAATACACCCGTCATCCACGCGACTAATACACACTAATTAACCGGTAAAAGATAGTTAGGGAGTAAGGAAATCTAAGTAAACACATTTCTCTACACATAAGTTTCTCACCACATTTTCATTTTTGTTATTTTATTTTATTTGCATTCGTAGTAAATTGGGTTAGTTGACTAGCAACTAATTCCGCCCACTCTATCAAAACCGAGATTTTACTTGCTTTCATAAAAACTATAAAAATACAAAAAAGAATCTTCCTCAACCCTTAGACCTAATTAGAGTAGCCTTTCACACCTAACGAACACTATTCCCTGTGGAGAACGATCAATCCCCCGTACTTACCACTACACTATACTACATCGGTCAGGTACACTGCCTGGTGGGGTTGTAAGCCTCTTGAGATCCCTCGAGAGGTAAAACCTGTTGTAAGGTTACAAAACCACGCAATCAAAGACATAGCACCACCATATCTATATAGTAGAGTCAATACTTGGTGATTTTGTTGTACAACAACCAAAATACTACAAGTTTCTTTGAACTATGCCACACACCCCGTGGCTAGAATAATAGTAAAAGCTAGTAAAGATATAAGTCTAGTCTAGAGGCTTCCTGGTGCTCCTCTGAGTGGATCCAGGGTTGCGGCATCATAGAGTTGTGATAAGTCCTGATGTGGGGTCTGGAGTTGTGCATCGATCATATCCGAGATAGTATAGATCCCAAACCATTCTTTAGGAATCTGTTGATGTTCCTGTTGAGTCGGCGATCTTGGTACCATCCACAAGGTGTCATCTAATTCCCGATATGTGGGAATGGAAAAAGGGGAATGACAATGGTGATAATGGGAAGGTAGGGGCAGTCTCCTGAATCTCAAAAGTCTCAGTGTCATATCTGGTAGTTTCTTCTAAGTCTGGCTCAGGTGGTGCTAATACCTCAAATAGGTGGGCGTTATCATCTAACAATGGTGAGTGATATGAGAATGTCGAGGTATAGGAAGGTGAAAGTAGTGATGTAGGTGTATTAGTGGATGAAAAAGCATCCTTGATATCCGAGTCTGCTGGAATGATAATAGGGTGGTTGGGTGAAGACATATCGCTGTGAACCAGGTCAATATAAATATATATAAGTATAAGTATAAGTAACTCGCATAGTGTATGTATGAAACCACATGTATAGTGAATATGCACTTATGATGAAATGATGAGATGCTATGATGATGTGGTTATAGTCTAGGGTCCGTGATACAACCTAGTTCGCTATAACCTTAGCTCTGATTCCAATCTGTCACACCCCCAAATACCTGATTTGCAGCGGAATGGAATACCCGGGGGCGCGACTGCCATAGCATCAGAGTTACAGTTATATTGAACGACCTAAAGTGTCGTTTTAAAAGTAAATCGTTTGATTTCATAAAACATTCAGAGTTTACAAAAGATAGGTCCCAAAAGATAATTCAAGTAGCGGAAATAAGTTTTTTACAAACCAAACGATAGTTTAGAGTGCATATAAATACTAGTGAGACGCGTCGTCACCGCGACTCTATGATATGTCCACATGCAGACCATGATGCGAATGCCTTAATTACCTGGAAATACATTGCTAAAACGGTCAACAATAAAGTTGGTGAGAATCATAGGTTTATGTAAATGATAAGCCTTTACGGTAACCACAAGTATAAAGTGAAATGACAAGGATGCTACATAAAAATCATACATTGGCTCTTAAGCTCACGACCCCGAAGCTAGACTGATTATGAAGGCCCCACCAGAGTGTTTTGCCAGACACTCTGAATCTGATATTCAATGAAATGCATCCGTTTGACCGGTTGGATCTACCAACCCGGATGGAGGAGTCACCCTTAATAGATCTATTCACTCACTCTCGTTTACTACGTAATTAACGGTTCATGATAAATAAAAGGGGACTTTAACTTATAAAAATGACTAACCTCGCAAAGCTAGTTGAAAAACGGTGAACATTGAGCGTTAGGATATAAGCTCAGCGGTTTTAGAAAGCTTGTAACAACATCGTAAATTCGTATCATCGAAATTTCTTCCATACGAGTCTCGATCATAAAGAAAAATAATAGTCAAGTTAGATAGTCGGGCTAAATTTGCTGTTTTTGTGAAGTTTTCGGGTATATTAGAAATGTCGTATTTTACTCGTTACAAGTCCGATTGACGAACGGTTCTCAACTTGGTTACCCGCAAAGACAGTTTCACACTTAGAAAATTTTTTTAAGTAAAAGCTGATGAAAATGTGTTATGAACGTCGGTTTTCTATCGCTTGTATCTCGGTCGTTATAAGCTCGTTTTCTACGTTCTTTATGTCCTCGGCTTCGTATTACAGCGAACTAATAGATTTTTGATATGTTGGCTTGTCTAGTTCGCATTTGACACCTCGTTTTAACCATTGTAAATCGTGTGACAGCCTACTATTTTTAAGAAAATATAGTTTTCGTCGTTAAACTTGTAATTAATGTATCTTTCTCGTCGTAAGCTTGTTTTTACTCATTCCAGCTGCCATGGCTTCGTTTTTGAGTGTATTTTCTAAATATGTAAACCAAAATAACCCATGATCCACTGAAATTTCCAGATTTTACAAAAATGGAAAGACCCTTATTTATCTTTTGTTAAAACCATTTTTACTAGTTCAAGACTTGTACAAATCCCTTCCAATCAACACCAAAGCTATTCTAAACCTACCATACACCTTCCTAGGGTGTCATGGGTTCCTAATCTTTACCAAAATGATAGAGTTCATAAGAACACTGATAAGATCCTTTAAATTCATTTTAATGACAAAAACAAGTGATAAGTGGTATATAACATAAATGTACTTGCATGTTTAGCTACTAGATCATAAAAATAGATCAAGTAGGAGTGTGAATGAGTAGAAAAATTATTAAGAACACTTACTTGATAATGAAGAGTTTTTGAGGTTATTAACTTAGCTATTTCAAGGTTTTTATTTCAAAACCCTAACTAGAAGCACTAATAGAGCTAGGAAAATACATGATCTTGAAAATGCTATGGTTTCTTCTTGTTCTTGATCTTGGCCAATTTCTTCACAAGGATAGGGAAGAAGATGAAGCTTTTTGGTTTACTTGAAGTATTATGAAGTTTTGTAGTAATAAGATTTAGTTATAGGATATTTTTGGTCAAAGTAAATGAGTAAATGTTGACTGGGGGGGGGGGCATATGGGCGTGAAATGGGGGAAAGGGGAGATGATTGTTGGTGGCTATTAATTAGTCATGTCCCTTGCATAATTTGGTTAGGATTTGGCTAGTATATTATGTTATCGGGTACTGAGTTAGCTAGAAGTAAATTTTAACGGAACAAGATAAAGTATGACGAAGTTGTAGAAATTATAAAATCACATTTCTCGCAGATATCGGGTGTCCAAATCATTATCGTGTTGAAATTTCGTAAACCGTCGTAGGTATAAGCTTTTAACGGTATATATAGTAAATAATCTCAAATCATCGGGTAAACTAATAATATAATTTTTATATGACTGTAATGAGTGTGAAAATATATTAGGATCATAGTCGGGAGTTTCGGGTATATGGTTCGTAGTAAATGATTGAGTGGTAGCGTTTATTTAATAAATAAATATACATGAACTGAAATTATGCAAACCCGTGAATGACTTAATATGAAGATGATGTTACTGATGATATGTAGACTACTCTAGTTTATATGATGTGTCCTTAGTGATGTTCCATGAATACGCAACTAAACCCTCATGGTTACGCGAATTTTGATACCCGTAAACCTAGTTTACGTAATGATGAATGATAACCATGAATAGTGATTTCCCTCCGGTAATAAATAGTGTTTCGTGAATAGTAATTTTTTTAATAACGATTCAATTTCGCAAACTGACTTCAAAAACGATGAATAGTGAAATGATGAATAGTTATTTGTGAATAGTAAATTTCAAAGTTTGGAAAATGACCTGAAATTACGATTCTTCACAAATAAAAACAAACATTTAAGCAGGGCATAAAATTCAAAAAGCTTTTAGTATCATTTTCCCCCAGAGAAAAGTATAAGTAAAATGGGGCCACGAATACTCACCTTGAAACGGGCGAGACAAGGTGACAAGTCCAAACATTAATCTTAGAAATCAATGCAAATGAAAGAACACTCGGAAATGCAACTACATCTCCTTCGAATGATCTAACTTTGCAAATGGAATAAAAGCAACAGGAAAATGAACATAAGGAAACAACGTCACGCCTTCTTCTACGAATCTACACGGATATAGGGTTCCTAATATACTTATTAGCTATGTCATAATGGATTCTTAATTACCTATTACCATTCATTAGTGTGATTAGGGTTTCGATAATGAAAATAGGTTAACACATATTTAATATTATCCGTATTAACGTTACAAATGTAATTTAGGTCAAAACACATCAAATGGAGTTAGGTTACACTAAATCCTTACTTGAAAGATAGCTCAGATTTTTATCCCATTCTGGTTCTGATATTTATGAATTTTAACCCGTACTTAAGTATCTACTGGAAAGCTAAGATTTTTATCACAGATACCTATAAATGTTGGGCACATACTGTAATTTTCTTAGATTTTATTTCAAAGTGATAATACCCTTTCAAAAATTATTTTTTCCAGACCTGCCCAGAAAATACAACTACATAGACACCCAGAAAGTTTGCATTTGGCTACCCCATGAGAACCCTTCATAAAATTATATAAAAATTCTAGTAAGTCCCTTATATCCTAAATATTCTACCTGTAAACGGAGACCTCCTAATTCTTCACAGTTTGGAAACTAAAATTCAAAAACACCAGATGAATTTCCAGACTCCTAAACTCAGGATTGAAATCTATTGTTCTAAAAATCAAAAAGTCATCTTCCCGACCTCCAAATATTATGAAATTTTATATGCAGATATTACACAACCTGAACTTAGTTTTAGGCTCAAAAATCTTGCAAAAACACGTTGTCATCATCAATTTATGACCCTCTAAACCCGATCTAAATTTCTGATCAGCATGCAGTTGAGACAGAGAACAATTCTTTAACCCACTTATGAACCCTAATCAAGCATTAATTAATTATAGGGCTTCTTAAGTTGTATCTTAGGGCTATAAAAGAATGACACAAAAACAGTCCATACATAAGGCGCATATGGTTTTGATTTCATGTGGTTAATTTAAAGAGGCAAAGATAAGGTATACCTTGTGATGGATCGAACAAGGGAAGGAACAAGAATAGAGCCTCACAATCAAACCCTAACTCATGACTACCACCAAGAACACACGATCATACGCCCTTAGCAACACTTTTAAGGTTCACGATCACAACAACAAGGCCTTCGAATAATTGGATTGATAGAAGAGTAGTAGCTTGAATGTATATATTTTTTTTCCTGTGTCGTATGGATGAAGGGGGGAGGGGATTAGGAGAACCGAATATATCCTGGAGTTTAGGGGGAGGAGCGTGGGTTTAATTAGGGAGGTCATAAAGGCCTTTAATTTTAATTGATTTTGTCATGATTTTGGGCTAAAAAAAATGGGGAAGGCCGATTTTATTAGGATTGATTTTATTTATTTATTTATTTATTTTTATTTTTTTTTTATTTATTTATTTTTTTTTTGTAACTCACTTTTATTATTTACTAAACTTGGGTTAGTTTGTAATTCATTTAGTTTTAGGATAATCATTAAAGTATATAATTAACATATAACATATAGTTTAAATATCATTTATTATTTAACTAACTTAGGTTATATTCAAAATGATCAAGTAAAAATATAATCCAGACTTGGGGTGTAATTCAAGTATCGGGTCAATGGTCATCGTTGACTAATCTGATTTTGTGAGGGTTCTCACAGTATCACCCCATTATAAGAATTTTGTCCCCAAAATTCAACTGGGTCTACTACTGGAACCTTGCACAACAAACAAGTGCGGGTATTTCATTTTTTTTATATAAATAGTACGTTCTCAAGTATACATATGTCCACTGTTCGAACTTCAACAATCTTCTATAATCAAAATCTTCGTGCGTATAGTTTATTTGACTCCCCGAATGAGCATTTTGGTTGGTTTCCCATATTGAAGTCAGCTATTAAACATAAAATCTTATGGACTGATAATCAGTTAATCATTGGTATGCATTTCTTGACACTCAATCCATGATAACCATAAAAATCTAGAATGTTCTAACAAAGAAAAGATGTTCTTGCAAGTGAGTCAGGATGAAGAGTTCGCTAATGAAGCTGGTAACCAAGATCCAACGACCTAATTAATTATAATTGAGTGAGCTACACATGTTGCCCTTGATGCAACTAATTCAATGCTTGAATAAAGAACCCAATGAAGGCCAAGGTTAAAATGAAAGGACTAGAAATCGAATTTGCACACCAATGTGTGTCAAAACTTATACACCAAGGTAAATACTATTAATGGAATATGAGATCCAGTTTCAACTATCGAGTGATTAGATTTGATGGTGTAAGCATAATTTTGGTGGGTTGCCCCAAAACAAAAACAACAAGTAGGCATTAACAGTTTTAATTGGTGAGATTACTGAAGAGGGGCTGAGGTACTCAAAGTAGGTGTGTCGTATATGAGCAAAAGCGATGAGAAAGAAATTTTGTTCACAAGATTACACAGATAAGATTGAGGAAAATTTTCACAATTTAAAGTTACGAAATAATCCCATTATGATGTATGCAAGAAATTTTTACCAAGTTATTAAGTATCTATCAAGGAAGGAAAGATCAGTCGCTTTATCTCCAGTCTTTGTCCAATTCCATATTAGTTTGCAAGAATTTGCAGTGCCTTATACAAATGTTATAGTATGGATACACTGATGAAGTGTTTATCCATAGATTATATCTTCATTAATCGTCTATAGTTGTACTTTATATCCATCGTGGGTCGGTCATCATTAATTGGTTTGTGAGCTTTCTTTTATATTCGCTTTATGTGGGGGCTCCGTATAACTTGTTTATTAATTATTGTTGTAAGATTGGTCACTGGTGCCTGAATTTTATCTCATATAACAATTAATCGATCTCATATATCATGAAGGGTGGTTAGTTTTCTGGTGTTCAACGATTTAAACCTTAACTTTCAGTTAGGGTTTTTTATATTTAATTCTGTTCGCTGGTTGTGTCTTATGCTGCTGGACAATTGTTGGTTGCTGGGTTGAAACTTTGTGTTGTTTGTGGGTTAATGAGAGATGGACAACGATAAGGGTGCGACTGATAAAACTGCTACTACGAATAGTAATACTACTCGTGTAGACCAGGGAGGGGAAGATATAAATTTGATTTTTAATAATTTTAATACTAAGATATCGAACATGGAAGGTGTAGGTGAAAAGGCTGTCAATGTGGCACATGCTGATGCTAGTTCTATGTCATTTGCGGATATGCTTAAGGATAAGACCCCTAAAAAGGTTGTGAGGGTTACGGAGATGAGAAACACTAATTGTGTTGCCGGTGCGAACGTGACCATTCCGTTGGAAGTTGTTGATGAGGTTAGTTCTCGTTTCGCGAATACACTTTATGGATACTTTATTGGTAAGAGGCTTGCATTCCCGATCGTCAAAAATTATGTGAGGAATACTTGGGCGAAGTTTGGTTTGCAACAGGTAATGCTTAACAATGGCTTCTTTATGTTTCAATTTGCAACAAAATAGGGTATGGAAAGGGTTTTAGAGGAGGGTCCATGGTTGATTCGGCTTGTACCTATTATTTTGAATATTTGGACACCTAATTCTAAACTTAAGAAAGATGAAATTACGTTGGCTCCGGTTTGGGTTAAGATCCATAATGTTACCTTAGTGGCATATTTTGAAGTGGGTCTTAGCCTAATTTCTACACAACTTGGACGTCCCATTATGCTAGATGCCTATACAAGTGCAATGTGTCTGAAATCTTGGGGCCATAATTCTTATGCTCGTGTCCTTGTGGAAGTATCTTCGTTGGTAGCCTTGCTTGACTCAATTGTGGTAGCGATCCCATACCCTAACGGATCAGGTCATTCCTTGGAAACGCTTGATATTGAATACGAATGGAAGCCCCCGAGATGTGAAACATGTAAGTTATTTGGTCATGATGATAATGGTTGTCCGAAAAAGGTTAAAACGGTTGATAAACCAACGGTTAATGATGATGGTTTTACTGATGTGAATAGGGGAAAAGGTAAAGGTAAACAACCTGCCAATAGGCATGTGGATGGTGTGCGTTTTCAAAAACCTAAGGTTCAATATTATTGTAGACCTATTTCTAAACCTAACAATGGTGGTGTGTCATCTTCCAAAACGAATGCTGATCCAAATGCTTGTACATCCTCTGCTCCTTTTAGTTATTCAAATAATAATAATCAGAATTTAAAGGATCCGGGTGTAGGTGGGTCATCGCATACTATTCCTTCGGTGAGTGGTAAGGAGCTTAATCAGCCCGTTAAGGAAACCCAAGTTAAAAAGACATACATTAATGACAACATTGATCTCGTATCATTGAGGAATTCTTTTGATGCTCTAAGTAAAGATGGTGACATTTTTGATACGGATGAGGGTGTTTGTTCAGTTGAGAAGGATAGTTCTAAAACATGGTGGATAGTGATAGTGAGGTGGATGAGACTATTGAGGTGAATACGGACCTCAGAACGTTTAAAGACGATAATAACAAAAAGGAAGCAAGCACTTCCTCGACTAGTGGTTCTCATGAATAGTATCGCTTTGTGAAATATAAGGGGAAAAAACCAATCCCCTAAACAAAATGAGGTTCGTCAGGTTATTAGTGAAAATAAGCTTTCGGTTTGTGCTATTCTTGAATCTCATGTTGCTACTCCTAGGCTGGATGTGCTTTGTACTAAAGTGTTTCGTAACTGGGATTGGACATCTAATGGGCATTTATGTTCTAAAGGTTCTCGGATTGTTTTGGGTTGGAACCAAGACGAGGTTGATTTAAACGTTATTTCTATGGATGTTCAGGTTATTCATGCTTGTATTTGTTTAAGGCGGATAAAAAAGAGATTTTCTGTTCCTTTATTTATGCTCACAATAGATATATTCATATGCGTCCTCTTTGGGATAACCTTAAGCTGCATAATCTTTATGTTCGAGCTCGCCCTTGATGTATCCTTGGTGATTTCAATTCAGCTCTTCACTTATAAGATAAGTTGGAGGGGTCTTCCATTATTGACATTGCTATGCGGGAGTTTAAGGAGTGTGTCGATGAGATAGAGGTGGTTGATATTAATCGTTCGGGGCTCCAATTTACTTGGAATTAGAAGCCGAGAGGTTTGGACGGTACGCTTAAGAAGATTGACTGCATTATGGCCAATCTTGGATTTACGGATTTATTTGTTGGTGCTCATGCTATTTTTCAGCCGTATCGTATCTCGGATCACTCCCCGGCTATTTTAACTATTCCCACCTCCTTTACTTTTAAACCTCGTCCTTTTAAATTCTCTAACATTATTGTGCAGAATCCTCGGTTTAAAGAGCAGGTTAAGGAGTGTTGGGAGATGAATGTTAGTAGTTTCTACATGTACCGTGTTGTTCACAAGCTTAAGTTATTGAAGAAGCCGCTTCGGAGTCTATTATATAATGGGGGGAATATTCATGAGAATGTTATTAAACTGCGTCATAAGTTGGATACTGTTCAGAAGGCTCTTGATACGGATCCATTCAATGTTCATATCAGGGAAGAGGAAGCGGCTTATCTTAATGCTTATAGTGAAGCCATCCTTCTAGAAGAGCAGTTTCTGAAGCAAAAAGCTAAAGTAAAGTGGCTTAATGTTGGGGATTCTAACTCTGCTTACTTCCACAAAGTGGTCAAGAGCCGTAAAGCTAGAAGCCGAATTGATTCAGTGTGCAATAATGATGGAGTTCGATTTGACCATGACCAGGTTCCTAATGCTTTTGTTAGTCACTTTACTTCATTTCTGGGTCAAGTGGGGGATTCTGTTCCGTTTGAGGGTAACGATCTTTTTAACACTTCTCTTGACCCTGCCGTTGCGGCTTATGGTTCGGGATGTTACGACTCAAGAGGTTAATGATTGTTTCTTTTCGGTTGGTGATGATAAATCACCAGGTCCTGATGGGTATACTGCGGCTTTCTTTAAAGGCGCTTGGGACGTTATTTATGAGGATGTTACTAGGGCGGTTCAAGAGTTTTTCATTAATGGTAAACTTCTTAAAGAAGTGAACCACACGACAATTGCTCTCCTTCCTAAGGTCGCTTCACCTTCTCGGATTAATGATTTTAGGCCTATTTCTTGCTGCAATGTAATGTATAAATGTATTAGTAAGATTATTGCTAACCGTATCAAAGAGAGCTTAACATCCTTAGTCAGTTTGAATCAATCTGCATTCTTACCAGGTAGGAGGATTTCGGATAATATCTTGTTGACGCAAGAGCTTATGCATAATTATCATCTTGGTCGTGGTCCCGCTCGATGTGCGTTTAAGGTTGATATCCAAAAGGCTTATGATACTATTGATTGGGGATTCTTGAGGAGTATTCTCATTGGTTTCGGTTTTCATATGCGTATGGTTGCTTGAATTATGGAGTGTGTTACATCAACATCTTTCTCGATTCGTGTCAATGGTGTCCTTCATGGTTACTTTAAGGGTAAGAGGGGTTTGAGGCAAGGTGATCCTTTGTATCCATATCTTTTTACTCTTGTTATGGAGGTCCTTACTCTCATGTTGCATCGCCGGGTTCGATTATCTAATTCTTTTACTTTTCATCACAATTGCTCCGATTTGAATATGTGGAAAACTAGAAGGGGGGGTTGAATAATTTTACCGTTTTAAAATTAATTCACTTTGTTACTTTATGTTATTTCAAAGGAAACAAGCACAAACAAATATTCACACAATATGTATATGAAAAGTAAAGAGAGGAAAGATCAAACCACACAACAAGGATGTTTATAGTGGTTCGGCTACAAGGACACTCTTCCTTTCCCTACTCCACTCCTCGAGCCTCTAACTCGAGAGTTATCCTTCACTAAGAAACAAACTCTCTTCTAGGTAGAGAAAACCATTACACGTCGCTTACTTCCTTTTCCGGTACTAAGCTAAACACCGGGTTCTATTTCAAGGTAGAACCAACCTAACGTCGCCTATACAATTACCGACACTAAGCTAGATGTCGAGTTCTTTACAAGGGTACAACCACTCCCGTTTGGTTCTTTCACAAGGGTACAACCACTCCCTACACTCTTTGTGTTTTGAGGACTAAAACACTAACCACACTCACTAGATAAATGATACAAGTAATGATGTGTGAACTGCAACTATATCACACAGTAACTATGCTAAAGGTTTTACACTTCTGTGTTGAACCTTGATGCTTAATCTCCTTTGCTATAAAAGGAAAGATCAATGAAATGAATGAATGATAAATGTTAGATGATATGTAAATGAATGAGTATGAATGTTAGGCTCTGTGAGTGATGGTGTGTCCTAAATGATCAGCTTGCTATTTATAGGCAAGCTGGTGAACAGCCGGCAGATCCGGCGATCCATAAAAGGGATCCGTCCTTTATGTCGATTGGATCCGCCACCTTGACAGCAAAATGACAGCTAAGAGTTTTGGAAATCTTTCCAAATCCAGCTGTATCCTTCACACCTTTGTCATGTCATATCAAAATCTTCCAAAGTCAACTATCTTGCTTGAAGATCTAGCCAAGATATTATGTATGATGCATGCCATGATGTCATTGTATCATTTTAAAAATAAAGTTTCCTTTTAAGGAAATAAACTAGTAGATGTGTAAAATGTAATTCTAAGTAAACTTGTGAAATGTAAAATGTGTTTTAAAGAGACTTTAGCTAGCATTTATAATTTGCTAAAGGATATACTTTGTAATTGTCATTAACAAAACTAAGTAAAGATCGTAAAATATAAATAACATTTTTAAGACGATATTTGTATTAACAATCTCCCCTTTTTTGTTGATGACAAAACATAAAGTATATTTTTGAGCAAAGGAATAAATATAGCATGAGTTCTTATAGATTAAGTTTGTTTTGTTTGATTTTAAAAACTCTTTTTATGCAAAAGTCTATGTAAAAAGTGTATGTACTGTGATGATTCACAGTTATGCAAACTTAATCCTTTCTCCCCCTTTTTGTCGAAACAAAAAGAAGAGTTGCGTAGCGGAATGCGATTTTGAGAACTTTAAGAGCTCCCCCTTGTTTGATACTCCCCCCTAAATGGAGTAACAAGGTAATGATGCATGATCCTACAAAAAAAATGGTTAGAAAAATGAAATGCTCCCCCTCGATGTATATTCCCCATTACAAGAGTCCCAACGTATACATTAAAAGGGTATGAGATGCTGTAAAAGAAATGTTAGTTGTGAATAGCCTCGATGGAGAAGCATAATGCATATGATATGGTCATTCAAATAAGAATGATAATCTAGTTGACTTTAAAAAGTCAAAATGTAGTGTCTGATCAAAATTTTGTACCTAAAGTACAAGTGATCAAACTAGAATGTAGATTCCAAATAGCTATATAATGATGTTAGTTACCCAACTAATGATAATATGCTTTATGTTGATCACTCATAAGCATAAAAACATCACATTCATTCATTGAAAATTATGTGACAAAAGTCACAAACATAATATGATGTTACATGAAAATGAAAAATACATCCTAAAAAAAATAAAAAGTCCCACAACAACATCTAAAAGGTCCTATATAATGAGACTAAAATTTTCCTATTGAGGAGGATGAGAGATTGCTTTAGACGCTCAAGAATGTGGTTCAAAATGAACCTCATTTCATTTTGGAGCTCGTGCACCAAAATGTTTGTCCTTTGAGCTATGTGAGCGGTTCTTTCACACATGTTGCAATCATGGCGAGCAAAACAGGGCGGAAGAGTAGACTCATTTGGTTGTGGTGGTGGTGGTTGTGATTGGTTGTTGGGTGGTGGTGATTGTGCTTGTTCATTGGTTGGTGGTGGTGTTTGGAGGGAGTTCATGAGGATGTTTTGGAGGTCCATGGATTCATTGAGGCGGTGATCCACCATACCCGTGAGAGTGTAGAGACGGTTGAGCTCTTCACTAATCTCCTCTTGGGTTTGAGGTAAATTGATCCACATTGCCTCATCTATGGCAATGAGAGTTGATGTGGGTGAGAGAGGTGGTATTTGAGGTTGAGATGATGGTGCATCATGGTATAAAGGACCATGGATATCCGAGAAAATCGGATGAAAAAACATAGGCTCTTGACCTTCAAAGGTCATGGGTGGAGGATTGTTTGATCTTGGTGGGAGATCCTCCAAGTCATCAAGGTATAGATGAGGTGATGTAGGTGGAGTCCTAAATAGCTCCATGGGTTGGAGTTTAGGTGAGTTTGGTTGTGATTGAGATTTGACAGTCTGTGATGGAGCGGGTGGTGGTGTGGTTGCTATTGGAGTTATGGATGGAGGTGGAGTTTGTATGACAACATTGGATGGTGTAGGTGTGGATAAAGTAAGGAAATTTTCACTTGCTATAGGAGATGAGATATTAAGAGGAGATGATTCCTCTGATGATGAGTTAGCAAGATTTATGAAGCAACAGGGCTTAACACTTATGCGGGCAGTGCGTTTTGGTGGTCTAGAGGTGGAGGAGTTGGTTGATTTGGTCATGGTGAGCTACGAGAACTAAGATGTACAGGTTGTATGTTGTGAAGAAGGTGAATGAGTGAGTTTTGCTCTAAGTTGTGATATTAATATATAGGCAGATGGTTTATAGAAACTAGTGTTTGGATTTGATGTAAATCCAATAGAGAATGTTGGTTCCTAATGATTTGGAACAAAATTTTGTGCAAATCACATCACATAAGTCAATCCATAGAACTTATGTTGAGTAATATGATGAAGATATGCAGTAAATGCAAAGGGATAGTGGAAAATCCTGTGATGTGATGTACCCACGGATTTGAAGGATCCCTAAAAAGGGTTCCTTGTTTGTATAGGAAAGGTAACTCACTCCTTAAATTTAAAAATTCAAATTTTGGTGGGAAATGTTGTTCTTAAGTTTCTAAGAGTTTCTAAATCATTCTAAGATGTATAATGATCAGTGAACCTAGTCTAAAGAATACTAGAAACTAAAATCTAAGAATCGGGATGAGTCGAAAAGTTTAAGAAGTTTACTGTTATACCTGTGGATCCAATCGACAAGGCGTGCGGATCCAAATTTTTGGATCCGCCTGATCCGCAGGTTGAAAAATGGCGGAGCCAACGCTAACACATGGCGGATCCAAAATGAGGGATCCGCCAGATCCGTGAACCAAAACTACTAAAACTAAACAGAGAGATGTGCATATTTTTCATTTTTCGACGAAAACCCGAAAATTCTCCTGGAGCATATCTATCGTCTAATATGTAATGCAAAACAATCAAATATGATAATACTAACACATGTTTAATCATAGATTAATCCGTTCATAGGATCTTACCTTATGATGAGTTAAGCCAAACATAGGCTTAAACTCGAAAAATTGATAACATCAAGTGTTATCGACCTGCAATTCTTAGTTAGTTCAGATACACATCAAATATCATCATAACAAGTTAAGAAACAATCATTATTAATACTACATTGTCTAATAATGTTTAGAGCCAAACACTCCTTTAACTCAACTTCTTCTTCAATTTCTTCATGCCCTTATGAAGCTTCATCACCCAACGTCCTAAATTCTTCACCATTCCTTTGATGTTGTGATACTCGGCTGATTCATTAGGGATTGGTGGAAGTTGGGTCAAGTACTCCGGAGGGGGAATCCTAGAGTTTGGCATTCCATCATCGTCACTCATAGATGATGATGATGATGATGATGATGATGTTTGACCACGAGGATATTTGCCCTTGTCAACCGCTACCCTAAAGTCGCTCAAGGGAACTGATGCGCGTGTGGTATTGCTTTAATTTTATATCCACGATATGTCGTTGTGGTTTTAGCAGTATTCAAGTTTTAAATTTATATTTAGCCGAATTATCAATAACACACACTTTAACGAGCAGTGTACCCGGTCAGTATGAATATAATGGTAAGTAGAGTGTCGATCACTAAGAGTGGAACGTATTATCTAGTTATTCTAATCAGTATTTTAATATCTTAAGTTAGCTATACAACCTAATCTAACGCAAGGGGGTTCAGCCTGAGAGACTGGCACAGTTTGGTTGTAATTAAATAGTAAACTAAACTAATAAGCACGAATCAGCGAATAGCACACACGTACACAGATAAATACTTGAGACAATAAGAAGACCTGTCCTGATAGTTAAGTAGCTTGTCACTTGTTTTATTGCTAGTTTTATATGAAGTGTATAGTTCGATGCAACGCACCGAGATTAATCCCTTTCTCGTTGGCTCTAATCTTATCGGCGAGTAAACCCTTAATGATTACTTATGACTATCCTATTTATCCTTTCTTCCTACTTTTCTACAGACGATAGAATGCATAGGCGATAAAATAAATAGGCGAGGACAGAGGCATGGCGACCCGATCAATGCTCAGCTAGACACAGAGGTTATCAATGCACTAATAAAAGTCACCAAAGACATCAACATATAAACTTTAATTAATGGGAAAGCAATTTTAAGGGGAGTGCAATCTTTCCGTTGTCACATTACACAAGCCCATCAATCCTGATGAATTAAAGTGTACTAATACAATAAAACAAAACTACTTAATGAATTGAATACATGCAGGACCTTCTTACAGCTCTTGTATCTTCGTTCAAGGTGTGTCTTGTGCTGCTACTTCGTCTGAATTCGGCTTAGGGTTTCTTCTGTCTCGTACTTAGCTAAATTGTCGAACTGTCCAACTTCGAAATTCGTCTGACTTTGGGGTATTTATAGTTTTTGTCTGAGGGCTAGATGCGGCGCATAGGATAAGTAGATGCGGCGCATTGACTTAACTTCGCGTGGGGTCCAAGATTAATATATTCAGGAATATTCGTACACCACCAGAAGATGCGGCGTAACTCCATTCTTAGATGCGGCGCATGTCCTTGCTGTCTTGGATCGTAGCTTGTGAAATCTTGATAGTGATGCGCCGTATATAATGAGTAGGATGCGGCGTATCTGGAGCAGAATGATCTTGATCTTGTACATTTCAGTAGACTCTTAACTTCTTGCATGTTTTGCTCCATAATTAGTCCAAAATTGCCAATTTTCACATAGTACTTGTTTTTACCTGAGAATTACAAAAGTAAACATTAACGTATCAATTCTCACATATAATATAATAAAACAAGTCAAATAAATAGGATAAATGATGTTAATAAAATGTACTTATTTGAGTTCATCAGGAACGAAGGTGCGTTCTATCTCATCATATTCAGGAACAAATCCTAAGGCATTTCTAGGAATGGGTACAAAAGCTCTAAAGAGACGGGTCAAAAGCATTCCATAAGGCAATGCCATTTTTCCTTGAATTGGAATATCGGCCATTCTCTTGGCGATATAGTAAGCAAGGTTGAAGGGTTGATGGGTTGACACATTATACATCATGTGGAAAAGACAAGCATTGATGTGATCGCAGTTTCCTACCATGCACATGACATTGGCCCTTAAGACTTCTTCCATTTTCCTAAATTCGGGCTTTAGTTCATTGAGCTCCATAGCAAATGGATCTCTAGGAACATATTTCCCTCGATACAACCTTGTTGGGTTGTTCCTAGGTATGAAGAGATGTTGACGAATGATTTCTTTTGAAGTTAAGGGAGTGGCATATGGTGCCGTTCATTCAAGATTTGACTCAAGAATGGTCAATGACCATTTATCAGAATAGACACTCGTTCCATGACTTGGAACTCCTATGACTTCTCCAAATTGATTTAATGGGATATTGAATTGATGTCCATTGACGCTAAAGCGAATGTTCATGTAACCTTGATCGTTTGACTCTAGTTTGACACTAGCATAGAATTCTAAAATGAATCGAGGAATTAATGGTTCATCGATATCTAGGAGGGAATCGAAGTGAATAGCCGCTAGTTGCTCCCTAAGATAGGTTCCTTCATAGAATGAGGGGTCTACAAACCTACCCTCATGTACGTAGTGTTTTTCTAGAGCCTTAAAAATTTCAACTTGTTGTTCAGTGAGTCCTTTGGTTTTATGGTGTTTAGGTAGGTAATTTACAGTGTGTTTGTGATCATAGTTGGTCGCAAGAGGCATGATTTTCCTAAACACAAAAAAATTATATAGTTTTAGTTGAAATTATCGAAAATGCGTGTACAGGTCTAGTGTGTGCCTACATGGGGACTATGTGGAGGTGCGGTTATCTCGACTCATTTAGATGCATGAAGATTTTGTTTATGCAAGTTTTATGATAAAACGAGAGATAACCCAAACGCTCCTACTTCAATGTAGCTACATTTGAATGTACCCGAAAATACATATTAGTTATGTATTCCTTTTAGCATTCAAGAGACATTATGCAAGTGATGTTAAACAAAAGAAAACTAACGTTTTTATATTTTTATGAACAATGTTCAAAAACCATTTTTCCTAGACGTGACAAGATTTTATCAAAAATTTCTCATGGGGTTTTTGATGAATGATGACAATGTACTACAAGATGCAATTCCAAACTAAGAAAAACATAATTTGAAGTGTAATTCAGTAACTATGTTTCATGATTTTTCAAGAATTATGCATATTCCCCAAGTTTTGATTTTGTGCATGAAATAGAAATCCTAGACGCAGATCAGGAGTATAAACATGATAAGGATACTTACAGTGATGTTTGGAGCACAAATTTATGGAAGAAAATAGCCTAAATTATGATTGTGGTGAAGTATAAAATGAATTCAGTAGGTGATAAGTTTTAGGAGAGTGATGAATAGTACTTGGTGTTTTTTATTATATAATAAAACAACTTGTGCATGTAATGGATCCAGCGGATCCAAAACAAAGGATCCGCCTTTGTTATCGTTTGGATACGCGGGATCAGAACACGATTTTTGGTTTAGTGTCGAGTTTGGTTAAACTAAGGTTTACGCTACTGTTTTATCTAATCACTATGTTCCATTAATCCTAATCCAAGTCTAAGGTAGTTGAAAGGTTCTCTTTTGAGAGGTTTTGTGAGGATGTCGGCAATGTTGCCCTCTGAGGAAACTTTCTCAATTGAGATGTTTCCCTTCTGAACATTATCGCGTAGGAAATGATGACGTATTTCAATGTGTTTGGTTCTTGCGTGTTGGACCGAATTTTTGCTGAGGTCGATTGCTCCTTTGTTGTCACAAAGAATGGGGATGTCGTTGAGTTCAATTCCATAGTCTACGAGAGCTTGTTTCATCCACAGTGCTTGTTGACACGCCTTACCTGCAGACACATACTCTACCTCTGTTGTTGAGATTGCGAGGGCTGTTTGTTTCTTAGCAAACCATAAGGTGAGACAATGTCCTACAAAAGTACAAATACCGCTAGTACTTTTTCTATCAACATAGTCACCGGCATGGTCTGAGTCGGCATACACTATGGTTTCTATACATGTTCCTTTGGGATACCATAATCCTAAATGTGTAATGCCTTTAATGTATCTAAATATCCTTTTAACGGCTTCAAGATGGGATATTTTGGGATCTTCTTGAAAACGTGCACATAGACAAACACTAAACATAATGTCCGGCCTACTAGCCGTAAGATAGAGTAAACTACCAATCATTCCCCTATATTTAGTGCTATCTACGGATTCATTTTCTTCATCCTTTGTGAGTTTGGTTTCGGAGGACATGGGTGTTTTCATTGGTTTTGAGTCTTCAAGACCAAACTTCTTAAGCATATCTTTGATATACTTTGATTGGTTGAAGAATATCCCATCTTCTAATTGTCTAATTTGGAGACCTAAGAAAAAGTTTAGTTCCCCTATCATACTCATTTCAAACTCATCATGCATGATTTTTGAAAAATCGTTGCATAACTCTTGACAAGTTGAGCCGAATATAATGTCATCCACATATATCTGGACGATGATAATATGTGATCCCTTTTTCTTGGTGAAGAGAGTATTGTCTACTAGGCCCATGGTATACTTATGGTCAACTAGGAAGGTCTTAAGTCGATCATACCAAGCTTTTGGTGCTTGCTTAATTCCATATAATGCTTTCATAAGTTTGTAGACATGATTTGGCTTTTCAAAATCGGCAAAGCCGGGAGGTTGTGCAACATATACTTCTTCATTTATAAATCCATTTAAAAAAGAACTTTTGACATCCATTTAAATTAATTTAAAATCATGTGCACATGCATATGCAAGTAGTATCCTAATAGACTCTAGTCTAGCTACGGGTGCAAATGTCTCATCGTAATCTATACCTTCTTGTTGATTGTAGCCTTGAGCTACTAGCCTAGCTTTGTTTCTAGATACTATGCCATTTTCATCCATTTTATTTCTAAATACCCATTTTGTACCAATTATGGTTTGATTTTTAGGTTGTGGAACTAATGTCCAAACATCATTTCTAATAAATTGGTTTAATTCCTCTTGCATAGCAATAACCCATGATTCATCCTTTATAGCCTCATTTATATTTTTAGGCTCAACTGTTGAAACAAAACAAAAGTAATTACTTTCATTTTGAGCTTGAGATCTTAATGTTCTTTCATTAAGTTTTCCGATGACGTTTTCTAATGGATGACTTTTAGATTCTTTAATGTTGATAATTTCTTTATTTTCTGGTTCATCCTCTAAATTTTCAACCATTTGGTCTTCAACTAAGTCATCATCTACCAAAGGTGATGTCTTAGAGGGAGGTGGACTTTCATCGAATGTTACGTTCAATGATTCCTCGACTCTTGAGGTTTCTTTGTTCAACACTATGTATGCTTTACTATTTTGTGAATACCTGAGAAACACACCTTCATACGACTTTGGGTCAAACTTGGTGAGATAATCTTTTGTGTTAGGAATGAAGCACTTGCTTCCAAAAACTCTAAAATATCCTAATGTAGGCTTTTTGCCTCGATAAAGTTCATATGGAGTTTTATTTAAAAATGGTCTAATTAAAACTCGATTTAGTATATATGTGGAAGTATCTACGGCATGACACCAAAACTTTTGAGGTATGTTTTGTTCATTTAACATAGTTCTACTCATTTCTTGAATTGTCCTATTTTTCCGTTCTACTACACCATTAGATTGTGGAGTTCGGGGAGCCGAGAAATTATGTGTTATTCCATTATTATCACAAAAAGTTCCGAATTGGATTTCGTTGTCAAATTCTCAACCATGGTCGGTTCTAATAGATACTATGTTACTTCCTATTTGATTTTGAATTTTCTTGCTTAGAATTTCAAATTTATCAAAGGCCTCATTTTTGGTTTTCAAAAATTTAGTCCACGTATATCTAGAGTAATCATCTACTATAACTAATGTGTAAAAATTACCTCCATAACTTTGTATAGCCGACGGGCCAAACAAATCCATATGCAATAATTCTAGACACCTAGATTTAGATACCATGTTTTTAGCCTTATGGCTATTATGCACTTGTTTCCCAATTATGCAAGCATCACAAAAGTGTTGATCATATTTCAACTTGGGTAGGTTCCTAACGAGTTCCTTAGATGATAAGGATTGAATTAGCCTCATATTGGCATGACCTAAATGTTGATGCCATAGAGTTGAGTTTTCGTCCAGAGAGGTAAGACAAAGCTTTTCTTTAGGTGTTTTATCTAATTTTATAACATATACGTTATTCTTTAAAACACCTCTTCCTACGGTTATGCAATCTTTAATTATTTTACTTCCATTTTCACTGAAAAGGACGTTATACTTTTTGCGACATAATTGACTTATACTAAGCAAGTTAAATCCTAAATTATCTACATGAGCAACATCATCAATAGAGAGAGAGTCATGAGAGATCGTACCTTTTCCAATGATTTTACTTTTAAGTTTGCTACCAAATGTGACATTACCTCCGTCGTACACTTGGTAAGTTGAGAAAAGGCTTTTGTTTCCCGTCATATGTCTTGAACACCCACTATCTTTGATCCACTCATCAGGTTCTAGATCAACCTTTAAGCATACCTAAGTTGAAGAAAGACTCAAGCGTTTGGTCCCCAATATCTCATGGGTCTGTTTGGGTTAAACATAACATTATCATGGTTTATGTAAGCAAATGGAGGATAGTTGTTCCATGGCATGTAATTGGGACCTTGGAAGTTTCTAGGCATATTTTGGTTCCAATTATTTTGATAATGATGTTGTGAGTTAACATTACTCTTAGGAAAGGGGTGTTTGGGAAACCTAGTTTGAGGTCTCTGTTGAGTTGTTTTAACTCTATACTCATTCCTAGCTTGACCTCTTCCTACAGAAACAGCTGGTTTTAGCTTGTTGTTAGTTATACTAGTGCTAGGTTTTCTAGTGACCTTAACGAATTCAGTACGGTTCATTTTAAGATCCTTCTGTTCAACTTTTGTACCCGCGGATCCCTTGGGTACAACTGGCGGATCCAAAACTTTGGATCCGTCGAATCCGTGGGCTTCTGACATGGTTGAAACAGTTTCTTTTTCATTCACAGTTTGTTTCTTAAAGTCACCTAAGGTTCCTTGTTTCATATAACCTAGTCCGGTTTTATCATGAGGAAGTTTTTGCATCTTCATTATCTCATCTGCACAACTTATGTTTTTATCAAACTTTTTAAACTTAGAGTTTTGCTTAATGAGATCTTCCTGTGTGGTTTTTAGTGCATCTAATTCTAATTTTAGTTCTTGACTAGAGACACATGTATCTTTACTATTTTTTCCTTTTTCCATTCGTATCTCTTTTTCTTTAAGCCAATACACTTCATTTTCTAAAAGTGTTGTTTTAGTTTTCAAGAATTTGTTTTTGTTGATGATTTTTAATGTTATATCACATAGTTTGTTATATTCTACTTCTAAGGTTTCATCATCTATAGAGGAGTATGAGTCAGAATGTACCTCTTCTGTGTCATGAGCCATAAGGGCAACTACGTTGTTCTTATGCTCATCATCATCTCCTTCACTATCACTCCAAGCTCCACTAACAAATGCTTTTTGAGACTTGTTCTTTGGAGGCTTTGGACAATCACCTATAAAGTGACCAGAATCTCCACACCTATAGCACTTCCTCTCTAACTTGCCTTTTCTATCATCACGGTCTTTACGAAGGGATTTCTTTTCTTCACGAGGTGGTCTTACGAACTTTCCTCGTCTCCTGAAGAATTTCTTGAAATCTCTTACGGCCATGGCATATTCTTCGTCTTCACTACTAGAACAAGATTCTTCATCATCACTTGACTCAGCTCTAGCTTTCAAAGCAATGGACTTCATTTTCTCCTTCTTGCCTTTAACTATTTCTGAATCTTTTTCCATCACCATTTCGTGAACTATAAGATTTCCTATGAGCTCATCTAGTGTCATGCTTGAAAGATCCTTGGATTCTTCAATAGCTGTCACTTTTGCTCTCCACTTTGGATGGAGTGCTCTTAGAAAGTTCCTGACAAAATTCTTACTAGAAAAATATTCGTCAAGTGCTTTAAGTGATGTAATAATAGTATTAAACCTAGCAAACGCACTATCAAAGATCTCATCATCAGAGATAACAAATTGTTCATATTGTTGAACAAGAAGATCAATTTTGTTATCTTTGACTTGTGAGTTTCCTTGATGAGTGACAATTAGAGATTGCTAAATATCTTTAGCCGTTTTACACATAAAAACTCTTTCATATTCTTTCTTAGGTAAAGCATTGTAAAACATCATTTTGGCTTCATTATTTTTGGCAATCAACTTCTTTTGCTCATCACTGTGACGAGTAAGAGAAGTTTCTACATCCCGACCACCCGAAATATCATTACTTATGGCCTTGTAATCACCCTCAACAATTATAAACCATAGATCTATATCCTTTGACTTCACATAAGTCTCAAAGCGATTTTTCCAATAAATAAAACAATTAGGTTCGAATAGAGGTGGTCTTTGCATAGATTGCACTTCTTTAAAGTTTTCAAAATCCATGGATCGTTTTAAGTTTTAAAATACAATATATTTTAAAAATCTTAAGTAACGTAGCTCTTGATGCCAATTGTGGAAAACTAGAAGTGGGGTTGAATAGTTTTACCGTTTTAAAATTAATTCACTTTGTTACTTTATGTTATTTCAAAGGAAACAAGCACAAACAAATATTCACACAATATATATATGAGAAGTAAAGAGAGGAAAGATCAAACCACACAACAAGGATGTTTATAGTGGTTCGGCTACAAGGACTCTCTTCCTTGCCCTACTCCACTCCTCGAGCCTCTAACTCGAGAGTTATCCTTCACTAAGAAACAAACTCTCTTCTAGGTGGAGAAAACCTTTACATGTCGCTTACTTCCTTTTCCGGTACTAAGCTAAACACCGGGTTCTATTTCAAGGTAGAACCAACCTAACATCGCCTATACAATTACCGACACTAAGCTAGATGTCGAGTTCTTTACAAGGGTACAACCACTCCCGTTTGGTTCTTTCACAAGGGTACAACCACTCCCTACACTCTTTGTGTTTTGAGGACTAAAACACTAACCACACTCACTGAGATAAATGATACAAGTAATGATGTGTGAACTGCAACTATATCACACAGTAACTATGCTAAAGGTTTTACACTTCTGTGTTGAACCTTGATGCTTAATCTCCTTTGCTATAAAAGGAAAGATCAATGAAATGAATGAATGATAAATGTTAGATGATATGTAAATGAATGAGTATGAATGTTAGGCTCTGTGAGTGATGGTGTGTCTAAATGATCAGCTTGCTATTTATAGGCAAGCTGGTGAACAGCCGGCAGATCCGGCGGATCCCATAAAAGGGATCCGTCCTTTATGTCGATTGGATCCGCCACCTTGACAGCAAAATGACAGCTAAGAGTTTTGGAAATCTTTCCAAATCCAGCTGTATCCTTCACACCTTTGTCATGTCATATCAAAATCTTCCAAAGTCAACTATCTTGTTTGAAGATCTAGCCAAGATATTATGTATGATGCATGCCATGATGTCATTGTATCATTTTAAAAATAAAGTTTCCTTTTAAGGAAATAAACTAGTAGATGTGTAAAATGTAATTCTAAGTAAACTTGTGAAATGTAAAATGTGTTTTAAAGAGACTTTAGCTAGCATTTATAATTTGCTAAAGGATATACTTTGTAATTTTCATTAACAAAACTAAGTAAAGATCGTAAAATATAAATAACATTTTTAGGACAATATTTATATTACCAGAATATCATTAATTTGTTTTTTGCTGATGATTTGTTTCTTTTTGCTCATGGTGATGTCAATTCGGCCCAAGTTATTATGGATACGTTGGATGAGTTTAAGTTAGCTTCTAGTCTTATGCTGAGTTTGCCTAAAAGTACAGCCTATTTCTGCAATGTTCTTAATCATGTCAAGATTGCTATTCTTCAGGTCCTTCTATTTGAAGAAGGGTCTCTCCCGGTCAAATATCTTGGCGTGCCGCTTGTTACTACAAGGCTGATTTTTAGGGACTGTAAGGAATTGGTGGAGAGGTTGTCTAATCGTATCAAGGATTGGAGGAATAAATTGCTTTCTTTTGCGGGTCGGTTGCAACTAATCCAATCGGTGCTTTCTTCTATGCATATATATTGGGCTTCGGTGTTTATTCTTCCAGCTCGTATTATTCATGACCTTGAACAGCTCATGAGAGGTTTTCTTTTGTGTCATGGTGATTTGCGAAGAGGTAAATCAAAAGTTGCGTGGGAAGTTGTTTGTTTACCTAGGCAGGAAGGGGGTCTTGGCATTAGAAGACTTGATTATTTTAATAATGCCTTGATTACTTCTCATATTTGGAGCATTGTTACGCGGAAGGAATCCCTTTGGGTTAAATGGATTCACGTTTATAAGCTTAGAGATCGCAATTTTTGGGTTATTCCGTGTCCTGGTAATATGACATGGAGTTGGCGGAAGATTTTACAGAATAGGCCCCTCATCCGTAGATTCATATGGTATAAGTTAGGTAACGGTTCCAAGGCCTTGGCTTGGTTCAATTCTTGGTGTGATGTTTATCCCTTGTCGCTTATTGTTTCTTCTAGGGATATTCATCGAGCTAGGTTTTCTCTTGGTTCTATTGTTCGTGATGTTATTTCTGAGGATGGTTGGGCATGGCCCACTCAGTGGGAAGTTCGTTATTCGTCTCTTAATTCGATCACGGTTCCTCAATTGGTTAATCATATGGATGATCGTTTAGTTTGGCGTACTAGTGATGGGAGTTTTAAGGATTTCTCGGTTTCTTTGGTATGGGATTGTATTAGACCCCGGGGCTCTACGGTTGATTGGTTTCATGTGGTTTGGTTTTCTCATAGGATTCCTAGACATTCTTTTCATCTTTGGTTGGTTATCAAAAGGAAACTGAAGACGCAGGATATGTTGAGGCTTCAGGAAGATAACAAGAATCCTAATAATGTTATGTTGCAATGCCCGCTTTGCGAATTGCAACCTGATTCTCATGATAACCTTTTCTTTGATTGTATGTTTTCTTCTCAGGTTTGGGATTCGTTGAAGTTGTTTGCTGTTCTTGGTTCTATGTCGTCTTCGCTGGATGCTATCGTTAATTTCCTCACTATTACGGCGAATTCTAGGTCTACTCGGAGTGTTGTTTCGAAGCTTCTGTTTGCAGCCACTTCTTATGTTATTTGGCAAGAAAGAAACAATAGGATTTTCAAGAAGCAAAAAAGATCGGAAGCCCAAGTTGTTGATTTTATCAAATCCACAGTTCGGCTGAAGCTTCTCACTTGCAGGTTTAAGAAGACGGCGAAAGTGATAGATCTTTTGCGTGTGTGGAAGCTGCCTCCTTCTCTTATGCATTCATGATGTCATCTATTGAGTGTTGGTTGATGATGGAAGATGTGGTCTCTTTGGAAGTTGCTTTTGGCTGTTTGGATTCTTCATTGGAGATCCAATCGAGAGCTGTACTCTTTTTTCCCTCCTCCAGGGTTTTCCCACCGGGTTTTTTCTTGGAGAGGTTTTTAAGGAGGCAGTCTCAGTTGGTTCATCAATCTCCTTCGAAGCGGCTTATGGATAGTTGTGGTGATTCATGTTTCCTGAGTTGGTTGTTTCCTATGGGTGATTTAGTTACTGTATGTTTTTAGTTTGTTTCGCTTTGTGGCCTGTCACAAGCGTTTAGTGGGTAGAGGTTGTTCAAGCGTTGCTTGAGGTTAATGTGGTATTTCAGCCACATTCCATTGTACTTCATATTTTCTGTGATTAATATATTTTACCAGGGTGAAGCCCTTTTACCCAAATTTGCAGTGCCCAAAAATATTTTTTTTATATAAGTAGTAATTCGACCCTAATTTTCATTATTTTACAACTCTTATACTTGACACCATTTAGCACACCATAATCAGCCCATTCGACACAGACAATTTCACCCTTTTATTCACATGAAATAACAACACCAACACACCCTAACCTTTCCCATTTTACACGTACAAATCCAGTTTTCACAGCCCTATATTTAACACCATAACTACTCACACTCGACCATGATCTCAGCCTTATGTATACCAGAATAAATACATGCACATCCCTTCCTTTTTGACACATATAACCCAAGTTTTCTCACAACCCACAAAGCCTATTATATCAGTTAACTAGTACATATTAGTGAATCTGAACCCCATTCTTATGATTTTTCATACCTACTAACTCAACTCAGAAAATTCTGAATTAATTCTCAATAATTCCTATCTCAGTTAAGTACCTTTACAAATTTTAATAGATTTTATTACCTAACACAAGTACTGTTTAAAATTCAGTTTTACCAGACCTATTCAGAAACTTAACTGCACCTATATACAGAAAGTTTGCATTCAGTATACCTATTTCAATACTTCATAAAAATCCATAAAATTTCCAGGAAGTCACACATAAACTATATATCATTCTTGTAAAATGAGAGCTCCCAATTCCTTATGGTTTGAAAATGAAAATTCATAAACACCGACTGATGTTTGAGTTCCCAAAACTCAGGTTCGACATATGATCCTATAAATTCATAAACATGATCAATACGACTCCAATTCATTCCAAACCAACTAGAGAAATTATCTAAGACCTTAAACTAGGTTTACAAGCAAAAATCCAGTATTAACCACTTATAAAACTCGAGTTATAATGCACACATATTCAGGTTTCCAAAACTGCCCAGTTCAGAATTCCATTTTAGACCATTGAATGACATGTTTACCTATACAAACGCCCATGTGACCTTTAAATAACACAAGACCTTCATTTAACTATAATCATAACATGTTCAAATGTTCAAATGTTCATACCAAGGTTACACCATCACCCCGAGCCAAAACAAAACAGAAACCTCCATATAAAATCATAGATTTCAAGCTAATAAACATCCTAGGGTTTCTCTTTTCGGCCGCCATTTTAATGATCAAATACAACAGATATTTAGGGCTTGTTTTAGGTTAGTTTTAGGTTGATTTAGGAGAGCAACAATATGTTTAATGCCAAGATTTAAGATGTATAGCTGCTACGGATTCAGAAACAAAAACAGGAAACAAACTCGACATATTTTGCAATCTATTTCCATGATTTCATGTGATCATATAACCCCTTTCATTTGTATTCTTATTATGTCGACCCAACTGTTTTAGATTACATGTTATCAACCTTTTATGCACATGTGTCGAGAGGAAACAAGATTAAGGATAGAGGTACCTTTGTGTCGACTGAACCAGAAACAAGAACAGTGTCAACTGAAATAGAAGCCAAGAACAATGGCGACTGAAATAGGAACCAAGAACAATGTCGACTGGACAGGAACCAAGAACAAGTGACTAGAATTTACCCCGAAAGAACTATCCTATTTGAACCAAAACTACCCTTCTTGAACTCAGAATATACACGATCAACACAGATGGGTTTAGCCCTTGTCACCCTTCACAAATCATCCTTTTTAATCCTTCATTGCACCTCCTTTGCACCACTTGAATGGGATCAATAAAAAGGATTGACTGGGAAATTTTCTTTAGGTTTTCAAGTGTGTTTAAACATTAAGTAAAAACAGATTCATTATTATTTATAAGGTTTCCAAGGAAATGTTTCACTTGTACAAATTTTGACCAACAGATTTTGACTTATCTAATTTAGCACCATCTCCGAAACACTAACAGCTAAGCAACACAGTCATCACGGTCAACACTCATAATCCAACAGAAAGTATACGCTTTCTTATGAGTCCAACTATCCTACTTGTAGTTTCCAAGGCCCTAACATGTGGCAAATCCACTAATTGCTATTACGCTGGCTAGTGGTTGTTCCAAGGTTAACTGATGATGTAATTTGAATCATTGGCTAAGAATGCGGTGTGCTCAGGCTTGCATACAAATGTCATGAAGACACCTAATGCAAGTAGGGAACTTGTATCACGGTTATTCGATTCCACAACTACATAGTCATATAATAAACCCAAATAGTCTCCCAAACTGGGCAAAATATCCCAAGCAATGCAACATAATCCGGAATCAAATTGTGAATGCCTCAAATAGAAATATTAGAAATCCTTACAGTTAATGCTTAAGGTCTCACTCTAAGCCATGCAGGAATCAATCTTCCTATCATCTCATAAAATAATCCACCAGAAACAATCCCTAATAAAAGTTAAATTCTCATATGAATGAGAACAAATAGGGGCAACATAAGCAATTACATAAATAGATGCACATATAATTGTATGACCTAATGGTATAGGAAAATAATTACATGATCATGTATCCAAATTAGTATTTAGAATAGCTGAAATAGCACGTTCAATATAGCATTTTAAAAGTATAACCAATTTGACCTTCCAACAAGTCAACTACCAACTGGGGCTTAACCTTAATCTGGAGCTCAGACCGTTAGCATGAACCAAAATAACGTATCCAATAATGATCTTCCAACAACGCATTGTTGGGATGCATCCAAAATGATGATCAACTAGCATGATTGATATATAGGCATACTAATAAGCAAAGTGTAATAAACTGGACAAAGCATGATAGAAACAAAGCATCCATAAACTCTAGTAGTTGTCTTAATGTAACAAACGTATATAATAGCATGTATATCAGCACAAACACATAAATCATATAATGCAAAGACACATGCACACGACTGATGCAATTTTAGGTGACCTAGGTTTTGGGTCCAACCAAACATGATTCAAGGTAACTACCCCCATCATTCCATGATTCCTCCTGAATTAGGCATAGTTGATCAGGCTATGCATAATTTAGGATTAATGATGAATTTCTCGGGCTAGTTGACTTGTACCATGTTCAGGGTTTTACAAAAACTTTAGTTTGGTTATCGTTGAGGTTTTTATTTTAGAAAACCGGCATTCTCTATAAACATAGTCTCTGATATCATTCTGTCACACCCCGCTAAAAGCGGAAACACGAGGTGCAATGAAAATGAAAACATCGCATAAGGTAGTAGAACAACACCATAATTGATTTAGGAAATAAGTTACCATTGTTACAATAAGATTTTTAATACAAAACTGGATAATGAAAACACAAGTCTTAATCTTATCAAATTTAAGTCTTTAGAAAAAGGTCTTGGCCAAATCACTCGGTCTTTAATATGAGAACAGTGTATGACTTCAATATGCATGTTCCTTCCAAATACAACCATCGATCACCTGAAAATGATACTCTAAAATGTCAACATAAAGTTGGTGAGTTCGTAGGTTTAAAGTAAATAAAACCAGATTTACCGTGCATGATATATAGATAGGACAAGTGTGCAAATAATAATATTAAAGCGTAGGGCAAGCATTTATATCATAATCATTAGGCTAATCAGGTAGCTACCCATCGGGCTAATCAGGTAACCACCCATTGACTAGTCAGGTAACCACCCATTGGCAAGTCAGGTAACCACCCATTTAAACCACCACACTCTTCATCTACAAATCTTCAACTCCGAAATATATATCCCAGAAAGTCCCACACAGAATGTACCACACAGCAAAACTACTAGTGTACCTAACGCAATTATATACACACAATATTGTCCAAAAGTAATAAAAACAAACATTTAAGCACGGCATAAAACTTGAAAAGCTTTGAGTATCGTTTGCCCCCAAAGAAAAGTATAAGTAAAATGGGGCCTTGAAAAGCTATGATCGACTTAAGACTTTCCTAGTTGAACATAAGTATACCATGGGCCTAGTAGACAACACTCTTTTCACTAAGAAAAAGGTATCACATATAATCATAGTTCAAATATATGTGGATGACATTATATTCGGATCAACTTGTCAAGAGTTATGCGATGATTTTTCAAAAATCATGCATGACGAGTTTGAAATGAGTATGATGGGAGAACTAAACTTTTTCTTAAGACTCCAAATAAAACAATTAGAAGATGGGATATTCTTCAACCAATCTAAGTACTTCAAAGATATGCTAAAAAAATTTGGTCTTGAAGATTCCAAACCCATGAAAACACCCATGTCCTCCGAAACCAAACTCACTAAGGATGACGAAAATGAATCCGTAGAAAGCACTAAATATAGAGGAATGATTGGTAGTTTACTCTAGCTCACGGCTAGTAGACCGGACATTATGTTTAGTGTTTTTCTATGTGTTCGCTTTCAAGAAGATCCTAAACCATCCCATCTTGAAACCGTCAAACGAATATTTAGATACATTAAAGGTACTACACATTTAGGATTATGGTATCCCAAAGGAACGGGTGTCGAAACCATAGTGTATGCCGACTCAGACCATGTCGATAGAAAAAGTACAAGTGGTATTTTTACTTTTGTTGGGCATTGTCTCACCTCATGGTTTGCTAAGAAACAAACGGCTTTAGCAATATCAACAACCGAAGCCGAATACGTGTCAGCAGGAAAAGCTTGCCAACAAGCTCTCTGGATGAAACAAGCTCTCGTCGACTATGGAATTCAACTCAATGACGTTCCTATCTTTTGCGACAACAAAGGAGCTATCGACCTTAGCAAAAATCCAGTTCAACACGCTAGAACCAAACACATAGAAATTCGTCACTACTTTCTTCGCGACAATGTTCAAAAAGGAAACATCTCAATCGAAAAAGTATCCTCAGAGGACAACATTGCCGATATTCTCACAAAACCTCTTAAGAGACAGCCATTTAACCTTCTTAGACTTGGTTTAGGATTAATGGAACCAAATGTGTAGTTAAAACCTTAGCTTAACCAAACACGACAAAAATAACCAACTGTCAAAAGGTTCCCACGGAACCAACCAACAACAAGGACAAAACCCACTTTTTGGTTTCGCCAAATCCGTGGGTTCCTGAGATTGTTTTTATTATATCAGACAAACACCCTCTTCTCACATTTCCCAAAAACATACAAGAAACACAAACTCGACCCATAGCACCTCATTCTCAGAATTTAGGTCATCCCCTTCAACAAACTTGTGATTTAATCCACTTTATAAGTATCCTAACTATATCTACATTCCTGATCTGAGTCTAGGATTTCTATTTCTTGCACAAAATTAAAACTTGGGATTTATGCATATTTTTGTAAAATCATGAAGCATATTCACTGAATTACATAACAAATCATGTTTTCCATAGTTAGGAATTGCATCTTATAAGGCATTATCATAATTCACCAAAAACCCCATGTCAAATTCTTGCAAAAATCTTCTCACGATTAGGAAAAATGGTTTTTGCACATTGTTCATACAAATAAAAATGTTATGTTTTAAACATCATTTGCATAATGTCTCTTGAATGCTAAAGGGAATACATAATTAATATGTATTTTCGGGTACATTGAATTAGGAGTGTTTGGGTTATCTCTTGTTTTGTTACAAAATTTGCAAAACAAAATTTTCATGCATTAAAAGGAGTCGAGATAACTACACCTCCATATTGTCCCCATGTAGGCACACACTAGAACTTTATATACATATTCTCGTTAGTTTTAACTAAACTATGTAATTTTCGTGTCTAGGATAACATCATGCCTCCCGCAACATACTACGACCACAAAGGCACCCTTAACTACCTCCCTAAACACCATAAAACCAATGGACTCTCAAACGAACAAGTTAAGATTTTTAAGGCTCTATAAAAGAGGTACGTTCACGAGGGTAGAACCATAGATCCCTCCTTTTTAGAAGGAACCAACATCCGACAACAACTAGCCGCCATCAACTTTGATTATCTTTTGGACATAAACGAACCAATTTGTCCAAGATTTGTGCTAGAATTCTATGCTAGTGTCGTTCTTAGTTCGAATGACTATGGTCTCATCTCAATCCATTTCAAAGTCAACCAACACCAATTCAACATCCCTTTGAACCAATTCGCGGAAGTCTTAGGAATTCCGGGTGAAGGTACGTGTCTTTACACCGACAAGTGGTCATTGTCAAGCCTCTATTCTATCATTGATCGTATGCTTCCATATGACATACCCTTGACTTCAAAAGAGATCATTTGCGATCATCTCTTTGTCCCTAGGAACACCCAAACTAGGACCAACCGACATGGTCATCAAGTAGATCGAGACCCGTTTGGCATGGAGCTAAACGAGCTTAGACCCCAATTCAAGAAATTTGAAGAAATTCTTAGGGCAAACGTTTTATGCACCATAGGAAATAGGGATCATCTCAATTCTAGTCTTTGTTATATGCTCTATTGTGTGTCCACCCATCAACCTTTCAACCTAGCTTACTATGTCGCCAAGAGAATGGCCGAAATTCCGGTGTTAGGAACCACTGCCATGCCATACGGGATGTTTCTCACCCATCTCTATAGAGCTTTTGCACCCATTCCTCCTAACGCTAGAGGTTTCCTCCCAGACTACTCTCTCATTCCCCATACTTTGTACCCCTAAGTGACAAGAGAGTAGCGGTGTCAAAAGGAAAACGTGCTCATCCTCCAACCTCCTCATCATCATCATTATCTGTAAGTGAGGATGACGGACTCCCTAATTCTAGGATTCCTCTTCTGGAATATTTGAGCCAACTTTCAACTATTTAGAACCAATCTGGGGAATTCAAACAAACAAGAGGAATGATGAAGAACATTGGGCATTGGATAATGAAGCTCAACAAGAAAATCGACAAGCAGTGAGGGAATAGGGAGTGTTTGGTACAAACAATTTGAAAAAATGATGTGTTGAATTGTTATGATTTTAGGATATTATCTTGTTGTTAAACTTCTATGAAAACTAACTTGACAATGCAGGACGATAACACTTGATGTTATCAATTTTCCGTGTTTAAGCCACTGTTTGGCTTAATTTCCATTAATGGTAAGTTCAAATTCCTCCATTTGATCTATATGTTACCATGTGTTAGAACCTGTGTTTTTGTTTTTAGTCAACCACAACTAATTAATTACATATGATTTAGGATAATTTTCGAGATTTCAACGGGTTTCGAGTACTTAGAATTGCCCTCTATAAATAAATTCTGCTTGGCGGATATGGCGGAACCAAATTTATGGTTTCGTCTGTTGAAATTTTTGGCTCCGCCAAAATAAGCCCCACGGATTCCGCGAAACCAAAAATAGGGGTCCGCCTTTGTTATCGTTTGGCTCCGCGGATCAACAGCTATTTTTTTAAATTTCCCGTCTAATCTCGCACTTTAGATCATTGATTCTATTTCTTAGGATTACTTTACTGATACTTTATTACATTAGGATCATCTTAGCAAAATTAGATCAATAGGAACACAATTTCCCACCAAAATATGAAAATTCAAATTTCCACTCAAGTTACCTTTCTGTAACAAGCAAGGAACCCTCAAATTGGTTCCTTGCAATCCGTGAATCAATCACATCACTAAATTTCCCACTCACCCTTTTCATTTACTACATATCTTCAAACTCTTACTCAACTCCATCTCTATGGATTGACTTAGATGATGTAACTAACTTACTTTCTTCTTCCAAATCATTAAGAACCAACATTTTTTTATGGATCAACATCACATCCAAACACAACCTTCCATAAAACTTACTGCCTATAAATTAGAAGCTTTAGGATGATCACAATTCACACCTTCACCATCATTTCTAATAGCAATTTTTGCATATATCACCTTCACTTCTATTCTCAACAATGCCTAAGTCACACAACTCATCTATAAGCAGAACATACAGAAGGACTGCTCGAATGAGTGTCAGACCTTGTTGTTTTGTGAATCTCAATTCTTCATCAGAAGAATCTTCACCATTGAACATTTCCTCACCTATTGCTAATGAAAACTTCCTCACTCTATCAACTCCAACACCACCTCATATCATCATCAACACTCCACCACCAACCATAACTCCAGTGGCTACCACACCACCACCCGCTCCATCTCAACCAACAAGATCACCATCACCTCCTCATTCACCCAAACTTCAACCCATGGAGTTATTTGCTACTCCACCAACATCACCACACCCTTACTTGGAAACTCTTGAAGACCTTCCTCCTAGGTCCACAAATCCACCACCGATGCCTTTTGAGGCTCAAGAACCACTCCTCTTCCATCCCATCTATAGGGATATTCACGGTCCTCTTTACCGTGATCAAGCACCACCACAACCACAACCTCAACCTCTTTCACCAACATCCACCCTTAATGCCATTGATGAGGGAATGTGGATAAACCAACCTCAAACCCAAGGCGAGATCAATGAGGAACTTGATCATCTTTACGCCTTCTCCAATATGGTGGATTCCCACCTTAATGAAGCCATGGATTTACAATCCACTCTACTAGCTTCCATCATGTCTCGAACCTACATTCCACTACCTCCACCATCAAACAACCAACCACCACCACCACCAACTAATAATGAACCATCCCTTCTACCCAACTTCCCTAGACATGGATGTTCCATGTGTGAGAGGACTGCCCACTTAACTCGACAGACCAACATTTTGGTTCACGAGTTACAAAACGAAATGCGGTTCATTTTGAACCACATCCTAGAGCGCCTAAATGCTCTTTCACATCCTCCACAATAGATACTAGAAGTTTCTCCTTTGCTTTCCTTTTATAGGACTTTTTAGGACTCTTCCTTTTTAATTTTTAGTATTATTTTCTTTTTATTTTGTAACACCTTAATTTGTGACTTTGGTCACAAATAATTTTCAATGGAAGGATGTTATGTTAATGCTTGTGTACGATCACTTATTTTACATTATATTTGGTTGGGTTGAATTACTAACATTTCCATTATTAGATGGTTGGTTTGAACTATTAGCTTGGTTTGAACAATTATACTTAGTTGACTTTTTAAGTCAAACGGGTTGAACTACAATTCTTGGTTGAACCTTTTCTCATGCATCATATTACTTGGTTGGATTATCTACAACTAACCTTTGTTTTGTAGCATTTCTCATCCTTACATCATATACGTTGGTACCCTAGCAACGGGGAGTATTGATCAAGGGGAGCTAATTATGCACTAACCTTTGTTTTGTAGATTTCTCATTTCATGTATCATAAATTTGGCACTCCAATAAGGGGGAGTATTGTCCAAGGGGGGGGGGGCTATTAAGCCCTCAAAATCCATGCATCATACTTGGTACTCCAAATTAGGGGGAGTAATCACCAAGGGCCATTCATCGCGTTCCGCTATGCATTTCCTCTTTTTGTTTCGACAAAAAGGGGGAGATTAGATTAAACTCATACATCATACATTTCATACATGTTTTATGCCAAAATTGATTTCAAAACTTGCATAAAACTAGTTTAATCTATATTTTTAAAAGACTTGTACTTTATTTATTTCATTGCTTAAAAATAAACTTTATGTTTTGTCATCAACAAAAAGGGGGAGATTGTTAATACAAATATCGTCCTAAAAACGTTATTTATATTTTATGATCTTTGCTATATTTTGTTGATGACAATGATAAACTTTATCTTTAGCAAAGCATAAATATAATTTAAAGTCTTTTATATTTATAGTAATAAGCTTTTTAAACTCATCATAACATGCTACATTCATCACTAGGATATACATATGACATACATATATACATTTAAATGTTTACATTTTTATTCTAAAAATGGAAATATGTACATGACATCATTGCATACATCATTTGGATATCCTTAGGATATCTTGAAGATTTAGAGAATATCATGGAAATATCTTCAAGCAAAGAATTGGATTTGGTAATATCTTGGCAAGATTTGGAAAGATTTTGAAAGATATTCTGTCAGGCTCTGGCGGAACCAAATCCCATAAGGGACGGACCCCTGGATTTGGATCCGCCAAATCCGTGGGTTGTTTGAGCAGTTTGCCTATAAATAGCAAGCTGCTCATTCATGTTCACTCATCACTCATAAGCATAAATATTAGCATACATTCTTTCATTACTAACCCATTCATATTTCATTTTTAGTGATCCTTCTTTTGTAGCAAAGTGATCAACGCATCAAAAGCTTCAACATACCGTTGCAAGACTTGTTAGAGTAGTTACTGTGTGATTTAGTTGTTTATTCACACATCATTGTTATACCAAACATTCAGTAGTGATCGGTTAGTATTTTAGTCCTTAATATACATAGAGTGTCGGGAGTAGTTGTGCCCTTGTAAAAGAACTCAATATCTAGCTTAGTACCAGAAAAAGTGTAAGCGATGTCAGGTTGGTTCTACCTTAAACTAGAACTCGGTATTTAGCTTTGTAACTGATAAAGTGTAAGCGACATGCATAAAGGTTTTCTCCGCCTAGAAGGGAGCTTGTTTCTTAGTGATGAAAAACTCTCGAGTTAGAGGCTCGAGGAATGGAGTAGGGTAAGGAAGAGAGCCCTTGTAGGCCGAACCACTATAAACATCCGTGTTGTGGTTTGATTGTTTCTTTCTCTATTTACTTGTTATATATTGTTTATTGCTTGGATAACTTTGAAATCACGTTAAGTATTCAAAGCAAAATAATTTTAAAACGGTAAAACTATTCAACCCTCATTCTAGTTTTCCATAGGAAGTATTGAATATTTGGTTTGGGGTTGTGAACAATCTCATAAGAAGTTTTTTGATGTCGTTTGGTGATCGTACAACGGTTTTGGGTATAACATGCAGTTGATACAGCTTCCTCCCATAAGTAATCTGGTAATTGAGCAATGATTAGCATCGTTCTTGCAGCTTCCACTAACATCCTTTTGCATCTTTCGACAACCCCATTCTGTTCTGGACTTTTTGCAATGGATGTTTGATGTTCAATTCCCACTTTCTCAAAATAAGATGGAATAGTTTGATTTTTGAATTCAGATCCATTGTCTGTTCTAACTTTTCTGACCGTATTACGAAGCTAAACTTGAATTTTTGTGAGAAAGGTGATTATCATTGAAGGAGCTTGGTCTTTGCTTCGGATAAAATAGACCCAATTCAATCTGGAGTAGTCATCGACAATTACTAAAATGTAGCGTTTACCATTTATCGTTTGTACATGCATAGGGCCACACAAATCCATATGATGTAGTTGATGAACGTGATATGTACTCTATTATGTTTTTGAAGGGAAGTGTGCACGAGTACTTTTTCCTTGTTCACAAGCTGGACATAATTGATTTTTTGAATATCAAAACCATGGAAGACCTTCGACTAGTTTCTGACGTGCGAGTTCAGTCATGGTTTTGAAATTCAGATGAGATAGTCGTTTGTGCCATAACCAAGATTTTTTCGAATGTGCTTTGGAGAGCAGACATATAGGAGAAGAAGCAATCATATCAGACATTGATATAGTGTAAATACTAGTTCCATGATTGCCCGACATTAGATCATTTCCTTGTTAGTCATGAACGAAACAAGTTTTCTCCAGAAATGCTACTTCTAAATCCCCATCACAAAATTGACCGACTGAGAAAAGATTGTGACCAAGGCCTTCGACATAATAGACACGACTAATTTTGATGTTGCCATTGACGTAATCTCCATAGCCCATGATATCAGCGAAATGATCATTCCCGAATCTGACAGTGCCGATGAACTTTGCAACAACGTTTACTAACAGTTTAAGATTGCCTGTCATATGTCGGGTACAGCCGCTATCAACAATCCATTGACCGACTGAGAAAAGATTGTGACCAAGGCCTTCAACAACCTGCATTTTACGAAGACGACGAAGATAGAGTGATGGTAACGATAGAACCCAGAGAAATTGTGGGTTCTGTTGGGTTAGTAACACAGTTAATAATAACTTTAGGTAGCCATGTAAAACTAGGTTTCCTTTGTAACCAACGTTTCCATGTCCAACTAGTTTTAGCTTTTTTCTTAGTGAATTTGCTTGGTGATGGGATTGTCTTAGGAGTTGTATTCGCAACTATGGGTGTATCTAAAGCATTTTTTGAAACTACACTTGGCGGTTTTCCCAGCACAGACTTA
Organism: Artemisia tridentata subsp. tridentata; assembly: GCA_021014915.2. Taxonomy (NCBI): domain Eukaryota; kingdom Viridiplantae; phylum Streptophyta; class Magnoliopsida; order Asterales; family Asteraceae; genus Artemisia; species Artemisia tridentata. The sequence continues at coordinate 191,483,787 of CP139509.1, read as the reverse complement.
GAAGCAATAGTGGGCCTAGAGGGAATTCCAGATGTACGTTTCTTGTTACGAGATAAAAGAGATTTTGCAACACATTTCGTATGATCACCAGATAACATGCTTTTACGATAAAACACACAAGATGCATTAACATTCAAAACATTCAAAGTCTGAGCATTCGTTACATCGATATTAGAATTACAATTTTTTAAGTTCGAATCTAAATCAGACGCAAAATGCATTTTATTCAAATTCCTAAGTTGATCTTCTACTTCTTGGGCTTCAAGTTTTCCGCTTCTACGTTGCCAGATCCTATTCTTCTGTTTGTTGCTCTTACGCTTTGATTTGCTAACGCTAGTAGTGGGGACTATTCCTGTAGAAGTGGAAGGATTCAAATTAGTAATCTGAGAGGATGTTTTCTTAGATGTTGTGTCCATTTTGTACATTCCCGATGCAATCACATTTGTGTTAACAAACTTTCCTTTTTCTAGTAACTGAATTTTCTCTTTGAGTTCAATGATGATGTGATTCTTTTGTTGAATTTTTGAATCGAGTTCTCTATTTAAGCGAATGATGTCATTACGATTTTGACAAACTTCATCGATTTCCTTTTCATATTTGAAATTTTGACTTTTTAAAACAACATTTTCATCTTCAAGATTCTCAACTTTGGATGTTTGACTGTTATGAAAGGACATCGTTTCATTTTGACTTTTCAATTTTAATTCAAAATCAAGACTCTGAGTTTGACACCATTGTAGCTTCTGATTAAGTTGAAAATTTTCTTTTGAAAGTTTACTTTGAACATCATCATTGTGTTTAATGATTCTCTCATTTTCTCTTTTTAAAGTCTCAATTTCGTGTCTCAATGTTTCAGTGTCAGCAGTGTGATCATCAACAAGCATAGCATTGCAATACTCATAAATCGAATTCATAACCACAGAGATAATATCAGAACTTAGAACATCTTCCAAGAGTCGATCCGCTTCATTTTATAAAACTTTGTTTCGACCTTTTTGTTTTGAAATCGAATTTTCTGTTGCATTGAAAGTGTTCATCATGGATGTTACTTCTGTTTGGAGTTCCTGTTCGCAGTGTGTAGCACAAAGACGCAAATGTTTAATGTATGGTAAAAATTGTTTTTGAAAAATTTCTCTCTTTTCTTTTTCGTAAGGAGATATAAAAGTGGAAACTGTTATCTCAGAGTTACGTTCAATTATTTGTTCTAAAAGGTTGATATCTTCCATAAACGTATCAAAGTATCTAAGTAAAAGACATCGTTTAGGTAACGGTGAAATTACTCCAGAAGTTGGTAAAGGACCATTTATTTGTGCCACTGGTTTAATAGGACCAACATCAGAAGAAGATTCATGAATTTGCATAACAAACCATGGTTGTTCTCATTTATCTTTTTGAGGAACGAAGGTGTCAGAAATATGAGGCATTTTTGAAGAATCAAATGGTTTATTGAACTTAACATTGCTCATTTTTTATCGACACTCTTCGTCCTGTTCCTGTTCTTCCTCACAGTTATATACAATAACACGCATCATCGAATCATCAAAGAGGTGATCTGCACTATACAACTTTGGATTTTCCTTGAGTGCTTTATGTAGAAAACGTGGTTTGTCATCACCAATAGCAAAAACATAACCTTGGGGATTTTGCTTTAGAGTAAACTTTTGAATTATTGTTACAGACTCACCAGTTTTATAAACAACTTTTTGTAACTCTTTTAATTTACTTTCCAAATCTACGATTTCATCAAGATAAGAATCAATCCATTTCCTAGATACTTGTTTATGTTCAGAAAAACTAGCTTGATAAGTTGACAACTTTGTTTTTGTTTTTGAAAGTTCAGAATTGAGGTGTTCAACCTGTTGTTTGAATTCTAATTTTTCTTGTTCCATTTGAGAAATCAAGTTATTTTTGGAAGCAGTTAATTCTCGTATTTGATGTTGTAACTTTTTGAAATGCAACTTCAAAACCTTGTTCTCGTTTTCCTTTTGTTTCAAAATTTGTGAGTTGTATTTTATAGCACTCAAGATCCTTAGTTAATGATGCAACTTTTGCTTTTAACGTTCTGTTGATTTCATTGCATTTTTCAATCTGAGATTTTTGAGAGTCCAATTGGGATTAGGTGGTCAATAGTAAAGTCACGAGTTCTGGTTCTGGACTGAGCAAAGGTTCATTTTGTTCAATTTGATCATTGTTATCGTCATCAATTGGATCATCAAATGTAACAACTGGGTTAATTTAATCTTCATCAGATGTAACAACTGTGTTCATTTGTTCATCTTCTTGAGGAGATAATAATGAATCATTTTGAACAAATTGCTCCTCCTCTGATGCAGATACAGATGGTGATACAATTTCATGTATTAGACATGTTGTTGGATCAGGTACCTGAGACAGACCGTCAGTATCATATACAGGGCCTGTGTCACTCATGTGAAGTTCCTGCATGTTTGCCATTAACATCACAGCTGCATTTGCTTCCAAATCCTCCATGTCATCATCTGAATATGCATTTGCCATGAAGCTGTTTTCTTTGTCAGTGAGAGTGCCCCCTGATTCATCCTTTAGAGCTAGAAGTAGTGCCTGCTTATGAAACTCACTGCCTCTAACTCTAGGTTTAGGACATGCATTAGCTAGATGACCTTTCCCATTGCAGTTATAACACTTGACCATTGTATTCCCAGTTTCCAAAATTTCAACCCTTTTCTGAGAAGCACCTGCATTGTTCCTATTTCCACTAGCTGCATTAAACCGTTGTCCATTTCCTGAATTTCCCATATAACCTCCTGATCCAGTTCTTCCATAAGTACGATTCTGTATTTCAACTCGTCCATCTTGTACAACAGCTTGATTCCTTGTGTTAGATGAAGTGCGAAGACGATTGTTGGATTTGTTAGAGAATTTGCTGAAAGCACGAGCAATGAGTGCAAATCCTTCATTCAAAGAGTTGAATGCATCATCTTCGTCATTGTTTATATTTGTGCAGAACATGGTGTCAGTGTTGTCATAGGGGACTAGTTGATTTTCAGTTGGTTGCTGTGTCGAATCATATGGAATGAGTTGGGTGGAAGAGGTTTGTTGAGGATAGTTAAAGTGATGTTGTTGTTGGACATAAGCATGGTTTGACTGTGGAGGTGGAGCAAAGTGAGAATGAGCTAGTAGTGCCAATGAATTAGGAGTTGTAGAAGGTGAATAAGTACCACGAAGAGCTCGATCTTTGTCAACTTCAGACTGATGGTGCTTTCGATAATCATACAACAACCCATAAGATGCATGTTAGACTTAAAAGTAATGTTATATTCGGGAATTGCATAGTATTTTAGTACAGGGACTAGTTTAGCAAATAGTGGATAGTTAGACTAGTATTCTTGTATAAATACCTTCCTTGTCTCAACAAGGAAGGTTGGATTGTCTCATTTGTAACAAAGGTGTGTGTGTGTTTCTCCTCCTTCTCTCTAGAAAACACACACACCTTCCCCTTTCTTTAATCTAATATCACCATGTTTAACCTTTACTTTGAGCTTCCCCGACCCCCCGAATCACATAAATCACTTGTATTATCGGTCCTACAAGTGGTATCATTCGCCTAGGGGTAATTTAGGTTGTTAGAAGGTTAGATCTAAGGAAAAATTAAGAAATCCGAATTGTTAGACTAGTTACTGTTCATCCGAGGTGTTACTGTTCTTCAGATATATAGTCATCGAACTTATTGTTCATCGAAGTTTCTTTACCTAGTGTAATTGACCGAACTTGTACGTTAATCGAACTACTGATTATTCACCGAGCTAGGTGATATAATCGAATTTCTTGGTTTAATCGAACTTCTTGATCGAACTTAGTAACCGAACTTTCGTAACCGAACTTTCGTAACCCGAACTTTCGTAACCGAACTTTCGTCACCGAACTTTCGTCACCGAAATTTCGTCACCGAACTTTCGTAACCGAACTTTTGTCACCGAACTTTTGTCACCGAACTTTCGTCACCGAACTTTCATCACCGAACTTTCGTCACCGAACTTTCGTCACCGAACTTTCATCATCGAACCTCTGTAATCGAACTTCAGTAACCAAACAACTTTGATCGAACAAGTGCTTAACCGAACAAGTGATTGATCGAATTTGAATCATCGAACTATTTAGTCGCATTTCAGATTTCTTTTGCAAGATTATTTGAGTTTCTAGTGTAAAATCCTTCGAGTTTCATCGTTTGAAATCTCCGAGTTTCTAGAGTAAAATCCTCATAATTTCTTCACGTTTCTCATATATGTTTTTGCCTATTGTTTCACAATTTAAACATTTTTTCCAAAATATCACATATTTTGAGGGGGAGAAACTTTTGCACATTTATTCATAAAAATTCATTGTCATCTTTCTAAATCATCATATATTGTTTTTCATCAGCTTGCGTTAACCATTATACTATACATATCTTAACTTTGGACTTAATATAAATAGAAAAGCAAAGTTAAAAGGTTAAATATGTAAAATGGAAAAGAATGAGGACAAAAACAGTCAATTCGGTTAACTCTATTCAATATATGCCACAACTCATTGATTAGGTCAAAAAAAATTTTATCACACTCTCAAAACACACAGTTTCATCTCACAAAAACGCGCGCTTAATTCTGCTGAATCTTTCATACTTCTAAATTCGATTATTTTGCTCTAATTGTAAGTCTCTCATTTGATTTCTGTGGTACTCATTTTAACTGAGAACGTTGCTTCAGAAATAATTATTTGTTAGATTTATATTAGGTTTTTAATCTGATTTAAGGGTTTATGATTGAAGGTGTTTGTGCTTATTTTTGTGATTGCGAAAAATCTGTTTGTGACATAGTTATTCTGTGTTAAGCATAAAAGATGAATAATCGAACTTTGAAATAATCGAACTTCATATCAGTGAAAATGATCGAACAATAATCGAACAATTGGTGTAATCGAAGTATAGGACTGATCTCCGAGTTAGGAGTATTATGTCTGGATTGATCGAACTTTGTTTGATAGAACTTGTTTGATCGAACTTTGTTTGATCAAACTTTTTGTGATCGAACTTTGTTTGATCGAACTTGTTTGATCGAACTTGTTTGATCGAACTGTGTTTGATCGAACTTGTTTGATCGAACTTTGTTTGATCGAACTTTGTTTGATCGAACGTTGTTTGACTGAACTTTGTTTATTAATCGAACTTTGTTTTGACTGAACTTTGTTTATTAATCAAACTTTGTTTTGACTGAACTTTGTTTATTGATCGAACTTTGCTTGAACGAAACTGACCGAACTTTTGATTGATCGAACATTTGTTTTCTTCGAAGTTCAGGACTGAGTGTGTATAATAGATGCTTGACTAAGTATCTTTGATTGTTGAGATGAATTGTATTCATATGTTGGGCTGTGTTTACTGAATGAGTTGGTTTTTTGTTTCCATCTGTGCTGTATTTCTTCATAATTCTTGTTTCATCATGTTCCTTATGCTCTGCTGTTCAGATTAATATGTGCATTAAGATGTTCTTTGCTTAAGTGGTGATACTAGATTATGTGATTCTTGATGAAAAGTGTTATCTTGCTTAAATGTCTGAACTTGTGTCTACATGATGATAAGCGGTCTAACATACAAAGGGCATATCTAACATATTCACTAACACTCATAATATATGCTTTTGCGTATTGTTGTATGTTTGTGTTATGCAGTTAAAACATGTCACGTACATTATCTCAAGCATCACACACATCCAAGAAGGTCACTCAAGCTACGGAAAAACCCAAGATCGTCCGTTGCAATTCAAGAGTTGATTTCGATAAACTCAAGTGTCATCCATCATGTCAAATCATCGCAGAAATCCTTGCTAGACACTTCATTCGCCCTGCTTTAACCAAGACAGCAAGTGTTCCAATGGATTATCTTAATCAGTTCTGAGGATCAATGTCTGTCAGCGAAGATCAAGCATCAATCACTGTCACTCTGGATACTCTTGAAATCTCATTCACAGTTGACACTCTAAGGACCATTCTTGAGCTACCCAAGGAAAAATCAGGGAATTTCGAGAAGTTTCAAAATAACCCAACATTTCCAGAGATGGCTAGAACTCTAGAAATGCTGGGGTATGATGAATCAACTGAAAGAATGTCTTCAATCTATAAAGTTGAAAGAAAGTTTTTTCCACAACCTTGGTTAACAATGTTCGCCATCATCAATCACTGCATCACTGGAAAAACCACCGGCTTAGAACACCAAAGACTTGAAAACCTACAATTTTTCTGTGGTATTGTTAACATGAAACATCTAAACTTTGCACAGTATATCTAGAATGACATGATCTTTCAATGTAAAAAATTCCAAGAGAGCACTAAAGATTCAAATATCCCTTTTCCTCGCTTCACCAAACTCCTCATTGCTCGTGTTATGAAAAAACACCCAGTGCTACAACGTTCAAATTTTGAGCAGATGCATACCGAACAACATGATCATGTCCTCACTCGCCTCAACATCCAATTATGATGGCAGAATTATCAACAAGCTATTTATGGTACTTCACACATCTACGACTAATTGGACATACAGGGTTTACGCTGCCTCCGTTTCCATCGTAACCATAGTGTGTGATGACGTATAGTCTACACCCGGGTCACGAACCCGGTTAGTAAATAATACTAACAATTAAGCCCACCACGCTTGGGCCGCAACTGGACTACCAGTTATGCGGCTTGGGTCGACAAGGCCCAAGCCCAAAGTTATTTCCGGATAATATATAGAATATCTTCTAAATAAAGAAGATATATACTATATACCCGATGTCGGCTAACACGCCGAAGAGTAGGGAACACGAAACCCACTAGGGTTTCATGCATATATAAAGGGCACCCAAGCCCTCGGTAAAAGGTACGATCTTCAATAAACCTTCACCATAAACTAAACCCTACATTCGATTACTTACTCTCACGCCGGAGGATAATCGGGGGAGACAATCCCTCGATAAGCCTAACGGTGTTTGTTCTTTTTCTTAGTGCGCAGGTCTCATCAAGCATTAAGATTCGAATTGGTACGAGAATAGAAGCCCTATCAAGGAACGCCCAACTTTTGTATCAACAAGTGGCGCCATCCGTGGGACCCTACACTAAGGATTTTACCAAAAAACTAGAATGACGAAACACGGAAGTCATAAGAGTCCGCATGGGAAGAAAACGCAGGACGATCCACTAGGAAAGAAGCATCAAATTGATACGGCTTCTAAACAGGCCTCTGGGACAACCAGTACGCCTCAAAACTTAGGAGCGCACCCAAATCTGGTCTTTCCTGCAGTGGAATCGCTTACCAGGTTTACCCCCGCTATTACGACAAGTACTAGTGAGATAGAACTGGAGCGCACACCTCTTGCCATGCCAGAAGTAAACTTCACTGAGCCTCCCAACGCGCCTGTACGAAACAAGGATCCAGCTTTGGAAACCGACTCTATCGCGCTAGAAGGAGTTGCCTCCGAATTAGCCCCAAGTGACTTCGTATCTCAAAACTACGAAGCCTTGACTGCGCTCATGCGAGAGGAGGCAAAGAAGAGGTCAAGCCAAAGTCTGCACGCCAGACTCAACTTTGACCCTAATCCTGACGCATCCCCACCGCGCTACCGAAAGGAAAGACGCGAGAGGGATAGCCGTAAACAGCCAGTGTTCGCCAGGATTGGAAGGAAGGTTGTGGACGATGAAGCAGCCGACCTTCAACATCTGGAAGAGCCTGAAGAGGGGGAGCGGCGCGCCAATGTCCACGCTAGGCTTGGCAGACGCAGAATCCAAGATAGGCTTGGGCGACGATGTTCCCCAAGTGAAAGCCCCTCAAGCTCTGACTCTGAGGATAGTCGGCGCAAGCGCCGCAGAGGAGCAAGCTCAGACTCTGATGATAGTCGACTCAAGCGTCACAAAAGAGTCCGCTCATCCTCAAGAGATTCCTCGGACAGCGAGACTGGACACTGGAAATCAAGAGGGAAATACCGCGACCAGGATGATGAAGACATGTCTCTCCCCTGGCGTCGCCAAAAGGTTGATGCGTTTACTAGGCGCATCAGTGACTTTTCTGAAAATAAGAAAAGGCGCATGCCTGCTAATGTCAAAACATATGATGGGACAGGTGATCCTGATGATCACCTAAAAATTTTCGAATCAGCAGCTACTATCGAAAATTGGCCACAGCCTGTGTGGTGCCATATGTTCAACTCCACATTAGTAGGAAATGCGCGCAACTGGTTTAGTAAGCTTCCACGCAGAAGCATTGGTGGGTTTGAAGAGTTGCGCAGAGCGTTTCGCTTAAACTTCACCCAAAGAAAGAAGTGCGCAAAAAACCCTGTCGAACTCGCTAGGGTTAAACAGCGACAAGGGGAATCCACAAGCGCTTTCATGGAACGCTTCAAGGACGAGTGCATGAAAGTCAAGGCGTGTCCAGAGATACTCAAAATATCGGGTTTTATGAATGCAATCAATAACCCAGATCTGATAAAAAAGCTAAATGATAAGGTTCCCCTAACCTTCGATGAGCTCATGAAGCGCACGAGGTCTTTCGTCCAAGGAGAAGAAGCCGCCGCGGATAGCAGGAAAAGCTATTCGAACCATAGGTCGCAAGAAGAGTCAAGGAGACAATCCAATGACCAGAGCGGCAATCGTAATAGGAGTTACCGTAATCAAGGCGGCGGAAGGGGAAACGACAAGTATACCCCATTAACAAAAACTCCAAAGGAGATATTCGCAACAGAAGGAGCGAACTTCCCGAAACCACCACCAATCCGCACCCCAGAGGATAAGCGTATAGGGAATGGTTATTGCGAATACCATGGACAGAAGGGCCACACAACTAACGATTGCGTCCAACTGCGCCAATTGATTGAAAAATTGGTAAAGGAAGGAAAGATGGACCACCTCGTAAAAAACATCAGAGAAGGGAAAGATAAACAAAAACCAGTGGCCAAGAAAGAGACGCCAAGAGAAAAGGCAGATATCATCTACATGATACAGCCATGGCCGCGCGCGACAAGACAAAAAGTTAGTCAGCGTTTCTCTAAGGGAAACGAAATCTCTTTCCCCTCCCTGACTGCGAACAACGCAGTGGTGGATCCACTTACCATTGAAATACATACGGGGGGTCACGACATCCGTCGCATGTATATAGATGGAGGTGCATCCGCTAATATTATATATGAACACTGCTTCAAGAAACTGCGACCTGAGATACAGAGTCAGTTGATCCCAGCCACAGCACCGCTCACTGGCTTCACAGGAGAGAAGATATGGCCCACGGGGCAATTGCGTCTATTTGTAGAAGTTGGTGACAAACCACACTCTACAGTTACCTGGATGGATTTCATGATAATCAGATCCCCCTCACCGTACAATGGTATCATCGGGAGACCTGGAATATCATCTATCCGCGCCGTGCCATCCACAGCGCACGGGATGCTAAAGTTCCCAGTGGAAGGAGGTATTGTCACCCTTTACAATACCACCACACCACCCAAGGAATGTAACGCAGTGACAAGTGACGTAAGTATTGTTCCAGAACAGCGCGCAATCAAAGTCCCAAACCTAACGGTCGCCATTCACCCTGAATACCCGGATCAACAGGTATCTATTGGTGGGTCTCTGTCTGACAAAGGCAGGTCAGCTATATGCGCACTCTTGCAAAATAATTTGGATATTTTTGCATGGGAACCTAAGCATATGACAGGAGTGCCACGCTCCATCACGGAACATAAGCTACAAATCCGACAAGGATATCCTCCAATACGACAGAAAAAGCGCGGACAAGCTCCAGACCGCGCAAAAGCCATCCTGGAAGAAGTACATAAGCTGGTAGACGCAGGCATCATGCGTGAAGTCTACTACCATGACTGGCTCTCTAACCCAGTGATGGTAAAGAAGAGCGATGGCAGTTGGAGGATGTGCGTAGACTTTACGGATCTCAATAAAGCATGTCCACAGGACTGCTACCCGCTACCGGAAATAGACTGGAAAATTGAGTCTCTATGTGGATATCCCTTCAAATGCTTCCTGGACGCATACAAGGGATACCACCAAATTCAAATGGCGGAGGAAGACGAAGAAAAGACGGCCTTCCACACAAGTCAAGGGGTCTACTGCTACACAAAGATGCCCTTCGGCCTAAAGAACGCAGGAGCAACATACCAAAGATTGGTGGACACTGCGTTCGAGAAACAAGTGGGACGCAACTTGGAAGTATACGTCGATGATCTCGTCATCAAAAGCCATACAGAGGACGAGCTGGTGCGCGACATGGAGGAAACGTTCAACACACTCAGGAGAATCAACATGAAATTGAACCCCAAGAAGTGTACGTTCGGCGCTACGGAAGGCATGTTTCTCGGGTATTTGATAGAACCCGATGGGATCAAACCTTGCCCAGAGAAGACTCAAGCAGTCATTGACCTCCCCTCACCGCGCACACTAAAAGAAGTTCAGTCACTAAACGGCAAGCTAGCCGGACTGAACCGATTCTTATCTAAATCAGCAGACAAGTCACTCCCCTATTCAAGACACTCAAGAAGTGCACCAAAAAGGGAGATTTCAGGTGGACTGCGAAGGCAGAAGAAGCCTTCCAACAGCTCAAACAACACATAGCATCGCTCCCAAAGCTTGTTGCACCCCGACCAGGGGAAGAGCTGATAATGTACCTATCTGCGACTCAAGGAGCAGTCAGCGCAGTCCTACTGACAGACAGGAATTCCGTCCAAACACCCATCTATTTTGTTAGTAAGGCGCTGAAGAAAACGGAGATTAACTACACTGCAATGGAGAAATTGGTCCTAGCCTTAGTGTTTGCAGCGAAAAGACTACGCAGGTACTTCCAGGCGCATCCAATCGCTGTTATCACGGACCAACCCATTAAACAGGTTATATCGAAACCCGACGCATCGGGACGCCTACAAAAATGGAGCGTGTTACTGGGCGAGCATAACATATCATACAGACCGCGCACTGCAATTAAAGGGCAGATATTGGCCGACTTCATCATCGAGAAGCCGGATACAGATACTCCACCTGCGACAAGCAAGGAGGAACTTCAAGAACCATGGATTCTATTTACTGATGGATCCTCATGCGTAGATGGATCAGGAGGCGGCCTTATTCTCACCAACCCAGAAGGAGTTGAATTCACCTACGCACTGCGTTTTGAATTCACAGCCACGAACAACGAGGCAGAATACGAAGCACTCCTAGCTGGGTTACGCATCGCAACTCAAATGGGTGCACGCAACCTAGAAGTAAACGTCGATTCGCGGCTAGTGGCTAACCACGTTTCAGGAGAATATATAGCGAAGGAGGAACACATGATCCAATACCTCGAAAAGACCAAATCTCTGATCCAGAACTTCGATAGATTCATCATCAAGCAGGTTCCCAGGAGTGAAAATAGGAAAGCAGATGCGCTGAGCAAAATTGCATCCACCAGTTTTGCGCATCTATCAAAACAAGTTTTGGTGGAAACCTTGAAAAACAAGTCAATCACAGAGATGGAAATATCCACGGTGATAGAAGAGGAAAATCCTACGTGGATGACACCGATCATTGACTTCATCAGCAAGGGCATACTTCCCCAAGAGCAGAAGGAAGCTCGAAGAATCCGACGCACAGCGCAGCGATTCGAGCTCAGAGACGACGTCTTATATAGACGCTCATTCCTACAACCATGGCTTAGGTGTGTTGGACCTCTCCAGGCAGACTATGTACTTAGAGAGATCCACGCAGGCTCATGCAGCATGCACTCAGGACCACGGTCCATTGTAGCGCGCGCCCTAAGGTCTGGATACTATTGGCCTACTATGCACCGTGACGCACGCGACTTGGTACGGAAGTGCAATGATTGCCAAGTTCACAGACCTATTCCGCGCCGACCACAACATGAACTAACACCTATTACATCGCCATGGCCCTTCTACAAATGGGGTATCGACATCGCTGGACCTTTTCCCATTGCCGCAGGAGGATTGAAATTCCTCATTGTGGCAATAGATTACTTTACCAAGTGGATCGAAGCAAAGGCAGTAGCGACTATAACAGGTAACCAGGTGAAACGATTCGTGTGGGACAACATAGTATGTCGTTTTGGATTGCCTGGAGAAATTATCTCGGATAACGGAAAACAATTCCGTGATAATCCGTTCAAAGATTGGTGCGAACAATTGAACATCACGCAACACTTTGCATCAGTAACTCATCCACAAACCAATGGTCTGGTCGAGCGCGCAAACAGAAGCCTTGGCGAAGGAATCAAAGCGCGCCTGGACAGACACAAAGGTAGATGGGTAGAAGAACTATCACATGTTCTTTGGGCGCACCGAACAACCATTAAGGTTAGCAACGGGGACACCCCCTTCTCTTTGGTCTATGGGACAGAAGCTGTAATACCGGCTGAAATTGGAATGCCAACCATCCGTACTGCGGAAGTTAACATGGCAACCAATGATGATGAGTGGCGCATAGACTTAGATCTATTGGAAGAGCGACGTGAACGCGCAGCAATACGCGAAGAGAAAGCCAAGTCGAGAATGAAAAAATACTATGACACCAAAGTACGCAGCACTTCATTCAGACCAGGCGACTTCGTATACCGCGAAAATGACTCAAGCCGCGCAGAAGACACTGGGAAGCTAGGACCAAAGTGGGAAGGACCTTACGAGGTCATAGAGGCACTTGGCAATGGAGCGTACAAGCTACGCGACAAGGACGGAAATGAACTACAGCGAACATGGAACGTCCGCAACCTTAAACGGTGCTATCTTTGAAGAAGGCTACGGCCTAACATGGACACTCATGCACTTTAGAAAGTGCCCTCAATAAAGATCCATGTAATTTTATTTTTTATGTATTATCTAGATAAAACATTCTTTTTCAAAACTTGCAAGTATTAATAAAACGTTATGGTTTCTAGCTAACTCCATAACACATTTAACTTTATTGTTTGCATCTTTATCATTGTATTTCAATATTGTTATAATCTTGCCTACATGGCGTGCATGCACACACTAAGACCCACGATGGCAGAAAGGATGAGTTAACCTAATAAACAACTCGTTGAGTAAGAGGGTTGCAAACCCATCAACATCGGATCACGAATCCTTGTTAAACACCTTGCGCTCAAGACGTTGGCGCAAGTTCCTTACACATCCCACGACGGATGCGCAAAAGGGCACACTGTGCGCGTTTAACAATTCAGGAGGTCAAGACTCTTGACTCCTTAAAGTACAATACGACAAGTAAACTTATAAAAATACATAGACGACTATGATTCAAAATTCAAAACACGACTACGGTCCTTAAGGAAATTCATACACGATTATGACCCTTATTTTCTAAGTACGCTTAAACACTTAAAGCTATCTTCACGCAAGGATACATAAGTCATATAAGAACTACGAGTTCAAAAAGCATAAGTATTTAGAAGTTATAATTACAAATGCAACTTTTTATTCATAGAATACAGTTCTACAAAAAGACTTGTACAAAAGAGCTAAATACTATATGTACGCCTTAACTGGCTGGAACCCCCGCTCAAAGCCGCTTCCTTTGAATCCGCGAGTCTCTTCAACAACTCCGCATCATCAAGGGAAACAGTGGCCACGCAGACAGGCACACCATCGGATCTAGGCTGATGCGCAGCGCCTATGCCGCACAGAATGGCCTTTCCTTTCTCGCCTTTCTTCCGTGCGACCCTGGAAACATGCGCATTTAGCGACCTTTGCAAAGAAATCTCTTTCTCAAGACGGAAAGGATTCAGAATGTCACGAGGCTGAGCAAAAATGGGTACCTTCAACTGCGCCACATCAGGCTTCAAGTAGAAGTCCACCTGCTGATCTGCATTATCCTGCAGATGCCTAGGAAGAGTGAGCCCCGCCATGATCACGCTGATCGGCTGGTCCTGATCACGCTCCAAGAGAGCGATGTGCGGAAGCTCAAGCTTCTTTAGCTCCTCCATGGCAGCAACAAGCTCAGCATGGGCATCCGCCTTATACCCAGGCACCTCAGCAAGCGGCACAGTCAGCAACTTGGCCTCCGCGAGCTTGTCTGCGGCCGAGGTCTCACCGTGCGCAATAGCGCAATTGACAACCTTCCCAAAGGATCCGGTGACCTCAGGATGCTCCAGCGTACACATGGCGGCCAGGCGAAGACCATGACTGATCAACCACCTACGAAATAACACAAGTGTTAATAAGAAAAAGGGTCTCAAATATATACAAGTTATAAGGAAAATACAATGGTCATGTACCTGCGCTCGGCCACAGATTGAACCAAATGAGGATAAAGCTCCTCATCATACTCGATGCTAAGCTTACGGAGCTTCTCCTCCTGCATCTTCAGCGCAAGCTCCACTTTGCTGCGGAACTCTTCAATGTTGGCAAAGTGCTTGCTCCTATTTTGTTGCAAGTACTTCAGCGCCCATAAAGAATTCCGTCTCTGAAGATCCGCAGCAGCACGCTCCTTCCCCAGCTCAGCCATCACCATGACCTTCTCCTCACCCATTTTTCGCGCAGACGCCTCTGCGCGCTCCAGTTTAGCCTTGGAGCTCAGCTGCTCAGCTTTAGAGCTTGCTAATTCAGCTTGCACAGACGCCAGTTGCGCCCGCAGTCTGGAAATTTCCTCAGACTTATGCACCCTTGCTTGCGCCACCAGCTCAGACTGGCGCACAGCGATAGAGGCAAGCTCCTCCATCGTAGAGTCAAATGGACTTGACTCCACTTCAACACCCCTCGGTGAACGCGCCCTGTCCAGAGCATGACTCACCTCGGGTGGCGCACTCCCATCTAGGACGCCAGCGTCCTCCACAGGTTTTTCACTGCAAAAAACACCAAGAGACAAGGTTAGTGCACGGTCAAGCATACACAAAATATTAAGGAAATGCTAAAAAATACTTACATGGGGGGAGGAGTCGAGGACACGTCCTTCTCCTTCTCAGTCTCAGTCGTGGACGCACCTCCACCAGACTTCTCAACATCCACACTGAGGACACGAAGGCACAAAGTTAACACAAATTATAACTTGACAAAAGTTTATAATGACTAAGGTACTTACTTCATCTGCACCCCAGCAAGAGACGAGCTTTCCCCAACATCAGTTCGCGGCCTCTTGGAAGGCCCTTCACCATCACTGCCACGCGCCCTCTTGCGCGTCAGTGGGGAGCTCTCCTCCATCTCACTGTCAGTCTCCTCTAAATGGATTACCGTTTCAGGAAGAGGAGGCTGCGCAGCTTCAGGACCTGGCTGCACAGGAGGAGCCACCTCCTGCATTGGCTCAGCTGCTATCACATCAGGGGAGCCTTCGGGATCTGGGATAACCAAATCCACGACGCGCCCTGCCGTCGCCTGCAGAATAGTCTGCTCACCGTCCCCCAGAGGACGCACTCCCACCGCCACGGAACGCGGATTCTCCAGCCTCACAACAGCGAACAGATCCATCTCTGCGCATCAAGTAAACAAAGGAAAGCAAGTTACATAAAGTATGGAAAAAGAAGAAGCGCTTACACTAATAACGACAGTAAGGCGACAGAAGGAGCACCCACCCGTGCCATCCGCATTCAAGAATGTGGGGACCTCCGTCTCATGCTCGAAGTAGTTGCGACTGATGCCCATATGCACCAGGAACGCCTCCGGATATGGCTTGATGGGAATACGGTTCTCATCAATGATCGCCGCATGATCCGCGTTATACCACGTCTCAGGGGGGCGCTCATCCTTGGGCAGATCGGCACGGGTGTAAAATAGAAAATGGTCAGGGAAGACGGCTTCATCAACCCAAAAGAATTTTTCCCTCCAATCCTTGAGCTTATCTACCTTCTGCACGTAACACTGTAACTTTCCAACGCGCTTCGAGAAGGTAACCCACCCATTTGACCACGTTGCGTGATAAAACGCGCGAAATAAGTGGAGGGTTGGGTGAATCGCCAACAAGCGACAGTTCACCTCAAAGTTAGCAATCTTCCCAGCACCAATACAATGCAACTGGGAAATGTGGAGATTGTAATAATTGAGTATGTCACTCAGTAACACGGAGATGGGGACGCGCTGATTCGCCCACTCGAAAAAGCGCGTATATAACCCCACCTTCCCAGCAGGGAAATCCGCGATGGTGTCATTTGGGCCTGGTACCTCAGGGCGCAGGCCCATAGGGATAAAATAATCCGAGGTAAACTGAATCAGTTCATCCTCGGTTATGTTAGAATGGAAATTATGAAGTTGCGCTACCATTTTGTGAATCAGAATATGGGCGCACGCGCTATTACCTTGGAATTATTGTTTTTCGAAGAAGATTTGAAGATGTAAAAATGGAGGAATTGTGATTTTTTAACTGTGGACGTCACAGTGAATGAGAGGCGGTAGTTTATATACTTTTCCTACCCACCACAGATGATTGACACGTATGCCCCACTAGCTCAAATCGTGTGGCTAGGATAAATGACGGTACAAGGCAAGTGGGCAAACTCTCCACTTCCCAAGGTACCCAAATTGCACTTTTTTGGACTAGATACATCACACGTGTGTTTTTGGCGGTATATTTTTTGAAAGCTTCCCGCGTATGCGTGGGGAATAATTTCGACATGACTCTAGTCTAGCGTCCGCAGGTTTTACCCTGCGCACACTAGACTGGGGGGACATGATGACGTATAGTCTACACCCGGGTCACGAACCCTGTTAGTAAATAATACTAACAATTAAGCCCACCACGCTTGGGCCGCAACTGGACTACCAGTTATGCGGCTTGGGTCGACAAGGCCCAAGCCCAAAGTTATTTCCGAATAATATATAGAATATCTTCTAAATAAAGAAGATATATACTATATACCCGATGTCGGCTAACACGCCGAAGAGTAGGGAACACGAAACCCACTAGGGTTTCATGCATATATAAAGGGCACCCAAGCCCTCGGTAAAAGGTACGATCTTCAATAAACCTTCACCATAAACTAAACCCTACATTCGATTACTTACTCTCACGCCGGAGGATAATCGGGGGAGACAATCCCTCGATAAGCCTAACGGTGTTTGTTCTTTTTCTTAGTGCGCAGGTCTCATCAAGCATTAAGATTCGAATTGGTACGAGAATAGAAGCCCTATCAAGGAACGCCCAACTTTTGTATCAACAGTGTGTATGCTTCCGATTCCGCGAAGACATCGTGGGGGAAGAGATAGTGGATGTTCTTTGACTTTTCTTTGGTCTCTTTGATGCTTTTTGCGCAAACACCCTTATCCCACATGTATCTACAATTAGGGGGAAGAAATGTGCACATCGGGGATGCATAACAGACTCACATGATCGAGCTAACAATTTTATTACTACCGGAGAGATGTCCGCAGAGATGATCAGTGGTTCAGTTTTGTGATTTTGGTGTAGTCATTTCAACTTTCACTGGTTGTGATGTGTGAAGTAGCCTACTTATGAGAAAAAATCTTGCTGATTTCTTGCATGTTACCCCTCCCCCCAATCGAAGTTTCCGCATTGAGTATAATCGTTACTGAGTGACTAGTCAGATTTCCTTGGTGTGGTTTACGATGTCATCTACAAATTCCGCTGTGTACTTAAAACTTCAAAAGTTAGAAGACATGGTAACTACATCAAAATTACGAATCTGCGAAAGACGGTTGTTAGTTTGGGGGGAAGCTGATTCAGAAACTTCGCCAAAAAGAAGCGTACGAAGAAGCTGCTAAAGACATACAGCATGAACTGGATTTACAGTCAAGTTCTTGACTCCAATTGATCACCGACTGAAGTTTCGGGTGCAGATGAGAAGCCTAGAGAGTTACGTGGGATGACGAGCCAGAATTCCAAACATTCTCAATTTTCGACGTCCTGAGTAAACTCAATGGTATTACTTGTCACAAATTTGTCATTATCTCATCATTTGCTTTTATATGACAACGGCTTGTGCACACATAACAGTGTACAACCCGCTCTTGTAAAGAAAGGACCCTGAGGTACGCTTCAGTGCCTCAATCCTGAAAAAGGAGCGAAAGCTTCTTACTTATGAGCAGAATTAAAACCAGAATGTTTTTTCTAAAGCTTTTCAAATATTCTGCTCATAAGGACAAGTACTCCCTTGTTAAGGGGGAGTATTTGAAAAATCTTTGTTCCAAAATCTACAAATGT
Organism: Artemisia tridentata subsp. tridentata; assembly: GCA_021014915.2. Classification (NCBI taxonomy): domain Eukaryota; kingdom Viridiplantae; phylum Streptophyta; class Magnoliopsida; order Asterales; family Asteraceae; genus Artemisia; species Artemisia tridentata. The sequence continues at coordinate 191,465,661 of CP139509.1, read as the reverse complement.
TCTTGACATTCTTCCACAAACACCTCAAAAATAGCATATTTTAATCAAAAGTTTATCAAAAACAACATTATTATGCTATTTTTGAGGGGGAGAATGAAAATGTGATTAAAATATGGTGGAAGCAACGATGATATCTCATGAGTATAAGACTCAAGAATTGACCCTCGAATTGACGATAACAACAGTCAGTAGTCGAAAGGACATATCCTGGACGGGTAATAATTTCAAGCCAGTCCAACTGGTGATGTAAGCGTATCTCGCAATGGATATGTCTGAGTAGAATGTACCAATTTCGAGCGATGATCTTTGAATCTGATCTGGACGGGTAATAATTTCAAGCCAGTCTAACTGGTGATGTAAGCGTGTCTCGCGATGATCAGGTTCACTGAAAATCAATCAATTCAAAAAAGTGCCAACTCTTCCCGACATGTGCAGATTTTACTTAAACGAATATGAGCACATGTTAAGGGGGAGTTCTTCTGAAAATAACAAAACTCTCAAAGTGTTAATAAAATGTGTTTTACAATCATAAACACTTTGAGAGATTTTCAAAAGGTTTGGTTTTATGGCATCATTAGGATAGTCATGGAGTTATAAGGTGACTAAGGTTAGGGAAAACAGTCCTATGATCCGCCAAAGCCGGAAGGATCTACCCAAGGACAATACCAATAGTTTAGAACTAGAAAGTCCTAGGTATGATATTAAAAAAGGAGAAAATGAATGAACGGAGAAAGAAGGGGTTGAAGAATTAAAAAGAAAAGCAAAAGAAAAGGGTGAAAAGAAATAGCCCTCCATTTGTTCAACCTTAGGGCAGACACCGGGTTCAATACATAATCTACTGGTTGATCAAGAATCACCGGTATTGAAGATCAAAGTCGTCATGGACCCAGTGACGCACTGTACTAAACCTTCTAAGCTACTCAAGTGTCTCTCAAAAGACATTTGTTTCATTCACACGGAGAACCCTTCATAATCTATCGACCTCTCATTACGAGAGTGTTGATATTGAAAAGGAGGCAATCTGCTCCACGCCTTCGACGACCAAACAAATGTGCACTAATTGAGTCTAGAGCCATGAGATTCATAAAAAGATCTCTTAGGTACACTTAGTATTACTCTGCTGTTCTACATCATGGGCAGCAGATGTAAAATTAAGAAAGTGTCCTTCGCAGATCTTAGCAATCTGCCGAGAACATTCATGAGAAAAGCCACAATTGTGATTATCAATGATTGAATGGAAATCCTGCCAGAGCAACATCAAACAACTCTGACAGCAGGTCACTTCGGTAACTCCTTGCGAGTTACGCTTAGTGTTTGCTCCAAACGGTCTACAGTCGTGGGGTGATCTCCAGCGACTCACTGAATCGTGGGTGCACTTCGGTGTGTCCGTGTTATCTCTTTCGGGGGAATCCGGTTCAGAACGGTCTGGGTTAGGATTTGAGAAAGTCTTCACACTATGCTGTTGATGATCTCAAGTCTGAGCCTGTAAGTACCGGTTGGTTCGTGCTGCTGCTGTGCTGCTGAGGAGCTTGGAGACCTGGAGTTCAACCATCACCAAGACTCCATCATGTTCATGTCCTGAAGATTAGTTCTCACCAAGACTCAGAATCATCAAAAGTTCAGAATATGTTTAAGAAAAGTCTAAGTTCGAGCACTACAACCTTTCATATGTTAAAGATTGAAGAAGTGAGAACAAGTTGAAGAACGAAAGTCACAAGTCATATGAACATGATGGAGAGGACACGAAGACACCAGAATCAAAAGATCGTTGGAATACGGAAGACCACCACCATATCATATCACATCACTATCAAGAACAAAGAACAAAGATTATGAAGACGTCAAAGCCAAAGAAGCAAAGACGACGTCAAGCAACCTTGATGACCAATACTTAGGGGGAGATTGTTGGGAACACGTTTTGTAATATTTCAAGTATTGATCATTTGTATTAGGTTGCTTAGGCCTTTAGGTTTGTTATTAGGCCCAGCCCGTGTAGAAGGCCCATGGGCTGTGTCGTTTTATCATTTATTATGGTTAATTATGTATTATGTTAAGTAAGTAGGGCTAGTAGCCCATTCTCTTGTAAAAACTATAAATACCCCTCCCATCCAAGGGAGAGGGTGGTTGGTGGATGAATTAAGAAGTTTTATGATTAAGTGTGTGTAATCATCTCCCTTCCATCTCTTTCTCTCTCTAGCTTTCTCTCTCTAGATCTAGTAGGTAATTAGTGGTAGCTTAATTCATAAAAGTATAAAACATCAGATGCATTATGTAGATTTTTGGCTTGACGAACAAACGTGACATAATTTTGCCAATCAGGACCAAGACAGCTGAGAAACTTAGTATTGATTGCAATCCTTGGTAAAACAATGTTGTGTCTGTCCAAGTCATTGATAATGTTTGTGAACCGATGGTAATAAGACTCAAGTGACTCCCCTGATTCAATCATGAACATTGTATATTCGAGGTAAAGTTTGGATTCCATGTCTTCTTAGTTCAATTTCGTGCCTTCCATTAAGAGATGAACGTGTTCCCACATATCCTTAGCTATTTTCTGAGCATCAATGCTTCGGAAAATCGGATTAGGTATTCCCTGAAGAATATATGACATTGCAAGTTCATCTGCTTCACGATGAAGTATTTGCTCTGCAGTAAGTTGAGTCTCAGGAACAGGGGTCACGGTGTCAGGTCTTGGAGGAGTAGCAGTTGCATCTCTAGGAACCGTTGTAGTTGGCATTTGGAATGGACCTTCAATTATAGCCCTTTTCATATATTTTCCATGTGGTTTCTTGAGTTCTATGAACCTTAAGAATCGACTTGCCCATTGAACATAATTACCAGGAGTGAGCATTGGAGGTATGTCAAGTGATCCAGTTTCATGTCTAGATTTTTGGCTACTGATGGCCTCACACATTTGATCAAACCAATGTGGTTGTTTTGCAAGAAGTGGGAAGGATTGCATTGGTTGTTTTTGGTATGGTTGTTGTTGAGGGGATTGTTGCTGTGGAAAGAATTGATGTTGCTGCATCAATAGTTGTTGTTGAGGATACTGCGGTTGCTGAGGATACTGTTGTTAAAGTAGTTGAAATAAGGTGGTTAAGACATGCTTATGATTAGTTAACTTGTGTTGTTATGGATCTTCTAAACAATTGAGAAGTGTGTTGTGAGTTATGAACTTTGGTTTTGGTTAAGTATGAAATAAGATGATTAGTGTTCACGTCCAATTTCGACAAACACTGTTCACATCCAATTGCGACATACATTGTTCAAAGTTTACCAATTGCGACTGAATTGCGACAAACACTGTTCACAGTTTAGCAATTGCGACGAGTTAACTGAATTGCGACAAAGTTACAATTGCGATGGAGTTATCCAATTCCGACAAAATAAAGTGAATTGCGACAGAACTTGGTCAATTCCAATAAGCTAGCTGAATTGCGATAGACTTTGCAATTGCGACAGAACTTGGCAATTTCGATAGATTATCTAAATTACGATGGAACTTGGCAATTGCAATGGCAACTTATCAATTCCGATGTTATCTCACTAACTTATACAAGATAGGAGATTTCCAAAAAGTCGAAGTATGTTCACAAGCTTATACAAGCTAGGAATATACTGAGTAAACCGTGAATCTTGAAGAAGAACTTGTGACGAATTGCGATGAACCCTTAGTCTGAATTCCGATAAACCCTAGTTGTCAATTCCGATAAACCCTTTTTGAACAAAAATAACTTAATATGAATGTAAACCAGCTTAACTAATGATTCCTTTTGATAATAAACGTTGTAAATGACTTAAATAATAAGAAAGTTTTAAGCTTTAACGTTTTAAATGAAATTTGACCAATTTCGATAAATTATCGTAATAAAACTATGATCCTAATTTGCTCTAAAACAAAAAGATCCAAAATTTCGACTACAAATCTAACTTCTAAACACTATAGAGTTCTTAACACTTTACAAGCGTGAAGAATGATTGCTAGAAATGAGATTTTGTCACAAAATTAACACAAAACCAACTCGTATGAAAAGTAAAAGGTACGTATGACTTGAAACACACTTCACAACGATCCTTTGGCGATTGATACCACTTGTTAGGACACCTTAATAGTAGAACACATGTATACTAGTAATAGAGATGAGATAAAGAGAGAGAGATACGGTCGATCACTTCATAAGATAGAATAACAAAAGGTAGCTTGCATATATGAAATATCCAACAAGATAAGAGTATGTTTACATGTAGTATTTGTAGTACTCTACCTAGGGCAACGACTAGGATCCTTACTTAAACATAAACTAAAGGCCATGGCCCATGGGTCTTCTACATGGGCCGAAGGCTAAATTAAACTTAAAGGCCTTAACTACTAATAAACCTATGACCAACACTTTATAATAAAATGTGTTCCCAACAAAATGTAATGGTAGACTGATTGAGATCTCTGTTTTGGACTTAAAAGAGGCTCTGTGTTGCTTTCCTTTTTGACAAGCAACACAGGTTTGATCATTTTCAAAAAGTCTGGAAGGTAAACCTCTTACAAGATTTCCCTTAACCAGTTTATTCATAGTTTAAAATTTTAAGTGACCTGCCAAAGTTTTGATTCATCATATGTGGCTTTTGCAAAAAGGCAAGTTAAACCTCCTTTAGGAACTATGTTCTTTAAATCAACACTATACATATTGTTTTTTCTAGGAACTCTAAGTAAAACTTGACTTTCATCAATTAACTTAAAGTTTGGAGATAAAACAATACATTCAGTGTCATTAAAAAGAACACTATTCTTTTTGTCACACATTTGTGAGACACTAGAGAGATTAAACTTTAACTCTCTTACAAAATACACATTTTCAAAATCTAAATTACCAGTTTTAATGGTACATTTTTCTGTGATTTTCCCTCCTTTGGGGTTCCCTTCAAAATCAACGTATCCTCCATCTATCTCTTCATAGTCTATAAGATAGGACATGTTCCCTGTTATGTGCCTTGAGCATCCACTATCAATCACTTCTTGATCCTGTAAATCCATTTATGGATTGCCCTGTACATTAGGAAAGAAAATCAATTTCTTTTGGGGACCCAAGCTGTTGGGAATGCTTAAAGTGACGATCATTATCGAGTCAATGAGTCTTGTAATATGGTCATGTAATAGCTCGTTAGAATTAGAAAAATATAGTCTACATGATAGTAGAAGTGTGCCATCTAGATTAGTCATAGTATTTACGTTAATGTTGAAATAGTGAAATATGTAAAGACGGCACACTTCCCTTTTCCCACTATATGGGAGACTATATAAGTTTAATCCTCTCGTTTGAGAGGTAAGGATTGTGTGTAAAATAAGAAACTCTCTCTTATTCTCCCTTGTTCTTTCTCTCTCTAACATCATATATTTCTCTCTCTAGATATATAATATATGTGTGATTTGATCTAAATAAAGGTGACCTACAAGTGGTATCAAGAGCCAAACAAAGATCTAGGAATTTTTTAGGGGCGCGTTACTGTTCATCATGAGTTACCGAGTTTCTATGAAGTTTTACCGAGTTTGGTAAAACTTTCGAGTTTCTAGTTACCGAGTTTGGACAAGCTATCGAGTTTCTGTTGTCTACCGAGTTTGGGTACTTCTTCCGAGTTTGGTTGAAGTTACTGAGTTTGGACAAGTTATCAAGTTCTGGTTACCGAGTTTCAAGTTCTTCCGAGTTTGGTAGGATTTATCGAGTTTCATTGTCTACCGAGTTTGTGATACTCTTCCAAGTTAGGTTGAAGTGTTACCGAGTTTCAGTTATTACCGAGTTTCTCACTACCGAGTTTGTCCGTATCGAGTTTCTAGGTTACCGATTTTCTAACTAAGTTACCGAGTTTGTGCCCACTTTACCGAGTTTCTGTGAGCTTACCGAGTTTGTGACAAGTTACCGAGTTTGTGACAAGTTACCGAGTTTGTGACTAAGCTACCGAGTTTGTGACTAAACTTTCGACTTTGTGACACATTACCGACTTTGTGACACATTACCAACTTTGTAACTAAATTTCCAAGTTTGTAAAGATTACCGACTTTGTGACTATATTTCCGAGTTTGGAAAGTTGGAAAGTTGGTAATACAAGGATTCTTCGACTTTGGATTTTTATCAAGGACATCGACTTAGGAACTGTGCAAGGATTACCGACTTTGTGACTATATTTCTGAGTTTTTCGAGTGACTAAACGTTCAACGGTGAAAATTTTTACGCGAAATTCAAATTTTTAATTCAAAATTCGAATTTTTACGGTGAAATTTGGCGTCAAAATTTTTAAAACTCAAATTTTTCTAATAACCTTAGAATTGCATTTTATGGTGTATTTCAAATTCTGGTAGAGAAATTTTTTAAGTTCAATTTTTGGAGGGAAATCAGAAATCACCATTAATAAATCCTTCAACTTAGAAAACTCAGGAAAGGACTTAACTTCAAACAAACTCAACTCTTAAACCTTACCAACATCAATAACAACTCCTAGATCTTTGCAACGATCCAAGATCAACTTTATCACACATCAGAACGAAATTAAATGGAATCAAGTTCAAAAGAGAGAGATACGCAAGAGCTATTAATGCAAGAAAAAGAGAGAGAATCGAAAGAGAAATGCATGACATGTTTTAGATTACTTCATTCACACCTTAAGCTCCTCTCAAACAAAGACTTAGCGGGAACTCCTACCGAGAATGGATTTAAACAGGCATTTCCATCACTCTTTGGAGACGACGTTGAGATGTTCACAGAAACTATGTTCCTCAACGTGGATCAACTGGAGAAGCAATTTGAAAACGAAGAATTTCACGAGAATGGATCCACGGTCGTCTTTAGAGTGCTCAAGGAACAGTTTCAGCAGTTCATCAATTCGCGGTTCTCTTCGGATTATGACAGTGTAATGGCACACAAGTATTTTTTAGAATACAATCGAATCGAGGTTCAAACTTTCAAAGACATATTGATTCAACAAATGGATTCTATTGAGAAGTCAATTGCTGAAAGAGTACTTCACAGAAGAGAGTATGATAGAATGATGAATGAAATGAAGTTGCAGACTCAAGAGGAACAGGTTAATGAGGTTAAAGCAATGGGTGCTAGTTTGGTTGTTACGAAAAGCAATGGGACAGAATCAGAACAACAAGAAGAAAAACGCATATCAGGGAATGATATTGATGCTGAAAGTGCATATATCAGACCCATTTATGACACAGAGCCTATGGCTGAGGTACCAAATTATAACATTTCTTATGTCAATGATATGATTTCTTCATCTTCTGAAATACAACATTCTGAGCAACCTAAATTCACTAATGAAGGAGAGGTTGACTAGAATGTTGAACAATTTCACGACAAATGTCCTTCACTTGTTTCATTAATTGAAAACAAAACAACTGAACTGTCAAAACAAACTCTTGAGTCTGAAAAATCTTTGACATCGGTGCTTAAAGGAAAAGAAAATGTTTTTGAGGAAAACCATGATAATGCCAAAATCAAGTTTGATTTTGAAAAACTTGAAACAAAAAATATTGAGTTAGAGCATACTGTGGCATCATTACAAAAAGAAAATGAGCATTTGAAACAGATTTACAAAAACCTTTTTGATTCAATCAAACGTTCACGAGTTCAGACACAAAACTCAAACAAGAAACAAAAAGAGACTGAAGATTTGAAGTTTCAATTGTCTGAATTCGCTGATAAAAAGTTTGAAAATGTTTTGCAAAATATTGAATCAATGAAAATGAAAAGGTTGAGTCTCAAATCACAAAAGTTTCCTTTCTAAATACCCTGTTCAATTCTAGTACTCCAGATTTTGAAAAGGAAACGGGGGAGAAAATGTATCTTTTTGAAAATGAAATTGAAAATGAAAATCATGTGCTTCAAACAAAAGTGGTTGAGCTTGAAACGCTTTTAGCTCAACAAACAAACGATTTTGAGGATGCCAAAACTGGCTTTTTCAACAAAACGACAAAATTCGAAAATTATTTTGAAAGACTTGAAAAAGAAAATGTTGAGTTCGAACAGAAATTGGCTCGTAAAACGGATGATTCTAAAGCCGAAAAAGATCAACTTTTGAAACAAATTGCCTCTTTAGAATCAAAATTGGCATCCCAAGATCATCTTTCTCTTCAAAAAGAATACAGTGATTTGAGAACTTCATACAATGCTTTAAAAGTGAAGTTTGATTCTCTTAACCGATCAAAGGGAAAAGCTCCTATTTCAAATTTTTCAACACCAGAAGTGAGTGTTGTGAAGAAGGTTTACGCGGGTGAATCTTCAAAACCATTTTTGGAAAAGGCTTCCCAGTTTACAACCTATTCTTTGCAAAAAGGAAGGAAGTTTTTGAAGAAACCAAGTTTTTCTGAAACACTTACTTCTCAAAAGTTTTCAAATCCAAATGCTTCAAAAGTAAAGACTCAAGTTTTTCAAACTCCACACTTTCGTTTTACATCGGTAAAGCAAGTGTGGAGACCAAAGCAAAGTCGTTCAAAACCTTTCAAATATTCAATATCAGAATTGCTTTCACTTCAACATAAGAATGACTCTGCTTTGAACATTCCAAATACCGGAAGGTTTCCATTTATCACAAAAACAAATCTTCAAAGAGAACCCATGAGGTTCAACTCCAGATGGAAATCTTCTTCTTCAGATTTTAAAACTCCAAGAGAAACACCGGGTTTCTCAAACAATTTTCAACGGAAGAAGAGTTTTAAATCTCCATTGATTCCACGAGTGTTATTTCAAAATGAAACACCGTTTTTCAATCCTCGTTGGAATTCAACATCTTTAAATCAGATTGACACAACTTACAAATGGATTTCAAAATTTAGTAAACCCGTTAGCGCCGTGCTTAAATGGGTTCCCAAGGTTGTTGTCTAATCTAAACTTTCCATGACTTCTTAGTACTTCAGCTAAGGGCTCGGACTTCAACGTTACGACTTGTACATACATTACAGTGTATAACTAGGGTTTCAAAGAAAGGAAAGTACCTTGCTAAACCATTCTTTAAAACCAAGCGTGCACTTATCCTAAAAACTTCTTAATCTTGAGCAAAATTTATTCAAAATTTTTCAAAAGGTTTTTTTGCAAAACTTTTCAAAATTTTTCTCAAGATTTTCAAAATCTTTACTCCCCAATTCTCTCGAAATTTTTAAAAATATCAAAACGTATGCTAGTTTTGAGGGGGAGTACGTGTGTGTATAATGTTTTTATTACCTTGAAGCAAAATTTATTCAAGAAGTTTTCAAACTGAAATTTCTAAATCTTTCAGAATTTTGCTTTAAGAAGACTCCTTCCCTCAAACTTTAAAAAGTTCAAAATTCTCAAAACAAATGCAAGTTTTGAGAGGGAGTATTTCCAAAACAAAAAATGTTCCATCAAAATCATTCTTAATGGCTTGTGCACACATAACAGTGCACAACCCGTACTTGTATTGAAAGGACCCTGAGGTACGCTTCAGTGCCTCAATCCTAATCAAAGGAGCGAAAGCTTCTTACTTATGAGTAGAATTAACCAGAATTTTTCCAAAGTTTTTCAAAATTTTGCTCATAAGGACAAGTATTCCCTCGTCAAAGGGGAGTATTTGAAAAATAATCTTTGTTCCACAAACGAAAAGTTCTTGAAATTCTTCCCACAAAACTCAAAAAGCATATTTTTCTCAAACGTTTATCAAAAACATCATAAGTATGCTATTTTTGAGGGGGAGAATAAAGATATGATCAAAATATGGTAACTCAAAAGTTGATATCTCACAAGAGTTCAACTCATAATTGACCCTCGAACTGACGATAGCAAAAAGTCAGTAGTCGAAAAGACATGTCCGGGACGGGTAATAATTTCAAGCCAGTTTATCTGGTGATGTAAACGTGTCTCGCAAAGGATGTGTCTGAGTAGAATGTACCGATTTCGAGCGACTTTCCTTGAATATGATCTAGACGGGTGATAATTTCAAGCTAGTTCTACTGGTGATGTAAACGTGTCTTTCAACAATCATGTTCATTGAAAATCAATCAATTCAAAAAGTGCTAATTCTACCCGACATGTGCAAAGTTACCTTAACTACTTATGAGCACATGTTAAGGGGGAGTATTTCTGAAAATCACAAAACTCTCAAAGTGTTAACAAAATATGTCTTCATAATCATAAACACTTTGAGAGATTTTCAAAAAGTTTTGTTTATGGCAACAATATGATAGTCATGAAGTTATAAGGTGACTAAGGTTAGGAAAAATTGTCCTATGATCCGCTAGAGCCGGAGGGATCTACCCAAGGACAATTCCAATAGTTTAATACTAGAAAAGTCCTAGGTATGATTGAAAAAAAGGAGAAATGAAATGAAAGGAGAAAGAAGGGGTTGAAGAACGAAAAAGAAAAGTAAAGAAAATGGTGAAAAGAAATAGCCCTCCATTTATTCAACCTTAGGGCAGACACCGGGTTCAATACATATGCTACTGGTTGTTACTACAGTAACATTGGTATTGAAGATTAAAGTCATCATGGACCCAGTGACGCAATGCACTAAACCTTCTAGCCACTCAGGTGTCTCTCAAAAGACACTTGTTTCATTTCACACGGAGAACCCTTCATTCTCTATCGGCCTCTCACTTCGAGATGTGTTGATATTGAAAAGGAGGCAATCTGCTCCATGCCTCCGACGACCAAATATAAGCACTTAATAGAGTCTAGAGCCATGAGATACATCAAAGATCTCTTAGGTACACTTAGCATACACTGGCTGTTCAACAAAAGGAACACCAATTGTAAATTATAAGAGTGTCCTTCGCAGATCTTAGCAATCTGCCGAGAACATTCATGAGAGAATTCATAAATTATGATTCTCAGTGATTGAATGGAAATCCTGCCAGGGTCAACATCAAACAGCCCTGACAGCAGGTCACTTAGGTAATCCCTTGTGGATTACCCTTAGTGTTAGCTCCAAAATGGTCTACAGTCGTGGGGTGATCTCCAGCGACTCACTGAATCGTAGGTGCACTTCGGTGTGTCTGTGTAAGCCCTTTCGGGGGTATTCGATTCAGAGCGGCCTGGATTAGGATTAGAGAAAGCCTTCACACTACGCTATTGACGATCTCGAAGTCCAAACCTATAAGTGCCGGATGATTTATTGCTAACTGTTTACCTGCAGCGAATCATGGAGACCAGGAGTTCTAGTACCACCATTCCATCATGCTCATATCCTGAAGATATAGTTCTCACCAAGACTTGGAGATAACAAAAGTTCAAAGAAGTTAAAGAAAAGTCAAAGATCGAGCATGTCAAACTTTCACAAGTCAAACAATGAAGCTTATGAAGTGAGAACAACTTGAGATATGAAGAACAAAAGTCACAAGACATATGAGCATGATGGAAAAGACGTAAAGACAAAGTTATTAACGGACGTTGGTGAAAGGCAGACCGAGAAGTTACCTTATCATATCACAACAAGAACAAAGAACAAAGATCCAAGTGACGTCAAAGCCAAAGAAGCAAAAATGACGTCAAGCAACCTTGATGACCAATACTTAGGGGGAGATTGTTGGGAACACATTTTGTATTAATTCAAGTGTTGGTCACTTAAGGTTGAAAAATCACAAAGCATGATTGGAACAAAGAATCTAGCAAAGCTATTACACGAAGACTCAAAGTTCAAGACAACAAGCATCAAAGAAGATTAATGATCATCCATTTCTATTGTTGGACCCATAACCCACATGTCACATAATGAGATCTCAATGATCACCCCTTAGGGGGAGATTGTTGGAAACGCAAAAGTGATGATCAAAGTGACGATCATTATCGAGTCAATGAGTCTTGTAGTAAGGTCATGTAATAGCTCGTTAGAATTAGAAAAATATAGTCTACATGATAGTAGAAGTGTGCCGTCTAGATTAGTCATAGTATTTACGTTAATGTTGAAATAGTGAAATATGTAAAGACGGCACATTTCCTTTTTCCCACTATATGGGAGACTATATAAGTGTAATCCTCTCATTTGAGAGGTAAGGATTGTGTGTAAAATAAGAAACTCTCTCTTATTCTCCCTTGTTTATTCTCTCTCTAACATCATATATTTCTCTTTCTAAATATATAATATATGTGTGATTTGATCTAAATAAAGGTGACCTACACAAGCCATCACTGACTTGGATCTGCCTTGTGCATCAACATAATCAAACTTTTTCAGGGTGATTGATGCACTGTTGTGTTTAGAAACATGGTATAAAACTTTATTCTTTGGTTTCCAAACTCAACAAGCTGAGGCCTTAACAGCATTAACATTATTTCCCTTAACAGCATTAACTACTGCTTTTGGCATAGCAATATTAAATTTTTTACCCCTAACAGTATTAACCAAGTTTTTCAAGATCGGGAACCTACCCAGGATCGTTTTCGTCTTTGCAAGATCGTGATCGTAAGATCGGATCGGGATCGGAAGATCCTATTATAATGCTATTTTCTTAATAACCTTCTTAATAATATACAAATCTACACTTTAGTATATATCATAAACACAAAATAATAATAATATTTCATGAAAATGTTGTTCTATATTATGATTATTGATTTTTTTAGAAGATTAACATGTTATTTTTTAAAGTTTATAAAAGGTAATCCATAACTTTGTAGTTTTTTAGTTTGTTGTTCGAGAAAAGTAAGATCGGATCGAATTAGATCTTAAGATTCTATGGTCAAGATTGGGATCCTATAAGATCTTATGCTTGCAAAGATCCTACGTAGGATCGGGATCGTTTTTGCCATGTAGCATCGTAAAATCGTAAGATCCTAAGATTAGGATCGGGATCTTAACAACCATGGTAATAACCCTTTGATTAATATTACTGTTTTTAAATGTTGTGTTCTTATAAATGGGACTTTTAACAGTTGAATGTGCTGTTTTAGAAAGATATGACATTGGTCTAGCAGCATTCACTGTTGTTTTTGAGTGAGCAGTATTAACTTGTCAAGTAGTATTAACTAATACTGTTGTTTTTGAAACATTGTGTCTAGCAGTATTAATTGATGCTAAGCCAGACTTCATTAGTACTGCTCTTGAACCATGTTCTTTTTAGCACAGGGTGAGTCTTTTTAGCAAAGTTTTAATGATTCACCCTTTGAGCATTGTTCCAAATAGGTTTTACCATCCTTTGATTTTGAAACTGTTTTTGATGGTAATTGCAATCAACCTGCAAATGATCAAAGCTTCCACACACATAACAGGCCTTATTAAACATCTCAAAATTTCTTCCTAGTTTTTGAGACATCATATTGTTCTAGTTTCTTTGATTGCCTCTTGGACTGTGAGTGTTTTGCCTAGGTTGCTCAACATGTTTAACAGTTTTTCTACCAGTTTGATTAGATTTGACAAACTCTATCTTTGCAATACTAGGCTGATGTGTCATTGTATGTACAAGTTTTAAAATTTATAAAATCAATTTATCCGAATCTTTAATCAACACATACGAGCAAGTATACTTGTCCGTAGTAGTAAAGGTGGGTAAGTTGAGATCGTCCCAAGGGAATTGTGGTTTGGTTTTGCAAAATAAGTTTTGTCCAAAAAGATTGTCGATCCTTTTTGGTGTAAATGCTAAAGTAAACAAAAATCAATCAATCAAAAACAAATATACTTGTGTGCGGTTCCATGATAATTGTATAGAGTAATCTAACAAGTTGGGTGTAACTTATAATGATGCACAACTTAAAATTGAGTGATTCACAATCAATGGTTTTTATCATGAGAAATCATCTCTAAGAATTCAATCTCCTAGTTAATTCCTTTCGGCCTTTGTTAACTAGTGCGATAATTCTATTAGAATCTTTGTTGTTTGAAAAGCATTTCTTATTTTAAGAATTCCTACGAATCCTTTCGGCCTTTTCTCGTGATGAAATCGTTTCCAAATCCATTTTAATGAGTTAATATGATGCTTGTCACACACCATAATCCATACTAATTCGTGCACTAACTTTTTGGCATAAAAACATAAAGAAAATCCTTTCGGCCTTTGTTAATCTTTAAAACTGTTTTTACCAACTAATTAAGCAAGATTAGATTTTATTTCAACAAACTCATAAAACAAGATATGATTTCATGCATCACTATGAAATAAGAATACTCCAACACTTATCACATCATACACACAAGTATAACCAAAATCACTCCATAACAATCATAATCAAACACAAGTAATCAACCATACTTTCATTCATCTTAAAGTAAAAGTAGTCCATAATAACTCAAACAAGAAATACCTATTTGTGAAATTACAAGAACTAGAATTGTGGAACTATAGCAACCACTCTCCTCTAATCGCCTATGATCACACGTAAACAACTCTACACTTGGACACAACTCTTGAGACTTGAACTCAAGATTCCCTGGACGTTTTCACAGCAACTACAAGCTTTCGGGCAATGATAATAAGTTTAGCAAGACTTGGTGTAAGCCTTACTAGGTTTTTGGTTTGTCACTCCACCACTCCTTTGCAAACTAGCCAAATGGTCTTTAAATAAGTGTAAGAACACTTATGCTTCAAGTAAAAACGTCCCCTTTCAGTTACTAGCCGAGAAATGATAAGCCACCATGATTATGGGGCTTAAATTCGTCATTAAATGCATTTTTGTAACTTCAGTTTCCTCCAACTGATCGGTATTGAGGTCCATCCGATCGGTTGGAGCTCTCGGTAAATCCAAGTTTCCCCATCCGAATCGGATGCGGGCACCATCCGATCGGATGGGCCATGCAAATATTATTTTTCTTCTTCCTTTTCTCGTTACGTGCTTGATCCTTTGTTGTGCCGCTAATTCCCTCCAAAGAACTTGATCTTTTCTTGATATGTAAGCATAGAAATCTTTGACTTTATCAAATCCTTGAATTCTTGTGTGGCTTCTTTCTCGTGATTCATCAAGTGTGCATAATCTCTTCATTTCTTCATTTGTTTATCATCTTTTCCTGTACGTGGCTACATTTACTTGCATATACACTTTTTTCATGATTTAGTAACAAATATACAAAAATATAACTAAATATGATGCACAAATCTAACAATAACATGACTAAAAACATGTTCAATTTGAGCGTTATCAAATCCCCCACACTTGAGTTTTGCTCGCCCTCGAGCAAGTCTAGCTTTCAGAAAACTGAACTCAATGGCTACTTCATTGTGATTCTAAAAATCCAACAATTATCCCAAAGGAACAATTGTCATTTTAACTTTTAAGTGTGAAAAATTCTTGAAACATCAACAAGTTAGTTCGAGCTTGATAACGTCACTAAGCTCCTCTCATAGGATTTTTAAATTCACTCAACACTCAAGGGTAATTTTAATGGCATATCACTCAATTGCTCAGACATGAATCACGTTTCTTACCATAAGCTTGTACGAGTATCAAAACAACAAAATAAAACATCAAAGAGGTCTTTTATTCGGGTTTAAGGTTAAAGGGTTACGGCTACCTGGCTACTGTGTAAATATTTCATACAAGAATGTAATAGCTCGCTAACAACGAATTCTTGACTAGTCAAGCAACGGATGGTCACTAGATTGTACCTTTGGCTCGCTAACGACGTTATTTGCATAACGGATGGTCACCAAAACACGCACTATCTCGCTAGCAACGTTTTTCAACTATTCAAAAACCCGGATGGTCACTAGAACATCCATGCACTACATATCTAGACAAAGCCATTACTAAATCCGGATGCTCGAAAGCTAACAACGAATCAAGTAATTGGTAAAGGTAAGGATAAGACATGGGAATTATTTGTGATTGGTTTCTAAAAAAATAAATAAAAACGAATAAAGAATCAAGTCCAGATTCCGTTCCCAACTCATTATACCTCCAATGATCACTCCACCAAACTTCTTCGATTGTCATTTTTCCGCATCTCATACTAACTCTTCCCTTCCTTAATAGCTCATTGACTATTTTATTTTCATCATTCCATACTTTCATAGCTCATTGGCTATCCTCTTTTCTTTTTCTTTTTTTTTTTTTTTTTTTAATAACGTCCCCCCCCCCCCCCCACACACACTTTGGATGAGCACATGCTACAAAAAAATACAATTAAGAGTAGCAACCTCCTTCTTCATTGAAACAACATATACACATACAAGGTGTGGTCAACATGCAATCATCAAAAAGATAACTAGTTTCGAACTTCAATTGGACTCGATTCGGGAAAAGCTAAGGTGTAAGGTGTAAAATATTTTTGTACTTTTCTGGATTTAATCAAAAGAAAAGATAAGGCTCAGAAGATGTAACTAAGGGTATCTAGCGTAAAAAATTAACGCTAACAAATGGGTTCCAATTACTACGGATAACTAACCAATGCGGTCAGCAAAAATATTTTTTTTTTTCGTAAACGGAAGGCCATTTGGTGAAAATCCTAATTTGCCTCTTATCATTTGAATATATGTTATTGATGCGTGGTTTTGCGACCTTACAACAGGTTTTACCTCTCGAGGGATCTCAAGAGGCTTGCAATCCCCACCAGGCAGTGTACCTGACCGATGTAGTATAGTGTAGTGGCAAGTACCGGAGGATTGATCGTTCTCTAGGGGAATAGTGTCGTTAGGATTGAAAAACTACTCTAATAGGTCTAAGGGTGAGGGAAGATTCTTTTTGTATTTTTATATTTTTATGAAAGCAAGTAAAATCTCGGGTTTGAAGGAGTGGGCGGAATTAGTTGCTAGTCAACTAACCCAAATAACTACAATTGCAAATAAAATAAAATAACTGAAAATAAAAAGGTTGTGGAACTTATATGGAGAGAAATGTGTTTACTTAGATTTCCTTACTCCCTAACTATCTTTTACCGATTAATTAGTGTGTATTAATTGCGTGGATGATGGGTGTATTCCTTAATACCAATCGTGGGGTGGCGTACATACTTCCCCAACTCTACAAGCTCCTACTTCACTCCTATGTCGAGCCGGCTAAGAAGCTCCTAACATGGGATCACTAGAATTCGCTCATGCATTAAATACAACCATAAAAACCTTAGTACGCATTGGTTCATGTTTCTTAAGACGTTCAAGCAAGTTACCGTATAGGAGGTTAGCCAGTTTTCTTAAGCCTAACATCGATAAACAATCATCCAATACAATTAATAACACACCAACAACCAATAATCAATAGTTAGGCTTCATTAGATCTAAGCAAACACAAGATAAATCTAGCCTAGCATGTTAAATAAAAGACAAGAACAAGATATAATCAAACAACACATAGACATATTGAATGATTAATTGATTACTTATCTTCAATTGAACATGGGAGATCCAAGGGTATAAAACCCTTAAAAATGGCAGAAAAATTGTCTTAGGGTTTCTCCTCACAAAGTTGCACACTAATGACTAAAAATTATGAAAATATATATAGGAAAACAGATCTGACGGCGTCACGTTATAGAGCTTGACGCCGTCACCTCGCCACGGTTAGGGTTTCTTGATGGCCTTCTTGACGCCGTCCCCTTTTAATCCTCCAAAATCCTCTCTGGCGCGTCAAGGGTTGACGGCCTTCTTGACGCCGTCCCCCTTTAATCTTCCAAAATCCTCTCTGGCTTATCAAGGGTTGACGGCGTCACACTGGGGCTTGACACCGTCACAGGTACTTTTCCAGCAGATTTTGAGACTTTGTCGTTTTCTTCACTTTTATGCTCCAAAAACGTCCAAAATGCTTCCTTTTCCAGATTTCTTCTCCAAAGTACCTAAAATGACAAAAGGAACGATTTAGGGAAATATTTGATCAAATAAATACGATTTAGGGCTTAAATGACCCCCTAAAAGCGGTACACTTTTCGCTTCATCAAATACCCTTACACTTGAGATTTGCTTGTCCTCAAGCAAATGCGCTTTTATTCTAATCAAAATACAAGTTAGGGGTCATTTAACGCTAATATAAAAGTAATTACAACAAATAGTCGTTCCACTTTAATCATAATAAGCACGGAGATTACAGACTAGCACCTCACAAGTAGTGTTTAGATACTCACATCTCTCAGGTGTCATAAAAGTATATCTCATAAATGAAAATGGATAATATCTCTCACTACCTGTCATAGCAAATAGATTACCATAGGCTTGGGAAAGGATCAAAAACCTCCTCCACTAGGCGTAAGCACCAAAGATAAACTATCAAAGAGGGCTTTTAAACGGGTTATAACGTTAGGTGTAGGGATATGATAAACACGGTTTTGTTGGATAAAGGATATTTTACTGGTGGCGAGTTAAAGATCTTGATTAATTACATGTACAATATGGCGTTGCTAAGCCAAGACTAGACTCGACTTAAGCTAATGAAAGAAATAACAAAAAGATAAAATAAACATAAAATGAAACGGGATGGTAGTCCGTATGTTTTTTTTTTTTTTCGCATACACTCTTGCCCTACCATCCAAAATAATACATCGTAGGGGGGTTGTATCCCCCTTACACTTGAACTTTTACATAACTTTACAATTAACTATTCTAATGACTCGAATTAAGATAATCGAAACACTTGGAGTACTTTTAAAATATTTAGCACATATGGGGGTAATAATGTTGTTCTTCCCCATTACTCCATTACACTAGTACTTTACCCATGAGTCCCAATCGTCCCAAAACAATATGTACAAGGATATGACTCGACTTAGCAACCATGTAATCAATTAGATAATTAACTTGGGGTTTAACACATATGACAATAATGCACTAAAGATAAGTGCATACAAGGTGGGCTAAGGCGATTTGGGTGTACATTTGGGGTGGATTGTAAACAAATTCTTCCTTTAAGTAAAATGCTTAAAGTTAGAAACGAAAAAGATAGGCTCTGAGGGTGTACTAGGGGTATCGTGTACTAAAAATGAGTACAACGCAAAGGGTGTGGGAGAATTACTTGACCAATGTAGCCAATGTAATTATAACAAAAACACAGGTGTAAAACAATGGGTTAATCCTAATGCCTCTTATCATGTAGTAAATCTAACTACACGAATGTAGTCTCACTTGTGGCCTCGGAATGGTCCTAACGCAAGTTCTAGAATCTAAGTGCTACCGGTACACACATCATAGCATAAATGCTTTTCCTACCAATTCTAGGGGCGAACCTCACATATTTGGGGGTGGAAAATTTTTTAGTGGTACGGTTTTGTGCTAGTCATATAACTCCTATCCGTGAGAGCTCATTAAGACCAAAGTTTCACTCCTATATGTTGTAAAAAATTTTAAATTTGGCACTAAAATTGCCTTAACAGGTATTTTTCTCAGTTTTATTACACATCTACTATTAAACAAACAAAAAATCAAGCATAATAGCGTTCTCTAAAGTATCGTACTTTAACCCCCCCCCCCCCTTACACTTAAGATAAACATTGTCCCCAATGTTCAAATAACAAGATGTAAAAGTAAATAAGGTAAAAGAATGAAATCAAATACTCCCCTGATTCGCTCGGTGGATAAAGGGGTAACATGGTTAGATCTTCTTCCAAGGTAATGTTGAAGCTTCAAGATTAAAGCAGCGCCAAAAGCTTGATTCCACATACATCTCCTTGTCCAAAATAACCTGTTAAACCTGAGAAAACAAACACGAAAACCTGCATAACATCGGCGGGATAAATCTGTATAAGGATATAATGCTTGTGGAATGATTATTTTGCAGATTCCTGGAGTTTATAAGTTAGAGATTTAATAAAAACTTTTTATGATTCCGGAAGAAAAACAAAACTTTCAAAAATTTCAGAAAATTAAAACCTGACGCCGTCAGAAATGATCTGACAGAATTCTCATGTTAAGTTTCCGGAAATTTCTGGAAAAACCTATACCTTACTTCCTGGAATTCCTGCAAAATATCATTATGACTCGATACAAGCATTTGACTCAAACAATTACTAATATGTATGTTAATTTAATATTGTTATGATTCATGTTCATTTGTTCTAATAAACCGATTTGGATTTCCCTTACACTTAACTTTTGCAAAATACCTTTATATGTAGTTAAGACGAAGTTAAAAACAAGATAAAGCATTTTCACAATTTAGTTTCGAACATGAATCAATAATAATAAAAATTAAACATACATACGGAAGCAAATAAAATCAAACAAACAAATAAATAAACACACAAAGCAAATAAAGCTTGGGTTGCCTCCCAAGAAGCGCTTGTTTTTGTTCGAGTCACGAGCCTGACTCTACCTTATTTAACGGATAAAGGAGAGGTTTTTCCTACACTTAGGATTAAGTGCGGGTGATAGTAGCGATACACACCATCTCGGTGGAAGTATGCCGCGTGAGGAAAGAGTGGTGGATGAATTATATACTCAAAGGGGTGTGCTCCTTTCATCATAACCTTACCTAGTTCACTTTGGTCAATGGGTGAATTAAAGTTTTCTCCTAAAAAGGGATCATCTTCTATCAACTTCGAGAGATTCCTAGTTGGGAATCCATCTTGACCTAATAAACCCGGTTTAAACCCATAATGTTTCTTGTGATCAATCATGAATGGGTGATGTAAGTATGTAAGGTCATGGTTCACTCCTATATTAGCTTCCACTCCACATGGCCTAGAGTCTACTACCTTAATCTTAACATTACCCGGACTACATGGTTTGATGGGTGGATCGGGACCTTTTTTAATTCCTAAATTCACATCTAAAGATCGAAGATTAGGTAACGGTTTTGGTTGAGGCTCCGGTTCATCAAAAATAGGAAATCCCCTAGAACTAAGAGTAAGGTTGTGATCACTATAAGCATTCAAACCTATATCCTCTAGTTGTGTTTGGTTCAAAGGTTCTACCTCCATCGGGATTCCTAAAGTCTCTTCTACTTCTTCCGGGTAAGTCACGGGCGGTGTGTGTGCCTCAAATGATGGTAGGACTTGTGAGGTACTTAGTGGGCTTATGTTACTAACCTCATCATTCCTTGTGTCAAGATCACCTATATCCTCATCATGGGTTTTGGTAGAATTTAAACCTAACATTTTTCCTAATATCTCAAGTGCTTCTCTAGGCATCTCAACTTCTATATCCGAATCATAAGGATCATCCTCATTATTCTGACTGCTATATTCAAATTGCCCAAAAGATTCATCATGTGTTTCTTGAGATTCATCGTCATCGATCATAAAACTTAGGTCTTTTTGATCAATGTGATCATGCTCGGCTAGATCCTCCATCACATCAAGATCACCTAAGTGTTAACCCTGTATTATGGTAGTGCCTAACCATGACATGCAGCTAGGTGGCTCAACTCTGCCCTCATCCCCAAACAAACTTGTTTCATGATCCTTGAAATTTGTGGTCAATTGACTTGTATTAATGTTTGTTAGGTTTTCTACTATATAATAATATTGGGCACAATTCTCAATAGCTTCCCATGCTTCTTCAGCACTTAATTTCCTAAGATCCGTGCCGGCAAATAGTAAATGTCCCTTTGGGCATGTCGGTCGACACGATCGTAAAAGATTTGAGTTAGGGACCATAAATCGAAGTTATGATGATGGACTTTTTGGAGTAAATATTTAAAACGAGTCCATGCATCATAGAGAGGTCCATCTTTATGTTGTTTAAACATCAAGATGTCATATGGAGTGGGTGAATTACGTGGTTGGTAGTATGGTGGATTCGCGTTCTCCATAATGGTGAACGGAAGAGTCAATGGAAATTACGAACAAACACACAAAGAAAAATAGATAGACTAAAGAAAACCTAGAAAAATAAAATAAAAAGCTCACTAGAAAGGAATCTAGTGAGTAGACCTAATAAAATAAAAATTCAACCTAAACAATAACTATTCCCCGGCAGCGGCGCCAAAAACTTGATGCGTGGTTTTGCGACCTTACAACAGGTTTTACCTCTCGAGGGATCTCAAGAGGGTTGCAATCCCCACCAGGCAGTGTACCTGACCGATGTAGTATAGTGTAGTGGCAAGTACCGGAGGATTGATCGTTCTCTAGGGGAATAGTGTCGTTAGGATTGAAAAACTACTCTAATAGGTCTAAGGGTGAGGGAAGATTCTTTTTGTATTTTTATATTTTTATGAAAGCAAGTAAAATCTCGGGTTTGAAGGAGTGGGCGGAATTAGTTGCTAGTCAACTAACCCAAATAACTACAATTGCAAATAAAATAAAATAACTGAAAATAAAAAGGTTGTGGAACTTATATGGAGAGAAATGTGTTTACTTAGATTTCCTTACTCCCTAACTATCTTTTACCGATTGATTAGTGTGTATTAATTGCGTGGATGACGGGTGTATTCCTTAATACCAATCGTGGGTGGCGTACGTACTTCCCCAACTCTACAAGCTCCTACTTCACTCCTATGTCGAGCCGGCTAAGAAGCTCCTAACATGGGATCACTAGAATTCGCTCATGCATTAAATACAACCATAAAAACCTTAGTACGCATTGGTTCATGTTTCTTAAGACGTTCAAGCAAGTTACCGTATAGGAGGTTAGCCAGTTTTCTTTAGCCTAACATCGATAAACAATCATCCAATACAATTAATAACACACCAACAACCAATAATCAATAGTTAGGTTTCATTAGATCTAAGCAAACACAAGATAAATCTAGCCTAGCATGTTAATTAAAAGACAAGAACAAGATATAATCAAACAACACATAGACATATTGAATGATTAATTGATTACTTATCTTCAATTAAACATGGGAGATCCAAGGGTATAAAACCCTTAAAAATGGCAGAAAAATCGTCTTAGGGTTTTGATGAACTCAAATAAGTACATTTTATTACCATCATTTATCCTATGTATTTGACTTGTTTTATTATATTATATATGAGAATTGATACTTAATTGCTTACTTTTGTAATTCTCAGGTAAAAACAAGCATTTGGTGAAACTAAGCGATTTTGGACTAAAAATGGAGCAAAACAAGCAAGATTGGAAAAGTCTACTGAATTGAAGAGATTAAGGACCATTGCCTGACTTTGAAGAATGCGCCGCATGGATTTATCCCATGCGCCGCATATGAAACCTTGGTCAACGAGAAGAACCAACTTGTTTTACTCCAGATGCGCCGCATGAAGCTCCTGATATGCGGCGTATCAATCTCAAGACTTCACCAGATATCCAAGATATTGAAGAATATTCGCAAATATTATAATCCTGGACCCCACGCGAAGTTACCTTGATATGCCGCATCGGACCAATCCGATGCGCCGTATCGGCCATATACAATCCTTACCAAGAATTCAAGAGATCAAGTGAAGATTAGAAGCTTAATGAAGAAGTCAAGATTACAAGTCGACACTTGAAGATGCTTTCGTATTTTGGCAATAAAATCTTCATCCGGACTCCGTTTTAGGTGATTCAAGCGGCCACGGAAAGAGAAAAAGGAGATCTACCTGTATCTGAATGAGATGCGGCGCATCTGGTGCTTAGATGCGCCGTATTGGGAGATGAGGCGCATCTGTTATTCAGATGCGCCGTATTGGGTCAGTTTCAGACTTGGAGGCTACGTCTACTTATAGATGCGGCGCATCTAACTCTATAGATGTGCCGTATCGACCCAGATTTCAAAATCTATAAATACCGAACTCATTAACGAATTTGGGCATCTTTGGGAACCCTTAGGGCCATTCCCAGACGATCAAAGCCTCTCAAAACAGCAGAAGATCACCCTTGAAGACCCAATTATACTTGAAGAACATCTCTTATCATTGTTATATTACTTAATCATTCGGTTAGCGTATCGTATTCACTATGTTTCACACTCTATTCGTCTTGATTATGTTTTTGTATTTTGTTACAGAGATTATGGGCTAACACTCTTATGTGTTAGCCAAGTTTATGAGTATTTGATGGTTTAATTAGTTTCTAATTCGATTGGTTGCTTGGTCTTCGTTTTGATTACTTTATTAGTTTATACTTCATTAATATCGTTTGCGTGATTAATGTAAGCCCCTTAAGGGCTAAATAATATATAAATGTGGTAATCATTAAGCAGCTTTATGCGGGTTCTGATTAATTTGACAGGATTAGTCAGTCAAAAAGACTTAAAATGGAATCTAGAATAGGATAGACATAAGTAATCATTAAGGGTTTACTCGCCGATAAGATTAGAGCCAACGCTTTGGTGACTTTTATTAGTGCATTGATAACCTCTGTGTCTAGCTGAGCATTGCTTGGGTCGCCATGCCCCTTCCTCGCCTATTTAGGATAGACCCGCGCCTAGTCGTGAGCACCATCACTACATGTCTTAGAAACTTATCAAAACTTAATCATATATGACTGAACTTGGTTAACACGTTCTTCTTATTTTTGATACCTTCAAGCTTCTAGCGTTTGTTTAGCTTAGTTTAATTAGTTTAGTATAAAACCAAACTCGTGCCAGTCTCTCAGGCTGAACCCCCCTTTACGTTAGTTTAGAAGAGTCGAATACCTCTAGAATTAGTATATTAGAAATCTCACTCTTAGTGATCGACACCCTACTTACCAACTAGGCTACATTGATCGGGTACACTACCCGTTAGTGTTGTTATAGGTTAAGTCGGCAAAATATAAATGTAAAACTTGATAAGGAATAATCACCTATACAACGACACATCAAGTTTTTGGCGCCGCTGCCGGGGAGTGAATTTATCTATTTGCTAGTTTTATTGGTATTTTTCTGTTTTTAGTTTATTTTTGTGTGTTTGGTTTATTTGTTTTATCGTTTGTTTGTTGTCTGTGTGTCTGTCTCAGAAGGGAGATACGGCGTATTCTTTTCTGTGAATACGGCGCATCTATCTGTTTCAATACGGCGTATTCTTGTCTGTGAATACGGCGTATTGACGCTCTGTGGGCAAAAAAATTTTTAGTTTGTGTGATTTTTAACTTTAAAATTTTCTAAAAAAATTTTGTTGCAGGAAGCTAATGCGACGTATCCATTGTCTGTTGGATACGCGCATTGGCTTGTGTCGATACGGCGTATCTATTGTCTGTTAGATACGGCGTATCGATCTTCTGTGACCCCAAAAATATTTTTTCGTTTTTTATTTTTTGTGTCTATTTAATTTTTATTAGTTTAGTTTTTATTTTTATTTTTTGTTTGGTCTACTGTTGTTCTTCTTGGTTGTTTTGTTTTTCAGGAAATCATGGTGATCGAGAAAAACATTAATGAACTGACCATGGAAGAATATTTCCAATATGCAAAATACGATGAAGAAAAGTGGTACACAAGATTCAGGAGAGAAACCAGGTTTGAATTAAAAGGGCACTTTCTAAAGGAGCTACGCAATAATGCTTTCAGTGGTGCAGAAAATGAGGATGCTAATGAGCATGTTGAAAAAGTGGTCGAGATTGTTGATTTGTTTCATACACCTCATGTAGGGAAAGACCATATAATGTTACAAGTATTCCCGATTTCACTCACTGGACAAGCATATCGATGGATTAAAACTATTCCTGCTAGAAGCATCACTACATGGGCTGATCTGAAGGCTAAATTTTCGAACAAGTATTGTCCTCCATTAATGACTGCAAAGAAGGTTCAAGAAATCAACAACTTTAAGCAAAGACTGGAAGAAACGCTTTATTTGGCGTGGGACAGGTTTAAAGAATTACTTTTTAGATGTCCTCAACATTATTTAACTGACATGCAGGTTGTGATTGCCTTCTATATGGGTTTGGATGTGGCTACTCGGATGCTTTTAGATTCTCAGAGTTTTATACCTAAAATGAATGCTAAAGACGCCTTAACCGCTATACATGAAAGAGCTTACCACTGTTTAAGGTGGTATGATGGGGCATTCAAAAGACATACAGGTAATGATGATTCTGAAATTTTAGCTACAATTACTGTTCAAATAGATAACCTTGGCAGGGAAATAAATAAGATGTATGAAAGGATATATACCATCGATAATCGCTACAAGGGATGCAATGGACCTCACTCACCTTACCACCACCAACTCCACCACCACAAAAAGAGATCTATGACTTCAAAGAAGCCGTTACTAAATTTATAAAAGATGGTGAACTATCAAGAAAAGAGTTGGTAGACACAAGTTATCATGAAGCACTTAAAGAGCACAATAAAAATACTACGGATTCAATACATCGTATTGAAGAACATTTCCGTAATATTATAAGCATACTTAGTGTCACAACAAAAGAAAAGAGTATGGTGGAAGGATGTAATGAGATTGATGCTATTATACGTGATAATGTACAACCACAACATGATGAGATAAGTAATTCCGGAGTTAAGCATGATGACAAGGAAACAATAGATAACCTTCTTGTGGATTCTCAGGAAGAAAATAGGAATTCAGATCTCACGGACTCAGAAAGGCTAAACAGGTTTCGGGCTAACCAACATAAACCTGTCCCTTTTCCTAGGCCAAAACCGGAGGTACAATATTAGTGGGAAAAAAATGGAAGAACTTACTTTAGCAATATTCCACCATCCGTCCCTTTTCCTGAATGCTTTAAAGTAAGTGAACCATATATCCCACCCGGCCCTTTCCCTGGACGAATAAAGAGTGGATGCATACCCATTCCTTTCACTGGACGACCGAAGGTGGAAAACTAAAAGAAGCCATACAAGAAGAAAATAAAGAAGATGAAAGCTAGGAATCAACGGATAAAAGAATCAAAAACACAAGCTCATGTGGAATCTACGACACAAATAGGTAACACCCTTGATTCTCCTTTTATTTTTACTAATGACATTGTTAGTGTTTCTAAACAGGTTGCAAAGCCGAATGACGATGTGGTGGAATCTGTTACCTTACAACCTATCATAGACATCACACCACACGATGACACACAACTAGCACCTGTTAATGTTATCCACCAAATTTTGGTTGAACCTACAAAAGAAATAGATGATGAGCTCTTGGATAATACCATGGTTGAAGAGCAAGAAACTTTGGACTCTACATGGAAAGAAGAGGAGCTCGAAACGATACTCGCCATAGACTCTTTCACATCTTGTATAGAAGTTGAGGGACGCCTAACTACTGACAAGATAAATGAAGAACAATTCATGCACCCTCAATATATTAGTCTCTCATGTGGAATGTTCAAGACATCTAATTTATCAACCAAATCCGGAAAGGTAATGAGTGGAGATCACTACCCACTAAGGTACCATTTTTACTTGACATATCTTTCTACTATAGCAAATTTACACTCTTATAGTGTTTATTGCTATTTTCACCCGCACGTGATTCCAAGTGGGGGGACGTACACCCTATTACCTAGTAAATAAGGGTGGAGTCAGGCTCGTGACTCGAACAAAAACAAGCGCTTCGTGGGAGGCAACCCATGCTTGTCTTTTTCTTTTTAGATTATTTTATTTTCTTGTGTTTGTTTTTATTTGTTTCTTCTGCATGACTGCTGTCCGATACAAACGATACGGCGCATCTGTGTACTAGATGCGGCGTATGGCATTTTAATTTTATACACAGCGCATTTAATAATTCGAGTACGGCGCATCTATCCCCTAGATACGACCTATTCTGTTTTTAATCAGAAAAATTTTAAACCATAACCGACATACGACGCATCTGTTGTACAGATACGGCGTATCTAATTATTTATTAAAAACAGTCTTCGAATTAATAAAATAAGAAGCGACGCATCAATTTCTATCGATACGGCGTATTATCCCATTGCATGCAGTTTAATATTTCCTACAGGTTGTTGATGCGGCGTATCCAATATTCCATGGATGCGGCGCTTCGACACTCTGACCTGTAATTTTTCGTAGTTTTATTTTTCTAACCAATGATTAACGAGATGTTCTCGAGTCTATTTTTCTGTGGTCTCTATATTTTTACAGGTCTGGGCAATTGAAGGTATTGATGAACTCCCATATTACATAAGCTCACATTCTTACATTGGAGGATCATACCGAGCAAATCTCAAGGGAGTTTTCCGTTCTAATTCTTTCTATTTCCTGTTTTTAATTTCAAATTAAACAACGAGGACGTTGTTTATCTTAAGTGGGGGGATGGAGAATTAGAACGTTATTTGTCCTTATTTTTAAAAAATTTGCTTAATATGTGCTTAATATGCTCAAATTTAAAATTTTTCTAGCATGTTTTTTGTGAAATCAAAGTTGCATAACCCGCACACATGACCCCTATTTCCAAATTGTGAGGATTAAGCCTACTCAGTTTCCCAATATTTTACCCAAATTCCACAAAAATATGAGTGTGCCGGTGACTTGTAAACTTTAGAACTTGGCTTGTATACTATTCGAGACCACCATAATAAGTATTATTTATATAATTGGAGTGACCTGTCTAAAGCGGTAAATTTCTAGGATTACACCCAAAAAGCCTTATATGTTATGTGTTATTAACTAACTACACTGGTTAGTTAACCCCCGTATAAACCCTTTGTTACTCTCACTTTTAGAGTAAGATACCCTAGAAAAACCCTTAGAGCCATTCCTTTCGTTTCTTACACCTTTGTTATAATGTTTCGTTACACCCTTACACCTTAGCCTACCCTGTAGATTAAGATCCGTGGTTGATTGCTTTAGGCAAAGTGTGTTTCCTTACATTACCTGTGTTCGCGTGCGTAATTCATTATCTATGGTTAGGTCGGGAAATTGCACAATGCAATTGGAGTGAAAGTAAATATTGTATATCTTTGAGTTTATTTTTCGTGTGTTTACTACTTTCACTATTACTGTTATTTCTGAAGTCATGAAAAGTATGGAAAAATTATCCAGAGTTATCGTTATAGTGATGTGGTGAAATTTTACACATCTATGTTTATAAATTTTAAAAAAAAAAAAAAAAAAAAAAAAAAAAAAAAAAAAAAAAAAAAAAAATAGAAAAGAAAAAGAAAAGTTGGATGTTTGTTTTAACCAACTTATGTAAAGTTTTGTATTAAGTGGTCGATATCACCACTAGTTGTTGTATATTATATCTATGAATTGAATGGGAGTTGGCAGTTATGGGAACACCAACTAAGGTTTATTCTTTGATTGAGATCTTGTTGAGTATAATTCGTGTTTACCTAAAGCGTGTGTTTCAAATGTTAAAGCGTGAGTTGTCCAATGATATGAGTCTTATTCATGGGATGGTTGGGATAGTGATTAACCACACTTAGGATTTTAATTTATTTGTTTTGTTTATTTTTTATTTTACACCAATTTGTATCCCAAATATTATCCATACCCTATCTTATTCTTTATCCAAACCTTTGATTTATTGAGATTAGGGATTTGAGCAATCTTAAGTATCGTAGTCGTGGATTCGGCTATGTATTTATGATTTTGTCGCCCTTTTTGATATAATATTATTGGTGAAGATTACTTGGTCCTATCTTTAGCCTATTCGAGTTAAGGATTTGAGCAATTGCAAGTATCGTGTTCGTGGATTCGATCATGTATTTGTGATTTTGTCGCCTTTTCTGGAATTTGAGATCGATAGAGATTAAGAAGAATGATTAACCCTTAACCAACAAACCCTTTTTACCGCTTTAGACTTGCTATTCCTTGGCTTTAGTGGGGGAGATGTGTATTATGGCCAAGCTTATGACAGAATACTCGTCACGACCGAGCAATTGAGCGAATTACTAAAATGTTACCACATAGATTAGTTGAGTGATTTCAGTGATTTCATTTTCCTATTTCGTGAGGTGTTTGGTTGTGCAATTATGATAAAACGAATAAGTGCTTAATTATAAAAATACATCCTAATATCTTTTAGGATACATTTTCATAAGTTTTAATCTAAGGTTTACTTGAGGACAAGTAAAGTTCAAGTGGGGGGATATTTGATGAACTCAAATAAGTACATTTTATTACCATCATTTATCCTATGTATTTGACTTGTTTTATTATATTATATATGAGAATTGATACTTAATTGCTTACTTTTGTAATTCTCAGGTAAAAACAAGCATTTGGTGAAACTAAGCGATTTTGGACTAAAAATGGAGCAAAACAAGCAAGATTGGAAAAGTCTACTGAATTGAAGAGATTAAGGACCATTGCCTGACTTTGAAGAATGCGCCGCATGGATTTATCCCATGCGCCGCATATGAAACCTTGGTCAACGAGAAGAACCAACTTGTTTTACTCCAGATGCGCCGCATGAAGCTCCTGATATGCGGCGTATCAATCTCAATACTTCACCAGATATCCAAGATATTGAAGAATATTCGCAAATATTATAATCCTGGACACCACGCGAAGTTACCTTGATACGCCGCATCGGACCAATCCGATGCGCCGTATCGGCCATATACAATCCTTACCAAGAATTCAAGAGATCAAGTGAAGATTAGAAGCTTGATGAAGAAGTCAAGATTACAAGTCGACACTTGAAGATGCTTTCGTATTTTGGCCATAAAATCTTCATCCGGACTCCGTTTTAGGTTATTCAAGCTGGCCACGGAAAGAGAAAAAGTAGATCTACCTGTATCTGAAGGAGATGCGGCGCATCTAGTCCTTAGATGCGCCGTATTGGGAGATGAGGCGCATCTGTTATTTAGATGCGCCGTATTGGGTCAGTTTCAGACTTGGAGGCTACGTTTACTTATAGATGCGGCGCATCTAACTCTATAGATGCGCCGTATCGACCCAGATTTCAGAATCTATAAATACCAAACTCATTAACGAATTTGGGCATCTTTGGGAACCCTTAGGGCCATTCCCAGACGATCAAAGCCTCTCAAAACAGCAGAAGATCACCCTTGAAGACCCAATTATACTTGAAGAACATCTCTTATCATTGTTATATTACTTAATCATTCGGTTAGCATATCGTATTCACTATGTTTCACACTCTATTCGTCTTGATTATGTTTTTGTATTTTGTTACAGAGATTAATGGCTAACACTCTTATGTGTTAGCCAAGTTTATGAGTATTTGATGGTTTAATTAGTTTCTAATTCGATTGGTTGCTTGGTCTTCGTTTTGATTACTTTATTAGTTTATACTTCATTAATATCGTTTGCGTGATTAATGTAAGCCCCTTAAGGGCTAAATAATATATAAACGTGGTAATCATTAAGCAGCTTTATGCTGGTTCTGATTAATTGTGACAGGATTAGTCAGTCAAAAAGACTTAAAATGGAATCTAGAATAGGATAGACATAAGTAATCATTAAGGGTTTACTCGCCGATAAGATTAGAGCCAACGCTTTGGTGACTTTTATTAGTGCATTGATAACCTCTGTGTCTAGCTGAGCATTGCTTGGGTCGCCATGCCCCTTCCTCGCCTATTTAGGATAGACCGCGCCTAGTCGTGAGCACCATCACTACATGTCTTAGAAACTTATCAAAACTTAATCATATATGACTGAACTTGGTTAACACGTTCTTCTTATTTTTGATACCTTCAAGCTTCTAGCGTTTGTTTAGCTTAGTTTAATTAGTTTAGTATAAAACCAAACTCGTGCCAGTCTCTCAGGCTGAACCCCCCTTTACGTTAGTTTAGAAGAGTCGAATACCTCTAGAATTAGTATATTAGAAATCTCACTCTTAGTGATCGACACCCTACTTACCAACTAGGCTATATTGATCGGGTACACTGCCCGTTAGTGTTGTTATAGGTTAAGTCGGCAAAATATAAATGTAAAACTTGATAAGGAATAATCACCTATACAACGACACATCAGGTTTCTCCTCACAAAGTTGCACACTAATGACTAAAAATTATGAAAATATATATAGGAAAACAGATCTGACGGCGTTACGTTATAGAGCTTGACGCCGTCACCTCGCCGCGATTAGGGTTTCTTGATGGCCTTCTTGACGCCGTCCCCTTTTAATCCTCCAAAATCCTCTCTGGCGCGTCAAGGGTTGACGGCCTTCTTGATACCGTCCCCCTTTAATCTTCCAAAATCCTCTCTGGCTTATCAAGGGTTGACAGCGTCACACTGGGGCTTGACGCTGTCACAGGTACTTTTCCAGCAGATTTTGAGACTTTGTCGTTTTCTTCACTTTTATGCTCCAAAAACGTCCAAAATGCTTCCTTTTCCAGATTTCTTCTCCAAAGTACCTAAAATGACAAAAGGAACGATTTAGGGCAATATTTGATCAAATAAATACGATTTAGGGCTTAAATGACCCCCTAAAAGCGGTACACTTTTCGCTTCATCAGTTATTACTTGAAAGTAATTTTAACCGTAATGCATAACACGTACAAGTTCTAGAATCAACATGATCACCGGCACACTCATAACGAAATATAGAGCATAAGAAATGCTTTATACAAAAAGGCTTAAATCCTCACAATTTAAGGTGGGTTATAACATGTGCTAGCAATAGTTATCAATAACTCTCCTTCCTTGATTAAATTTCAAAAAATTTCAAATAGCCTCATTCTTACCATTGAATCAATCTCTAAATAACCAAACATCAAGGGCGAACACAACTCTAGTCACTTGAATTCCAAAATTCTACTAAAAAAAAAATCAAACCAATTTTTCCTATTTTCTTCCCTCCCCCACACTTAAGTTTTGCATTGTCCTCAATGTAAATAAAATGAACTTAAAAGTAAAGGAAATGGGAAAAATTTAGAGAATAAAATAGAATAGAATAAAATACTACCCGGAAAAGAAAATTCGCATAGGCTTATTTGATTTTTCGTAAGCATATGAGTTCTTCCAACTCCAAATATTGATCAACACTAAGCTTCCGCTAACTTTTCCCCTGCAAATACTGCAAACACTATAGGCGAAACAAACAAAACAAAATACTAAAACAAACAAAAATAGTTCAAAACATAAATAATAAAAACCTACAAAAGTTAAGTTAAAGTAGTAGAAATAGAAATTATTCAACCAACATTATTTTTAAAACATAACCATTTATCAACCATCCCAGGTTGTTAATCAATCTTTGGCATCCATGTGTTCATCGCCATAAATCCGCTCATCTTCACTCTCGTCATCATCCTCATAGTTCTCTTCATCATCAAAAACTGTAAACTTGGGCCTTTTCTTTCCTACACCTGACGAAGAACCTCCTACATTGTAGCTCGAACTTCCCACTGTAGGGACTCTACCATAAACTGGCACTGGTTCGGGAAATGGAGCATATCCGGGATACGGATAAGGATATTGGCCAGGATATGGGTCGTACTGAATTGGGTAAGGTGGAACATTTGGTGGGTTGTAGGGAGGTACCTCATAGTTAGCCTCACTTGCCACATGTTGAATCATCGGCATGGAATAATCATAGTTGTAATTTTGCCTCATCATCATAGAATCTCTCCATACTTCCCTACACTCTATCTCATTCAATTCACGGTTCCAATCTCCCCATCCCGAGTCAAAACTACCCGGGGCATGAACATTCCCAATCGGTGGTGGTGGTTGGTACGGTTGTTGTTGATAAGGTTGTTGTGGTGCTTCATGAGGTGCGCCCATCGTCGACTCTGTCCAAGCTCCCAACTTCCTTGTTTTCCTATCCAACGCTTTACAGAAACTTTTATCATCCCACGTCTCACTCTCCTTCATTTCCGAACATTTTTCCAATTCCTCATACTCAAAATAACCCAAATTTCTTGCTAACATAGTCACATAGTGACCTCCATAAATCATACTATTATCTTTTATTCCTGGTGCTCTTCTTGAAAGATACTCGGCTATTATCCAAGCCGCATTACCATTTTTATCCTCCTCCAACAATTTCATTAGCCATAGATCCGGTTGATTGCACTTATCCCTGCTACCTGTTCTATGCAACACCCCCCAAGCGATCAACTTTTGCAAAATCTTCATAAGAGGACTCCTTAACTTGGATGAGTTCCTTCTACTACAACCTGGATCTCCCACTCTATTCCAATATTCCGCTAGACCCTCATAATCATTATGCTTTCTTACCAATCTCGAAAAATGAGGTGGAAACAAACGATGCTCAATTTCATCTTGATCGTATAGACCAAGAATAACAGCAAACTCCGGCAAAGTATAAACATGTTCCCTACCACAGAGCCTAAACCAGATACATCTATCATTCACAACATCCACAATCTTCCTTTCAAAATAAAATGTGGAGAAAAACTCCAAACACCATTCTCGGTTAACATTCTCATAAATACTAAACGCTCTTTCCCACGAAAGATCTTCAAAACTATCACCATCTTTCTCATAAACATACGACATCCTCATCATATTTCTCAACTCAGTCTCACAATTATATTCCACAAACAAACTCCAATCAACTAACCTTGGTTTAGCAATTTCTCTTCCTTGTATTTTCGAAAGACGCTCCCGAAAAGCGTGCTTTTCCTCCTTGCTTTTAACCTTGCTGAACTTCAAGTTTTCATTACTTTCATGATTGAGAGTATATTGAACCTTACTCTTGGCATTCCTTTGCACATACTTTGTTACAATCGGATTCACTCTTCCACTTGATGAACTCGAGCCACCTGCAAGATAACTCTGTAGAAAACACAAATATATGATAGTATAAGAGCATAAAAACCAAGATTACATGATTTAGAAGTCCCAAAACTCGTTTGAAAAAAATTTCTTTTTTATTTACCGAGCCGTCCATCCGATCGGTATTAATGACTATCCGATCGGATGGAACAAATGTCCATGCTCAACCGATCGGTATCTACCCGCAACCGAATCGGTTGAGGCATTCTGTCTCACAAAAAAATTTCCTTTCCGAATTCCAATCAATTCCAGCTATTCCAACTCTATCCTATCATACATTTGATCGACTATCATGGTTCCTACATATCCCACTCGTCTCCAAACACGTTCATAACCTATTCGCATGATTTCTCAATTTTCCTAGATCATATGAACACTACCAAATCAAATCTCTTCCATTGATGTTCTAATCAACAATGCTTCTTCCTAAAATCACTACTCATCTACTAAATAGCATCTGGAAATCATCAATTGCAATCCAAATCGATTTAAAGTTTTGACCCATTTTAATCCGAAAATCCAATCAATCAATTCTTCCTAAAACTTAATCAATCTACCTAATTCTTTTTGCAATGAATTCCTCAATCATTTACCCATCTATTCCACAAAAATTACATCTCAATTCGAACTATATCAAAAATACCCAAATTTCGACCTAATTCAAGAAATTCGAATCAAAGTCTAATTAGGACACATTGATTATGTTACTTACTTGTTTAGGTGCCATAGATGATTCTTCAACACTCCTGCAACACTTAATAGACTTCTAATGGTCGAATTTTTGAACCCCAAGTTTGGTGGATTGAGTGTGTGTGTGTTTTTTGAGATTTTTGAAATCTTGAGTATATATATTTCAATCCATCCGATCAGTATTTGATCCAACCGATTCGGATTGAATTTTTGCAAAAACTTCACTTTTCTTTTGTCAACACTTACTACACACTTGTTAGAGCAAAATGAGAAGTGTTCCACTCTTCAAAAATACTTCTTTTAAGCATAAAAATACTTCAACACACTTAATCTTCCCAACTTGTTTTTCAATTCTATCTCAACAACTAAAACACAACTTAACTCTAAAACTCAAAACATAACTTCATAAACTTAATAAACCAAGACAATTAAAAAGGTCTAAACTCAAACTTAAACTTAAATGCAAACATTAAACTACTAAAATGCAGAAAAATTAAAGAGAAAACAAACAAAACACTAGCACAAGCTTTGTGCTTTTATTCTTCAAACTCTTGTCTTTCACCCTTCAAAATATTCGTGCCTCAAGATATCTTCATTTTGGAACTTCCCGGACAACTTTCGGTTAGTCATTTGCGTTTTAAACTTCCTTGTAAAGTTCCTTCCATCCGGACAAACTATATCAAACTTCACATGCCATTCACCATCTTCTTTCTCCTTCTTGTAAACACTAGCTCCTTCAGGTCCCCATTCCAAATTCTTCAATTGGACCGGTAAAGATCCAAGAAAATTTGTCAATTTCTTAAACACAAAAACATTCTTAAACGGGTTATAGAAAGCCTCCATCGCTAGAGCTCTTTCCATCTCATCTTCAATATCAAAGTAACTTGGGACAACCGACCTATATTTAGGCCTCCCTTCTTCATCTCTACCTACTTCAAAACATCCCAAATGGTTTTCTTCTTCTTCTTCTTCTCCATGAACTTCTTTAACAATCTTGCCTCTAGGCTTTGGGTAATATGTATGCTTCAAGATTCCATCACTAATAGTCATAGTACCTCTACCCATATCTATAATAGCTCCACAAGTTCTCAAAAATGTTCTTCCTAACAACAATGGTAACTCCTTATCCACCGGAATATTAAGCACAAGAAAATCGCCAAGAAAGCTTGATATCCTATTTGGACTCTAACATTCTTTACTTCTCCCATCGCTTTTGCTCGTGAATTATCAGCCATAGTAAGATTATATTGGTTTGGTTGAGGATTACCAAGTCCTAATCTTTTATACAAATGATACGGCATTACATTCACATTTGCTCCCGTGTCAGCCAATGCATACATCGCATCTGTTCCATTCACTTTAATAGGTAATACAAAATTTCCTGGATCGCTCTCCTTTTTAGGCAACCCATTCTCAACTATCCTATCTCTTCCAATCTCATCAAAATTCTTATCTTCCAACCTAGCTGTTGCCATCATAACTGCATCCAACTTCTTACGATAAGTCATATAATTATTCAACACTTCAATAACCGGCTTCTCTTCCATAAGCTCCTTAAACTTTGTTTCCAAATTTTCTAGAATCGCTTCCTTTTGCTCTTGGGTTAATGGTTTAACTATTTGTGGTGTTTTTGGTGGTGAATTAGATGAAGAACTCTCATTCTTAGGGGTGGATGGTTGGGTAAGTTTGTTAAGTGGTGTTTTCTTCCTATTTGCTTTGCCCATTTTAACCATCTCTCCCTTTCCTACCTTTTCTTCTACCAAATCATC
The DNA here is from genome assembly GCA_021014915.2 of Artemisia tridentata subsp. tridentata. Lineage (NCBI taxonomy): Eukaryota > Viridiplantae > Streptophyta > Magnoliopsida > Asterales > Asteraceae > Artemisia > Artemisia tridentata. The sequence goes on along the minus strand of CP139509.1, from coordinate 191,428,865 downwards.
AACATCTATCCTCATCTCTCCCAATGCAAAATCAATCCCACATTTAGTCTTAACCATAAAATCTCTACCAAACACAACTTCCGGTTCATCCGCATTACCATATTCCAAAACAACAAAATCAACTTTGAACACATGACCATGAATATTAACATTCACATCTCTTACTATCTTTCTTCCATAATCTTCATAGTCAAGCCTAACAAAACCAAGCTTACCAAGCATTTCTTCCGTAATATAGTTGTCTCCATACTCCATATTAAGCTGAGCATCCCAAGCTTTAATACCTTCCACTCCACAAGGTGTAGAATACCTCATGAATGGTACATCAAACTCCTTAGGTGGTGCTTGTGTAAACACAACAACTCTTTTCTCCTTAGGTGAACTAACATGACTTTCTCCAACTTCTTCTTGTCTTTCCAAATCAACCTTTGCTTCTTCCAAAATATTTCCCAAACTTTCCAATGAATCACCCGAATCTTTCAACACTTCTTCCAAATTTCTCAAGTATTCTGAAATTCCGCTTAAACTTTCCATTCTAGTGAATCAATAACTATAACATAACCACAAAAACCAAAGAAATCCAAACTATTAGCGTGAAGGTTAGTCATAATCGAAATAACTTAGAAATGAGATCAAAACAAACAAACAAACAAACTCAAACTCTCAAAACATCAAAACATCTAAAAAGTAAAATTTTCAAAAATTTTACCGAGGCTTCCATCCGATCGGATGGTTGAATCGTTAAAATTCAAACTTGCCCAACCGAATCGGATGCGGGCAGCATCCGATCGGATGGATCGAATTTCCAAAACAAAAATAATAATAATAAAAAATAAAAAAAATATATAATAAAAAAAATTAATTTAATTAAAACTAAACTTTAAAACTTTCAATTATAAAAACTAATAATTAACATTAAACTAATAAATGAAACACATAATTATCAACTTAATTACCATTAAACTAACAACTAATTATTAACTTTAACAATCATTAATTAATTAACATAGGTAAAAACTCTTAAACTACTAATCATTAAAACTTAACATTAACTATTTTAACTAAATCATTAAAAACATCATAAATATTAAAACTAATCTTAATTATCCCTATTAACCAACTAATTAACTAACACTTAATCTTAACAATTAATAACATTAAAACTGACATTAACAAAAAATAAAAATTTTACCGAGGCCACCAACCGATCGGATGGATCATCCGATCCGGTTGGCTACGAACCGAACCTTTTTTTTTTTTTTTTACTCTTTATTACAAAAACTTATAACTACCAAGCCAAACTACCAAGTAAATTTAACAATTCCCCGGCAGCGGCGCCAAAAACTTGATGTGTCGTTGTATGTGCAAGTTTTAAAATTTATAAAATCAATTTATCCGAATCTTTAATCAACACATACGAGCAAGTATACTCGTCCGTAGTAGTAAAGGTGGGTAAGTTGAGATCGTCCCAAGGGAATTGTGGTTTGGTTTTGCAAAATAAGTTTTGTCCAAAATGATTGTCAATCCTTTTTGGTGTAAATGCTAAAGTAAACAAAAATCAATCAATCAAAAACAAATATACTTGTGTGTGGTTCCATGATAATTGTATAGAGTAATCTAACAAGTTGGGTGTAACTTGTAATGATGCACAACTTAAAATTGAGTGATTCACAATCAATGGTTTTTATCATGAGAAATCATCTCTAAGAATTCAATCTCCTAGTTAATTCCTTTCGGCCTTTGTTAACTAGTGCGATAATTCTATTAGAATCTTTGTTGTTTGAAAAGCATTTCTTATTTTAAGAATTCCTACGAATCCTTTCGGTCTTTTCTCGTGATGAAATCGTTTCCAAATCCATTTTAATGAGTTAATATGATGCTTGTCACACACCATAATCCATACTAATTCGTGCACTAACTTTTTGGCATAAAAACATAAAGAAAATCCTTTCGGCCTTTGTTAATCTTTAAAACTGTTTTTACCAACTAATTAAGCAAGATTAGATTTTATTTCAACAAACTCATAAAACAAGATATGATTTCATGCATCACTATGAAATAAGAATACTCCAACACTTATCACATCATACACACAATTATAACCAAAATCACTCCATAACAATCATAATCAAACACAAGTAATCAACCATACTTTCATTCATCTTAAAGTAAAAGTAGTCCATAATAACTCAAACAAGAAATACCTATTTGTGAAATTACAAGAACTAGAATTGTGGAACTATAGCAAGCACTCTCCTCCAATCGCCTATGATCACACGTAAACAACTCCACACTTGGACACAACTCTTGAGACTTGAACTCAAGATTCCCTGGACGTTTTCACAGCAACTACAAGCTTTCGGGCAATGATAATAAGTTTAGCAAGACTTGGTGTAAGCCTTACTAGGTTTTTGGTTTGTCACTCCACCACTCCTTTGCAAACTAGCCAAATGGTCTTTAAATAAGTGTAAGAACACTTATGCTTCAAGTAAAAACGTCCCCTTTCAGTTACTAGCCGAGAAATGATAAGCCACCATGATTATGGGGCTTAAATTCGTCATTAAATGCATTTTTGTAACTTCAGTTTCCTCCAACCGATCGGTATTGAGGTCCATCCGATCGGTTGGAGCTCTCGGTAAATCCAAGTTTCCCCATCCGAATCGGATGCGGGCACCATCCGATCGGATGGGCCATGCAAATATTATTTTTCTTCTTCCTTTTCTCGTTACGTGCTTGATCCTTTGTTGTGCCGCTAATTCCCTCCAAAGAACTTGATCTTTTCTTGATATGTAAGCATAGAAATCTTTAACTTTATCAAATCCTTGAATTCTTGTGTGGCTTCTTTCTCGTGATTCTTCAAGTGTGCATAGTCTCTTCATTTCTTCATCTTTTTATCATCTTTTCCTGTACTTGGCTACATTTACTTGCATATACACTTTTTTCATGATTTAGTAACAAATATACACAAATATAACCAAATATGATGCACAAATCTAACAATAACGCGACTAAAAACATGTTCAATTTGAGCGTTATCATAGGCCTAACTTTTTTTTTCAATTTTAGGTTGAGACACATCATTTTCCTCATCATTTGACACCCATTCTTCAATAGTTGGGGCATCATCATACTTCCTAACTACCTTAGGCTCTTCTTCACTAGACTTAGCTTAACTTTTCCCAACTACAAGCTCATTAACAAACTCATATAAACCAGTAAAAGACAAGTCAGGTGTTGGAGGCATGAATTTTCCAGTGTAAGGAGGTGAAACTGTATTATAGCCTAAACCTTTCTTGCAATTGTCAACAATCTGACACTCTATGAGCTTGTTTACACTTTTAGATGCATTTTCAAATTTATCTACATTAATTTGAATGCCATCTTTTTCTTTTTGAACTATTTCAAGCTTCTTTCTAAGCTATCTAATAGTTATTTCTCCTACTTGAATTTCAAATATTAAGCCTTGAATATCTTGTACATAAACAGACTCATTTGCTTTATAAAATTCAAGTTGTTCTTCCACTGACTCTAAACCTGTCTTATAACCTAGAACCATTAACTCAGATTTCTATAAATCTTTTAATAGTTTATCATTTTAAGATTTAAGAGATTCAACAGTTTCCAAGCAAGATTTTGAACAAATAGAATCATTGAATACCTCTGAGTTAGAACTTGAAGATGAGAAAGCCATGAGTGCATAATTAGGTCCTTTCTCTGCCTGATCACTCCAGTCCTAACCACCAAGACCATCACATGACACCAAAGCTGTGGAAGTAGATGTTTCCACAGGCACACTCCTTCTTGAGCTTACCTTGTTCTTGTAGTCTTGATTTCTTGGAGCTTTGCACTCCTTAGCAAAATGTCTCCTCTTGTGGCAGTTGTAACACTCCACTTTGGACTTATCAAAACCAATGTTCTCATTGCCATTGATAGTCAGCTTCCTTCCTGTATTCTTCAAAAACCTTCTAGCCCTCATAGTCAACATGACCATTTGCCATCTCAAATTCATCTCTTCAATGTCATCTGGATGAATTTGTTGCAAGTCCTCATGTACAAGTTGAGGACTATTTGGTTGACTAGCAAAGAATGAACAAATAACAGCATCACTCAAGTTATCAATATTAGTAGAGTAAGCAGCATTAACTTGAGTGCTAGCAGTAGAAACTCCATGAGCAGTATTAACTGCTTGAGTAGTATTAACTTCTCATTTAGTGCTGCTAGTGTTGTTATTTGAAGAGGACACAAAAGCCATGTTCTGTGTGCTTGAACTTGAGCTAGACATCCCTTTAACTTCTGGTTCATACACCTTAAGGTTGTTATAGAGATCATCCATGCTCATAGTATCCAAAACAGCTTTATTCCTCCACACAACAACAAGTGTGTTCCATTCAGGTGACAAACTTCTTAATAACTTTTGATTAACATCTTCTTGTGAAAGCTTTTCACCCAAAATCTCCAACTGACTCACAAGCTTTTGAAGCCTATCAAAAGTTTGATCAAGCATCTCTGAGCTTGGAGAAGTGAAGTATTCATATTGCTGCTTTAAGAGATTCTTTTTAGTCTTTCTTGTAGCATCATTCCCACCAAATCTCTTTTCTACAGCTTCCAGCAACAGCTTAGCATCTTTTATAGAGTTAAACTTTAACTGATGTTCATTGGGAATGCCCATCATTAAAGTACTTCTAGCTTTCACCTCCAGTCTTCTCTGAGCCTTATCTTCAGCAGTTGAAATAGGCAACACTGTCTCAACACCTTCCACAATTCTTGTTTTTGGCAAGGTGTTACCATTCTCTATGAATTCCCATAGTTACTAGTCTATCCTCTGGATGTATTGTTCAATCCTCATCCTCCATAACTCAAACTCACCAGGTTTTAGCATGGTAACTTTGGATGCAGCCACCATGTGTGCAGAATCTTGATCCATATCTTCTCAATTCTTTTAGATCGCAGCTTTTCAACAAGCTCTGATACCACTTGTTGAATCCCAGTTGAACTAGATCGAATTCCTTAGCTTGTAAAGGTTTAGTTATATTAGATAAATCTAACACAACTATAGTAGAAACTGTGTGGTTGAATATATTAAAGATTATGCGGAATCTAATCTTTAATATTAAGAAGAATTGTTAATGAAACAGTGAAACAATGAACATATAATTTAACAAACAAACAAGCTCCAATATTATTAAGAATAATACGAATACTCTCAAAGTATTAGGGTTACAAAACCTTGAAGCTAAGAATTATACGATTTCTGTGTATATTGTGTATCTAACTCTATGCCCTAGGACCTCCTTTTATACACCATGGAGTCCTACACGGCTTACAATACTTTCCTAAGTATATCAAATCTTTTCTATAAACATCTAATACTTATCTCATAAGCAGTACTAACAAAAACATCTAACAGTATTAACTTTGCACTAGCAGTCTTAACTTTGCACAACACTAAGTTTTATACTAGCAGTCTCAACTTTGCACGAACAGCAGTAACTTTTGTACTAGCAGTAGTAAACACTTAGCACATTTTCTTTTGAAGTTCATGAGCAGCATTAAATCCAGCTGAGCAGCATTCTTTTGAAATTCAGCTGAGAAGCATTAAATCCAGCTGAGCAGCATTAACACAAACATGAGAAGCAGTTGATCAAACAGCATCAAGAAGGCTTTTAATCCCAACACCCGGTCTAGTTTCGGAACGAGAAAAGTTTCGGTCTTGGATGTAAATATATAGCAAAAAGGCAACTGGGGCATTTAGGAAATTATCCCTCAAATCAGTTTCTTCCATTTCATCCAAACATTCCCATCTCCATTCGACAGTTCCATGATACCCTAAATCCAAAATAAATTTTAATTATTTCATAGCCTTAAAAGTATGGACATATATGCGGATTATACAAATAATAATGACATTTAGTGGAATCCAGATTAAGCTTCAAGAAGATATCCAGATGGATGAAGAAGATAGTGGGATAAAAACAAGGGGTAATGATTAAAAAAAGTATTATACTTGTCATGGTTTCCTCTTTGGGGTAGCGAACAAATTTTTTTGCTTTTGTGGGTAATTTTCTTTCAAATTCATTCTCTTTAGGGTACTATGTGACATTTTTGCCCTTCGGGAAAAAAAATCTATTAGCTAAGAGGGGCAAAAATGTCCAAAAATTTCGCAAAATACCCTAAAGAGGATAAATTTGAAAAAAAATTACCCACAAAAGCAAAAAAATTTGTTCGCTACCCTGAAGAGGAAACCATGGCAAGTATAATACTTTTTTTAATCATTACCCCTAAAAACAAAACCGTTTTTGGGAAGAGTTTTGGAGATGATTAAAACGGTGTTGGTTTTGGGGAGGATGTAAGGGAGAATTTGTAGGAGCCTAAAACGACACAGTTTTGGGCATTTGGGAACCATTGCGGAGTCCTGAAGATCTTCCTGGTCAGTATAGCTTTTCTAACTTTTAATTTTTTACAACTTCTAGATACTTTCATTTATTACGTTACCTAATAGATCAGCAATGTTGTCATTTTATAGGTGCTATGAACGCTAAAATGGAAGTTGTTTTATGGAATTTCCATCCTTAATTTGGGATGCAAACAGTGTCGGCAGCTGTTTTGAGAGTATTTTGGTTTGATGTCAGTCTATACATCACATGATGTCTTCTAAACTACACTTTAATCTCCATTCAATCTAATAACCAGATATATTTCCAGCATCTTTTACTTGGTCCCAACGGCTTTACCTCATGTAATCGCTTCTTTCACCAATTAGCAATGTTGCATTGTATAATATGGGTACTTCTGCTTCTGGTCCCATTTTATCCTACTTTTCGGTGCACGCACCCGAGGTGCTTTGTACAATATTGGTTCTTTTGCTTCCCAACCCATTTTATCCAACTTTTCAATACCCATTATGGTGAGAAGACTATGTTTATAGTTGGTCAAGTTCTTAGAGGCCAAAAAATCCTGCTTCACATGCAATTTTATCTAGCGTTTTAATGCAATCACCCATTCTGATGAGAAGACTTTGTTCATAGTTGGTCCAATTCCTAGAAGCAAAAAAGAAACGAAGGGATCTGACTTAATCAGGGGCCTAAGTACGATTGCAATTGTATCCATCATCAGTTGGTGTATCTGTTTACACTCTTGACGACACTTTTCTTACGTTTCGTGCATTTTCATTATTGTACTTGAAAATGTTAATTTAATCTACAAATTCTCACGAAGTGTTGTGGTGCTTGATATAATCCTAGGCTTCACAGCGTAATGCTTTAAGATTATATCGAGCACACTCAACAGTTGTTGATAAATTTTAGATTCGATAAACGTTTTCAAGTGCAACAGTGAAAATGGGCGGAATTTAAGCTATTAAACTTAATCGATTTGTTTAGTTTTTGAAATTGTATATTCTTACAATTATTTTTTACTTCTTTTTCTTTCCAGAATTTCATAGAGATTAAGAAATTGTAATATTTACGTTAAAATTATATGCTTGATTGAAATTATTAGATAATTATAGATGGCATTTAAAAAGCTTCGCCACAATGCGCGGTAGCGAAATTACTCGTTATATAATAAAGTGTTTTGCTATACAATGCTCATCGGGCAGTGTTTAAAAACAATTTATTAACTTATTATTTTTATATTGAAGATAGTTACTTATCATATTCTTTCTTTGGAAATAACAAGTTAATTAAAACCCTTATATAAATTATACACATTGGCCAATGAACATTATATAACAAAACTCTATAATAATACCAAAAAGGTGGTGTACATGAATGGACTTGTTGGTAGCTGGTACAAGATTCCCGAAAATATAAGGGCAGTTTTCCACTTGCCACGAACATTAGATACCCTTAATTTGATTTGTTTAAGGCAAAATTAGTTGTCAACTTGCCCTTCAAAACTCCCAAAGGATACAAGTCATTTGCGAGTTTAAGCTTCATATTTTAATAATTCCATAAAAACTTGGATCATATTTATAGAATCTTTTATTATAATTCGGAGAGACTCATTAATTTTAGGGCAAATAATAAAAAAATGTATCAAATTTGACACTTTTTGTGATTGTGTATAGATAACTATTTTTTCAATTGTAACACAAACCTTTTGAATTTGTTTTATTGTATGTACTCTTTCCAGCGTGTCCAACACTTGGACTACCAACTCATCCGGGTGTTACACATTGACTACCAACTCATTTCCCCACTATTATTTTTTAGTGATAATAACAAAAAAATGCATCGAACTTGACCACTTTTGTCATTGTAACACAAACATTTTGAATTTGTGTTATTGTATGTATCCAGTCAAGCTAAACTTGGCATCGTTAGTCCTTTATACTAACGACCGTTAGTACATAACTAAAAATTTCGTTTTCTTAAGTTTTCATCCCTTTTTATATGTTTTCGTCCGTTTTCTTACGTTTTCATCCGTTTTTATACGTTCTCGTCTATTTTCTTACGTTTTTATACGTTTTCGCTTACTTTCTTACGTTTTCATATGTTTTCGTCCGTTTTTGTATGTTTTCTTAGGTTTTCATCCGTTTTTATATGCTTTCATCCGTTTTTGTATGTTGTCATACGTGTTTATACGTTTCGTCCATTTTCTTACGTTTTTATCTGTTTTATACGTTTTTGTTCGTTTTTACACGTTTTCGTCTGTTTTTATACGTTTTCGCCTGATTTTGTACGTTTTCGTACGTTTTTGTCCGTTTTTGTTTGTTTTTGTCCTTTTTTATAGGTGTAAAAAGGTATGAAAACGCAGGAAAACGTATAAGAACGTATGAAAACGTATAAGAACGAACGAAAACGTAAGAAATCAGTTGAAAATGTATAAAATGGACGAAACCGTGTAAAAACTAACAAAACATATAAAAACGAAAGAAAATGTACGAAACGTATAAAAACATACAAAAACGGATGAAAGCATATAAAAATGGATGAAAACGTAAGAAAACGTACAAAAACGGACGAAAACTTATGAAAACGTATAAAAACGTTAGAAAATAGGCGAAAACGTATAAAAACAGACGAAAACGTATAAAAAGGGATGACAACGTAAGAAAACGGAATTTTAAGTTATGTACTAACGACCGTTAGTATAAAGGACTAACGATGCCAAGTTTAGCTTGACTGGATACATACAATAACACAAGTTCAAAAGGTTTGTGATACAATGACAAAAGTGGTCAAGTTCGATGCATTTTTTTGTTATTATTCCTAAAAAATAATAGTCGGGAAATGAGTTGGTAGTCGATGTGTAACACCCGGATGAGTTGGCAGTCCAAGTATTGAGACACGCTAGAAATAGTACATACAATAACACAAATTCAAAATGTTTGTGTTACAATGAAAAATAAATAAAAAAAATAAAAAAAAAATTGGCTACTCACAATCACAAAAAGTGTCAAGTTCGATAAATTTTTTTTTTTTGTTTTTGTCATTTGCCCTTAGTTTTAGCCTACTTTTCCTGTATGCCGTTTGTATGTATAAATGTATGCATGTCAGATTATTCGGAGAGAGCCGAGTACAGATTATTGAACTATATTAGTATATTTTAACAAGATAAATACTTCTATTTTGTAGATCCTAATAAGTTATATTGAACTATATATATTTTACAGGACTTAACTAGAACGAGTGAATGTGCAAGATTATCGGGAGAGAGCGGAGTTCTAACTCATATATATGCGCCCTAATCGGGGTATATCTCCATAACCATTTGTCCATTATTACTCTAACCACCTTTACTCGTGTCGCAGCTCAGCGAACAGAGGTTTTGTGCAAAAGATTATACGATAATTAAATACGATAACCAAAAATATATTATACCAACTATTGAAACCAAAAGTATAGTATTTTGATGATATATTTTAAGTTTTAACAAATATTTACAAGATAAGATTGTATGACGGTAGCATTGTAGGAAATGAATTTTGAAACCCCAATATATCACGGTGCATATATTTTCAGGCCGCTAAAAGTTTGAGGTTGTGCGGTAGCACACTTCGCATACCTCATATACGATTATGCTTTTAATGTATGCAAAGCTAGTAAGGTTTGAACATTAAACTTCTTCTGAGCTCATGATGCTTTCTTTTTACTGGACTCAACTAACCTACCAAAATCAAGCTTCACACGACTCCTCACTCATCACAACCAACAAACTATATTTTCCTGATGGAACTTAGCCAAACAAAAAATAATGCTTCACACAACTCAACCAACCGGGCCAAACTGCATTTTATATAAGCGTGTATGTAAAAACTAAACCCAATTAATGGAATATGGCCTTTCCTCGTGTTTCCAGTTACACGTATGCATGTTGTTCAGCTTCTACTATTTCTGTAAAGATAAATAACTGCTCCTTAGATTGATCACGTGTTAGTTCCTCCGGACTTGATAAGTAACGTCCTTCGAACATTTAATATAGATGAAAGAAACGTGTTAGCCTTGCCTTGGGTTTGAACCCAAGACCAAGCCCCGACGTGAGAGTAAGTATAGGCTCAAGCCGAAAGGCAAAGTAATAAATGTGAGAGTAAATGCGTAGTGAATAAGTTTGTTGAACATTTAACGAGGTTGATGTATTTATACTACCCCAATCACTGTACCTGACAACATGGAGAATGACGAGCCAAGTTGTGCCTAGCCTAGGTGTTAGGCGTCAGTCCACGTGGGAGACAATATCCAGTAATATCCGGGTTAGACGGCTCAAGTATGATTTTTGGTACGGACTGCCGGATAAAAAGGGGTTTTCTTGATAAAAGAGTGCTCAATCTCTGTTATGGTCATCCGGCCTGTATTTTTTCGGAAAGCGTCCTTCGAACAAGTCAAGACATTTATCGTCCGGTATGTACCGGCGTACACCAACAATTTCCGTTGCTTGTATTTAATATATTGTGAAATAAGAGAAATGTTCGTTGATTGAAGTGTCGAGACAAAGAAAACATCAGAATCACAAAATCTTATCGGTTCTTGTGTTCACTAGCGTATGAATATTATTACGATCTCTAGAACCAAAGGAGTATCATTTTTATATGCGATATGTCTGCATGCAAAATAACAAAAAAATATGTTTACCTAAAAGTAATGCCAGTTTGCCACATCGTAGGAGATCTCATATGATTTATATTCCTTTCCCACTAAAACAAGCATTTCCGTCCACTGTTTCATGTGGCAAATATATATAGTTTATATAAATAAATATATAGATGATTTTATTACTATTTCAAAGATATGGTGGATTCAAATAAGTACAATCGTTTATATGTAAGAGTGATAAATAGTATGCATGGGTGATATGGTTATTGTTATACAAGCCCCCCCCTACCATGTGGGCTCCGCCTATTCTGGTCAACATGTACAAATTTTAAAGCATACAATACAACCGGCGGCAGCATCCAAAAAGTCAACACCCCCCCTATAGGGGGGCTTGAATAACTTCTCCCGGGTGATATGATGATTGATCATCGATCATCGATGTGTATAACGTAATATGTGTGGTATTTACTATACTGGGCAATAGAGATACCTAAATGGAAATGATTAAAACTATAAAAGCCGTAAAAATATTCACAACCGAATTAATTTTGTTTTACGTTGGAAAACTTACAAATCCTTGCGAAATATCAATGTATACAGAGAGTCATTTGATGTCATCTTGATTTCGAAACTTCGTCAACCTCACTACTTTTCTTTTTCTTTTTTGTTTGTGATCATGCTTCCTTAATTAAACCTAGAGACGCCTCTGCTTACTTTTACGTGTTAGCCTTCGCGGCAGGGTATATGTTGTTCTAAAACAACTTTGGGTAAAACATTTGACTATACTATTAAGATCTAGTCTTGACACTAAAATATATCATAGGAAAGTTTTCAAAAAGAATATAAATAAGGTAAAAAAAAAAAAATCGTTATTAAAAAATGTTTTAAAAAATATGGTATCGACATAATCCAACCAGGAATATGGATTTAGAATGGAGCCCACAAAAAGATTTCGTTGGGACTCCTAAATCTTCACTTTCTTATTCAACACCTGTTTTTTCACTCGTAAATGATGGAATTTTGTGCAACAAAATATTATATTATTTTTGTAAGGTTTTAAGGTTTCATATCATCGTTTTTATTGTAGTGATAGGGAAATTAATAAAACACGAATTTTGACACGCGTAAAGACTAAAGACACTATAAAAACATTTGCGCCATTTATAAATTTAAAGTAGTGCAATATTCGATCCAGATAATGTAATGTAAAAAAAAAAAACAAAAACAAATCCCTATTGAACTCTTACTATCGCGAATGCTACTAAGGGCCCGTTTGGTTGGATACTATGAGAATGAGTCTATGAATTTGAAAGTCATTATTGATGTTTGTTTTGTAGGCCCAGTAATGAAGTGTGTATATCATACTCATAGATTCATTACACACCAATTTGGTGTCTATGAAATTCATTCCGGTGGGTCCCTCTTTTTTCCACTACAAAACTCAAATATCTATACACTTTTTCATACCATATTTTCTCATCTATACATAAACAATCGTAATCATACACTTTTTCATATCCATTGTCATTCTACCTTATACTAAATCTGATACCCATTGTCATTCCTAGCAACAAACCAAACGGACCCTAATTTTCAGATATAAGTCATTCAAAGACAAATTTTTGTAATCGAAATAGAAACAAAAAAGAAAAAGGAATTAAAGTTTATATAAACCATAGAGACTATAAAAAATATAATGTAAGAAAACACATTTTAAGATTAAAAATATTAATGTAAAACTGAATTTACGTTTTCTTTATAATTAATACTTTTAAGAGACTACTACTCATAATGTCTTGTCTTCTTTTGGCAAAAAAAGACCACATGGTCCTTAAGATCTTAATTTTTCACCCACAATATATGGTTGAATTTCGTCACGATTTTGGGACCATAAGGAAGTTAAGTTGTCGGGTTTTGACCATTCCACTCAATTCACTCGTTCAAAATAACCAATAATTACATTTATATTAAAGGCTTAGTGGAAAATGAAAACACATAGAAAGATATTCATTAGAAACTCACAGATTATGATGTCGGGGAAAACATTTTTCATGTATACTTGGTGACTTCATCTGATTCTTAAAACCAAATGAAATATATAATATATATATATATATATATATATATATATATATATATATATATATAGGGAGACTTTCTTGCGAGAACCATCTTATCTGCGAGAACTGACAGAACAACCAAAAACATACATGCACGCCTTTTAAAATAAAATAAAAATACATGCAAATCATCAATAATCGTAAGTATCCACCTATGTTCTTCAATATCATCATGAACTTATCATCCTTTTTCACAAAAACCTTACACACGGCCGCAATATTGTCATTGCACGCCTTATAAGAACATACATGCACAGCTTCAAAGAAAAATTTTGTATTTCCAATTTCTAATCAAATTCTTTAGAACAACCATGTTTTTTTAAAAACATATATGTTGTTTTTAGAACATATGTGCAAAAATACAATTATTGAAGGCGTGCATGTATGTTTTTGGTGGTTCTGTCAGTTCTCGCAGATAAGATGGTTCTCGCAAGAAAGTTATATATATATATATATATATATATATATATATATATATATATATATATATATATATAAAGAAAAAAAATAAAAAAAAAAGGCTAGTTTTGATCAATATATATATGTACAGTTGATCGTTAATTCATCTCTCGTTATAAGTTGAAATAAATATAAGAGCACACGGTGTGGTGTTTGTCGTAGCTCGTCATGCCTCAGTGGAGGGCTCGTCGTCCCTCGCCATGGTACTGTCCTCCCTCGCCGTTGCTCACCGTCCGTTGCTTGCTCGTCTGCACGGCGAGGCTTTGCCTTGCACTTTATGTCAGAATCCAGGAAATATAAACGTTTCATAACGTTTAAAAAGGACTTTTCGACCGTTTTATTTTTTTGCTTATAAATAAGATTAGAACATTTAAAAAATCACATACATACACAACACCAAATCACATACATACACACATACATTTCACACTAAACTCTCTAAAATAATAATCAAAAAACATGAGTGAATCATCTCATTCCGGCCGAAGTGATCTTGAAGAGATTTCAGAGCTCGAGATGATTATTCAAGAATACGAGAATGAGCAATCGTTGCAGCAACAAGAATCCGAAAGTTCAAAACGGGCATACATTCCCCAGGAACGTGAAATTGTTGAAGCACGTCTAATGCGGGATTATTTTGGTAACAACCCAAAATATACGGACGAATATTTTAGGCGTCGCTATCGTATGAGCCGTAAACTATTTTTAGAAATAGTTCAAGGTATTGAAATATATATCGAAACTCATGATTATCTTCCTAAGCATTTTGATTTCTTTAGAGTCCGACCCCGATGCTACGGGTGTAATGAGTTTCAGTGTCATTATGAAATGCATAAGCGCCCTACGCCAATTGGCGTACGGCATAACAGCTGATGCATTTGATGAGTATTTACAAATGGGAGAACATTGTGCACGCGATTGTTTAGATAATTTTACTATGTGCATAATCCAGTTGTATACGCGTGAGTTTTTAAGAAAACCAGACGTGAATGACATTCACAACTTATACAACGCACATAATGCGGTTCATAAGTTACCTGGAATGTTGGGAAGCATTGATTGTATGCACTGGGAATGAAAAAATTGTCTAAAAGAATGGCAAGGCCAATTTCACAGAGGTGATAAAAAGTATCTAACTATAATGCTTGAAGCCGTTGCTTCATATGATTTGTAGATTTGGCATGCATTTTTTGGGGTGGCGGGTGCGAATAACGATCTTACCATTTTGTATAATTCTCTGTTATTCGACGACCTGCTTGATAACATCGCCCCCGAGGTTCCGTTTGAAGTAAACGGGTGTACATTTAAACAAGGGTATTATCTAGCTGACGGAATTTACCCGGAGTGGTCATCTTTTGTCAAATTATTCACGGTTGCACATACCCAAAAAAATGTCGTATTTAAAGCGAAACAAGAAAGTGCTCGAAAAGATATCGAAAGAGCTTTTGGTGTCCTCCAAGGACGTTGGCATATTATTTCCCAACCGGCGCGTGCATTTACTGTGGCCAAGCTACGGAGAATCATGTACACGTGTATCATATTGCATAACATGATTTTGAAAGATCAACAGTTTGCGATATCCGAAATTAGTGAATTGTATATTTGTCCGCGAATAAATTTACAACGGGCATAGATTGAGCGATGCGAAGTGCAACGAAAGAAGGGGAGGGAACTACGCGATAAACGCGTACACGCAGCGCTTCAACGAAATCTCATCGATCATGTTTGGCATGTAAATCAATGGGAAGAATTTCAGCAACAGCAGCAACAACAACAAGATAATTAGTTTCTTTATATTTGTTGTATCGTTATTTTAATTCCTGTATCGTTTTTTTTTTTCGTATCGTAAGTTTATGTTTAGTATGTGTTTAAATTTGATATATTGTATTTTTATTTCTATGAAATGAATTTAGTTTATTTGGATATTTGAGTAAAAGAAATAAAAATAAATAGTGGTGGGCCCAAATGAGTAACTTGTGAAATATTATGGGAAGAAGGGTTGTAAAGAGAGGTATGTCATAATAATGTGGCATCCTGTAGGACCCGAATGAAGAGATTTGGTATGCCCAAATGATAACTTGTGGTCTAATATTTGCATTCGTGAAGTCGTGAGTCGTATATTTTAATCCACGTGAAAAGATTACTATAAAGTTGAGGCTAGCTAGCTGGACTATCGATCTTATTCGTAGGTCGTCAACTTTTTCCATTTACCACGTATGATCTCACGGCGGGCACAGTCAATTGACTAGAAGTCAACCATATCTTTTTTTCATTTTTTTTTTTTTTTTTTTCATTTGAAATATTATCCACGAACTAATCACGATATCATATCCCCCAAATCTCTCGAATCCCACAATCTCGTTATTCTCAAACGAATATAAAAATATACATTTGATTAAATAATACTTTATAATAAAATTTTGGTAAGAAGTCATAAAAAAGATGCAGATGAACTTTGCATGATTTCGCATTTTGCATATTAATAAGTAACTATTAATAAGTGTACTTGTTACACTTTGACGGTATTTAGGATATCTTAGAGATCATGTTCAAATTTATGTATGTTTAGTGCTCAACATGATAATACACGCCACTAAAAAGATTCTTGGGTTTCTTGTACGTTTCATTGTTTAGTGAAATCTAGCTTTGACTGTCGACTTCACGTAGTTACATACTCTATTGATCACCAAGAGTACTTGATATTCCATAACTACTAAAGGCGACATGCATTTGCTTCAACATCTAGATATATTACTATATTAGGTGGTCCTAAGAGCACATGGTGGAATTCGTTGTGTGGTTCGTCGTATGCCTATGTGGCACTCGTTGAGCCTCGTTGCTACACCACAGGGCCTCGCCGAGCTTCGCCAAAGGTGAGGTCCTCGTCTGCACGACGAACCAATTCTCTGACATTTGAACGTTATATATTAACGTATACCACACAAATATATTAAATAGCAACGGTAAAAAAAAAAAAAAAAAAAAAAAAAAAAAAAAAAAAAAAAACATTTTCTTCCTATTTATACATACTCTAGAACTCATTTAACAAACACAAATCTAAAAAAAAAACACACACACCTAAACATAACCAACAGCAACAACAATTTGAGAATGAGTGACGAATCTTGGTCCGGCGAGGATGATCTTGAGGAGCTTGAAGAGATGGATATGCTTCTTCAAGAATTCGAGAACGAGCAACAACAACAGCAACCACAAGCCGAACCTAGCATACGTACATCCATTCACCGGGAATATGAACGTGCTGAAGCTAGGCTAATGCGTGATTATTTTGGTGACAATCCAAAATACCCGGAACAATTGTTTAGGCGTCGCTATCGTATGAGCCGGAATCTATTCTTGAAAATAGTTAAAGGTATTGAAACCTACATTCAAACTCATCATCCTCTTCCAAGTCACTTTGATTTCTTTAGAGTCCGGCGCAATGCCGCAGATCTAATGAGTTTTAGTGTGATCATGAAATGCACAAGCGCCGTACGCCAATTGGCGTACGGCTTAGCGGCTGATGCATTGGATGAGTATTTACAAATGGGATCACACTGTGCACGTGATTGTTTAGATAACTTTACTATGTGCATAATCCAGTTGTATATGGGTGAGTTTTTAAGAAAACCAGATGAGAATGACATTCGTAACTTGTACTACGCGCATAACGCGGTTCATAAGTTACCGGAGATGTTGGGAAGCATCGATTGTATGCACTGGGAATGAAAAAATTGTCCTAAATCATGGCAAGGCCAGTTTCACTGAGGTGATAAGAAGTATCCAACCATAATGCTTGAAGCCGTTGCTTCATATGATTTGTGGATTTGGCATGCATTTTTTGGGGTAGCGGGCGCGAATAACGATCTTACAGTTTTGAATAATTCGAACTTATTGGACGACTTGCTTGATGACATCGCCCCCGAGGTTCCGTTTGAAGTCAACGGGCGTAAATTCAAACAATGGTATTATCTTGCCGACGGAATTTACCCGGAATTGTAACGCCCCGTGACCAAAAACAACCAAAAAGGTGAAAATTTCTCGCAAAAACACACCCAGAAACCGACATCCAGTTACTCTTTTACGAGCTGACAAAAATCAGTACACATTCAGCCATTGAGGCTATTTTTAGATGAAAGTAGACTCAAATAGCTTCAAAACGATAGGTCATACGACCCATTTCGACTTACGGATTAAAAGATATGATTTTTCGAAAACTGCCCAGATAAACGTGACGCCGTCAGAAAAATTGTGACGCCGTCAAGAAGGCCATCATGAACAAAACTGTTAAGCCGTGACGGGCCAGAGAATTTCTGGTGTTTAAAGGGTGACGGCGTCAAGGTGGCCATCAAGAACAAAACTGCAGTTTTTGACAGCAAAACACCCAAATTTTTAACACCAAATCACCCATAACACTTAACCACAACATGACCATTTAAACACAAACATAACTTGACATTCCTAATATCTTACAAAGTTGTTACTACAAGATCTTGACCCGTAGCCTTTCAAAATGGGTGAAAACATGCTAATACCAAACATCCCCTTAAACAATCCTTCAAAAACACATTTCATACATAAATGCACAAACTACTAGATATCCAATTTGACTTCTTCACAACATAACATTCCTAACATATTAAAAGAGTGTTGGTACATCGACATGACCCATAACTCCCCAAAATGGGTAAGATTGGCTAAATGCCAATCACCCTCATTTCTACCATCATAACTACAAACATAAAGACTTCATAACATGCACATAAACTTGACTCTTGAACTAACACAAACAATGACCGTTGACTAACAAAATGACCATATGAAAGGAAATATACCCAAAACACGAAAAGACACGTCGGGGGCTTCCAACTTCAATATGCTTGGTCCAAAAGAACGGTCTCCTACTACAACTTCTTCTAGTACAAGGATACTACTACGCAATCACATAATCTTATCTTTACCTTTGCTTGACCCTTCGGTACCTATCAAGAAAAACATCACAACTAAACACGTAAGCGAAACGCTTAGTAAGTACATGGCAATAACAAGCTAACAATGTATGATATAAAATCATAACATAACCATAACTAGTCTAACAACTAGTTAAGCTAGCGATATAGGGGCACTTACCTCACGCCGACATAGTCGACCTAAACACAATCAACCCATAAGGTTGAACCTCATCCCATAGTTAGCCCAACGACTAACTAAGCTACCTCTAGAATGGATCCAAACTAGCTAACGCACCCTATATCCTATCTTTCACCATTACCATGTAAACAAACATGATAAAGCTAACACATAAACCATTATCATACATAATATATGATAAAGCTAACAATAACATGTTAATACCAATGTACTTACCTCAATCTTTAAGCTCAAACACACTAACAATGGCTTTCCCCACTCCTTACTTGCTTCCTATAACATAATCATCTCAATTTAGGGTCTAATTAACTAGCTAATCATAAAATTATCAACACTTGATCACTATGATCAAACATAAACCCTAATTCACTATTTGGGGAAGAACACTTACTTGATGGGATATGTAAATTAAGGCTTCTTGGATACTTAGCACTACTAAATGATGATAGAAATGACTTGAGATAATCAAGATGGAGCTTCCCTCCTTTCTTTTTCTAAGAACCGATCTTCACCACAAGGGACAAATAAGAGAAAAATCTGGACATTTCTAATATTAGCTAGACTTACATATTTATTAATTACACTTTGCCCAAATGGCAATATTAGCCCTTCTAGTTCTATTCTTTCCAAAATGCCCTCTCATTTATTATTTAACTAACTAATATCACAAAACTTAATATACAACATTTAATATTTACATAACTAGTACCTTATCGGGATACGGGTGTAACAATTCTCCCCTCCTTAAAATAAGATTTCGTCCTCGAAATCTACGCTTGGAATAAATGAGGATACTCATTCCTCATCTTCTCCTCTAGCTCCCATCTAATGCTCGTACCTTTACGATGTCTCCATTGCACTTTCACTAATGGAATTTCTTTGTTTCGAAGTTGCCTCACTTTCCTTCCTAGAATCGCTTCCGGCTCATCCTTTTGTGAAATCAACTCCGGATCAATTTCAATATCATCTAAAGTGACCACACTAGCTTCATCCGCTAAGCACTTCCTCAAGTACGACACATGGAAGGTATTATGAATACCTCTCATTTCTTCGGGCAATTCTAACACATAAGCTACTTCACCAACACGTTTCAAGATTTTAAATGGCCCTATAAACCGTGGACTTAATTTCCCTTTGTTCTTAAACCTAAAAACGCCCTTCCACGGAGAAACCTTTAGCATAACCATATCACCTACCTCGAATTCTATTGGCCTTCTTCGATTATCGGCATAACTTTTCCACCTATCTTGTGCCGCCTTAAGTCTTGCTCGAATCATCTCAACCTTTTCCGTCGTTGCCAACACTATATCCGTGCTAGCCAATTCTCTCCTTCCCACTTCTTCCCAACATACGGGCGTCCTACACTTTCTTCCATATAGCATCTCATAGGGTGGCATGCCTATACTAGCATGATAACTATTATTGTAGGCGAATTCAACTAAGGGTAAATGGTCATCCCAATTTCCTCCGAAATCAATCATGCAAGCTCGAAGCATATCTTCTAAAGTCTGGATCGTCCTCTCGCTCTGCCCATCGGTTTGAGGATGAAAAGCTGTGCTCATATGAAGTTTCGTACCTAACTCTTCTTGGAAATCTTGCCAAAAATTTGAAGTGAACCGCCCATCTCTATCAGAAACTATTGAAATAGGTACCCCATGACGCGCGACTATCTCATTAACATAGACCTTCGCTAACTTATGAACAGGCATATTCTCCCTAATTGGAATAAAATGCGCACTCTTAGTCAAACGATCAACTACTACCCAAATGGTATCATTCTTCTTTTTCGTCTTTGGCAATTTCGTGATAAAATCCATAGTAATCTTCTCCCACTTCCAAACTGGAATGTCTAAGGGTTGGACTTTTCCGTAAGGCTTTTGGTGTTCGGCTTTCACTTTCAAACAAGTTAAACATCTCTCCACATACTTCACGCAATCTCTTTTCATACCCGGCCACCAATAGTTTCTTTTCAAATCAAGGTACATTTTCGTAGCTCCCGGATGAATAGAATACTTTGACTTATGAGCTTCTTCCATGAGTAACTCTTTGATGTTGCTTCGAAAAGGAACGTAGACTCTTCCATACCGTGTCTTAATCCCTCGACTATCTTCATCAAAATGAGGAATATGAGAGGTGATACGTTCTTTCTCTTGATTCTCTTCTCTCAACGCTTCCTCCTGAGCCAACTTAATTCTATCAAAAAGATCAGATGTGACAATCATCCGTAATGAATGAATCCGTGTACTCTGACGACTTAGCGCATCTGCTACGACATTCGCCTTGCCGGGATGGTAGCGAATTTCACAATCATAATCCTTCAGTAGGTCTAACCACCTACGTTGCCTCATATTCGGATCTTTCTTATCAAGGAAATACTGAAGACTTCTATGGTCGGTATAAATTATGAACTTCACACCGTATAGATAATGCCTCCAAATCTTCAAAGCAAAGACTACGGCCGCAAATTCAAGATCATGAGTCGGATATTTCTCTTCGTGCTTCTTTAGTTGTCTTGAAGCGTAAGCGATCACTTTACCCCTTTGCATAAGAACACATCCAAGACCGGAATAAGATGCATCACTATAGACCACCATGTCTTCGGTTCCTTCTGGTAACACTAAGATCGGTGCCTCACACAACCTCTTTCGTAAAGTACGGAAGGCTTCTTCTTGCTTCTCGCCCCACACAAAAGGAACATTCTTCTTGGTGAGTTCGGTTAACGAAGATGAAATTTTGGAGAAGTCTTGAATAAACCGTCGGTAATAACCTGCGAGTCCTAGAAAACTTTGAATTTCACCAACGTTCTTCGGCGCTTGCCAATTCATCACGGCCTCGACTTTAGACGGATCTACTTTAATACCATCAGGATTAATAACATGACCAAGGAACTGAACTTCTTGCAACCAGAATTCACATTTCGAAAATTTAGCATACAACCTTTCTTTTCTCAACGTTTCCAGGATTTCTCGAAGATGCACTTCATGCTCTTCCTTACTCTTAGAATAGATAAGGATATCATCAATGAACACTATAACGAATTTATCCAACATCGGTCTACATACACGGTTCATGAGGTCCATGAAAATCGCAGGCGCGTTAGTGAGACCAAAAGGCATAACCGTAAACTCGTAATGTCCATATCGGGTCCTAAAGGCCGTCTTAGGAATATCTTCCTCCCTAACCTTTAATTGGTGATAACCCGAACGGAGATCGATCTTTGAAAACCATCTAGCACCTTGAAGTTGATCAAAGAGATCATCGATTCTTGGCAATGGATATACATTTTTCACTGTGACTTTATTCAATTCACGGTAATCAATGCACATCCGCATACTACCGTCTTTCTTTTTAACGAACAAGATCGGAGCTCCCCATGGTGAGCTACTTGGGCGAATAAAACCCTTGTCAAGTAACTCTTGGAGTTGACTCATTAACTCTTTCATTTCGGACGGAGCAAGACGATAAGGAGTTTTGGCAATAGGAGTAGCACCCGGAACAAGATCAATACGGAACTCAACTTGTCTATCGGGAGGAATACCCGGCAAATCTTCCGGGAATACATCACGGAATTCATTTACAATTGGAACATCGTCGATATTTTTCTTTTCAAAACTCGTATCTACTACATGTGCCATAAAGGCTAGACAACCATGCGATAGATATTTTCTAGCTTTCATCACGGAACAAAGTTTTAACTCGCCTTCCCTCTTATCACCATAAATCATCATTTCTCGACCACTAGGATTCACAACTCTAACGATCTTTTGTTTGCATAGAATGGCGGCATTGTGCTTGCTAAGCCAATCCATGCCAACAATAATATCAAATTCTCCAAGCATTATGGGAATTAAATCGATCCTAAAAACATTCTCATCGATCTCAATTTCTACATCACGATACACATCGGACACTACCACCACTTTACTATCGGCGATTTCAACTTCTATAGGTACGGGAAGCTTATCTAACGGAGCGGACAATTCTTTACTAAAGTTATAAGAAACAAAGGACACGCTTGCACCAGAGTCGTACAAAACACGAGCGGGTTTGGAATTAACGAGAATTATACCTGTGACAACATCTGAACTCGACTTCGCCTCTTCGGTACTCATCTGATAAACACGAGCTGTAGGCCTTGGAACCTCAACCTTTTCTCCTTTAATCGGCTTGAACGGCTTCGCTTGCTTAGGATTAGATTTAGGACATTCACTTACCTTATGTCCTTCTTCATTGCACCCGTAACATATTACCAAAGGCTTGGTGCAATCCTTGCTAATATGACCAGTATCTCCACACTTATAACATCCCTTCATCCCGGATTTACATTCTCCCACATGATTCTTACCGCACCTATTACACTTAGGAGGTAGCTTTCCCGTGTTGTCCTTCCTTGTAAAATCGAACCTGCCTCGCTTACTAAATGTTGATGGATGATCATTCTTCCTTTTTAAGTCCTTCTTCTCTTTGCTTTTTATTCTATCCAAGTCCGCTTCACGAGTACGTGCCCTACTTAGAAGATCCTCCATGTCGGTGCACTTGAACGGTGACACTATCGTACGAATTTCATCCTTGAGCATCCTTTGAAATTTATCAACTTTAAGCCTCTCATTATTAAGATATTCCGGACAATATTGTACCATGTCGCAAAACTTTCCCCACAACTCATTCACCGTTTCATCAGTTTGCACTAGGGAATGGAAAGCTTCTCTTATTTTATCAATTTCCTCCGCCGGAGCATACTCTTTCATGAACACTTCTTTAAATTGATTCCACGTGCACGATTCTCTCCAAGCACTACCTTTCTCGTTCGCCTTGCCTTCCCACCATACTTTAGCTCGTTCACGAAGATAATTAGTAGCAAAGTTTACCTTATCCTCTTCTACACAACGACTCGTACGAAAAGCCCCTTCTATATCGGTAATCCATCGAGAACTCTTTAACGGATCAAGAACCCCCGTAAATGTGGGTGGAGCACAAGCAGTGAAATCACGATAAGTAGACTTCTCTTTCACTACTCCGGGTCTAGCATTCGGGTCATTCAATAACTCTCCACTCTTCTTAAGCTTTTCTATCTCCTCTTTAAACATCTTTTGCACATTCTCGGTGGTTTGTTTAACATAATAGGGCATGGTCTTCTCAATAGCCCTTCCTACCCTATCGGTCACCAAAACATCCAATTCTTTCAACTCTTCTTTCGTGAAGCTTTTAGGGTTAAAATTTTCCGGTAGAGGTATGGTCTTGACGCTACTAGAATTTCCTTCATCATTTGAATCACTATCATCATCATTATGGCGAGAGGAGGTCGTCCTTAACACCTCCTTATTTCGGATATTCGCCATCTTTTCTACTAACTGAAATTTAGCAATTCACACTATTAAACAAAATCATATACATATTCGATGCATGAATGACATATCTATCTTACACTAAACACCCTAGAGTTTATCATCCATGTATAGCCTAAATGATTCCAATCTCACATATGTATCATATTTTTATCACTACGGTGGCCAGGCGTAGTCATGAAAATACTTTACATATGTGTTCCCGAAATCACCCCAACAATACACAAATAACAAACACCGATACTAACCGCGTCTACACAAGGCCTAAGTCTAGGAAATCCTAAGGGGAAATCCTAATTCTCTTAGACCGAAGCTCTGATACCAAGTTGTAACGCCCCGTGACCAAAAACAACCAAAAAGGTGAAAATTTCTCGCAAAAACACACCCAGAAACCGACATCCAGTTACTCTTTTACGAGCTGACAAAAATCAGTACACATTCAGCCATTGAGGCTATTTTTAGATGAAAGTAGACTCAAATAGCTTCAAAATGATAGGTCATACGACCCATTTCGACTTACGGATTAAAAGATATGATTTTTCGAAAACTGCCCAGATAAACGTGACGCCGTCAGAAAAATTGTGACGCCGTCAAGAAGGCCATCATGAACAAAACTGTTAAGCCGTGACGGGCCAGAGAATTTCTGGTGTTTAAAGGGTGACGGCGTCAAGGTGGCCATCAAGAACAAAACTGCAGTTTTTGACAGCAAAACACCCAAATTTTTAACACCAAATCACCCATAACACTTAACCACAACATGACCATTTAAACACAAACATAACTTGACATTCCTAATATCTTACAAAGTTGTTACTACAAGATCTTGACCCGTAGCCTTTCAAAATGGGTGAAAACATGCTAATACCAAACATCCCCTTAAACAATCCTTCAAAAACACATTTCATACATAAATGCACAAACTACTAGATATCCAATTTGACTTCTTCACAACATAACATTCCTAACATATTAAAAGAGTGTTGGTACATCGACATGACCCATAACTCCCCAAAATGGGTAAGATTGGCTAAATGCCAATCACCCTCATTTCTACCATCATAACTACAAACATAAAGACTTCATAACATGCACATAAACTTGACTCTTGAACTAACACAAACAATGACCGTTGACTAACAAAATGACCATATGAAAGGAAATATACCCAAAACACGAAAAGACACGTCGGGGGCTTCCAACTTCAATATGCTTGGTCCAAAAGAACGGTCTCCTACTACAACTTCTTCTAGTACAAGGATACTACTACGCAATCACATAATCTTATCTTTACCTTTGCTTGACCCTTCGGTACCTATCAAGAAAAACATCACAACTAAACACGTAAGTGAAACGCTTAGTAAGTACATGGCAATAACAAGCTAACAATGTATGATATAAAATCATAACATAACCATAACTAGTCTAACAACTAGTTAAGCTAGCGATATAGGGGCACTTACCTCACGCCGACATAGTCGACCTAAACACAATCAACCCATAAGGTTGAACCTCATCCCATAGTTAGCCCAACGACTAACTAAGCTACCTCTAGAATGGATCCAAACTAGCTAACGCACCCTATATCCTATCTTTCACCATTACCATGTAAACAAACATGATAAAGCTAACACATAAACCATTATCATACATAATATATGATAAAGCTAACAATAACATGTTAATACCAATGTACTTACCTCAATCTTTAAGCTCAAACACACTAACAATGGCTTTCCCCACTCCTTACTTGCTTCCTATAACATAATCATCTCAATTTAGGGTCTAATTAACTAGCTAATCATAAAATTATCAACACTTGATCACTATGATCAAACATAAACCCTAATTCACTATTTGGGGAAGAACACTTACTTGATGGGATATGTAAATTAAGGCTTCTTGGATACTTAGCACTACTAAATGATGATAGAAATGACTTGAGATAATCAAGATGGAGCTTCCCTCCTTTCTTTTTCTAAGAACCGATCTTCACCACAAGGGACAAATAAGAGAAAAATCTGGACATTTCTAATATTAGCTAGACTTACATATTTATTAATTACACTTTGCCCAAATGGCAATATTAGCCCTTCTAGTTCTATTCTTTCCAAAATGCCCTCTCATTTATTATTTAACTAACTAATATCACAAAACTTAATATACAACATTTAATATTTACATAACTAGTACCTTATCGGGATACGGGTGTAACAGGAATGGTCTAGTTTTGTTAAATCATTCACGGTTGCGCATACCCAAAAAAATGCCGCATTTAAAGCCAAACAAGAAAGTGCTCGAAAAGATATCGAGAGAGCTTTTGGTGTCCTACAAGGACGTTGGCATATTATTGCCCAACCGGCGCGAGCATTTACGGTTGGCAAGCTACGGAGAATCATGTACACGTGCATCATATTGCACAACATGATTTTGAAGGACGAAAACTTTGCCATTTCTGATGTTAGCGAAACGTATATTTGTCCGCGAATAAATTTACAACGGACATGGATTGAGCGATGCGATGTGCAACGAAAAAAGGGAAAGGAACTACCCGATAAACGCACACAACACAGCGCTTCAACGAAGTCTTATCGAGCATGTTTGGCAAATAAATCAATGGGAAGCATATCAGCAGCAGCAACAACAACAACAACAACAACAAGATCCTTAGTTAGCTGATGCATTTGTTGTATTATTCGTATTTGTTGTCTCGTTTTTTTAATTACCGTATCGTTTTTTTTTTCTATATCGTAACTTTATGTTTAATGTGTGTTTGAATAAAATGTATTGTATTTTTATTTGAATAAAATTAGTTTTAGTTTATTTGGATATTTGATTAAAAAAAAATAGTGGTGGGGCCCAAATGAGTAAGTTGCGGTTAGTTGACTGAGGAGGGGGTTGTTAGTTGTGGTTTGTTGTGCTGATGTGGCACACAGTGGGGCCGAATGAAGAGGGAAGCTCTTCATCTGCACCCCTTGCTCTAACACGATCTTGCAACTTTTTGGTCGTCGTGTTCATTGTTCAAACCTATCACGACAAATATGAATTAAACAAAACGTGGTTAGGGGTATATTTGGCAAGAATATCTTTTAGATCGAGTTAGAGTTTTTGTTTTTAAAAAATAATAATCCATCCGTAAAGAAAAACTATATTTCCATGTAATTAGGTCATTTCTCACCTATAATTCAAATTTCATATCTGTCTTATAATAAAAGGTAAACACCGTAAAAACTCTATGTACTAATCATAAAAGGGAATTGATTCTCATATCACAAAAATTGATGCACACACCATAATATCACATCACTAATACATAAGTTACAACATGTTGTGTGCATAATTGTGGTGTTTGCATCAATTTTTGTGGTGTGGGTACCACTCCCCATCATAAAAACTCGGTATGCTTAACGGACGCTAATAATACTCATTATGCTCTAAAAAATCTTACACTTTAGTCCCTGTGATTGCAGAATATATTGCAGCGTCTATCATTTTGTCTAATGACCGTTTGTTTTTAGGGTTACCTTTGGCAACACACGTTTTTTTAGGGTTATACATTCCGTTTATATATGTTTTTACCCGTTTTCTTACATTTTCATCCGTTTTTATATGTTTTGTCCGTTTTCATACGTTTTCATCCGTTTTTATACGCTTTCGTCCGTTTTTCTTACGTTTTCATCCATTTTTATACATTTTCGTCCGTTTTTGCAGGTTTACATACGTTTTTATCCGTTTTCCTCCGGTTTTATACGTCTTGTCCGTTTTTATACGTTTTCATCCCTCTTTATCTGTTTTATCCATTTTTATATGTTTTCATCCGTTTTTATACGTTTTCGTCCATCTTTATACGTTTATCCATTTTTATACATTTCGTCAGTTTTTATACGTTTTAATCTGTTTTATACGTTTTCGTCCGTTTTCTTATGTTTTCATCCGTTTTTATACGTTTTCGCCCGTTTTCTTATGTTTCATACTTTTTTATCTATCTTTATCTGCCTAGTGCATTTTCTTACGTTTTTATTCGTTTTTATACATTTTCGACCGTTTTTATACCTTTTTCTTACATATGAAAACGAAAAAAAATGCATAAAAACGTATGAAAAACGGATAAAAACGTATAAAATGGAGAAAATATATAAAAATTGATGAAAACGGACAAAAACGGATAAAAACGTAAGAAAAACGGATGAAAGCGTATAAAAACGACTGAAAAAGGACAAAAACGTATAACACGGATAAAAACATAAGAAAATGTATAAAAACAGATAAAAACGAATGAAAACATGTAAAAGCGGATGAAAACGTATGAAAACATAAGAAAACGTATAAAAACGGATAAAAACGTATGAAAGCGGACAAAAACATATAAAAACGAACGAAAGCGTATAAAAAAAGATGAAAACGTATAAAAATAATTACAAAACGGTCGTTGGCTAAAATGATAGACGCTGCAAACAGATAACCCCTAAAAAGTAACGGCCATTAGCCAAAAGGATTGACGCTGCAAAATTCCGCAACCACATGAACTAACGTTTAAGATTGTTTAGAGCATAATGAGTCTTATTTGCATCCGTTAAGCATAATGAGTTTTTATGGTTAGTATATAGTGTATTTATGGTGTTTACCCTATAATAAATGTCAAATTCCAAATTCTAACCAATAAAATTATACTAAAAGTTAAATGTAAATAGAAAATGATTAAAAAAAAAAGAAAGACATATGTAACAAAGGCATTGGAAACTTGAAAGGTGAAAGGGATTACGAATGATTAAAAAAGGTGTAGAAGATTTGATTTGATTTGATAAAATAAATAATAAAACTGATGAAGTCAAGAAGACATACAATACATATACATGTGGAAGTAAGTAAAGAAAAAAGAAAAAAATAGAAAATGAAAGAGGTGACCACCAAAGTGGATTTGAGAATCTCATATTTTAAAAGGAAAATAAAAAAAGAAGATTTTATAAGATCTTGTACATTGTCATCATCTCTTTGATTACGACCTCTCATTTTCTCCATTTATAAACCTCTTTCATTTCATTTCTTTTTTATTCATTTCATTTTAATGTCTGCTGCTGCTGCTGCTATGTTTTCTCGCCGTTGGAGGTCTCAACCTGAGACGATGACCACCGATGTTCATGTCCTTGCTGTGGACGACAGCCTCGTCGACCGTAAAGTCATTGAACGCTTGCTCAAAATTACCTCTTGTAAAGTTACTGCGGTTGAAAGTGGCTGGAGAGCTTGTCAATATTTAGGCCTTGATCAAGAAGAAAAAACATCTCCTGATTTCGTTAATGTAAGTCCAACATATAAGCCCAACTCGTTTTTTTTTTTTTTACTGATGTTTAATAAAAGTTTTTTACCTTTTTTTTTTTTTTTTTTTAGGGATTGAAGGTGGATTTGATAATAACTGATTATTGTATGCCTGGGATGACTGGTTATGAGTTGCTTAAAAAGATTAAGGTTTGTTTTGTTACTTTCTATTATTGGTAACCTTTTTGGTTTGGTTTTTTGCAGTGTTCTAATTGTCTCTGCTATTTTTGGTATGTTTAGGGATCAGTGAATTTTAGAGAGGTGCCAGTTGTGATTATGTCATCCGAAAACGTTGTTGCACGGATTGATAGGTGAGTATTGTTTCATTTTCTAACATACAGTAGTATATGTGTTTTTGTACCTTTAATTTCCTTATATGAAACATAGATTAATCAGTTTACTTTTTTTTTTTTTTTTTCCTTTAATGCTTGGAATCATGTCAATTGTTAACCTTAATCCGGGCTAGTACTTTATTGATCATGGTTGGTGTGTTCTGTATTGCAATCACAATTAGGACCCATCACCATATGAACCTAACATTTAGATGTGATTGAGGACCTTGAGTTTGTTGAATCAAAGTTTAGGGATTTTTTTTATTTTAGAAAGAGAACATATTATTGAGAACCTTGAAAAAGACCGCAATACAATACAAAGTGCCCCCACTCAAAGTTTAGGGAAATAAGTTACAGTAGTGACTTTAGGATGAAATTTTTTTCCCTATCAAGTTAAGAAGCTGTCGAGATCAAGGATTTCTGGGATGATTGAGAATTTTCCTTGACTTGTTCGATTTGCGAACATTTGTATATTGTGATCATGGTGTTCATTTCATATATGAAAATAAATAAAAATGATTTAAGTAGCTAGATTGACAAAACATCAAGTACAGAACAAGTTTGTGATCTTTAGTGCATTATTTGTCCCTGCAAAAAAGATTCAAACTTTATAGACTTTGGAGTATGATTTGACTTAATTTGTTGCACATTTAACTGACGAGGATTTCCACAACGAAATTATCAGGTGTTTGGAAGAAGGTGCAGAGGATTTCATTGTAAAGCCTGTAAAACTATCCGATGTCAAAAGATTGAAAGATTACATGTTTGGCGAAACTAGAGGAACAATTCCCTCTGCTGATAAAAATAACAAAGAAGAAAAAGGAAGTTTCAATAAAAGAAAGCTTCAGGAAATGTCGGATAACTCGCCCCCGCTCTCACTCTCGTCCTCACCCTCAACCTCTCCATCACCACCAACATCGTCTCCCTCAACTTCCCCATCGCCACCAAATTTATCCCCCTCTACCTCCCCATCACCGCCAACGGTGTCTCCTTCAAATTCCCCGTCACCTCCTACAGAGTCTCCCACAACATCTTCGTCACCACAATCTCCATCATCCTCAGAGTCTCCATCATCAACACCTCCAACGTCACCTCCCTTCTCACCCTCACAACTAGAATCGCCAACAATGCGACTTAAGGTTACCAACTATGATCAAGCCTAATATTTTTCGTTTTATCTTTTATTAATTACATCATAGACATGGCAAGACTTGTACATTTTAAAAGTTGTTCTTTTTACCTATGGCTTGTCCCCTCCTTTTTAACCCTTTTGTTCAAGTGAATTTTACAAATATTACAATTTTGATATGATTTACAATTTATAATGTTCTTGATTATATGATTTAGGTTCTTATCTCGTTTTAATCTTTAGACTTTATAGATGAGAAAAGGTGAAATTTATAAAGTTGTGAGCCTACAGGAGATCTCAAATGTAACTTTATTCTAGTAAACATAATTCCCTTTTTTGGAACATTCGATTGTGTGATTTTACAACGTTGCTGATATTAGTAAAGATTGAGTTGTTATCTTGTGCGATTGTCAAAAAGCAATGTGTGAACACTTCTTTGGAATTTCGTATTGTGAAGGATGAAGAAATTTATAGCATCAACAACCAAATTTTATTGATGTGATTGACATAGATTTGAGGATTATCCATGTTTATACTTGGGTAAATTTTGTTGGAAAGGATAACTTATTTTATTTTCGTTGAAAAGTTTTGGTTGACGATATATGATTTTTTTTTTCTTTTTTTCTTTGAACTTACACAATATATGAATTGAATAAACGGCGAAAAAAGAATAGAAAGAAAAAAGATGGGTGGAAACAACTCAACAATGGATTTAAAGTTTCGGGGAAATAAATAATTGAGAATTGATTTGGTAAAGATATGGTTTTATTTCATGTCCCAATCTTGTCTGGTAAGAAGGAATATTTTGTTTGATTTGGGAAGATAGACTTTGGACACGATATATATCACTTTTCCTTCCTGAATAGTCTTTATTTTCTAGAAATATTATATCAAAATAGTGAAATACTTTATAAATTTAAAAAATGTGAGTTTCGTAAATAATATTTTTAATAATGCTTTTCGTCTTAATTTTACTGTGCATATTTCATTTTCAGTTTATCTTAAATTAATTGTCTACTATATAGAATAATTGGATTTGCTTATGTTGACTAGTATATTAACTTTAATCAAAATGATTATTTATAAAACTAATTGAAAACATTATCGTAACTAGGGCTGAGCAAATCCACCCGAAAACCGACCCGAACCGAACCGACTTTTTTCGGTTAGATTTCGGTTTTTTATATTTATTTCGGTTTTTTTGGGTTTCGGTTCGATTCGGTTTTTGTCGGTTTTTTCGGTTCCAAACCCGAAAACCGACCCGAACTGAGTTATTCGGTTCGGTTTCGGTTTTGATATCTATTTCTCGGTTCGGTTCTCGGTTTGAGTTTTTCGCATTTTCGTTTTTCGGGTCGGGTCGTTTTTTGTCTGGTTTGACCCGATGCTCACCCCTAATCATAACTGTCAAAAAATAAAATTGTTCTTTTTTTTTTTTCTTTTTTTTTAAAATCAAAGCTCTAATAAATTCAATGTTTTTTAAACCGTGTGTTTTAGCCCATTGACAATTATTTTTAAACGAAAAGTACTTAAACTTCAACTACTGGGAGTTTAGCAAAAAGTCAGGCACTTAAATTGCAAGGTCTTAATTTATAGTCAGGGTTCTTTTTTCTCCTAGATATTGTTTACAATTTGCTACCTATTTCAATGAAAGTGATTTGCACATTTTAAATTTGAGTAAAGTACATCATTGTGGTTTGTCCATTATCCCGCTTTACATCACTATGGTTTTTTTTAGGCACACACACATCTCTCCATTAGTAAAGTTAGCCACCATACATCCATCCGCTAGTAAAATCAGTCAATAAGAAATAACGCTGCAAATTATTTCTCCGTTATCTCCTAACGCAAGAGAAAACCTTTGCATCGTTAGTCCTCAGGACTAACAGTGCAATTTTTTTTCTTCGAAATAACTTAAAATGGGGCACAATAGGCTCGAACTCGGGTCTGATCGCCCAAAAATCAAAGCCACAACCATTGGACTAAGCGTCCAGTGGTGTAATTATACCGAAATAAATACAATTTAACCTTTTTAATACGTTTTTTTTATAAGTTTTCGTACGTTTCTATATGTTTCGTTCGTTTTTATACGTTTTCATCTGTTTTAAAACGTTTTTATCCGTTTTCGTCCGTTTTCAAACATTTTTATCCGTTTCGTCCGTTTTCTACGTTTTCGTCCCTTTTTTACGTTTTCGTCCGTTTTCATACGTTTTCATCCGTTTTAATACGTTCTCATCCGTTTTTATACGTTTTTGTCAGTTTTTATATGTTTTCTTACGTTTTCTTACTTTTTTATCCGTTTTCGTCCGTTTTATACGTTTTCAACCGTTTTTATACGTTTTTGTCTATTTTTATATGTTGGCGTCCAGTTTTTTACGTTTTCTTAGGGTTTTATCCTTTTTCGTGCGTTTTTTACGTTTTCATCCGTTTTTTTACTTTTTCATATGTTTTTTACATTTTTGTCCGTTTTCGTCCGTTTTTATACGTTTTTGTCTGTTTTATTCGTATTCGTCCATTTTTATACGTTTTTATCCGTTTTCGTCCCTTTTTTACGTATTCATCCTGTAGTATCCTGTAATTTCACAGTCATTAATTAAATGTTAAACACGAAGTAATTCCACTTGAACGTTTAATAAACCAAATTTACAGGCTACATTTTTTTTTTAATTTATTTGCAAAAACGAACTCATACTCACCAACTATTTGTACCACACTATTTACAGAAGTTCACCTCAAACGGCTTACTTGCGTACCAACACTAAACTTATAAACGGGCTAATCAAACCCGACAATTTACTTGGGCCTTTGTGAGCCCATAACACAAGCAACTACACCTTTTTTTTCTTTTGGGCTCGACTCAAACAAACACCTTATAACTCCTTTAGGCCTTGGCCCATGTCTAGCAACCAACCCAAGTATAATTTTTTTTTGTTCTTTCTTTTCGTGTGGCTGGAAAAACAAACGAACAAACACACTCTAATATAAAATGCACCCTACAAATTTTATACACACACATTTGTTTAATAAACTCAAATACAAAACCCTAGATCCTAATCTTGTCAAAAGGACAAATGTCCCTTCCTAAATCCTTTTAACCCATGAATAAACCTAATGACCACCTAAGTCAACTCTTATGGAAACTACAAACCTTCTTCTTTGTTTTTCCCATGCGAATCTCAGACAAGGACGATTATGCAATGTCAACCCCTACACCAATTTGTACTAACTCTCTACTTAAGAGACACAACCCTTAACCATTTTGCACCACCAAAACAAAAACACTCAAACATATCTCCTTTCTACATTGCTATTGTGTCGAGTGAGAAGAAAGAAAGAAAGGAAATCGGTCCAAGTCTTAAGCTTTCTAGAGTCGAGAAGTCGTTTTTGGGTGAGCTTAAGGAGTCGGTCACTTTGGAAGCTTGGTTAAGCTCGAGTTCTCCTTTTTCTTGTTTGTTTCCTCTTAAGTATCTCACCACCACTTTTAGTGTAGTAAGCTCTCGATATATTTTAAACCAAACGGACCCTTGATTTGGGCCTTAAGGCCCATTGACCCTTTCGTGTGGCCCATTTTGAAATAAGCAGTTTCAATAAGCTCAAAACAAGTCTCAGAAACATAACTCATTAAAAGAAAACTAAAATTTTCAATTTATTGATTTTTGGACTAAAAATGCAAATTTTACCAAACTTGGGTAAAAATTGTAAACTTTGAAAAAAGAAGGAACCAACATTTTAATAACTTATTATCCACTAACTTTTGTTAAATATTTGACGATATCATTGTAAACTTCGTAACATCAAGAAAAGACATATTATGAGTAATAAGATGCACACAACTCAAATGATATTTAGAAATCCTATTTTTGAACTTTAAGCATTTTACACACAAGCACCAACAATATAACACTTAATAATAATTTCCAAACTTACTCACATCGAGCCCTGAACCAACGAATCTAAAAACTTGTCGTATTACTCTAGGTCGCAAGCCGGAACCGTTCACTTACATCACTTGATTACTACTTGACTACTGTATCACCGAGGTTAGTCCATAGTCCCAATTTTTATACGTATTCAATCCCGTGGGGAGATACATGCTACAAACCTGAACACAAGTATTTTTCTGTATGTTATCCTGATTGATATTGCCTAAGTTCCTACTGTTGCCACTAAAAGACCCTCATATCATGAACCATTAATCACTTACGAGTGAACGCGAATATAGTGAATAGATCTATTGCCAGTTGACGCCCCATTTGTGTTAGTCGGAATGATAACCAAATGCACTTTATTTGATAATAAATAAGAGAATGGCAAGCTTCTACACGAGGGCATTGTCACTTACATCATTTTATGATGTCTGTTATTTATATCATTTTATGATATCACCCATGTTAACGTTTGCGTATCATGAGACTTAGGGCAATATACTATACTGCAATATCACTATCTTACAATTATTCAGCTTGTGTTAAATTGATTATTACATAAACACTATGGATTCACTCAACCTTTGTATTGACTTTTTAACATGATTTATCTCAGGTAATTAAGGAGCATATCGAGGAACGGAGTTTGGCACTGGACCCACCCAATGGACAACTTTTCTTTAAATGATAATATCATTCATTTCAAACTCGTCGTTATCTTTTGTGAAACATTAACACTTATGGAACTTGTCTTGTAATCCCGAATATTGAGTTTTCATTGAATGATATTAACTTTATAAAACGTATCTGTTGAGTCATTTTCTATGATTATGACTGTGATCTAAGAAGTAATACCCCTAATAGTCTTCCGCTGCTATGTTGAAATTTACGGGGTGTTACAGATTAGCATCAGAGACATGGTTATAGAGAACCAAGTGATTTTCAAAACACTGGACTATAACTACGCTTTCAAAACGGACCATTTTATACCTTACTACCTTATGCCCTCCGTGCCTACACTTTACCAACACCATGCATTGAGATTTGCTTAGCAGATGATGCATAACTATTAGTCATTATAACTAATTTAACATTATTTATATTAATGACTTATACTTCTTATTATTGGGATATTATAGCATCATGTCTTCCCCATCGCTCCCTATTATCATTCTCTCGGATGTCGAGACCTCACTTCCCGTTATCATCCTCTCTGATGTCGAGACTGATGACACGCACCAGTATCACCGGTAGTCCCAGCCCCAGCGTCGCCAGAGGTCACATCAGGAGAGACAGAGCCCTTCGAGGAGGGTGAAGTCGCCTCCACTCCGGCAGCTTTACATGCCATACCTACTTTATCTGCTCCATCACCACTTTCCCCGGAGGACTATCCAGCTTCTCCCACTTACGGGCCACTGACTTATGACCAGTACCTATGACACTGATTCGTCTGAGGCTTCTCTTTCACCATCACCATCACCTTCACTTTCACCGGTTCGCCGGCGTAGCTGAGTCAGAGTCCTTCAGACCTATGAGCCAGAGCCATTCAGGAGACTATTTAAGCGCCACCCAAATGGTCTCACTATGATCCACACTGCTTGAAAACGGGTACGTGTACCACCACCAGCTCCCTTCAGGCAGAGAAAATCGTACAACGTCGCTTATCCTTATTTCTGACACTAAGCTAAATGTCGAGTACTAATCTTAGCTAGTACCAATCTACCACGATTCACACGATCCTTACTACTTCACACAATCAACACTCTTGACTCGATCTACCCGATCTACCCTTGATACATTTGATCAACACACAAGCCCACAAGCTACAAGAGATCTCCAAGATCTCAACAAGATCATAATGATCTACTCTCACTTGACTCGATCTACCCTTGATCCACTTGATCAATACACAAGCCCACTCTCTACAAGAGATCTTCAAGATCTCGACAATATCACAATGATCTACTCTCACAAACTACTCAAAAGAAAATCAACTTAATGTATGCTAGGATACAACAAGTATGTAACAAGTGTTACAAGTGCACTAACTATAACTACAACACTTTGTATCTTTGTGATAC
Organism: Artemisia tridentata subsp. tridentata; assembly: GCA_021014915.2. Taxonomy (NCBI): domain Eukaryota; kingdom Viridiplantae; phylum Streptophyta; class Magnoliopsida; order Asterales; family Asteraceae; genus Artemisia; species Artemisia tridentata. Next base: position 191,391,982 of record CP139509.1, on the reverse strand, counting down.
TATGTGTTCTTCTCTTGCACTAGTAGAGGAATGAAGGTGATCTCTTGGTGGGATGAAAGGATCACTCTTAAACAAACTAAGACTCTCTAAATGATCAAAGAAAGTGATCTAAGTAAGAAGGGATTAGACCAGAGAAAACTAACTGGAACAATCATGTTGGAAGTGTAAAATGGTCCACTATTTATAGGCAAAGAGAAAACTAGCCGTTGCGTACGGACGGTACCACTAAATACCCGACGGTACCACTAAATTTAGTGGTACCATGGTACCGTCCCAAACAGGGACGCTCCAAAATTTGTTTTTAGCGGTGAAAGTTTATTTGGAGAAGTGTGGAGCTGATTTGGGGGGAAAAATTAGCTGTTGGGACTTTTAAACTTATTTTTCAAAATAAAACATTTCTTTTTAATTCAAAAATAATTTTTAAAATGTATTTTGAGTAAACTCCAAAATACATCCCTGTGGTTTGCCCAATTTCGCACCATACATCCATTTTTTTTTCTTTTTTTTTTTTTGCTTCTTATACATCCCTCCGTTAGTAAAATTCAAACACAATACATCCACGAGGACAAACGGTGCAAATATTGTGTCGTTAACTTAGCCACGTGGCAGCTATCTCTTTTAAGTAAGGGTAATTATGTCTTTTTATCTTTCCATCTACTTCGCACTCTTTTTCTACCAATTTAATCATAAACACAAACACAAATCCAGATCGAGATCAAAAACCCAAATCAAAATCAAAAACACAAACACAAACACCACTCTTTTTAATAAACTTCTCAAACACAATTCTTTTAATACAATACTCTCACCAGATTCAAAAAGCCAAACCAATTCAAAAAAGAGATGAGCTTAGTAACGTCATGACAAGTGGTGGATAGCATACTATAAACTTCACCTTTGAAGTCACGTAGCTCTTCTTAATTATTGTGAATATTAATAGAACGTTCATATGATGAGGCATGTGATTACGTGGAAATATGCTAAGGGTTAAGAAGATAAAATCTTCAAGGTTGTAGGGTTAGTGATAAAGTTCTAGTGGGGTTATATATGTTGATGAAAAAGGGTTATCTCAACTTATCCTAGCGGTTCTTCGCTTGAAGTGTGTGGAAGATGAGTGGGATGCGGAAGCATTGGTAGTGTAGAACGAAGGTTGAAAAGTGTAGATAAGTTGAGAAGATAATGGATACGGAATTAACCAAACATATGGTGTGTTTAGTACCATGCAGAAGTGAAAGGGGAAAAAACAAAGGAATCAGAAGATAGGCAAAATCTATTCTGATAGGAGACGGTTCTGGTTCAAGACTACAGCAAGTGGGTTTTGATAGTGTTTTTGAAACAGTGAGAATTTAAGACAAATAAACTGTCTCAGCAGACAACGGTCCGACGGTACTGTCCCCTATTTAAGGGTACCGTGACCTGCTGAGGTCAGTTTTGACCCAAAATTAGATTTTTGATAAAGAAATTTCCCATATGTTGTGATTTTTCTGGACCTTAGATTAAATGAATATATACCAAATAAATTCTTTTATGAATGAATCCAACGGGATTCGATGAACGCTGATCGAGAACGAGAGATGACATTTAATTGCATTTTGCAAATTAAATATACTTTAAATATTTCGGATGAAATATTTAAGTTGTCATTGGAATTTAAGAGGATTTTACGAATAAATCTCGCTGATTTAGTGAGACTTTTCGACACAAGGAGAGAATTTGTACCTAATAAATTCTTTTTACGAGATGAACGGTACTAGACGAGAAGAGATGACTTTTATATTTCCGAAGAAATACATAGGTAGTCATTAGAGCGATATGAAGGATGACTTCATATTTCTAGTGAAATATTTAAAAAGTCATGAGACGAGACACAAGATATGACTTCAATATTCCCAGTGAAATATTCAAGTAGTCATAAGAGGGATGTGAAGGATGACTTAATATTTCCAGTGAAATATTTAAAAAATCATGAGATGAGACATGAGAGATGACTTCAATATTTCCAGTAATATATATTCAAGTAGTCATATGTGAATGATGACTTAATATTTCCAGTGAAATATTTAAAAAGTCATGAGACGAGACATAAGAGATGACTTCAATATTTCCAGTGAAATATTCAAATAGTCATAGGAGGGATGTGAGGGATGACTTAATATTTCCAGTGAAATATTTAAGTAGTCATAAGAGGGATTTAAATGACGCATTTGAACACATAAGAATTGTGAAATTCATAGAATTTGTTCCATCATTCCTAGACCTAGACAAAGATGATTAGAGGATTCTCGTTTGAGAGGTTTGGTTCATTTACGGATTTCGATGTGCTTCGCACGCGAGTGTTTCACGGGGTTTTGAAATACGTAAAGTGTTGGAATTATATAATCATGACTATCATATATATAAACAATTAACATCAAAGAACACATAGCGGAAGCATAGGATACATAACACATAAATAATTAACCGAATATAAAAGTAAGTGTACCTTGATGATTCTAGCAAAACAAGAATCAAACCGAGCAATATGAGTGATGAACCCTAATTAGGGTTTAAACGGATTACACGAATTGCCCCTTACCTTTTTTTTGCAATTCAATCCAAGATACTTACAATAGTGTGTAAGTATCATGTTCTTGTACACACGTACTAAATCAAACTAAAGTTATGCAAGCTATTTAATCACAAAACTTAAACCAAACTTTTTGTTTAATAAAAAAAACTGATCGACCCTATGTAAGGGTTTATGTCGATCGAACAAGAACAAGAGAGAAAGAAAACTTAGGGATTTAGTTTGTGTGCACAAGAGGTATCAAAAACTAAAACCTTGGTTTGCTTATATAGTGAATAAAACTTAGAGTCAAAGTTTGAGTTGGATTTGGAAACCCAAGCTCAAAACCAATCGACCCCCTTGTTAAGGAGGTGGATTCCGGAACCTTCTTGACATCTAATTTCATTCTAGTCCCTTCCTTTTCTTATTTAACGATCATTAGTCACTTCCGTTAAATACTAACGTTTGTTATACGTTTTGTGATAATTAATAATAAAATATAACGTTTTATATAAAATTATTAATCTTTAGTTCTCAAACGTAAAGTGTGCAATTCCGTGATCTCGAGTTCGATCCTAATATACGACTACTAAAATAATGTCCATAAAACTAACAACTCCCACTTGGACATATTTTAATAGTGTAATCACATCGGTTAGCGTCTTGCAACACGCCGATGCCTCTAGTACAACTCGAGTAGGTCTCCTGGAAAAACCTTTAATGATTCATCATTATTATTATACTTTTGTTACTAATACTACATTAAATAAAGATATGAATATTATCTTTATTCAAATATTATGTTTCTCGTTGTTTTTGATTGAGCAAGATTACCAAATCTTCTGAACACATTCAGGGGAGATCTTGGGCGTGCGCACGCAAACATCTTGTCAACCCTACGAGGGGCCCAGTAGTATTAAACTTCAAAATAAATTTTAAGGAACAAATTCTATCTTGACTACAAACATAACCTATGAACTTTGCTACAATTCCAAAAACAATCCTTATGACTACCAGTTACGTATAGCGTTAAATTGTTCCACAGAATGCACTACATTCATAACAGTTATCTGGTATCTCAAGTCTGAGGATAACTATTCATGATTTACTTAATAACTTCATCCATAAAGTAACATCATGTAGTTTGGGATAAGTCCTATATTCAATTCATTGGATATCATATGAATTTGGCATGTCAACGCATCAATATACTTTCAAGTATATTATACCAAAACTCAGATTTGTCTTAATTCAATGATATTCCCATATCATTAATTGACAACGGATGATTTAGAATAACTAATTATTCATGGATTAAACATGAAAATATAGGACACAATTTATTATTAATGAAAATAAACGTACCAAATACTTAAATTCATTACAAATAATAAATGCTTAACATCCTTTATCCAAATACTAATTAGATCAATGCATGAAAATACTAGTTCATAAATTATGTCTCAAGCTATGATAATCATACTTGTTGAGAAGACATAAATCAACCAACTTTGATCTATTAGAATTTTGAGACTTATTTCAAGAATTTCAACTGGTGAAGTTCTTGTATGTGTGCATTCAAATAATTTGATAATGCCACATAATATTTCATAAAGTGTGTGACATCCTCAATCACCAATTTTATGATTATCAAACTTTCAAACAATTTTAAAGTTTAAAGTATTCTTATTCTTTTAATGTATAATGCAACTATGCTCTTAGTTAAGCATAACTAGTACACATGGCTATTAACAAGGATGAAATCCTACCATGACTAGTATTGAGTGTTATCTCAATTTCATTAGCATCATTGTATGCAAACAACAATATGCTCTTTAAATTTCGTAAACTTTAATATCTACTATGTAATGTTTGATGCCTTTAAAACTTTCAAGTTTGTTGGCTATGACAATTTCACAACAATTGACAAATTGTTCATATATAGAATTTGGAAGCTGTTCCAGGCTGAGGATGTAATTCTATATCCAAACATATTCCATTAGAATATTCATTACACTAGTTATCTAATAACTCTTAATTAGATATCAACATTGTCATAACATCTTATAACAATTCGTTTATGTAACATGATGTTCATGAAAAATCTTCGAGTCATACTTAGATTTCATTCATGTTCTATCTTATTTAAAATATATGTATTTATTTAGACATTCTAAATAATATATCATGTTCTATTAGATTTATTTACCGCATATGTTTATAATAATAAACACACATTCCAAGGTTATATGTTTTATTTCCTAAATCTTTCAAGTTGAAGTTTCATTCCAAGTTAAGACTTAACATTTAACTTATATGACATGTTACTTCCTATATGTTATCTAACATATATGATTTAAGAAAGTAAACATAATACTCCCACTAGCTTTCAGGAATACTTAGGAGTTATCTTATTTTAAATCATAAATCAAAACTTGGATTTAATATTTAAACATAAGAATTATCTCTTAGATGCATGCATTAATTCATTCATGAATTATTGCACTATGTACACTTCCAAAGATTATTATGAAGTCAAAAATCCTTTTAATTACTTACCGTCCTCGCTCAAGTAATCACTCAAGAAAGAGTTTTGATATTCCATTGTAAAATTCCATATTCATGAAAATAAATATGACAATTACCATCTTTGTATATTTAATGCGCTTATAAAAGAATATTCAATCATAGTTAACTGCTTAAGTATGATTAATGATCTTGTCATAAGACATGCGTTAAAATATGTACAATATTGTCCATATGATTTCTACACAAAGATTCAAACTACTAGGGTTACCTTATCTTTGAAGAACCTCATCTTCATTCTTTATTCTAACTATTAAGTATTAAGATAAACCAATTTTCCAAAAATTGATTATCAAAACTCAAGAAAGAGTTTTGATATTCCATTGTAAAATTCCATATTCATGAAAATAAATATGACAATTACCATCTTTGTAAATTTAATGCGCTTAGAAAAGAATATTCAATCATAGTTAACTGCTTAAGTATGATTAATGATCTTGTCATAAGACATGCGTTAAAATATGTACAATATTGTCCATATGATTTCTACACAAAGATTCAAACCACTAGGGTTACCTTATCTTTGAAGAACCTCATCTTCATTCTTTATTCTAACTATTAAGTATTAAGATAAACCAATTTTCTAAAAATTAATTATCTTTATGGACAACATCTTTAACATTCATAGTATGAGCAATTTACCCAATTCAATATTTGGTAATGCTTCATAATATAATCCTCAGCATATTAATCAAATATCTGAGATATCCTTGCGGATCTATGAATGAGAATTTCATCATCTTGAGGTCTATCATTTACATGTTTAGCCTCATCATGATTTTTACTAGTGTGTTTTAGAAGATTATGTATCTTGTAATTTTATCTTTTCAAGATAAAACTCCCACTTGCCTTTTGTAATTTATAGACTATCTATAAATATTTAGCAAATAAAGCAACAATACAATATTCTCTTTTTGGGACATTACAAATACATATTGACAGTTCATGACATTTAGTTTGTTAATAACCTACTCATAAGTAGTTTAACAAATTCAGAACTTCAATTTGAGACTTAATGTGATTCATCACATTCCATAACAAAATGGTGTCTTATTAATCTTCTAGATTGGAGTCTTATTGAGTATATCCAATCCATACTCAATTTTTTAACCTTGATAACTTTTGGAAGAATAGAAGATATAGTTATCTTTAATCAAACAATATAACAAGAGTTTGATATTCCAAACTGAACATACCATAAACATTATGTATTTCATTAGGATTAATATTGTAAGACAGTCGTACAATATGTAAGATAAATATATTTCGTTTGGCTTATCTATTCACCAACTAAGTCAACTTAATGGTAGAATACAATTTCCAAGCCAATTGCATGCTATATAACATAAGTACTTTTTGACCAAGTCACTTCATGTCCATGCCTCAACAAGAAGACATTAAGTGTTATAATCCCACTATACGTTATAAATCATTGATCAACTCAATGACTTCTTGTATATGTCTTAATTAAAAAACATAACAAGTTAACGTCTTACTTTATTATAAGTCTTGTAACATTAAAAGACTTCATGTTTATATCTTTACAATGAAACATAAACATGTTTAACTAAAGTAATTATGAACACCATCTCTTTGTTTCAATGGTAATTTCAAGTTAATTTATTACTTCACTTATTTTATGTCATTCCAAAATTACATAAATATTCAAATTTGAAGTAGTATTAGATTACTTCATTTATTTATGTCATTTCAATAATACATAAATATTTAGTTTGAAGTAGTCTTATTATCATATTGACACTTGTTCTAATCGGTATCTAATTTAGAAACTGCAAATTAACATAGTTTCATTGCATCAGTTGATCTGCTAGTAATGAAATTATGAAATTTACCTTTCCATTATAATCTAGTCCAAGCTCTCACATGACGTAGATTACAACTTCAAGTGTTCTATTAATTAGATGTGATTAAGTCACATTAGAACATTAGTCTCTTACCTTGCAGTCAAGAGAATCCTTTAAATCATATTCTTAAGTGTTGTTCCTTGCACACAATAAAGATTTCTCCCACTTGTGCATGGAACAACATCATGTATCAAATAAACAACACGTCACTTGTTTGTTTATGTGATCAATATGATTGTGTCATAGATATTATCATAATAAGTAGATATAGAACCACATTGCCTTGTAAGGAAACGTACATGACTATCCTTAAAAACCCAAATGTTTACTATTGGAAAGTAATTATCTCAGAACATTCTAGAGATAATCTGGGTTACTACCAAGATAACAAAGCTAGTAGCTCCCACTGAATTACATATCATTACAATAATTCATTATTCAGTAATTATAACACAATGCTCCCACTGGATTTGATAACATTGTAAGTGTTTCATAACTAGTAAAAGCAAATAGTGTGCTATTTACTTTCCTACACCTTTGAGAAAACCCATACGTAACAATTACTTAGGTACTAAAAGAATGTATTCTACTTTGTATATGATGGACTATCCATCAATTCAATTAACTTGAAAAAATTGGGTATGCAATTTCTTCCTTAATAGGTCTACCATCTCCACAATGGTATGTAGCACCTTTAAATGGTCAAAACAAAAGAACTACATAAAATATACTAGTTTGTCTTTTACCATTTTGCAGTAATAAGTCTAGCTTCTAATTGAATAACTCAGAAAATGTGCAATTTTCTTAACTATTAAAGTTTGCTATGAGTTTTTTTTTAGAATTTAGACAATTCTAATTTTCCTATCATACATTTCTCATTCATGAGAAGGAATAGGATTAAGTCTCACGCTTCTTTCATGGAAAGGAGACTAGGTTATCCTCTTAGTAAAATTGACTCTAGCCAAAAACCCCTATGGGTGTAGATCAATTTACCAATAAATGAATATCCTACATTTACGGTTTAATGTTGCATTAATACATTAAAAGAATTTACAAAATTCAATTTTAGTATTTTCGATAATACAAATTTTCAAGAAAATAAAATACCCAAGGAAATATTCATATAACCATAGTATTTTCTTGAAAACTAGGATCCAAATTATCATAGTTTCATTGCATCAGTTGATCTGCTAGTAATGAAAGTATATAATAAGGTAATATGTCGAACAATAATTTGCAAACAATTTCTAATTCCTAGATCACTATGGGATTTTGTTGGGTCAAGAATTTGCCCCAAGTTCCCTGACAAGATTTGAACATAAAATAGCCAGACCCACTGATAAAATAGTGGGTTACTCACTGATAAAGAAATCAGTGAGTGTTGTAAAAAGCCCGTTGTTGAAGAAACATTTACTTACTGAGACGGTGTCAGTGAGTAAAGTATACGAGCTACAAACAACACCAGTATCACTGAGAATTGACAAATGTCTCAGTGACCCTGAAGATACTATCTCTACAAGCAGACTGATAAATGGGCGGGAACTTCCAACAAAGAAGTCAGACAAAGTACAAGAGAGACCACTTGGTGGATGACAACTCACACCAAGTGGATGACAACTCACACAGCAAGTGGATGTCAACTCACAGCAAGTGGATGTCAAATCTCACCTACCCATCTTGACTTTGTTTATCTTTCCAGTATATATAGTTTGCTATTGTAATAGATTTAGTATGGATTCCTAAACAAGCAAAAATATACACATAGTGTATTAGTTGATAGGAACATCACTCTCACTGAATCACAAGCAAAGCTTGGATCAGTGAGAGATTATTTGTCAAGAGGAAAAACCCTCACCTAAGGGGATGATAAAACCGGAATTATCCCCTTTAAGAAGTTGAAGATGTTATCATGTAATCTAATAGGTTTTGAGTAATCTTGTAACATTTGTTAATCAATATTAATGAACTGTTCTTGTTTTACTCGAATTACATGGACCAACAAGTGGTATCAGAGCCTAAGGCTCATTCTAATGAACCAGATCCATGCATGATTACTATAACAATCTTCAAAAAAATTAAATGTGTTCTTCAAAAACTGCTACTGATATAGCAATTTTTGAGGGGGAGAAACACATTTAATGGTGACTGACAAACACCAATACCCCAAAACCCTCCCTGACATATCCCAAAAACCTTCCCTGAACCCCCACCCACCACACAAATCATATCCCCACCTACCAAAATCTTATCCGCACACAAATCCCAACACACCCAACGCCACACAAAAATCTTATCATCAAATAAGATAAAACAAAAAAACCCATCTAACACTCACAAAAACCCACAGATCCAAAAACCCACACAAAAAAATGGATCTCTCACTCACAAAAAAAAAAAAAAAAGCAGATCCAATATCTCTCACTCACAATAAACCCAATCGATCTATCAAAACAAAAACAACCAGATCCACAAAAAAAAAAAACTCTCAAATCCATCACTCCTACACAAAACACTCACTTAATCAATCAAAAAAAAACAACCAATCTCTATCAATCTCAAAATTAACCCATATCCTCAAACCAAATTCGATCTATCATTCACAACGAACAAAACCCAGTTCGAACCCCACATATCCGACGCAAAAAAACCTAATGCAATCTTCAAACGTCTTGCGGATGAAAAGAGACGGAAGAAAAAATTAGGTTAAGTCGTTTTTGATAAGTTTCAAAATAACGAAATCAATTAAGTTTGTGGTGTTAATGATAGTGACGAGGAAAGATGGTGGCCACAAATGGAGATGATTGTTGTTTCGGGTAAGCTGAGTAGGTCTGATTCATGAAGTGGGTTTGGAAGTATAAGTGTTGAAAGGGATATGGTTGAAAAATGAAGAGTTGGACTGATAAAAAATGTCAGGCGAAATGGTGGGAGTTGTGTGAAAAAGGGACTGTTTTGTTGTTGTGTGAAAAAGGGGCTGTGTTTGTTGTTGTTTGGGGCTGAGCTAATCAGGGAATTGGGAAGGTTAAAGAGGTGAATGTCACTGAAGAAGAGCTGGCTGAGTGAAGAACTCAGGTGGCGTTATGTGTAACTCTTGAGGTGGAAAGACTGAGAATTAAAAAAACAGGAGTTGAGTCACTGATGATAGTGACAATTAGTTCAGTGTTAGTTCTCAGTGGTGATGAGGTTTTCCGGATATGTACTCAGGAAGTGTGGGGTGACTGATGGTACATCAGTATAGCTGATACCAGCAACTGAATCAGGGACTGAGAAATAAAACTCAGGGGACTGAAATTAGTTTCAGTAGGTTTGAAATTGAATTTCAGTAACAGAAGGAGTGGGTATATCAGGCTGTCTGATCATCAGTGTCCTGAGAACATCAGGGGGTGTTATTTGTTTCTCAGGAGGTGATGAAAAAAAAAAATTCTCATCAGGGGCACTGATAAATCTCAGGATGGTTAATCAGGAGAAAGAAAGGAGTTGAAGGGAATCAGTATCCTGAAACAAGTTCAACCTGGACACTGAAACTTACCCTCCTGAAACAAGTTCAACCCCAACCCAAGTCACTGAAAAAAAACAACCCCCTGACCCTGGTCACTGGACCTCAGTGAACCCTGAACCTCCTGAATATCAAGAACCCTTAACCCCCTTGGTGACACCCAGTCACTAAGCCACAATTGGTCCCTCAGTAACCTGAACCCCCTGACCCCATCAGGAACACCCTGACCCCCATCAGGACCCCCCCCCCCCTCTCCCCCCTGAACCCCATCAGTACCCCCTCTTCCCCCCTTGAACCCCATCAGTACCCCCTGACCCCATCAGGACCCCCCTGAACCTCTCAGGAACCTGACACTCAGTAGTCTGAACCAGTGATTAAAACCCAAGTCATTGTATCAGGTGGCACGAATTGCGTCAGGGAGTGAGGTGGTTAAAGTGTAAGTAGTAATACTTATCAGTAATGTGATGTTTTCGGGATGATATCAGGCTGAGATACACAGGTCAAAAAGTTGCGTGTTGGCGCAAAATTTTGAGGGGGAGAGAGGAGCAGGAAGGGATCAGGGAGTGAGGAGAGAGGTGCAGGGAGTGAAGAGTACTCAGGAAGTGTTTGACTCAGGAAGCTGTAAGGGTTACTGAGTCAAACGAAACTGAACTGATGTCACTCTTGCTCACTACAACACAATACTGAACTTACAACCTGAACAATATTGTGTCCATCAAAGTGAAGAAGGGAGCAGGGAGCAGGAAGTGTTTGAATCAGGGGGAGGGATCACAACCTTGAAGGATCCTTTAGGGTGTGATAAGGGTGGGAAGATGAGAGGCAGTTGTGTTGATCAACTGAGTAAAGATCAACACAACACTGAACTCACAACATGAACCCATAAACCCCAACACTATATCCCTAAACCTAAAAAAAAAAAAAAAAAAAAAAAAAAGGGAAGTGACACTGATGTATCAAAAATGATCCAGGTCCTGAACCTAGTAACTACAACCCAAGTTACTGATCCCTTAAAACCCATGAACCCTGAACCCAGTCACCTGAATATCAAGAACTAAACCCAAGTATCTTGAACCCATGAACCTGAACCTCAGGAACTAAACCCAAGTCCCTGAACCCTTGTACCTCAGGAACTAAAACCCAAGTCTCTGAACAAGCAGGTTTGATCCAAGGCTATTTGTATATTCAAATAGGGGGAGATTGTTGGGTCAAGAATTTGCCCCAAGTTCCCTGACAAGATTTGAACATAAAATAGCCAGACCCACTGATAAAATAGTGGGTTACTCACTGATAAAGAAATCAGTGAGTGTTGTAAAAAGCCCGTTGTTGAAGAAACATTTACTTACTGAGACGGTGTCAGTGAGTAAAGTATACGAGCTACAAACAACACCAGTATCACTGAGAATTGACAAATGTCTCAGTGACCCTGAAGATACTATCTCTACAAGCAGACTGATAAATGGGCGGGAACTTCCAACAAAGAAGTCAGACAAAGTACAAGAGAGACCACTTGGTGGATGACAACTCACACCAAGTGGATGACAACTCACACAGCAAGTGGATGTCAACTCACAGCAAGTGGATGTCAAATCTCACCTACCCATCTTGACTTTGTTTATCTTTCCAGTATATATAGTTTGCTATTGTAATAGATTTAGTATGGATTCCTAAACAAGCAAAAATATACACATAGTGTATTAGTTGATAGGAACATCACTCTCACTGAATCACAAGCAAAGCTTGGATCAGTGAGAGATTATTTGTCAAGAGGAAAAACCCTCACCTAAGGGGATGATAAAACCGGAATTATCCCCTTTAAGAAGTTGAAGATGTTATCATGTAATCTAATAGGTTTTGAGTAATCTTGTAACATTTGTTAATCATATTAATGAACTGTTCTTGTTTTACTCGAATTTCATGGACCAACAGATTTATATTGGCAAACAATTTCCAATATAAGCATGTTTCATCCCCATCTTATGCCTTGAGTCCAAGCTCTCACTTAACTCAATTTAAGTCGTCTAATTAAAAAACTGTAAATTACCATAGTTCCATTACATCAGTTGATCTGCTAGTAATGAGAAGATGAAATTTATCTATCCATTGTAATCTAGTCCAAGCTCTCACATGACTAAATTACAACTTCAAGTGTTTTGTAATTAGATGACATTGACTTAATTTTAAAGGGTACTAATTTTGATGTGTCAATCAAAATATGTACGAAGAAGCATGCATACATCTTCGTATTATAAGTGTTTCAAAACCTTTTTACCAATTTTTAAGCTAAGATTTCATTCAACAAAGTTTTAATTAAGCTATTGGGTTTACCAATCAAAGAATTACCTACAATTATCGCCCACTATATCCTACTACTGCATGAGTCAAAAGACCCAAGTTATTCAGATAATTACCACAAAAGTGGCGCGTGGAATTGAGGTCAATTCACCCTTAAAGTGATTTTGTACATAAAATAGCTTACTTGGTAGCTCCAATTTGACGCACAAAGGAGCGGAGAGACAAACGTCAGCACAAGTGTCAATTAAAAACGTGTCTCTTTCGGTTTGACAATTTAATGTCAATCCTCCTTATACCCCTCTTATAGTTTGTCAAAACTGGGTGAGTGATGAGTGTGTAAATACTCATCATTTCTTTCACATTTAAGCTACAGAAACAGTCAAAAATACTTTAAAAAGTCTAAAAATGTATAAAAATATCATCTGACTGTGTTTTTATAAGTTTCAGGGAAAAACAAACAATAAATGGCATAATTTGCATTTTAGTCCCTGAACTTTCAGAATTTGGCAAATCTAGTCCCTAGAATCTAAAAAAATGGAATTTATCATTCAAGGTCCCTAAAATAATCTTAATTGTCAAATTTGGTCCTTGAATGATTGTCTGGGCAAAAATTACAAAAAGGTCCCTCAACTTTGAAAAAAATGTCAAAAATGGTCCCTGGGTTATTTAAAATGGAAAATAAATAATTATAACCCTTGTATTATTTTTCTTGGCAATATTGGTCCTTTGGAATAAAGTTTGGGAAGATGACAACTCAGTCCTAAAGTTTCAGCAAATGGCAAGTTTAGTCCCTATGCTTATTATAAACCAAAATCCGGATCAAACTTACCCTATTAAATCCAAAATACAACCCAACCTAAACTAAATACCCATTACCCATTTACCCAACCCAGTTAATTACCCAAGCCCAATCAAAACAAGCCCAAAACCTTAACTGAGTTTAAAAACTCAGTCAAACCCCCTTTGACCCGTCTCTTTCCCACTCACCCCAGCCATAACCAGTCATCCCCCCCAGCTGGCTCATCCACCTCATTCCCCCTCCTCTACAAGTCACCTAACATGCCAAAACCAATAAATGCTTCCCTCCCACTCCCCAATAGCAAAATCAGAGTTAATCTCCAAAAATCCACCTTTCCCGCCAAAAGTGCCAAATGGTCGAATGTGATGAATTCTTGGAAATCAATGGCTCAGATGAGGTGGGAAGTACTCAGAAATGTCGACAAGGTGATAAGGGACTATAAAGAGCAGAGGAGAGAGTGTGTTATAGTTATCTAGTGTAATTTAGTTTAATTAATGTCGAATTATTAAAATTTAAGTTCTCTGTGTAATTTTAATCTTTCAAGTGTTGAATTTAGTTTGTTCCAGTGTAATATAAACCTTTTCTAATAATCAATTTCAAGTTTCAGTTATTATCTCAGTTTATGCCATTTCCACTTTTATCTCAAAAATCTAATTAAGCTGTATTGTTGTTGTTGTTTGTTTATATTGACTCATAAGTAAATGTAAGCTCCTACATAGCTTATTGAAGCTATTAGTAATCAGTAAAACAAGTTTAGTCATAAGAAAATCAAAATTACAAAAACAGTCAACTAAAGTCAAAGCTCAAGGAATGATGAAGAAAAGCTGGAGCAAGGGAGAATTTGGATTGCCCTTGGGTTAGTGAGCCTGAGGAGGTTCTATAGGAGTGATTCATTGGTCCTTGTTCTTGGTTTCAAGCTGGATACAAGTTGTAAGCATTTTTAGAAATTTTTGCATTTCACTATGATAGTTGATTACATGCTATAATCTTTACATATCTGTGTTTCTTGGTTGAAGTTTAGTAGGTTTATGCCATAAAACAAGTTACTTATTCATTAGAATCCTTAGTTGCAAAAATTCCATCTTGACAGTCAAATTGCATACTTGTGATTTCTGAGTTAAATGCTTGTATTGTTGTTGTTTCATGTTTCTTTAGTTCCACATAGTGATAATATGAAGTTCTTAATCAGTTGCATGGCCTAGATCTTTGTAATCCTTTGAAAATCACACAAATCTAAGTTTTAAGGGGTGTTTGGATTTGCTGAATTATTGGGTCTATAGGGCTTGTTTGTTGTTGATTTCTGTTGTTACATGGTTCACTAGTTCATACTAGTTCAGTCAAAACTCAAACTTTGCTCATTTTCAATAAAAAGTCAAAATCATCAAAACTTGATCACAACAGTTTCACTGTTGTGATTTTGAGTGTGAAACTCATCACACTTGTTAAAAAAACCTGTTGAAATAGCTCAATCTTATCTCATTACACCATATCATACCATAATTAATCACTAGGAATCAACCAAATCTCACCAAAGTCAAACCTTCTATTTTTCTGCACAAGTCAACTGCATCAGCAGAAACATGGTTCTGAGTTGCTGATCTTTGCCAAAATCAGACCTCAATTGGGGTGATTCTCATAGGGCTTTTGTGATTTTTAGATAGCCCACTAGGCTAGCTAACTTTTGCCCCCCTAATATTGGATCTCAGTAGCTTATTGCTTAGCTTAATCTTGCCTTAAAGTTGCCTGATTTCCTGAGTTTCTGTGTAAGAATCCATAGCAGCCAAGTGTTCAAATCTGTTAAGCTCTTGTAATAATTTGTAGTTTTAAGTTGTTTTAGGCTTATTTTAGAGTATTAAGCTTGTTCTGATCAGTTGGCCAAGTTTACTGCTTATTTGCTTATTTTTGGCTTATTAGCTTATTGCCCATTAGCCCAAATCTGCTTATTGGGCCTTGTCAGCTTTTCATTTTATTTTTCCCATCTTCCTTATAATATTTTAGCATTATCTGTAATTTTTCATAATTTTCTGATCAGTTTTAATATTTTTAATCAATTTAAGTAGTTTTTAATAGTAATTTAATCATAAAAAATAGAAAAATAATCAAAAAATTATAATTCCAATTTTCATAATTTTCTTTTGTCATTTTTAATCTAGGAAAAATATAAAAATATTTTTAGGACTTAAAATCAAACGAAATAGAAATATAGTGATAGCTTCTATTTAATAGAATTTATCTTTTTAAATTTTAATTAAGTAATTTTCATTTTTATAATTTTCTTATCTTTTTATTACCTTAGAGTATTTATATAAAAATTTTCAGATTTTTGTTTGATCTTTTAGTATTTATTAGAATTTTAATTAGTTTAAATAATTATTAAATAGTTTTTAATTAATAATAATTAATTAATAAATTAAATAAATAATTTTCTTTTTCCAATAATTTTCTTTTATTATTAGGATTGTAAAAATATAAATTTCATATCCGTAGGCTGTTTATTTCTTAAATCTCACTTTTTATTTCGTACGTTTACGTTTATTTAAATTTAAACGTACGCCTTTAGGTTTTTATACGTTTTTAAGTAATTTGGTTTCCAGTTCTTGTTTATATAGCTTGGTTAAAGCTATTTTCTTATCTCATTAGTGTAATCAAAATCATAATCCCGTTTCTGTTCATAAACACTTGATCACAATCCGTTTTAAAGCACAATTTCACACTTCGCTGGGACTTAAACGACCCGGGGATAAAACTATACTCCTTGGTTTATTGCATTGTGTCCTTGATAGTTTGACTTTTGTTGACCAAATCCTTGGTCAATATTAGTTGACTGTTCAGAGCCAATCAAATTTTGGCGCCGCTGCCGGGGAGGTGTGCAGCGTGTTGTAAACGTTTTGCAGTATCGTGTCTTTGAACCCCAATCTGTGAATATCTTCTCTCTCTTGTATATTTATTATATATAAAGCAAAACGCTTGTGAAGTTAACTCATTTAACTGATCAAACACCAAAAATATCGTATTTCCATTCCCCATAAAACCATATAAAAAACAAAAATATTTTCTTTTCTTTTCTATATATATACTATCATATAAAAAATTAAAACATCAAAAATATTTTCCATTTTCTGTGTTAAATAATAAACAATAAATAAAAATTAACCATCGAGAACCAAGACTGAGCACTACCTAACTGGGGGTGCGGCCATAATAAGTTCCCAAACCTAAGATAAAAACTTGCCTTTGTATCACCTGCGAATATCGGCTCACCTTTAATTGATAAACAAACTCTAACGGAGGTTCTAGGATAGTCTGACATTAAATTGTCGGACTGAAAGAAGCGGTTTTTAAGGAGCGTAACTGCCCACCTTTGCTTCTCCGCCACTCTGTGCGTTTGTCAGTTAGAGAGCTACCGTACGCCTGTTGATTATTGGTTTAAGTTCACTTGTGTTTTTTCTCGATCTTGATTTTTAATAAGAAAAATTTTGTTTAAATAAAAATCCAAAAAGAATCTTCTTACCCTTTTCTGAGTTTCCTCCACTATAAAGGAATCTCAGACTCGTCTTAGTGCATGCGCACTCGTTCTTCTAGGTCATCAAGCCCTCTCCGTGAGCTTGGAAACATACCTCGAAGGCGTCGTAGACGTTCTGCCCCATCAGGCGTATCTGAGGAACGTACTGATCCTGTCGTCATGGCAGAATTGCCGATGAATGAGCTTCTCCAGGCACCCATCGAGGGTTATGGAGATGCCATTGTTGTTCCAGCTATTGTAGCTGAGAGTTTTGAGCTCAAAACCGGGTTACTAAATCTTGTAACCTCAAGCCAATTCTACGGTTTTGAGAGGGATGATCCTCATGCTCACATTCGATGGTTTAACAAGATTACATCTACCATCAAATATAAGAACATCCCTGCTAGCTCAATCAAACTTCTTCTATTCCCATTTTCTCTCGAGGGACAAGCCCGGATATGGCTTGAAAAACAACCCCCTCGTTCAATTGAGACATGGGAGGACTTAGTTACAAAGTTTGTGAACGAATTTTTTCCACCGTCTAGAACGACAAGTCTTAAAAATGAAATCATCAAATTCACACAAAGATTTGATGAATCGTTTAGTGACGCGTGGGATCGTTACAAAGAATTGCTTCGTAAATGTCCTCATCATGGTTTTACCGAGTTGATGCAAATCGACACTTTCTATAATGGTGTGAGCCAATCAGATCAAGATTCTCTCAATGCCTCCTCAGGAGGTAACTTTTTGAGTAGGACTGTCAAAGAAGCTTTAGCGATTATTGAAAATAAGTCTAAGGTCCGTACTGCACGAACAAAGCCATATCATTCTCAGGCTAGTGCCGGTCCTTCTACTTCATCTCCCGTGAGTACTTCTAGCACCGATGCTAAAATTGACAAACTCACGGATGCTATTCAAGCTTTGGTTCTCTCAAGCCAAAAGAAAGTCACTTTCACACAAACTCCTTCACATGCTGAAGTTAAAAAAGTGGAAGTCTGTGTTACTTGTGGTGGCCCTCACGCATACTACGACTGTACTGCCACCGATGGTAGTCCTTTTGAAGTTAATGCTATAGCCGGTACTTCAAATCAAGGAGGTAATCAATACCGTCCTCAAATGGAACCATACCGAGCTAGTAGTTACCAAGGACCACCCGGATTTAATCAAAACCAGAATTTGCAAAACCGGAACCAAAATCAACCTCGAATGAACCAAGGTTATCAAAACCAAGGGAATTTCAATTCTGGACAAAATCAAGGTTTCCAACACCAAGGAAACTTTAATCGAAACAATTCTAACCAGGGAAATCATTTTCAGGGAAATGGTAATCCAAATCAAGGGAATTTTCAACATCAAGGTTATAATCAAAATAACCGAATGCAAAATTTCCCTAATCAACATCAAGCCATTCCAGCCCAACATCCATCATCTGATGAGTTGTTGAGGCAGTTCATGAAAGCTCAAGAGGACACAAACAGGTTGTTGGTCAGCCAGATCTCTGAGATTAAAAAATCTTTAAATGATCAACCTTCGGGCTCAGGAAAACTTCCGAGCAACACGATCGCTAACCCGAAGGGCGATGCTAAGGCGATCACAACCCGAAGTGGTGTTTCATATAAGGGACCCACTGTTTCCACTACCACTTCTTCTTCTTCCCCCAAGGTAGTGGGAAGTGAGCCTGAGGTGACCAAGGACCAGGTACTTCCTACTAATAACGGAAATACCAACAACGTCCAGCCTCCAGTTGTCCCGAAACCCAAGACTAAACCTCAAGTTGTCTTTGAACATCCTGAAACCCCGGTTGAAGACCCTAAATCCAAAACTTCTATTCCCTACCCATCACGTTTAAATGAACAAAAGCTCCGCGAAAAAGCTAGTCAACAAATGGATAAATTCTTCCAAATTTTCCAAGAATTACACTTTGACATAAGCTTTGCGGATGCTATCATTCTGATGCCCAAGTTTGCATCCACAATCAAACACTTGTTGAGCAACAAGGAAAAACTGTTTGAAATGGCAAAGACTCCATTGAATGAGAACTGCTCAGCAGTTATCTTGAAAAAGCTTCCCGAGAAGCTTGGAGATCCTGGAAGGTTTCTACTACCTTGTGTCTTTCCAGGAATGGTTGAATGCTATGCCTTGGCCGATCTTGGTGCAAGCATCAACCTGATGCCTTACTCAGTATGGGAGAAACTTTCTCTTCCTGAACTCACTCCTACCTGCATGACTCTTGAGCTTGCAGATCGAACCACATCTCATCCACGCGGCATTGCTGAAGATGTGTTTGTGAAAGTAGGAAAGTTCCATTTTCCAGCTGACTTTGTGGTTGTGGATTTCGATGCTGATTCCAGGGTTCCTCTCATTCTTGGAAGAGGATTCCTGAGAACGGGCCGTGCTCTCATAGATGTATTTGAGCATGAAATCACATTACGTGTGGGTCATGAAGCTATTACCTTTAACCTCGATCAAACTTCGAGGTACTCCTCAAATTATGATTCTGAATCGGTTAACCGAATCGATGTCATTGATATTGTTTCAGAGGAGTATTCTCAAGAGTTTCTTGGTTATTCTCATAATTCTGTGAGTGGGGATACCACCACATCTTCTTTACCTGGCATTTCCGACTCTTCCCCTTCTCTCACTCCATTTGAGGGAGGTGATTTCAATTTGGAAGAGATCGATGATTTTCTCAAGTGTGATTCATTCCTAGAGGGGATTGATGACGCTGAGATTGATCTGGAGGGAGATATTCTTCTTCTTGAGACATTGTTAAATCAGGACAATTCTCCTCCACTCCCTCCCGTGGAACTTCATAAAGAGGAAATAAGATCAGTTGAGAAAACTGAGGAATTTCCTGAGGTCGAACTCAAAGACTTACCGCCTCATCTTGAGTACGCATTCTTGGAGGGTAATGATAAATTACCCGTCATTATTGCTAAAAACTTAAGTGTTGAGGAAAAGACTGCTCTAATAAAGGTCTTGAAGTCACACAAGCAAGCCATTGCTTGGAAACTCTCCGACATAAAGGGTATTGACCCTGAATTTTGTACTCACAAGATTTTAATGGAGGATGACTTTAAACCAGCAGTCCAACACCAGCGAAGGGTAAATCCCAAAATCCACGATGTTATCAAACAAGAAGTTCTCAAACTTCTTGATGCAGGATTGATTTATCCCATCTCGGATAGTCCTTGGGTTAGTCCCATTCACTGTGTTCCAAAAAAGGGTGGCATGACTGTTGTCACGAATGATGAAAATGAGTTAATTCCAACTCGATTGGTTACGGGGTGGCGTGTTTGCATTGACTATCGTAAGTTAAATGATGCCACCCGTAAAGACCATTTTCCTCTACCTTTTATGGATCAGATGCTTGAGAGATTAGCAGGAAACGAGTACTATTGTTTCCTTGATGGTTTCTCAGGTTACTTTCAAATTCCCATTGATCCACAAGATCAAGACAAGACTACCTTCACATGCCCTTATGGAACCTTTGCTTATAAACGTATGCCTTTCGGCTTATGTAATGCTCCAGGCACATTCCAGAGGTGTATGATGGCTATATTTACCGACATGATCGGTAAAACAATGGAGGTCTTTATGGATGACTTTTCGGTCATTGGGGATTCATTCCAAGCATGTCTCTCCAATTTAGAAAACATGTTGAAAAGGTGCAAAGACACCAATCTTTGTCTAAATTGGGAAAAGAGTCATTTTATGGTCAGAGAGGGCATTGTCCTCGGCCATAAGATATCAAAGAACGGGATTGAGGTTGACAAAGCTAAAGTTGATGTCATTGGTAAATTACCTCATCCCACTACCGTCAAAGGTATTAGGAGTTTTCTGGGTCATGCCGGTTTCTATCGTAGATTCATACAAGATTTTTCCAAAATTGCCCGGCCTATGACTCATCTTCTTGAAAAAGATGCTCCTTTTATCTTCTCACCAGAGTGCATCAAAGCTTTTGACATATTAAAGAAAAAGCTTACTGAGGCACCCATTCTAGTTGCCCCCGACTGGGATTTTCCTTTTGAACTCATGTGCGATGCAAGTGATTTTGCAATCGGTGCAGTTCTGGGGCAACGAAAAGCCAAACATTTTCAGCCTATCCACTACGCAAGTAAAACAATGACTGAAGCTCAAACTCATTACACCACTACAGAAAAAGAATTATTGGCTGTGGTGTATGCCTTTGAGAAGTTTCGGCCATATTTGATCTTGACAAAATGTGTAGTGTATACGGATCACTCGGCTCTCAAATATCTCTTTGCAAAACAAGATGCAAAGCCGAGATTACTCCGTTGGGTTCTCCTCCTGCAAGAATTTGATATCATTATACGTGATAAAAAAGGAGCTGAGAACCTTGCTGCTGATCATCTATCCCGATTAGAGAACCCACACCAAGATGTTTTCGAGAGAAAGGAAATAAATGAAACATTTCCTCTCGAGACACTCAATGCGGTTACTTTTCGAGGAGATTCTACTACCCCATGGTTTGCCGACTTCGCAAATTACCATGCGGGTAATTTCATAGTGAAAGGGATGTCGACCCAACAGAAGAATAAATTCTTCAAGGATGTTAAACATTATTTCTGGGACGACCCCTACTTATTCAAAATCTGTGCGGATCAAGTCATCCGACGGTGTGTTTACGGACAGGAAGCTATTGACATTCTCAAAGCTTGCCATGCTGGACCCACAGGGGGCCATCATAGTCCAAACTACACCGCCAAAAAGGTGTTTGATTCCGGGTTTTATTGGCCCACAATCTATAAGGATGCCCAAGAACTCATAAAAACTTGTGAAGCTTGTCAGCGTCACGGAAATATTTCACAACGGAATGAAATGCCACAAAATGCAATTCAAGTCTGTGAAATCTTTGATGTCTGGGGCATCGATTTTATGGGGCCATTTCCATCATCCAGAGGAAACAAATACATTCTCGTGGCTGTTGACTATTTGTCAAAATGGGTTGAAGCAAAAGCTTTACCCACTAATGATGCCCGAGTTGTTGTAAAATTCCTGAAAGCTCTTTTTGCCCGTTTTGGAACCCCACGTGCTATAATCAGTGATCGTGGTACGCATTTTTGCAATGATAAATTTGACAAAGTCATGCAAAAGTATGGTGTAACTCACCGTCTTTCCACTGCGTATCACCCACAAACAAGTGGGCAAGTTGAAGTTTCAAATCGGGGGATTAAAAGAATCTTAGAAAGGACTGTAGGAGAAAATCGTGCATCCTGGTCGGACAAATTGGATGATGCACTATGGGCCTTTCGTACAGCTTACAAAACACCCATCGGGTGTACTCCTTACAAGCTTGTGTACGGAAAGGCATGTCATCTACCGATCGAATTAGAGCACAAAGCCTACTGGGCCTTGAAACATGCAAACTTTGATCTTCAAACTGCGGGTGATCACCGAAAAGTTCAAATGAATGAATTAAATGAACTGCGTGATCAATCATACGAGAACTCTTTGATTTATAAAGAAAAGACAAAGAAGATTCATGACTCAAAAATCAAGAACCGCGTTTTTAACGTTGGTGATCGAGTCCTTCTTTTCAATTCAAGATTGAAGATTTTCTCGGGAAAACTCAAATCCCGTTGGTCTGGTCCATTCTCTGTTACAAAAGTTTATCCATATGGTACCGTTGAGTTATCTCAAAATGACGGACCAAATTTCAAAGTGAATGGTCATCGGTTAAAACACTACTTTGGAGAGGACATACCATTTATGGTTGTCCCGGATCTTCAAACTTTCCCCATGAACCAATAAATGCGGGGATCGAGTCAAGCTAGTGACTCGGTGATCAAAAACATTAGCAAAACATGGGTTCTCACTCGTGTCTCTGTTTTCTTTCTCTTTTCTACCACCAAGTGTGGGGGAGATTGTCTCTTCCACTAACTTCCCCGTAGACTTTTAAATTGCTTTTTCTCCCGGGCTATTCAGGAGCACTTTATTACAGTTGGCCGTTCACAAGCGGTTAGCTAGCGTGATAAACCTGACTGTTCGGGAGGAATCAACTTAATTCGGGGTCGAGTCAGGCTAGTGACTCGGTGATAAAAAACATTAGCCCGCACCATATGGGTTTTCACCCATATATTCTGACTTCTTTCTATTTTCTACCACCCAAGTTTGGAGGAATGCCCCACAGGTTGTAAATATGTAAGTATTTCAGTTTCAAAAAAAAAAAAAAAAAAAAAAAAAAAAAAAAAAAAAAAAAAAAAAAATTAGAGGGAATTTGCATGCCTTAACGGCTTAAATGCAAATTAAATAAAAATAAAATAGCTATGTATATAAAAATAATGGCTATTCAGTATTTCCCTTTTACGTTCTAAGTGTTGGTTTAACAGCCGGTTCTTTGAATATTGAGGGCAATATTCAGTTCTAAGTGTGGGGGGGAAATTCTAGCGAATTTTATCAAATGTATCATCTAGCACCCCCATTTTAGCCAAAATTTTAAAAATTTTTTCTCACTTAGAACTCAGAAAATGGTTATCAGTCCGCCATGTCTAACCCACATAAGGATTGGCTAATCCCGGAGCAAACGGCTCTGGGTAAAGATGTATCAAATCCGTTTATGGCTTGCAATTTGCCAAAAATTGTATGGTTCTCGACTCACCATATCTTTAATTAGTGAAAAGTTGGCTAGCCCGCAAGGTTATGGCTTGTGGTAAAGGCTTTGGAATACCATAATTGGTAATCAGTTCACCAAAGATAATAGTTGTAATTTATCTAAGAGCTGGCTAGTCCAGAAGCAAACGGCTTCTGGTAAAGACAAATCAAACCCGTTGAAAGCTGATGGTTTGCTCAAAATCATTTGGCTATCATTGTGCCAAAGTATCACATACTAAAACAATGGCTAGTCCAGAAGCAAACGGCTTCTGGTAAAGACAAACCAAAACCGTTGACAGCTGGTGATTTGCTCAAAATCACATGGTTATCAATGTACCATAGTTCTTACTTGAACTAAAACATTTGGCTACTCCAGAGGTGATGGCTTCTGGTAAAGAGATACATCCATTAAAATCTTCATAAAAGATTGCTAGGGACTAGCAATAGTTTAGTGTGGGGGATTGATGAGTGTGTAAATACTCATCATTTCTTTCACATTTAAGCTACAGAAACAGTCAAAAATACTTTAAAAAGTCTAAAAATGTATAAAAATATCATCTGACTGTGTTTTTATAAGTTTCAGGGAAAAACAAACAATAAATGGCATAATTTGCATTTTAGTCCCTGAACTTTCAGAATTTGGCAAATCTAGTCCCTAGAATCTAAAAAAATGGAATTTATCATTCAAGGTCCCTAAAATAATCTTAATTGTCAAATTTGGTCCTTGAATGATTGTCTGGGCAAAAATTACAAAAAGGTCCCTCAACTTTGAAAAAAATGTCAAAAATGGTCCCTGGGTTATTTAAAATGGAAAATAAATAATTATAACCCTTGTATTATTTTTCTTGGCAATATTGGTCCTTTGGAATAAAGTTTGGGAAGATGACAACTCAGTCCTAAAGTTTCAGCAAATGGCAAGTTTAGTCCCTATGCTTATTATAAACCAAAATCCGGATCAAACTTACCCTATTAAATCCAAAATACAACCCAACCTAAACTAAATACCCATTACCCATTTACCCAACCCAGTTAATTACCCAAGCCCAATCAAAACAAGCCCAAAACCTTAACTGAGTTTAAAAACTCAGTCAAACCCCCTTTGACCCGTCTCTTTCCCACTCACCCCAGCCATAACCAGTCATCCCCCCCAGCTGGCTCATCCACCTCATTCCCCCTCCTCTACAAGTCACCTAACATGCCAAAACCAATAAATGCTTCCCTCCCACTCCCCAATAGCAAAATCAGAGTTAATCTCCAAAAATCCACCTTTCCCGCCAAAAGTGCCAAATGGTCGAATGTGATGAATTCTTGGAAATCAATGGCTCAGATGAGGTGGGAAGTACTCAGAAATGTCGACAAGGTGATAAGGGACTATAAAGAGCAGAGGAGAGAGTGTGTTATAGTTATCTAGTGTAATTTAGTTTAATTAATGTCGAATTATTAAAATTTAAGTTCTCTGTGTAATTTTAATCTTTCAAGTGTTGAATTTAGTTTGTTCCAGTGTAATATAAACCTTTTCTAATAATCAATTTCAAGTTTCAGTTATTATCTCAGTTTATGCCATTTCCACTTTTATCTCAAAAATCTAATTAAGCTGTATTGTTGTTGTTGTTTGTTTATATTGACTCATAAGTAAATGTAAGCTCCTACATAGCTTATTGAAGCTATTAGTAATCAGTAAAACAAGTTTAGTCATAAGAAAATCAAAATTACAAAAACAGTCAACTAAAGTCAAAGCTCAAGGAATGATGAAGAAAAGCTGGAGCAAGGGAGAATTTGGATTGCCCTTGGGTTAGTGAGCCTGAGGAGGTTCTATAGGAGTGATTCATTGGTCCTTGTTCTTGGTTTCAAGCTGGATACAAGTTGTAAGCATTTTTAGAAATTTTTGCATTTCACTATGATAGTTGATTACATGCTATAATCTTTACATATCTGTGTTTCTTGGTTGAAGTTTAGTAGGTTTAAGCATTGAAACAAGTTACTTGTTCATTAGAATCCTTAGTTGCAAAAATTCCATCTTGACAGTCAAATTGCATACTTGTGATTTCTGAGTTAAATGCTTGTATTGTTGTTGTTTCATGTTTCTTTAGTTCCACATAGTGATAATATGAAGTTCTTAATCAGTTGCATGGCCTAGATCTTTGTAATCCTTTGAAAATCACACAAATCTGAGTTTTAAGGGGTGTTTGGATTTGCTGAATTATTGGGTCTATAGGGCTTGTTTGTTGTTGATTTCTGTTGTTACATGGTTCACTAGTTCATACTAGTTCAGTCAAAACTCAAACTTTGCTCATTTTCAATAAAAAGTCAAAATCATCAAAACTTGATCACAACAGTTTCACTGTTGTGATTTTGAGTGTGAAACTCATCACACTTGTTAAAAAAACCTGTTGAAATAGCTCAATCTTATCTCATTACACCATATCATACCATAATTAATCACTAGGAATCAACCAAATCTCACCAAAGTCAAACCTTCTATTTTTCTGCACAAGTCAACTGCATCAGCAGAAACATGGTTCTGAGTTGCTGATCTTTGCCAAAATCAGACCTCAATTGGGGTGATTCTCATAGGGCTTTTGTGATTTTTAGATAGCCCACTAGGCTAGCTAACTTTTGCCCCCCTAATATTGGATCTCAGTAGCTTATTGCTTAGCTTAATCTTGCCTTAAAGTTGCCTGATTTCCTGAGTTTCTGTGTAAGAATCCATAGCAGCCAAGTGTTCAAATCTGTTAAGCTCTTGTAATAATTTGTAGTTTTAAGTTGTTTTAGGCTTATTTTAGAGTATTAAGCTTGTTCTGATCAGTTGGCCAAGTTTACTGCTTATTTGCTTATTTTTGGCTTATTAGCTTATTGCCCATTAGCCCAAATCTGCTTATTGGGCCT
Organism: Artemisia tridentata subsp. tridentata; assembly: GCA_021014915.2. Classification (NCBI taxonomy): domain Eukaryota; kingdom Viridiplantae; phylum Streptophyta; class Magnoliopsida; order Asterales; family Asteraceae; genus Artemisia; species Artemisia tridentata. The sequence continues at coordinate 191,365,399 of CP139509.1, read as the reverse complement.
TTTCAGCTTTTCATTTTATTTTTCCCATCTTCCTTATAATATTTTAGCATTATCTGTAATTTTTCATAATTTTCTGATCAGTTTTAATATTTTTAATCAATTTAAGTAGTTTTTAATAGTAATTTAATCATAAAAAATAGAAAAATAATCAAAAAATTATAATTCCAATTTTCATAATTTTCTTTTGTCATTTTTAATCTAGGAAAAATATAAAAATATTTTTAGGACTTAAAATCAAACGAAATAGAAATATAGTGATAGCTTCTATTTAATAGAATTTATCTTTTTAAATTTTAATTAAGTAATTTTCATTTTTATAATTTTCTTATCTTTTTATTACCTTAGAGTATTTATATAAAAATTTTCAGATTTTTGTTTGATCTTTTAGTATTTATTAGAATTTTAATTAGTTTAAATAATTATTAAATAGTTTTTAATTAATAATAATTAATTAATAAATTAAATAAATAATTTTCTTTTTCCAATAATTTTCTTTTATTATTAGGATTGTAAAAATATAAATTTCATATCCGTAGGCTGTTTATTTCTTAAATCTCACTTTTTATTTCGTACGTTTACGTTTATTTAAATTTAAACGTACGCCTTTAGGTTTTTATACGTTTTTAAGTAATTTGGTTTCCAGTTCTTGTTTATATAGCTTGGTTAAAGCTATTTTCTTATCTCATTAGTGTAATCAAAATCATAATCCCGTTTCTGTTCATAAACACTTGATCACAATCCGTTTTAAAGCACAATTTCACACTTCGCTGGGACTTAAACGACCCGGGGATAAAACTATACTCCTTGGTTTATTGCATTGTGTCCTTGATAGTTTGACTTTTGTTGACCAAATCCTTGGTCAATATTAGTTGACTGTTCAGAGCCAATCAGTGAGCTGTTCACATTATTGGTACAAAACTCAACAATCAATTAAAAGTTTATGACTTTAGTCTTAAAAATCATGTCATAAATTATAATCTTGCTAGTCTCGCCTGGGAGCAAATTACCGTGCAAAGCGAACCACTATCGGCACATAAGACTTTGCAAGATCCATAATTTATTACATAAAGTTTCACTATTATTTAGTCAGTTTAATTTTTATTTAAAAAATTACCCTTTTTGCTTAAAACATGTCGAACAATTAAACAAAAACAAGTAATTATAAAAATAAAACAACTAAATAACACACATAACTTAACAATTAATTATGTAAACAATTAGCCACATGCAAACTAATTCGATAACCTATTAATAATCAATCTATGTTTAATAATGCATATATTTAATTAAGACTATCACTTACAATGGTAAGTGAGCCATATGCATCGACGTATCGATTGCGTTAGTCAAAATTAAATATATACCACGTTGCACATAATTAATTACTTAATTAATTGGAGTCTTCCCCAATTCGACATCTATCAATTAACTTACATGTGAAAATAATTAAATCATCACATATCATGAATCCATGCCAAACATGCACGTTTGCATGGATTCTACCTAACAGTTAGCATATTGCCACATGATCACTTACAAACACATAAACATGTTTAAACCTAGGGTTTCTAATCAAATTAATAACCAAACATAAACCCTAAAAATTAATTAAGGGCAATCGGACCTAAAATTAAATTAGGGTTTGATTTGGATTTTAAACCCTAATCGACCAACCTGTAGTAAAACTCAATCAAGATTCGTTTTTTATGTGTTTTTGGTAATTAATTACATGTTATAACGGCTCGTGATGCCACTGTTGGAATTATATAATCATGACTATCATATATATAAACAATTAACATCAAAGAACACGTAGCGGAAGCATAGGATACATAACACATAAATAATTAACCGAATATAAAAGTAAGCGTACCTTGATGATTCTAGCAAAACAAGAATCAAATCGAGCAATATGAGTGATGAACCCTAATTAGGGTTTAAACGGATTACACGAATTGCCCCTTACCTTTTTTCTTGCAATTCAATCCAAGATACTTACAATAGTGTGTAAGTATCACGTTCTTGTACACACGTACTAAATCAAACTAAAGTTATGCAAGTAATTTAATCACAAAACTTAAACCAAACTTTTTGTTTAGTAAAAAAATCAATCGACCCTATGTAAGGGTTTATGTCGATCGAACAAGAACAAGAGAGAAAGAAAACTTAGGGATTTAGTTTGTGTGCACAAAAGGTATCAAAACCTAAAACCTTGGATTGCTTATATAGTGAATGAAACTTAGAGTCCAAGTTTGAGTTGGATTTGGAAACCTAAGCTCAAAACCAATCGACCCCCTTGTTAAGGAGGTAGATTCCGGAACCTTCTTGACATCTAATTTCGTTATGGTCCCTTCCTTTTCTTATTTAACGATCATCAGTCACTTCCGTTAAATACTAATGTTCGTTATACGTTTTGTGTTAATTAATAATTAAATATAACGTTTTATATAAAATTATTAATCTTTAGTTCTCATACGTAAAGTGTGCAATCCCGTGATCTCGAGTTCGATCCTAACATACGACTACTAAAATAATGTCCATAAAACTAACATAAAGCAAGGCCTGTGGTGCTGATTCGCAGTAGGGTTTGGGATCTTAAGAAGTGTATATTCACACGAGGATGAAAGGAACCACTAATCACTTATATTGTAACTCGTGAGTCCTTTGTCACCCAAAGGTTGATGTTAGCTTTTAGCTTTTGGATGAGCATTTTAACATATGTTGTTAAAAGGCTTGAATATGATGTTTCGGATATGACATTTAACAATTGCGATTGCAAGTTAAACTTACTTGAATATTTCGGATGAAATATTTAAGTTGTCAAACCTACTCCGAGTTCTACTAGGTTTGTATCTAACCTTCCCATGAAAAAAGGTGTATTACTTGGAAGAAAGCGAAATGATGACCAAGGAATTAGGACAATTTCGCGACTACTTTAACTTATAGGCTTTGACACTAGTGTATGACTATATGACGTCTAAGAGTTCATAGTGATAGGCATACCTAATTCATTATGTGTTAAATGGACATAGTGTGGGTGCAAAATTTACAAGCAAATCATGTAAAATGCACATAAGGAATAAACGCAAACATCATGCAAAACATGATAATCATTTAGCATTTAAGATCATGAAGACATTCAATCATATCTTACGAGAACATGTTATCATTTTGAAACACATATGTGGGATGCAAGTAATCTAGGTTCGCTAAGGAGGATCCTAATTACTACTTGTTCAAAATGAAATCCTAACGGGAGATAAAGTTCACCAATGTAAACTATCTTTAGTCAAATGTAGGAATGAAAAATTTTCAAGTTAAAGAATGAGTATGAGACTATCACTAGTGGTGCTCGATTCAGGCTAAACACGACCATTTTTACGGGTTATACTACGAACCCAACTTCTCTCCTGGAAGCAATTCAACCGTTAGGTCAAATTGAATTTCTAGTGCGATAGGTTCTCCAGTAGTCATTCTCATGTTAGAAAAATTCAAATTCCTATATTTGCCTATCGAAGTATAGCAAAGATGATATTAGCTTATTTTGCTAATACATGGCCTAATATGACTCAACTAACCATATTTTGAAAGTCGGTTAAGAAGATGACATGTCTTACACAACTCCTATCAAAGGCAAGCAAAATGTTTTAATATCGTGTTTGAGATTAAGAGGTTATTTGGTGGAGATAGTGCATTTTATGATCTCTTGGATAACACCTTTGTTTGTTGAGTTGTTGCATGTTATTTTAACATGATTTGGTTTCCTAGAACCAAGAGATGCTCTAATGTGATACAATGTAGAATCTACTACATCGAGAGTGTTTCAAGAATGCTCCTTTGCATATCTTGAGAGAAGAATCTAGTAAAGGTTATTTACCTCAATAGATCTTGTGAGTATTATATTTGAAATGAGACATATTGTATATTTCAACAAATATGTTTTTCTAAGAGAAAACTTATCACTCTTACGAATGCTTAGTAAAACAAGTATTTTAGTGTATGACCAATTTTACTTGTTTATGCAATGTCACATGTTGTATTGGGTTATTATTCAACTCTAATATCTTATATTTGTTAACAAGATGCAATGTATTCTCTTGTAACATAACCATTCATGTTACAAAGAAAATAAGATGCATATGAAATAAGTTATCCTTTGTCAATCTTTTGATAGGAGAAATACATGTGATATTCTCGAAGATTGATGACGTACATAATAGTTAATAACATATTATGTGTGACACTTTTACTAAACATGTGATTTTGAGTGTTGAGTCGTTCATGAGCAAAGTTTACATATGTTGTTTGTTTGCTCGTGTTTGATTTTTCGGAAATGACACATTTACTAATTGCATTGCAATGTAAATTACTTGTATATTTCGGATGAAACATCCAAGTTGTCAATCCTACTTAGTTGTGTATTTTATGCATCTTTTAAACATATTAGTTTAATGTTTGGAAAACAACCATTGGACAAGAAGACTCAATATGGCATCTTCAACACAAGTGTGAGTTATAATCTGATGCATATTATTTTCGTCTTGAGAGGAAGTCATTATTTTCATAACAACCGAGTGTGATTGATTATGTAGATTCAAGATAATATATTTCGTTATATTTTGAAGTTATCTTGAAGCTAGACAAATAATGACTCCAATTTCATGTCCATACTCGAAAACTTGTCAATTAGATTCGATGATGATATCAATCATAATTTGAATAATGAATTGATATGTACTCGAAATCTTTCTTGACCCTCACGATCACTCTTTTTTAAAAAGAAAATAAAAAATTTTTAAGGAATGTGTTCCATTTATTCTAATACTAGTTGTATGTGTGAGGTTAATGACATATTAACTTACTACTTCGATATTGTTATTTAATTTTATTTGCGAAAAACTATTTATATTATTAAGTATAATATTCTTAGTTTTCGGCATATCATGAGTATAAAAATAATTATCTTAACTATTTTTATACAACATACGTAAAATACTGAATGTTTAAAATATTTTGTATGTGTGTTAGATCAATGCAAGTTTAATACATTTTCTTTTACTTAAATACTAATGTATTAATATGATCTTTTATCTTGTTTAGACAACCCATGGTCAAGTAAGACAAAATGATGTAATGTTTTAGAGATTATGTTACGGATTTTATGAAAGTGTTAAATATTTTGAGGTGATATATTTTTTTTACACTTAAACCTTCGAAAAAATAATTGTGTAAGACAATATCTTTCGAGACACATGATCAATCAACTTAGTTTCTATTCCTAAGAAGGTTACTAAAACATATTAATACTTGTAATATGTCGAGAACACATATGCAAAAAAAGTGGTCTATGCCTATATGCATTGCAAAATCAATTACGCAACTTAGTGCAAGAAGTCTAGTCTAAGTCCTATTGACGCATAAGCCGAAAAACTATTAATCAACTCATAGAAACAAGGCATGTAAAATGCTTGTGATTATAGATATAATTAGCTCAACTAAAGATAACTGTAAGCACCAAAAAAATATTAACTAACAATACTAGGACACAAAGAAAAACAAATAGACATTTAGCATAACACACAAAAATATTTATCGTCATTTTGTGTGTTAAGTATAACAATGTATACTAAGCTTGATTTTATTTGAAAACGAATTGGTTTCCTCCCCATTTCTAAGATTTTTACCAAGTCACTTTGAAAATACGTCAATGTTCAAAAGTTGAAACGCCCTTTTTCAGTTTAACCAAAAATTTACGCAAATGGCATAACCAAAAGGACCTTTAGTTGAAAATCAAGGACTCTAATATACTTTCATTTAGAACTAATTCATAAAAGTATTTTTCAAATGAAAGTAGACTCAACTTCGTTTAAAATGATGGATGGCACAACTCCTATGGACTTCTGATTGATTTTATACGAATTTATGAAAATGACCCAATTCTGAAAACAGACAAACACATGCACGGTACCTTTAAATACCCCACGGTACTGTTAAATATAACGGTACCGTACTATATTTAGTGGTACCGTGACATGTTTCCTGATTCAGTTTATTGTTTTAGTGCGGCGACTCGACGGAAAGATGTAAAATTTATTAAACTAGATACCGAACATATAAAATATATATTAAGCATCATTTCCACGTTTAGGACCAAGAAAGACATTTACAATAATACTTTTACTACAAAATAATGGTTTGCCCCAAACACTCCTTTCAAAACCGCATGACTTTACGACTCGTTCTAAAGACATGACCGAACACTTACAAACTTTATTCTTTTATTGGTTTAAGAAAACTTTCAAGCTAGTATGACAAAGTACACTTAACAACAAAACTTGTAAATATTAAGCAACTAAATATTTTTCATATTTTATCACTATCATGGGTAATTTGATACATGGATCGTACTCAATTTTGAAAACCATTTGTTTTTAAATTTTGAGCGACGTGGCTCTGGTACCAATTGTGGAAACCGTAGGGGGAGGGGTGAATACGTTTTCCTTTAAAAACATAAAAAACTTTTGTATCAAACACCCGATCAAGTGTGACGTAATATGAAAAGTGTTAACAATGATCATACAACATCTAGAGATGGTATAAAGTAAACTACAACACAAACACAATCAAACTATGACACAAACATAATCAACATAATATAAGCAACAAACCACACAAACATAAACGCAATACAAATATAAATATAAAGCGATAAATGCTATAATAAAAGTAAAGAGATAAGTTAAGAAGGCGCAAACCGGACACGATGATTTATAGTGGTTCGGTCATGAAGCTCCTCTTCGCCCTACTCCACTCCCCGAGTACCCAACTCGAGAGTTACTTCACTAATCAACAAGCTCCCTTCAGGCGGAGAAAACCGTACAACGTCGCTTATCCTTATTTCCGACACTAAGCTAAATGTCGAGTACTAATCTTAGCTAGTACCAATCTACCATGATCCACAAGATCCTTACTACTTCACACAATCAACACTCTTGACTCGATCTACCCGATCTACCCTTGATCCACTTGATCAACACACAAGCCCACAAGCTACAAGAGATCTCCAAGATCTCAACAATATCACAATGATCTACTCTCACTTGACTCGATCTACCCAATCTACCCTTGATCTACTTGATCAATACACCAGCCCACTCTCTACAAGAGATCTTCAAGATCTCGACAAGATCACAATGATCTACTCTCACAAACTACTCAAAAGAAAATCAACTTGATGTATGCTAGGATACAACAAGTATGTAACAAGTGTTACAAGTGCACTAACTATAACTACAACACTTTGTATCTTTGTGATACTATGTGTTCTTCTCTTGCACTAGTAGAGGAATGAAGGTGATCTCTTGGTAGGATGAAAGGATCACTCTTAAACAAACTAAGACTCTCTAAATGATCAAAGAAAGTGATCTAAGTAAGAAGGGATTAGACCAGAGAAAACTAACTGGAACAATCAAGTTGAAAGTGTAAAATGGTCCACTATTTATAGGCAAAGAGAAAACTAGACGTTACGTACGGACGGTGCCACTAAATACCCGACGGTACCACTAAATTTAGTGGTACCATGGTATCGTCCCAGATAGGGACGCTCCAAAAAAAATTTTAGTGGTGAAAGTTTATTTGAAGAAGTTTGGAGCTGATTTGGGGGGGGGGGGAAATAGCTGTTGGGACTTTTAAACTTATTTTTCAAAATAAAACATTTCTTTTTAATTCAAACATAATTTGTAAAATGTATTTTTGAAAAAATGTTTTGTCACATTAAAAATGTGAAGTTTAGAACAAAAAATTTATTTATTTGATCATCCATAAAGTTTAAATTTGTTTGTTCATACCTTGAGTGATTTACATCGGGTTGAGAATCTACGACTCTGTTGAAGCATACTTGAGACGTCGAGAGATGTTGATGTAAGTATGCATGGATGATTCGTGTTTACAAGTAACTTGCACATTTTACGTTATGTATTACAAGTTACATGTTTGTCATTATTAAAATCGAAGAAACCGAACAAACTTACGGTGAAGAATCGATATCCATTACCCAGGATCGATGATCTGTTCGACCAACTGCAAGGATCGAGTGTCTACTCGAAAATTGATCTAAGGTCAGGTTATCATCAACTGAGAGTCAGGGAAGAAGATATTCTTAAGATAGCTTTCAGAACACGATACGACCACTACAAATTTCAAGTAATGCCATTTGGTTTAACCAACGCACCAGCTGTGTTCATGGACTTGATGAACCGAGTGTGCAAGCCTTATTTGGACAAGTTTGTAATCGTGTTCATCGATGATATTCTCATTTATTCCCGCAACAAAGAAGAGCATGCAGAGCACTTGAAAACTATCTTAGAATTACTCAAGAAAGAGGCGTTGTATGCCAAATTCTCCAAGTGTGATTTTTTGATTCCAAAAGTGCAGTTCCTCGGGCATGTAATCGATAGTAAAGGCATCCACGTCGACCCTGCGAAGATCGAAGCTGTTAAAGATTGGGCATCTCCTACAAACCCCACGAAGATACGCCAATTCTTAGGTCTTGCTGGGTATTACCGAATATTCATTGAAGGTTTCTCCAAAATCGCCAAACCTATGACGGAATTGACACAGAAAAAGAAGAAGTTTGACTGGGGAGAAAAGCAAGAGTCAACTTTTCAACTCTTGAAACAAAAACTGTGTGAAGCTCCAATCTTAGCATTGCCAGAAGGAAGTGAAGACTTCGTGGTATATTGTGATGCATCGTACCAGGGTTTAGGCGTTGTGTTAATGCAAAGGAGCAAAGTTATTGCATACTCCTCCAGACAACTCAAGACACACGAAAAGAACTTCACCACCCATGATCTTGAATTAAGAGCAGTGGTTTTTGCTCTTAAAATGTGGAGGCACTACATGTATGGCACCAAGTGCACGGTATTCACGGATCATAAAAGCCTGTAACACATTTTAGATCAAAAGGAGTTAAACCTGAGACAACGCCGATGGTTGGAGTTAGTCAGTGACTACGATTGCGAGATTCGCTATCACCCTGGGAAGGCAAATGTTGTGGCAGATGCCTTGAGTCGAAAGGAGTGAATTAAACCTCTTAGAGTCAAATCTCTAGGAATGAGAATTAAAACACCACTACCATAAAAAATCCTTGAAGCTCATGCCGATGCTCTCAAAGAAGAGAACCGACCAAGTGAGAAAATCTATGGTATGCCAGAAAGTGAGAACGGCTTTGTGAAGAAATCAGACGGGATGTTGTGTTTCAAGGACAGAAGTTGGGTCCCACTCTACGGAGGAATACGGGATCTCATTATACATGAATCTCACAAGTCTAAATATTCCATGCACCCAGGTTCTGACAAGATGTACCAGGATCTCAAGAAACTCTACTAGTGGCCAAACATGAAAGCCGATATCGCTGAGTATGTCGGAAAGTGTTCGACATGCTCTAGGGTAAAAGCTGAATGTCAAAAGTCGACTGGCTTGTTGGTACAACCAGAAATTCCAGTATGAAAATGGGAAAGAATTACAATGGACTTCATCACAAAACTACCTAAGACATCGGGTGGATTTGACACCATTTGGGTAATTGTTGATCGTCTTACCAAATCCGCACATTTCTTACCAATCAAGGAAACCGACGAGATGAGTACTCTTGCACGGTTATATTTGAAAGAAATAGTTTCCCGGCATGGAGTGTCAATTTTCATCATCTCAGATCGTGATAGCCGTTTCACGTATAGATTTTGGCAATCACTTCAGAAACCCGTGGGTACCCGGTTAGACATAAGCACCACGTATCACCCTCAAACCGACGGTCAAAGTGAGAGAACTATCCAAACCTTAGAGGACATGCTTCGAGCATGTGTGATCGGTTTTGGGAAAGGTTGGGATAAACACATACCTTTAGCAGAATTCTCCTACAACAACAGTTTCCACGCTAGTATCAAGGTAGCACCATTTGAAGCACTTTATGGTCGGAAGTGCCGATCACCTGTTTGTTGAGTGGAATTTGGAGATGTCCAGCTCACAGGACCCGAACTTATTCATGAGACAACTGAGAAAATAGTACAGATCAGACAACGTCTACAAGCACCCCGAGACCGACAAAAGAGTTATGCCGATGTGAGATGAAAGCCCATGGAATTCCAGGTTGGAGATAGAGTTATGTTGAAAGTATCTCCTTGGAAAGAAATGGTTCGTTTCAGTAAACGTGGAAAGCTAAACCCTAGATACATCGGGCCGTTCAAAATCCTAGAAAGGATTGGTCCAGTGGCGTACAAGCTCGAACTTCCCGAGGAGCTCGGTAGAGTACATAATACCTTCTACGTATCAAACCTGAAGAAGTGCTTATCAGATGAATCTCTTGTCAAGGTTAGATGGAAATCTAATAGAGGACCTGAGTACACTTGGGAGCGTGATGTAACACCCCCAATTCAATGATGCAGCGGAATTCAAACTGGGTGTTACTCGATGGCACAACAGTCATAAAAATAGAAAACGATCTCTAACTGAGTCATTTTAAAAGGAATTATCATTCAAAATAATATATCAGAGTTTACAAGATAGGTCCCAAAAGGTTTCATGTTTACAAAATACATCAATATAAAGTCATTTGATGTCGTTTTGAATGATAAAATATGTTATAGCCTTCTTGATTGAGTCTGTGCCTCTCCGTGCCATCCTTGATCATTATGCACCTGAGATACATGCTTAAAATGGTCAACACAAAGGTTGAGTGATATTCATAGAGTTTAGGTAATCGGTTGAACACAATATTCGTAACGTGAGGTAATTAGTCTCACATGCATAGTTTATAAACAAAAACAATTATTATTGCACTAAGCTCATGTCACCAAAAACGTTAACAGTTTGTCAATAGAAATTGATATAATAGTAACAGTGCCCTAATAGGTAATTTGCCATTAAACCTATGGTTCTTCAAATAGAGTGCGTTTGTTTACCGGACTTGGTTAACAAACGGGATTTGTCAATCCCGATAGGCCTATCCACATTATTCGCGTTCACTTCACTCGTGATTAATGGTTCATGATAATAGGGACTTAAGTTTGGCAATAGCGGTACTTAGTGCAAATAATAGATTCAGGTATAGCATACAGTTTCAAAGCAATGTGTTCAGTTTAATAACAGCATGTATCCCCCCCCCCAAGGGTTTGTAAAACAATTAAGTAATAGAAGTGGGGCTATGAACTCACCGTAACTTGGATGGTGTTCTAGTGCTTCAATGAGTTCGATGGATAAGTCGGGAAACCTCTAAGTGCAACCTACAATAGAACATTGCGACTTAGGTTTGGAATAAAGTCTAAGAATACAAAGACGTACATGTATATGTCTTGCATATGGTTTATGAAACATGTTTTTTTTGTATATCTCGTACTACTGTTCGGGCCATCATAATTCAGAGGTCATGTAGTAAACGTTCGAGGAGCTAGGACACTTTAATTCGTAAATCCAGCAACTTGTCGATCCGTTTACCCAAATGAAACCCCTCACATGAAGCTCCCTACTAACATAGTACTTAATATGTGGAACATATATTTTGCTTACTTGATTATATGACATATTAAGAGTTTATAAAACACTAAATAATCAAATAAAAGTTCATAAATACTTACCTTAATATAGAATGCTTGAGTATTATAGAAAAAGGGAATATAAGCGGAGCTTCGACGTAGAATTTGTAATCTTCGTAAACCCGAGGCTACTTGAAGATTATAACGACGCCTTCTTGGAAACCCGAAGCTATTTGAAGATAATAACAAAGTCTTTTTGGAGACTTGAAGTTATTTGAAGATTATAACGACTCTTTCTTGAAAACTTGAAGAAAACAAGATCAAAACCTAGTTTTTTCTCAAGAACACAAGAGTGTTCTTACCAAAATCTAATAGAATTGCCTTTAGGGTTTAGGACTTTAGGTTTATAAGAAAGAAGGGTGCAAGAATTAGTGTAGGATTAACTTAGTATTTATAGGAAGAAATTAGGGTAGTTTTGTAAATAGATTTTTACACTTGTAATGATCTTAGGAATCAATGGCTAGGATCAAGCCACACAAGGGATGACTCCCCCTATTGGCGGTTTGAAAGACTTAGGATAGATGACTTGGTCAATTTTGGTGTCATCCTGTTTACGGAGTGAGTTTTGGTTCCGTTAATCGCTAACCGTAAGTTGTTAGGCCACGAAACGTAAAACCGGGTATCGTAAAAATATGAAACTTGTAGGAATGATTTAACTTATCATTATACTCCATAATAAAATATAAAATAAGTGGTAAGTTCCATCGGGTTGCTTAAACACTGTTAAAACTGGAAACGCGGGTCTAAAACGCGTAATTCGTGAAACGTACGAAAGTTGCGTAAAACTGAGAAAAGTAAAGTGTAACTTTTCTGATATGACGATAATGAATTAAAATGACCTATAATGTCTAGACTGGGCTCAGTCTAGTGTCGGTTGGTGTTAAATGTCCTTTAGACATAAAACCGTAAGCCTAAAAATCAAGGAATGATTTATAAAATCAAGGAAAGATTTTTGGTCAAAGGAGGAGGGAAAATATGTTGAATTTTCCAACAATATAAAAGCTTCTAATCGTCTTAGAAAATGTGGTGCAGGTATAGGCTAAGACTGCGGATAGGTAAAAGTGCTTAAAATGCAAGTTTAGTTCTATAAGACACAGGGTCTATTTGGTAACATTTTAACTTAATTATCAAAAATTCCCTAATTGATTGTGAGGGTACTAAACATTAATCTGATGCAAGGAAAATTATCGCAGTTGGTTTTCGTTATGTGCAGGATGTTTAAACGACGTTTAAACCAAACGTATAGTTTCTTGATAACTTTTGCGAAAATGACCCGACGAGCGTCAAACTTTCACTTTATCATGGAAATAATTTATCTTACGAGAATATGGAATAAAAATTTTGAAAATGAATAGTAAAAATGAATAGTAATTTTTTTGGGAATAGAAATTAACCTGAAATGCGAATTGTTACAGTCTCCATCCCTTAGAGAGCTCCGTCCCGGAGATCAATTTGCGTTGGGTGTAGAAGCATTGTTGGTAAAAAGATGTGGGTATTTCTGATGTATTCGGTCCTCTCGTTCCCATATGTATTCTGGACCACGTCGTGAGTTCCAACGAACGTTGACAATTGGAATTCGACTTTGTTTGAGTTGTTTGACGTCTCAGTCCATGATTTCTACTAGTTCCTCGATGAATTGAAGATCATCGTTGAGTTGGATTTCATCGAGTGGAATGACGAGTGATTTGTATGATAAGCATTTCTTTAGATTAGATACATGAAAAGTGGGGTGTACACTACTGAGTTCTGATGGAAGCTCAAGTCTGTACGCCACTGGACCAACCCTGGCTAGGATTTTGAATGGTCCGATGTATCTTGGGTTTAGTTTTCCTCGTTTACCGAATCGTATCAAGCCTTTCCAAGGCGATACTTTTAGCATAACCCTATCTCCGACTTGGAATTCTAGGGGTCTGCGTCGGGTGTCGGCATAACTTTTCTGTCGATCTCTTGCGGCTTGAAGTCGATTTCTGATTTGTACAATCTTCTCCGTTATTTCACGAATGAGCTCTGATACCAATCTGTAACACCCCCAATTCAATGATGCAGCGAAATTCAAAATGGGTGTTACTTGACGGCACAACAGTCATAATAATAGAAAACGATCTCTAACTGAGTCGTTTTAAAAGGAATTATCATTCAAAATAATATATCAAAGTTTACAAGATAGGTCCCAAAAGGTTCCATGTTTACAAAATACATCAATATAAAGTCATTTGATGTCGTTTTGAAAGATAAAATAAGTTATAGCCTTATTGATTGAGTCTGTGCCCCTCCGTGCCATCCTTGATCATTATGCACCTGAGATACATGCTTAAAATGGTCAACACAAAGGTTGAGTGATATTCATAGAGTTTAGGTAATCGGTTGAACACAATATTCGTAACGTGAGGTAATTAGTCTCATATTCATAGTTTAAAAACAAAAACAATTATTATTGCACTAAGCTCATGTCACCAAAAACGTTAACAGTTTGTCAATAGAAATTGACATAATAGTAACAGTGCCCTAATAGTTAATTTTCCATTAAACCTATGGTTCTTCAAATAGAGTGCGTTTGTTTACCGGACTTGGTTAACAAACGGGATTTGTCAATCCCGATAGGCCTATCCATATTATTCGCGTTCACTTCACTCGTGATTAATGGTTCATGATAATAGGGACTTAAGTTTGGCAATAGCGGTACTTAGTGCAAATAATAGATTCAGGTATAGCATACAGTTTCAAAGCAATGTGTTCAGTTTAATAACAACATGTATCCCCCCCAAGGGTTTGTAAAACAATTAAGTAATAGAAGTGGGGCTATGAACTCACCGTGAGTTGGATGGTGTTCTAGTTGTTGTTCCCGTTACACTTATAGAAATAACTACAAAGTTATCCTAAACGTGTACTAAGACTGATATAATGTAATGATTAATTTTACCAAATAAGTAATAACGTAAAGATAAAAACAACAAAAGTTTTTCAACGTTTAAATTCTTATTAGAAATTAATCAAAGAATCTATTACTCAAGTGTTTTGCGGAATAAACACTTGGGATTGAATAGACAAGGTATGGTGTTCTCCTCACTAAACTCAAGCTGTTCTTGAGTGACAACAAAAAGACCCACTAAGCTATCTCAGGGATGTGTTGTTCTTTGGAAGAGAAAAGTGGTTTTGTGAAAGTCTAAGCTTTTAATGCACAAAACTTATCCCACTTTTCTCCCCATCTATCCTATTTATACACAAGTATAAAAGAACAACCCGTGACTAAAAGTACAAAAAGAATGACCTAGCTAGTCTGTCAAAATACAACAGTATTTTGACAGTTATAAGAATCTATTTTGGGATAAGGTTGAAACTGCTTTCTGAGTGTCAGTGATAACACAGTTCTTGTTCTCACGCCATTCAGGGAAAGTTTGACTTTGCTCTAATAAGGACCTCTCCTTATCTTTTCAAACTGTTCCCGCCTTTCTTTCAGACTTCAGATTCTTCAGGCTTGGTCTTCAGTCTTCAGTCTTCAATTACATTTGTTGTTGAGGAGACTGAGGGGTTCAGTGAGCTCTTGTCAGTACTCACTGAACCCATCATCTTCTTCTTTGGCTTAAGTCACACTCAGGGAGTCCCGCCTTCTTGAGGAGTGAATCCTTCTTCTTGAATTCTCCTTAAGCTTCCTGAAGATGACTCACTGAGTTACTGTTCACTCAGTGACTTGAATTATTCTCGGTTGATAAACACTTGGCTTAATTTGTGTTCAAATCATGTTTAAGATAATTGGGTATTTACGAACCCAACAATCTCCCCCTATTTGGATATAAATTATGCCTAAGTGTTTTGATCAGTATGAGTGAGCTAAAGACTTCTTCTCATACTGAATATACTAGAAGACAGTTAAGGACACTGATATAACATAAACATGGACCAACATTTTATTCATATTATTACAAAGATCTAACATCTAAACAAAATACTCAAGGTTCCTGAAGGATACCCATGAGTTCAAGTTTCGCCTTCTTTGACATCAAAACCTCTTTATCAGGTCGTTCCTTCATCATTTGACCCATCAGCCTGACAAACTCCTCATTATCAGGACTCCTGATATTAAGCGCCATCAGTTTGTAGGCAAGGAGTGTTGTCGTTTCCACTTTATCAATGTCAGAGACTCTCTGAAATGCTTCCTGACCAAATTCATCCACAAAGAAGATACCATACTCAGGTTCCTTGATGACCAGGTTGGGACGGAACTTGACTCCCTGAGGAGTAATCCTGTTGCAGTGAAGTGCAGCAATGTATTGTTCAGGTTCAAGAGCCACAGCTTTTCTTTTCTTCCCAGTCTTCTGAGTAAGTTCAGGGATAGTCAGTCCCTGAGAAGCAAGTGCCCTCTCGTGGTCAATTCCAAGACTTTTGGCCACTTTTGAGAGTTCCTCATACTTAGCACTTAGAGACTTGATGAGGGTTGGGGCATTCTTGCTTGAGGTTTTGTTCCTCAGGATGGGCATCATCATATCCCATTCTCTTAACCCATAGTCTGAAAATTTGATTGTTGGAAGATGTTCAGACTTTCTTGGCCCCCTATGAATTGTTATGCTTAAGGGTTTGGTGTTATGAATGGTGATGTCAGTGATTGTGCCTTCATCCTTGGTTTTGGTCATGTGCCATACGTACCTCTCATATATCCTCTGCCTCCTTTCTTCCTTAAGTTTGGCTTGTTTGTTGTGTTCTTGAAGAAGTTGGGCTTGTAGCCTGATGAATTCATCTCCCTGAATTTCTTTATCAGACTCCTTAATTTCTTCCTTGGCAACCTCATAAATTACAGACCTGTTGAGTTCCTGCTCTTTCTCTTGGTCCTTCATGAGATCTTCTTGGTGTAAGATTTCAGCTAGTTGTTCATGAGTCCCATAGACCCTTCTCCCATCCTCTAAATCAACATACAATGGTGCATCAGGATCTGCACGTCTTTCAGTTGAAGCCTTAACTAAGCGTGCTTCAGGAGGAGGGTTTGTTTCAGTCACCATAATTTTCTTCCCTTTGTCAATGGGAGGGGGTTGACTGGTGGATGTCTTAGGAACAGTCACCAAAGCAGAAGTAGGATCAGGGATCGGATCATCATTTTTCTCCCCCTCAGCAGGTGGTGGAACTTCAGTGGAGACACCAGCTGACTGAGGAGGTGGAGTAACATGAGAGGCCTGAAGAATGGATAGAATGCTAGAGACCATAGACTTTGTTTCAGAAGTCTCATTCTTCACGGCACTTAATTCGGCAGCCATTTCCTTTTGTTGGGTAGTGAGTTCATTGACATGGGTGGTATAGTGGATGACCAGCTCATTATGTGTTGTTGAGAGCTGTTCAAAGGCTGAAGAGATTTTGATCAGGTGCTCCTTGGATGCAATAACAGCCTGATGAATTGACTCCTGCTGTGTCCTTAGACCTTGAAGATCTACCCCCTGAAGGAGCTTTAGAAGCTCAGTAATGTTGGTCGAGGTGGACTCCTGAGAGGCCAAGTAGGCATCTAGTCTTTTGATTAAGATGGGATCATCTGCAAGTTGTTCTTGGACTGATTCAATAGCCTTGAGGATGTTGGAGAGTTCCTGATGCTGTCCAGTGGCTATTTCATCTACAGATTTGTTCAGATTGCCAAGTTGTTTATCAGTGAGTTTGGCGGTCTGAAGAATCTTATCCTGAGATTCTTCTACAGAGGCCCTGAAGTCGGCATAGGAGGCTGCCACTTCAGTGTGCTTATCCCATTGCTCATCCGTAAGTATATTGTAAAGACCTTCGTTGGCTTTGCGTAGGAATTTGGCCACTTGCCTTTCAGAAGCCGGACGAGCATTGTCATACTTTTGCAACCACTCAGGAGTGGCTGAAGCACCTGATGATGATGATGAGGTTGTTGGGGAACTGGGTGGTTGATCCTCAGGAGGAGGAGAAGAATGTTGTTGCTCAGAGTGCTGAGAAGGATTTAATTGACCCTCCATTTACTCCTCAGCATCAGGGATATCATCATCACCAAAATCAATCTCCTCTTCTGACTCATCAGCTAACAAATTTTCATAGTCAGCCAGAGAAGGAGCCTTCAGGATATCCGGCTCCCCCTCAGAAGAGGGCTCACCTTCGTTGTGGCCAGGTTCTGACTCTTTTGTTATAATAATTGGTGGGGTTTGACCAGCCTGACTAGTCATAATAACTGGGGGGGAGGGTTTGCCTAGCCTGACTTTTAGGGTCAGTTCCCGAGAGAAAAAAAGTGCCTGAGATGCCTGAGGTGGTTTTGGGTTCCGTATCGGCGGGTGGTTTATATCCCTCCGAGTCTTTGTCCCCCTGAGCGCCTTCATCCACTGATGGGTGTTTTCCAGTGGAATCATGAAGCACTCCTTGTGAAGATGTATGGACCCCCTTCTCATCAGGATTGGTCTGTCCTTTTGGGGATTTAGGGTCCTGAACTCCCTGAGACTCTGAGTGTGATTTCTCAGAGACGTTAGCAGGATGTGAGTGGGTGTGGGTCCCCTTCTCAGTGGAGTAGTGCTGCCCCACTAAGGATATAGAACCCTGTACTCCCTCAGGCTCTGATTGTGATTTATCAGTGCCTTCATTGGGATGTGAATGGGTGGATGTTCCTGATCCCTCTGACTTGTTTATGTCAAAGGAAACATGCGAAAAGGGTTTGTCCGAGGACACTGAGGATGATTTCTCAGTGACCTCCGGTGATGGTTGTTTTGTGGTCAGAAGGGTCTCTGCAGTGGGTGTCTCAGAGGTCTGGGCCACAATGTTAAGGGTGCCTGAGGCAACAGTCTCAGTGACGAGTGGTTTAGGTCTAACCACCTTACTGGACTGTCCCCCTTTCTTCTTCTTCACCTTCTTGGTTGGTGAAGGTACTGGGGAGCTTGCATTTTCACCCTGAATGACTACTAACATGTAGTTGGTCAGGGCGGTGGGTTGTGCCTCAGTGATGTCACTACTAAAATTGGTCTTATGCAAGACGTCAGGTTTTGTACCTTGATCGTCAGACCTTAAGTAGTCAGAACCAAGAAGGTCCTGAAGCACACAGGAAATGAACCTTTTTTTTTTTAACAGTAAACTTCATTAAACAAGTGAGACCTCAAAACAAGGACCGCCGAAAAACCTTACAAAATGTACAAAGGGTACTTTGCCCAATCATTCCACTCAATTTTTTTAAACCTAGAACGATGTTTACACCAAAGAAAAGATAGAGCCTTCACACGCGCTACTACCTCCATAACTTTTGGAGTATTCTTGTGGAAAACCTTATCGTTACGCTCATACCAAATTGCCCAACAAGAAATCATTATAATGCCCCTTAGAATCTTCTTTCCCCACTTGGAACTGGTCGAAGCCGATGGCACCTGCAGAAGATCAAGAACCGAAGCCACATTACACATAGAAATATTACACCAGTTCCACACCTTGCTCCACACCCCAAATACGAAACCACAATCCACAAAAAGATGCTTAATAGACTCTTCATCTGTATCACAAAGAGGGCAGCGAGTATCCGCGATACTCACATTCCTTCTCACCAGAGCCAAACGGGTCGGCACTCTGTCTAACTCAATCCTCCAAGTCAAAATGTTAACCTTAAGAGGCACCCACGCTTCCCATCTCATAAGTTGAACCGGCTGCACATACTGGTCCTTCCGCAACCATTCTTTGACAGCCGCAACAGAGAATGAACCATTACTGTCCAAATCCCACCGCCACGAGTCTAACCCTCTTGAGAAGCTAACCTGAGACAGCACAAACATCACATCCTGCAGCTCAGAAATGGCCTCAACAGAGGTCGTATCAATCAGCCAATTCTCAGCCAATGCAGCCTTTTCACCCATCGCTTTAAATCTTTCACCTACTACCGCATTCTTATTATGATCCAAAGCATAGATTCTCGGCCATCTATCCTTTAAAGGGGTTGCGCCAAACCAAATATCCTTCCAAAATCTAAGACGTTCGCCATTCCCTAGATTACCTCTCAAAACAGATTTGAAACTCTGCCCGTTTATGACCAAACTATCCAGAAATCTACTCAAAGACTTCCAACACAGGAAATGAACCTAGGATAAGACATGTGTCTTTGCCTATGTTTCCCTAAGAGCTTGGCAACGAGGCCACGAAAGATTATACCTCCGATATCAATTTTTCTACCCTCCAAGAGACTGAACATCATCATTTACTGTGATGAATTCACTTGCTCAGTGGAGGATTTATTCCCTCCTAGGACTTGAATGACAAATGTCATCATGAGTCTCCAGATGGGGTGAAACCATGTCTTCACTATGGGAGCCTTTTCTAACAAGGCTTTAGGAGACAAAGTAGGACGCTTAGCCTCATGAGGCCCAAGGAATAGCATTTCTGCTTTAATTTCCTGGTCAGTAGGGTTTGCCTCAAAGGTCTGGGCGAAGTCAAGACCAGTGGCCTTGAGAAAGGTCTTGTAGTCCAGGGAGAGGGGTTTCTTCCCATTCATCACAGTGAATGTGATGATTGATTCTCTGGTGTCCTTAGGGCTAGTAGCCGTTGCAGTACACCAGAACTCCTTGAGGTAGTCATGATAAATGACTGATGGGGTTTTGGTAAAGGCTGTGGCAAGGAAGCAGTTATGTAAATACTTAACCACATCCTTGTACCCCTCATATTGTTGGGGGTAGTGGAAATTCCCAACCACGTTGTTTTTGGTCATATCCACGCCCTCCATTGTGAAATTCACATTTGGGGCGAGGGTGATAGCATTAGAAGATGCCATTTTTGTGTTAGGGTTTTGGTCAGAAAAATGGTCTGGGTTTCTAATTGCTAAGAACACACACAATTTGTTTGATAGAGAAAAGGGCAAGAGTTTGCTTATGATTTCTAAATAAAACGTGTGTGTGTTATCTTTTGTTTGGGTTTTTATAGGGAAGTGGAGGTTGAGGGTATTTTGGGCATAAAGCGGTTAGTCTCAAAATTTTGAAAATTGTTTTATAAAACATTTGAAATCCGCATTTAATGCCAAGTTTTCACTTCCCCATGTATTTGGCAACTGTCATGGTGAACAGTTGTGCCGTCTGCAAAAAGAGTAATTTGCAGAGCTGAGTCATCACATTTCTATTATGTGATTGGAGAGGCAATTAATGCCTAGTGGGAAAGTGGGGGCCCAAGATGTGTATGCCAGAAGGATAAAGAGACATATATTCCTATATTAAATAAGAAGTCAGTCACCAACCTAGGACATTTACTAACTAAATACTTAGAGCATTTAAGTTAGCATTGAATGACATCTTGAGGGCCCTGAATGACAATTCATTCGCTGAGGGGTTCAGGAAGGTGATTCAGTGATCTTGTTCACTGATGAACACATTGAGTCAGGGACCTGAGGTTTTAAGAATTTACACTTCAGTTGGAAGGATTCAATCAGTAGACTGATTCTCGATATCCAACATTCCTAATTCAGCTTTCAGTCTTATGAAAGTTGGTTCATCCAAAGATTTGGTGAAGATATCAGCTAACTGATATTCAGTAGAGATGAAGTGTAATTCAATGTCACCATTCATGACATGATCCCTGATGAAGTGATATCTGATATCAATGTGTTTTGTTCTCTTATGAAGAACAGGGTTGTTGGATATTGCAATTGCACTTGTGTTATCACAAAAGATGGGTACCATCTTATACTGAATGCCATAGTCACTGAGCTGAATTTTCATCCAAAGTACATTTGTACAACAGCTAGCTGGTGCAACATATTCAGCTTCTGCTGAGAACATGGCAACTGATTGTTGCTTCTTGGCACTCCAACAGACTAATTTTCCACCAAGAAATTGGTAGGAGCCTGAGGTGCTTTTCTTATCCATGTTGCAACCAGCATAGTCAGAGTCTGAGTATCCCTTAAGATCAAAGCCTGAGCATTTAGGATAGTATAATCCAAGGCTTGGGGTACCTTTCAGGTACCTGAGGATCCTTTTCACAGCAATGAGATGAGATTTTCTTGGGTCAGATTGATATCTGGCACACAAACATACTGAGAATTGGATGTCAGGTCTTGATGCAAGGAGATACATCAGTGACCCAATCATACCTCTGAATAGAGTTTGATTGACTGATTTACCAGTGAGGTCAGGACCAAGGTTGTTTGGAGGAACCATGGGAGTCTTGACTGATGCACAGTCACTGAGATCATACTTCTTCAGTATGTTTCTGACATACTTCTCTTGACTGATAGAGGTACCTTTATCAGTCTGCTTGATTTGCAATCCAAGAAAGTAAGTCAGTTCTCCCATCATGCTCATTTCAAATTTCTTTGCCATCAGTTTTTTAAACTGTTTGCAAAGTTTGTAACTTGTTGAGCCAAAGATGATGTCATCAACATATACTTGAACAAGTATAACATCATCTTTTGTCTTGTAGATAAACAAGGTGTTGTCTATCTTGCCTCTGACAAATTTGTTTTGGATCAGGAAGGATGAGAGAGTTTCATACCATGCCCTGGGAGCTTGCTTCAGTCCATAAAGGGCTTTGTCAAGCTTACAGACATAGTCAGGAAACTCACAACTTTCAAATCCAGGAGGCTGTTGGACATAAACTTCTTCTTTCAGTGAGCCATTTAAGAATGCACTTTTAACATCCATTTGGTACACTTTGAAGTTCATGTAGGTTGCAAATGCAAGGAAGATCCTGATGGCTTCCATCCTTGCAACTGGTGCAAATGTTTCCTCATAGTCAATGCCTTCTTGCTGGTTATAGCCTTTGGCAACCAGTCTGGCCTTGTTTTTGATGACTATGCCATTTTCATCAGTTTTGTTTTTGAACACCCATTTCATGCCAATGACTGTGACACCATCAGGACACTTAACTAAGGTCATCACCTTGTTTCTGTCAAACTGTTCCAGTTCATCATGCATGGCCTGAACCCAACTAGGATGTGTAAGTGCTTCTTTGACACTTTTGGGTTCAATGGTGGAAATGAAATCCACAAATAGGCATTCATTGGCTGAGGCTGCCCTTAGTTTAGCAGCTATGCTTCTAGTGAGCATGCCTTCAGTAGGCTCTCCAATGATGTTGACAAGTTCTATGTCCTGAGACCTAGTCCAACTGTCCTGAGGTCTAGGATACTGATTGGAACTTGTGGAGGCCTGATTTGGTAGAGGTGTAGGATCAGGTTCAGACACTTGAGAATTTTTAGGATCCTGAGTGTCTGAATGGGTTGACTGATCACTGAGATTGTTTGGTTCCTGAGCACTTTGAACAGACTGATTTAATGTATCAGTGTTTGTTTGTGCTTGAATAAACTCAGTAATGGTTGGGTAAGGGAGGTTGTGAGGGATAATGTGATAGGAGATATCAGCATTTGCTTGATACTGAGTGGAAGGATTGTTGTCAGGATCATATTCATCAAGAGGATATCTGGATGAATCATTGATTCCTATCTCTTCCACTGAGGCATTTGAGAACCTGATAGCTTCAGTGCTCTCATCAAAGGTAACATGGAATGTTTTCTCAGTTTGTTGTCTCCTTGTGTTGAACACCCTGAAGGCTTTTGAGACAAGGGAATATCCTAGGAAGTATCCATCATCAGCTTTGGCATCAAATTTCCCTAAGTGATCCTTGTGATTATGAATAAACACAGGACACCCAAATACATGAAAGTAGCTGATGTCAGGGATTCTTCCCTTGAATAACTCATATGGAGTTTTGCTATGTCTCTTGACAATGATGGATCTGTTCTGAGTATAACAGGCAGTTTTGACTGCTTCAGTCCAAAAATGTTTGGAGAGGACTGATCCATTTAACATTGTTCTTGCAGCTTCAATGAGTGTTCTGTTTTTCCTTTCAGCCACACCATTTTGTTCAGGTGTGTATGGTGAGGAAAAGTTTTGATGGATACCTTTCTCATCACAGAAACTTACAAGTTCATGGTTCCTGAACTCTGTCCCATTGTCAGTCCTAATCTGTTTGACTTTAATGTCATTCTGATTTTCAATGTTCCTGACAAAGGACATGATAGTTCCTGTTGCCTGACTCTTTTTGGTCAGGAAGTAAACCCAAGTGTATCTTGAGTATTCATCCACAATGACCAGAGTATACTTCTCATGGTTAATAGATCTAGGACTGATGGGCCCAAAGAGATCCATATGAAGAAGGTGTAGGCAGTTCCTGATGGAAAAGTTGGTTTTGGTTTTAAAGGATGCTCTCTTGTGTTTGCCTTTCTCACAAGCTGAGCAAGGTTTGTCCTTTGAAACACAAGAGATGGTAAGCCAAGGACCTTGTTTTGTTTCACAAGATGATTTATGTTCTTGAAGTTCAGATGGGAGAGTCTCTTATGCCAAAGCTAGTTGAGGGTCTCAGTGGCCTTAGCAAAGAGACAAGTTCCATTCTGAGTTAGACTGGTCATGTCTAACACATAAACATCTTGTCTTCTTGGTGCAATAAGGACAACTTCCTTGTTTGCATTGAAGATGGTTCCTTGCTTATCATCAAACTGAACTATGTACTTTGCATCACATAGTTGACTGACACTGATCAGATTATACTTAAGGCCATTTACATAAGCTATCCTAGTAAAGACTATACCATTGCAGTTTACTGAACCATACCCTTCAGTGAGACATGATGAGTTATCAGCAAATACCACCTTGGGTCCTGGTTCCTCTACATATTTGTGCAGATATTCTTTCACACCAGTCATGCTCCTTGAACATCCACTATCTAGATGCCAAATTGGCTCCCTGACATGTCTCTGCACAAATTGTAAACTGAATTAGTTCTTTCTAGGACCCCTCTTCTTAGAGGGCTTGGCTTTAATAGCCTGCTTAAAACTAGACAATGATTCATGGTCAGTGGTGGAGTGGACTGAGCTCCCACAAATTTTGCATTTGATAGCAGTGGATGACTCAGCAGACTGAGAAGATGGTTTGGTCATTCCTCTTCTTGCCTGAATGACCTCCTCATGTCCTGAGGTGTCATGAGTGGGATCACCACATAAGTCACAACATGTGTCCATTAGGCAATCCTCAAGGAGGTGGTCATTGAATCCACAATGAGGACAAGGTTCAAAAGGCTTTGCCTTTTGTTTCATTTTCTGCTTTGAATAAGATGGATACTTATGAGCAACTGCTTTAAAGTTTGCCATCTTAGATGAGGCTGTGTATGATTGATGATCAGATGTTCTGTGATCTTCCTTTTTGCATATCATGCAGTAAAGGATTCTATAGTAATCATCAGTGGAATGATTGGTAAAGTGACACAGCTCACATTTCAGCAGAGGTTTGGTGGGCTTTGGTTTTGGTTTGGAACTTGTGGAAGCTGATTTTGTTTCCTTAATCTTAGATTTAGGAGTTTTCTCAGAAGATTCTATCTTCTCACTCAGCTTCCTGACAAGCTCAGCCAACTGATCAATTTTTGAGTCAGGGCTTTCTGTTTTAACTTCAGAAGGGACTGAAGTTGATGAGTCATCAGTATTTACTGAGACCTCAGGGATTTGTCTTTTCAGGATTGTTTTTCCCAGTCCTGATTTCTCCTTTGGAGAATGTTCAGAATAGACCAATGGTGTGAGGTCTGAGCTTGGAGAAGCTCCCTGAAGGACTTTCAGTGGTGGGAGAGGTGCAACTGATTCTGATTCTGACTCAGTGATTGACTCAGTACTACTGGGTTGATCAGTGAGTCCTAGCATACTTTTCAGAGCCTGACTTTCAGGAAGCAAGATTTTCCCAGTCTCAAAGTTGGGTAACTTACTGACTGGGTTGTCCCTGACAATCCAGTCATTTGACTTGGGTTTCATCTCTTGCTCAAAAGATAAGCCAGCTGGAATAAAAGCCTTTTCTTTGTCAGTCTCACTGGGGGTGTCAGTGAGTTGGTCTCCTCCTATGATTTTCTTATTTTCACTAGGAATTAGACTGACAGATTCATAGACTCTTGGGTTCTTTTTAGTCCAGCTTTCTATGACAGCCTTTTCTTTGTTAAGTTCATTTTGAAGGGCTTGATTCTTTTTCAAAATCTCAGTGTTTTGAATTTGTAGTGTGACAACTTCTAACTTGGTTTGTTTAAGTACAAGCAATTCATCTCTACATTTATTCAATTCTAACACAAGATTATTATATTTTGAAAGCAAATTCAGCCTTTGTTCTTCTACAAACTTAAGATCTACAGAAATATAGTTCAAATAAGACTACCAATCAGAGTCATCATCCATAGAAAGTAAAATGTTTACCTTCTTCATTGTGATGTTGACCCATTCTCCATTTCTTGCATGGCTCTTTCCAACAGCCAGCTGATCACCATCAGAAAGTGCCATCAGTGCACTCACATGAACTTCTTCATCATCAGAGACCTCTTCTTCATCCCAGTCATAAGCTTCAGCCATGAGGACCTTGTTCTTGGTCTGAACAGGTTTAGGATCCTGAGCCTGAGAGACTGAGGAAGTGGCCTCAAGAAGAGCAAGCTTAGCTTTTGCTTTCCTATACTTAGTTTCAAAGTCTTTTTGACTACTTTGAGAGGTTTGAGAAGACTGATACATTTTAGGTTGAAACTTGCTAGTTCCTGAAGAAGAACTGTTTCCAGAAAATTTGTAAGAAGGTTCTGAGGTTGTTTTTGAATAACAGTCTTTAGCAAAATGACCCTTTTTACCACATTTAAAACATTCAGTGGTCTCATTTGCTTTAGCTTTTGAAAAGTTTGACTGATTTCTTTTCATAAACCGTTTTGAATTTGCAAGGAGTGCCCTTTCTTGGAATTCCAAGTGTAAGTCATTTAGGTACTCCTCACAGGTTCTATCATCAACCTCATCATCAGAATCCTCTTGAAAATCCAGCACAATACTATTAGAATAAAAGGCAGTTGATATGGGTGAGGAAGTCAGGGCCTTTTTGGTCTCAAGGGCTTTCTTTGAGTCTGGGTATCTCCTTGAGATTAAGTTGTCTTCATAGACAAACTTCCCATAGATCTCAGCAAGCTCAAGGGTCTGAATGTGATTTGCATTCCTAAGGCCCTGAGAGAAGTTTAGCCACTTCTCAGGGAGACTGTTGACAAAGCCAACATTGATCTCATGCTTAGACAAAACTACACCATCATTGGACAACTCATTCATCAGGGTCTTGTACCTGGTATAGGTCTGAGAGAGACTTTCAGAGTCTTTGGCCCTGAAAGTATTATACTCAAGTTTAAGATCCATGATCCTATTTTCCTTGGTATCTGAGGGACCTTCGAAGCTATGAACCAAGTCAAGCCATGTTTGTTTGGCTGTGGTACAGTTAATGACTGATTCCATTGTATCGTCAGGGAGACAAGATATAATGAAGCTTCTCAGGCGCTGGTCTTGGTTGACCACCCTTCTCTCATCAATAGTCCACTAAGCTTCAGGTTTGATTAACCCTTCAGCAGTTTTTGGGACATAGGGACCTTCATTGATACAAGTGAAGTAGTATGGTTCCATACCAGTCAAGTAGCAAAGCATGCGCTTTTTCCACTTGCTAAATTTTCCAGCTTCAAGTCTGGGAGCAACAGCTGAATAGCTACCTCCCTTTTTATCGACTAGCTGAGGTACATTGATATCAGCCATAGTAGGATCTTGGTTTTAAAAACCTTGAGCACTCTTAGTTTTGAAAAGATTTTATAAACCAGAGGCTCTGATACCACTTGTTGTTCCCGTTACACTTATAGAAATAACTACAAAGTTATCCTAAATGTGTACTAAGACTGATATAATGTAATGATTAATTTTACCAAATAAGTAATAACGTAAAGATAAAAACAACAAAGGTTTTTCAACGTTTAAATTCTTATTAGAAATTAATCAAAGAATCTATTACCCAAGTGTTTTGCGGAATAAACACTTGGGATTGAATAGACAAGGTATGGTGTTCTCCTCACTAAACTCAAGCTGTTCTTGAGTGACAACAAAAAGACCCACTGAGCTATCTCAGGGATGTGTTGTTCTTTGGAAGAGAAAAGTGGTTTTGTGAAAGTCTAAGCTTTTAATGCACAAAACTTATCCCACTTTTCTCCCCATCTATCCTATTTATACACAAGTATAAAAGAACAACCCATGACTAAAAGTACAAAAAGAATGACCTAGCTAGTCTGTCAAAATACAACAGTATTTTGACAGTTATAAGAATCTATTTTGGGATAAGGTTGAAACTGCTTTCTGAGCGTCAGTGATAACACAGTTCTTGTTCTCACGCCATTCAGGGAAAGTTTGAATTTGCTCTAATAAGGACCTCTCCTTATCTTTTCAAACTGTTCCCGCCTTTCTTTCAAACTTCAGATTCTTCAGGCTTGGTCTTCAGTCTTCAGTCTTCAATTACATTTGTTGTTGAGGAGACTGAGGGGTTCAGTGAGCTCTTGTCAGTACTCACTGAACCCATCATCTTCTTCTTTGGCTTAAGTCACACTTAGGGAGTCCCGCCTTCCTGAGGAGTGAATCCTTCTTCTTGAATTCTCCTTAAGCTTCCTGAAGATGACTCACTGAGTTACTGTTCACTCAGTGACTTGAATTGTTCTCGGTTGATAAACACTTGGTTTAATTTGTGTTCAAATCTTGTTTAAGATAATTGGGTATTTACGAACCCAACGCTAGTACTTTAATGAGTTCGATGGATAAGTCGGGAAACCTCTAAGTGCAACTTACAATAGAACGTTGCGACTTTGGTTTGGAATAAAGTCTAAGAATACAAAGACGTACATGAATATGTCTTGCATATGGTTTATGAAACATGTTTTGTTTGTATATCTCGTACTATTGTTCGGGCCATCGTAATTCAGAGGTCATGTAGTAAACGTTAGAGGAGCTAGGACACTTTAATTCGTAAATCCAGCAACTCGTCAATCCGTTTACCCAAATGAAACCCCTCACATGAAGCTCCCTACTAACATAGTACTTAATATGTGAAACATATATTTTGCTTACTTGATTATATGACATGTTAAGAGTTTATAAAATACTAAATAATCAAATAAAAGTTCATAAGTATTAAAAGTTCATAAATACTTACCTTAATATAGAATGCTTGAGTATTATAGAAAAAGGGAATATAAGCGGAGCTTTGACGTAGAATTTGTAATCTTCGTAAATCCGAGGCTACTTGAAGATTATAATGACGCCTTCTTGGAAACCCGAAGCTATTTGAAGATAATAACAAAGTCTTTTTGGAGACTTGAAGTTATTTGAAGATTATAACGACTCTTTCTTGAAAACTTGAAGAAAACAAGATCAAAACCTAGTTTTTTCTCAAGAACACAAGAGTGTTCTTACCAAAATCTAATAGAATTGCCTTTAGGGTTTAGGACTTTAGGTTTATAAGAAAGGAGGGTGCAAGAATTAGTGTAGGTTTAAGTTAGTATTTATAGGAAGAAATTAGGGTAGTTTTGTAAATAGATTTTTACACTTGTAATGATCTTAGGAATCAATGGCTAGGATCAAGCCACACAAGGGATGACTCCCCCCTATTGGCGGTTTGAAAGACTTAGGATAGATGACTTGGTCAATTTTGGTGTTATCCTGTTTACGGAGTGAGTTTTGGTTCCGTTAATCGCTAACCGTAAGTTGTTAGGTCACGAAACGTAAAACCGGGTATCGTAAAAATATGAAACTTGTAGGAATGATTTAACTTATCATTATACTCCATAATAAAATATAAAATGAGTGGTAAGTTCCATCGGGTTGCTTAAACACTGTTAAAACTGGAAACGCGAGTCTAAAACGCGTAATTCGTGAAACGTACGAAAGTTGCGTAAAACTGAGAAAAGTAAAGTGTAACTTTTCTGATATGACGATAATGAATTAAAATGACCTATAATGTCTAGACTGGGCTCAGTCTAGTGTCGGTTGATGTTAAATGTCCTTTAGACATAAAACCGTAAGCCTAAAAATCAAGGAATGATTTATAAAATCAAGGAATGATTTTTGGTCAAAGGAGGAGGGAAAATATGTTGACTTTTCCAACAATATAAAAGCTTCTAATCGTCTTAGAAAATGTGGTGCAGGTATAGGCTAAGGCTGCGGATAAGTAAAAGTGCTTAAAACGCAAGTTTAGTTCTGTAAGACACATGATCTATTTGGTAACATTTTAAATTAATTATCAAAAATTCCCTAATTGATTGTGAGGGTACTAAACATTAATCTGATGCGAGAAAAATTATCGCAGTTGGTTTTCGTTATGCGCAGGATGTTTAAACGACGTTTAAACCTAACGTATAGTTTCGTGATAACTTTTGAGAAAATGACCCGACGAGCGTCAAACTTTCACTTTATCATGGAAATAATTTATCTTACGAGAATATGAAAAAAAAAATTCAGGAATGAATAGTGAAAATGAATAGTAAATTTTTTGGGAATAGAACTTAACCTGAAATGCGAATTGTTACACGTGAAGACCAAACTCGTGCCAATTACCCACATTTATTCGCCGAGGCAACTCTGAAAACTATCACATCTTAGGATTTCGGGACGAAATCCAGTCTAACGGGTGGGTACTGTAGTATCCTGTAATTTCCCAGTCATTAATTAAATGTTAAACACAAAGTAATTCCATTTGAACGTTTAATAAACCACTTTCACAGGCTACATTTTTTTTTTTATTTATTTGCAACAACGAACTCATACTCACCAACTATTTGTACAACACTACCTACACAAGTTCACCTCGAACGGCTTACTTGCGTACCAACACTAAACTTACTAACGGGCTAATCAAACCCGACAATTTACTTGGGCCTTTATGAGCCCATAACATAAGCAACTACACCTTGTTTTTCTTTTGGGCTCGACTCAAACAAACACCTTATAACTCCTTTGGGCCTCAGCCCATGTCTAGCAACCAACCCAAGTATTTTTTTTTTTTTTTTTTTTTGTTCTTTCTTTTCGTGTGGCTGGAAAAACAAAAGAACAAACACACTCTAATATAAAACGCACCCTACAAATTTTATACACACACATTTGTTTAATAAACTCAAATACAAAACCCTAGATCCTAATCTTGTCAAAAGGACAAATGCCCCTTCCTAAATCCTTTTAACCCATGAATAAACCTAATGACCACCTAAGTCAACTCTTATGGAAACTACAAACCTTCTTCTTTGTTTTTCCCATGCGAATCTCAGACAAGGACGATTATGCAATGTCAACCCCTACACCAATTTGTACTAACTCTCTACTTAAGAGACACAAACCTTAACCATTTTGCACCACCAAAACAAAAACACTGAAACATATCTTCTTTCTAGTCTTAGGCTTTCTAGAGTCAAGAAGTCGTTTTTGGGTGAGCTTAAGGAGTCGGTCACTTTGGAAGCTTGGTTAAGCTCGAGTTCTCCTTGTTCTCTTTTGTTTCCTCTTAAGTATCTCACCACCACTTTTGGTGTAGTAAGCTCTCGACATATTTTAAACCAAACGGGCCCTTGATTTGGGCCTTAAGGCCCATTGACCCTTTCGTGTGGCCCATTTTGAAATAAGCAGTTTCAATGAGCTCAAAACAAGTCTTAGAAACATAACTCATTAAAAGAAAACTAAATTTTTCAATTTATTGATTTTTGGACTAAAAATGCAAATTTTACGAAACTTGGGTGAAAAGTGTAAACTTTGGAAAAAGAAGGAACCAACATTTTAATAACTTATCATCCACTAACTTTTGTTAAATATTTGATGATATCATTGTAAACTTCGTAACATCAAGAAAAGATATATTATGAGTAATAAGATGCACACAACTCAAAAGATATTTAGAAATCCTATTTTTGAACTTTAAGCATTTTACACACAAGCACCAACAATCTAACACTGAATAATAATTTCCAAACTTTCTCACATTGAGCCCTGAACCAACGAATCTAAAAAGTTGTCGTATTACTCTAGGTCGCAAGCCGGAACCGTTCACTTACATCACTTGATTACTACTTGACTACTGTATCACCGAGGTGAGTCCATAGTCTCATTTTTTATACGTTTTCAATCCCATGGAGAGATACATGCTACAAACCTGAATACAAGTATTTTTCTGTATGCTATCCTGATTGATATTGGCTAAATTATCACTGTTGCCACTAAAATACCCTCATATCATGAATCATTAATCACTTACGAGTGAACGCGAATATAGTGAATAGATCTATTGGCAGTTGACGCCTTATTTGTGTTAGCCGGAATAGTAACCAAATGCATTTTATTTGAGGAGTAATAAATAGTAGAATGTCAATCTTTTACACGAGGGCATCATTGGAGTGAATACCATGATTAAGGATAATAGACTGCGGGACCAAAATGTCAAGATCAAAGATCAAAATGGGTCTCAAATCTTAATGGCAATATGGCATGTCTGTAATGAAAAAGTGACCAATGAGGTTATTAAGGTCATTGATGCCCTTTAAAAATTAAAACAAATCCACGTATCCAACCACCCATCAAGGTTTTATTTTTGAAAAATAAGCGTAGTGTACTGTGTACATTCATCAATACCTAATACACACATAATATAAAGATAAAAGCACTTGTATATATAGAAAAGATTTAATGACGATAATGATCTTGTGATTTGTTAAGGGGGTCAACAAACTTGCTTAAAGCACAAAGATAAATACCATAAAATAATCAATCCAAGAGCATTCATTTTCAAATCGGTGTCAACCTTAAAATCATGACAACGATTTGAAAAGTTACTTTGTGCAATCAGTCATCCTTCTTTATATGTGTAATCACATTGAACTTAAAGACCAATTTGGTATCTTGCTAACTCTAGAAGCAACGAACTGCCTTCACGCTAATTCTTTTGGTATTCGGACCTTCATGTAACGTCAAATTCTATGCTCTAAACTATAGTAAGACAAGTAGCACACATTAGCTTCGGCTTGTGTGTTTACTCTAAGACTAAGCTCCGGTAAGAGAATAAGTTAATGTGATACAAATATGGTAATTAGTGAGTTAGACTGAAAGTGAAATAAATGCAGTAAACTGAGTGACCAAATACCTTTATTACTCTATCTGGCATTTATCTAGGCATGACGCGCCGAGTTACGTTTGATCTAGACATTAAGTGCGCGACATATATGTGGGTAGGAGTGTCAAAAAACCTGACCCGAACCCGACCCGGATCAGAACCTAATTAAACCTATTCGAGTTGGGTTACTCGGGTCAATAATTTTATTCGAGTTATTCGGGTCAACCCGAGTAACCCGAATACTAAATAAGGTCGAGTACGGGTTGAAAATGTTTGGCTAACTAGGGTTCGGGTCGACTCGAATAAGTTTTTTTTTTTTTTTTTTTTTTTTTTTTTTTTTTTTTAATATCCAATTTGTAAACTATCTTTTTAAACGAGTACAAATAGTCAATTTATTACACTTTACTCATATTCATGTACCCGAACCCGAATGTACCCGACCCGAATTGACCCGAACCTGATAACCCGAATTCATTTAGGGTTGAGTTAGCCTTGACCCGAACCTGACCAAACCCGACCCGATTAACACCCCTTATGTGTGGGGAACATATCCCCAAAATCCAGGTAGTTGTTCAGCAATTACTTGGTGGTCAATAGGATGTGTCATCCGGAAGACACATTAACTCTAGAACTAGGTGCGGTTTCTTCTTTGCCTAAACAACCGAGAATAACAATAGCGACCGAGAATAACAATAAGCAATGAGTCCTGAAGGACCTAAAAGCGGGTCAGGTCCATCAGACCTGAAACGTTGTCACTAACAATATAATCTCTCCGTCCCAAAATTATTGTCGCATAACAAAAAACACATTCTTTTAGAAAAACATCACTATCACTACTTTATCTCTCTTACTTTTTTGCCAAATGACAAGTTTACCCTTAACCAATTAATTAATACTTCATTAAAGTTTGTAATATTAATTTCAATCAAGGGTAATATAGTAAACTTTACCAAACTCCACTACCTATTCACTTTCTATTTTTGGTATGGGATAATAATTTTGAGACGCCCGAAATGAAAAAATAGAACAATAAAATTGGGACGGAAGGAGTAATTCAGTTAGCATAAAGAGTCGCATAATGGGGTGAACGGGTGAGCGGGGCATATATGTTAATTTGGAACGTGAAGAAATAAAACCAAATCTTTGGGTGGCCAACCTGTCAGATTATAGACAACGATGTACCCAACCAAACCAACCCCACTTCACATCTATGTTACTATAGAATTCTTTGGTCCCTTAATATAATACTTCATTGTCGTTTATGTTATGACTAATATAATACTTCATTGTCGTTTATGTTATGACTAGAAAAATATCCTCGACAAGTGTACGTGTGTTGAAGCAATTTCTTGCAACCGCTTCAAACAAATAAAGATAGCCTTCCGGTTGAACTTAGCTAGGGTTCTTCCGGCAAGCTTGGGTGTTGGTCCTTCCGACTATCGGAGGTCTTCCGGATATCTGCACAAGACAGCACACGTTAGGCTCGCCCCGGGTGTTATCCCAGGACCCACCTCCGGTGTGAGAGTAAGTATTTGGTATTCCGGAAGGGCTATAAAGTATGGTAAGAAATAAATGCAGGTTGTATATTAGTTGAGAGTAGTAAATGAGCTGAGTATTTATAGTACTCAGCCTCGATACCTGGAATGGCGGCGCCGCATTTTCAGGGAACATGTCCCCGACATAATCCCGTAAATCCTGGGGCGGTGGCGGCGGTGTCTGCAGCTGCCATCTGTCAACAGGTAAATGCCACCTGTCTTATTGCTTACAGTGATACTGGCCGGAAGGGTCATGTGTCTTCCGGTAGGTCCGGGTGGCTACGCGTCGTCCGGATGACCGGTCGACGTAGGCCGTTCGGACACATACGTCAACATGTCCCCCCCAGTATTGCATTATCGGTTGAAGATCGATGATGTAATACTTAAGGAATACTTTTATATCTTTTGTCAAATGCCTTCCGACACACATACGTGATGCCGGTATTGGTGTTAGCGAAGTATTAACGTAATACTTCGAAGGGTGTCTTATGACCTTCTGGCCCAGATCATTCGGACTAATGCTGTAGTTTCTTTTTGGTTTGGCCGATGGTTTAATACTTTAAGAGTTGTCCTTGACGTGACATGGTTTTGATGTGCAGAAGCTATCATTGTACTTCTCCCGATCCCCCTATTGGTTTACAACGTTTTCTTACAGTTCAGATTAGTAACTGTCTCTTGCTTGTGTCAGCTTGGCCTTATCTCCCGGGGGTTCCGGTTTGCCGAAGGCCGTTGGTTTCCTCTTTGGAGATCAATCGTTGCTTTTTCTCGATGGGCCAGGGTGTGTCGATAGTATGATATCTCAAACAATATTGTGGGTTCCTGTTAGATCCTCCCGAAGGATATGCCGCTAGGCTATAATATGTATGCACTGGTTTGACCGGGAGATGTCCTTTATTTACAATTCCTCATTATTTTATGGTTATCTAATAGAGATCTTAACTGAGAACTGTTGACACGTGCGCGCGTGCCCAACACATGCGTTGAGGCGTTGCCACGTCAGCGTCTTGCTAAATGTGACACCCCACCTTCTGCGTTCTTCCTATAAATAGGGCTACAGGTGTGTGTTTTTGACTACCGCAATTCCATATTTTCAACTGAGACGCCTTCCGGTATTGCTTTTCGACCGATTGTTGCAAGCCAGCTCGTGTTATTTTGCCCGTTCGATTTCCACACTTGTCCTCCGTCTTAAAAAGGTGCGTTTCGGTTCGTGCACGTTTTTTTTTTTTTTTTACTTTCGTTTGGTCACGTCCCTCTTCTCCTCGGTCAAACCACATCGGTTTTGCCCATTTCTACTTGCGAAGGTCCCCCAAGGGTCAAGGGACTCCTCTCAAAGTCTGTCAGAGGGGTTCGCCCTTTCGGCTAGACGAAAGGGCTGTGCGCAGGATTACATGGGCCATAGGAGTCTGTCGTGCCTGTATCCACGTCTGCCCCCGAAGGGTATGACGATGGGTTAATCGCCGAATGACGCCATTGGCTCGTACTTGGAGTGTTTTACTAGGGGTGGTTTCGTTATTTTAGTTGTACTTTGGCTAGTATGTATGTGCAAAATCTTCACCGTCCGACGTTTTTGCTTTTTGCAGCTATCACAATGTCTCAATACTTAAGGAAACCCAAGGTTAGAAAGGATGTGCCCGTGATCCAGAAGGATCAATCCTCCGAAGGGCATACGGCCGCTTCCTCTGCCTCCCAAGCTGCCATTCCGGAGGAGACGGTCGAAACGACGAGGGTCGAAGCGTCCGACCCAAAGGTTATGGAGGCCAGGAAAAGAAAACAGGACCAGAACGTTGTCCGGCCCGTTACTCAGTCCCAAACACAGGGGACTAAATTCCATCTTCATCCTGACTCGTCAGGCGGTGGTACATTCCGAGAGATTAAACGAAGTAAGCCAAATGAGGGAGCCGGTATGGCGGGTTCAAAAGAAAGCATCAGTGCTTCGGGCGCAAGAAAACAGCCGGAGGGGCCCAATGCTTCGGCCGACAAAAAACAGCCGGAGGGGCCCAATGCTTCGGCCGGAAGAAAACAGCCGGATATCCCCGGAGGTATCGGCGGGGGCTCTGCGTCGGAGACCACTGGTGCCGGTAAGTTCTCCCCCCTTTTTTATATTATTTAAGAAGTGTTGATCCCTGGCCCTTATCTTTGCTCCGACAATGGTTATTACTCAACTTTATTATTCTTTTGTGTGGGAAATGCAGGGGGTTCGTCCGCTGCCGCTCCCGGCCGAGGGAAAGACAAAGTGACTGATGAAGATGACTCGGCGTCCTTGCATGTGCCGATGTGGAAAGTGCGCAAGGATGACCGTCTGGACAGCTGGGAGGTCTGTCGGGATTTGATGCTGAACCTACCGACTCCGAAAGAAGAGTCATTTTTGGAAGGTTTGGGGGACGCCGAGGCCGCTCAACGGGCCTGGAAACTTTTGGGTATGGGGGCCGCTGCCCAGTCGAATTTGTTGCTTCGGTTCGAGGGCCTTCTTCATGACCACAACGAGTTATATCGTGCTCACCAACATTGCGGAAACCTCGGAAAGAACGGGGGTGAGCTCGAACAGCTGAGGGCTGAGCATTCTACTTGTATGGTGAGAGAGTCGGAGCTGATGGGACAGGTGAAGGATTTGGAGAAGTTGGTGGAGGATGAAAGGTTGGCCGCGGCGGAACGAATCAGTGCCTTGGAAGCTGATTTGGAAAAAGCTAAGGTTAACCTGGGTGAGGAGGTGAAGGACAATCTGGCCCTCCGGGAGCAAAAGAAGGACCTTATTGCCCGGGTGGGCCGCACTGAAGGGGATAGGTTTAGGGTTGTTAAAGAGGTCCTCCCGGAGGTCGTTCGTCGACTATTGGGTAGTTATGAATATAAGGAGCATTTGGCAGGACCTTTCAGCTTGTCCTCGCAATCCGGTTTCATGGAGGGCGTGGTTGTGGGCCGCACGCCGGAGGAGGTGGCCGCTGTCCTAGCCAAGACGGAAGATCTGGATGCAGATGCGGCCAAGAAGCTCGACCCATTGTATGATGGGTTGTTCACCGCAGAATATCCGTACATCAAGAAGGTCATCAGTTCCTATCTTAAGTCTCTTGATGAAATCCTGCAAATCTTCCCCGATCCTGAACCAGCTCCTTCTCCAAAAAGTCTAACTGCCGATGTCACCGCGGGGTCGTCTTTCGGGGCTCTTAAAGCCGGGGTTGCTAATGTCGAGGGTTCAACTGTTGGAAGGGATGAGTCGGCCCCTTGAATACCCACACAATTTGATTCAATTTGGTGTTGTAAGGCCTTCGAGCCAAGAACAATATTTTTATATCCGGATGACTGTAATAATTTATGACAACTAACTCGTATGGTCTATTCGTTTGTATATATTCATGATTATTCCATATTTCGTATGTGCTATGCTTCGTGTTTCGTGTTATCATTTGCTTGTTTCTGTAGTGCTTTTCTTTTTTGGTTTGTTGGTTTCAATGTTTACCTTGGAAGTAGGATTTTATTTTCCGGTTGACATGATGGGGTGTTCTATCGGAAATTTGAATGAACCTGTCGGATTTATGGACTTGCGATTATCAATGGTTGCCCTGTCCTACTTCCACCCCCCCTTTTTTTATTATTCTTATTATGTGTGGCACTGCATATGGAATGAAATGGGACAACTTGGATCTTCAAACGTGGTGCTGTTTTAGCATGTGGATCTATCTTTATTTTCCTTTATCTTCTTTCGACCCCCGAAACATGCCGGACAATTGTTGTCGTTCGGCCTTTGCCTAATTTATGAATCGTATCACTTGCCTGTTACTGCCTTTGCCATTTGCATAGTTTCGGAAATATATTTTTACGTTGGAGCAACACTCTTATGATCACGAACGTATAGCATTTGTTTGTTATTATCTTTACTATTTGCATGGTACCTCCTTTGAACATTGACCACAAAAATCTCCGGAGGGGGCCAGCCTCTCGTAGGGATCACTCTTCACTTATGTTCAAGGTATGACACACGATTCAGCTTTTCCGCAAGGATCACGGCAACCCCTTTTTGGGTATCAACCATCTTTGGACATTGACCACACACTCCCCGGAGGGCGCGAACCTCTCGGGGGGGCCATTTTCTAATTATGTCCAGAAAACAATGAACATTGATCACTAATCTCCGGAGGGCACGAACCTCTCGGAGGGACCACTCTCTAGTTATGTTCGAGATATTACAGGTGGTTCAGCCTTTCCGCCAGGATTATGGCAACCCCTTTTTGGGTATCAACCATCTTTGGACATTGACCACACACTCCCCGGAGGGCGGAACCTCTCGGGGGGGCCATTTTCTAATTATGTCCAGAAAACAATGAACATTGATCACTAATCTCCGGAGGGCACGAACCTCTCGGAGGGACCACTCTCTAGTTATGTTCGAGATATTACAGGTGGTTCAGCCTTTCCGCCAGGATTATGGCAACCCCTTTTTGGGTATCAACCATCTTTGGACATTGACCACACACTCCCCGGAGGGCGTGAACCTCTCGGGGGGGCCATTTTCTAATTCATGTCCAGAAAACAATGAACATTGATCACTAATCTCCGGAGGGCACGAACCTCTCGGAGGGACCACTCTCTAGTTATGTTCGAGATATTACAGGTGGTTCAGCCTTTCCGCCAGGATTATGGAAACCCCTTTTTGGGTATCAACCATCTTTGGACATTGACCACACACTCCCCGGAGGGCGTGAACCTCTCGGGGGGGCCATTTTCTAATATGTCCAGAATGTCTCAAGTATTCTTGGGAATGTATTCTGTCGAAATACATGCTCCCTCCCAATGTGGGGTAACGCATTTAATATTAAAAAATAGTTTTAATAAAAGGTCTTTTTTTTTCTTCTATTTTTGTTAGGAAATCACAAGCATTTCAAGGAGGTATTGTCGGAAAACTGCCCCCCTTCAACGGTGGGGAACTGCATAACTGTATTTCATTAGAACATCAAACCCTTTCGGGCGTTACAAAAGGTACAAAGAACTTTATTTATGTGAACATTTTTTTATCAGTCTCCCGTCCTGCTCTCGGCGTTTTTTTTACCCCTCCCTTCTTGACTTGTGTGTTCTCATACGGAAAACTTCCGGCCTTTTGAGAGGCTCATGCCTCTGGCGGATGGCGTTCCTATAGGCTTTGCTTCCTTGATATGCGACATTACTTGTCTTAAGTTACGAAAGTATTTGTGTTTCTTCCGTTAGCTTGCACATAATCGCAGAACAGAATAAAATGGTAAAGGTATTCCAGTGGTTATTTCGTATTGACAATTACCTGAGTTGTTACTCGTACCTCGGTGAGCCCGTCAGGGACTTCTCGATCACCACCCCGGTTCGACTTCCTACCGCCCCTTCTTCCAACGGTGGGTTCTTTCTTTTGCTCAGGCGGCATGTCTCCTTGCTTTTCCGCCGGTGAACGAGCTCTTTCCCCGATTTCTCGTTGTCTTGCAACAGGCTCCTCCCTCGTACCGGGATGCTTTCATACTTTTGTCCGAGTGGCCAATGTTGCCATGCCACCCGGTGTGGGAAATTTGATCATCGAATGGACAGTTGAAGGTACGGCCTGTAGCTTCTTCAAACCGATGCGTCCCAGTATGGCATTGTAGGGGGAAGGCGAATCGATTACGGCAAATTCCAAGTTGACTTTTCGGGACAATTCCTGGTTTCCGAAATAGACTTCCAGGTCTATTACCCCTCGTGGTCTAATGGGTTTTCCCGTGAATCCCATCAAGATTGTGCTAACCTCCTTCAATCGTGTCCTGACCGTTGGGTCTAGGCACTCGAATTGGTGCCCATACATTATTTCCATCGAGGCACCCGGGTCGACGTAGACCTCACGTATTTTCCTCCCCCCAGCTTCAATTTCGATTACCAGCGGTTCATCTGACATTTTCTCCGGGAAGATGGCTGGGAAACTTATCGGCACGTTCATCCATTCTTCTATCTTCGCTTCTTCCGTTTTCCGAGAGGTCCTAAAGCCTTGGATCATATTGATTATTTTCCCTTTATTCCCTTGGTTGTTACCCCCTTGGTTAGTTTTCCTTCCTTTCCTGAGGTCTTTTACCAGATGGTTCAGCTTCCCTGTACTCAGCGCAGTTCTTAACTCCTCCCTGAGTTGCCAGCAGTCGTCAGTGAAATGTCCTTTCTCCCCGTGATAGTCGCAATACCTGTCCTCGCAATCCTTCTGTGGCTTTCCCTTCGTTGGAGGAGGCTGCGGTAATCTCAGCTGGTGTTCTGTTGCCAATATTTCCTTCGGTGTCTTGGTAAGGGTGTCCAAATCGATTGGCCTCGTATCATTTCGGCGGACATCAGTTCGGCGAGGTCGATCCTCCCAGCGTTCCCGTACCTTGGGGCGATATAAGGTGCATAGTAATCGTTTCTTCGCCCTTTAAATCCGACCTTAGGGCTGTTCCGGCGGTAATCTCCAGCAGGGGGTTTTGACTGGTAGTCGCCCTTGTTTTGGTACGGGTTAGGCCGAGACTCCGTTCTCTCTCCTTTTGGCAATTCTGTCGTCCGGAAGGCTTCCTCGGACCGAACAAAATCATCGACCCTTTCCAACATCTCATCAACGGTCTTAGGAATCTTATCTGAGAATTTCTTGGCCAACTCTGGGCAGTGATGTCCATTCAAAAACGACCCGATTTGCATAATTTCCGGGGCGTCCGGGAAGTTGTTGGCCTCGCAAATCCATCTTTCCTTAAAGTCCGGAAGGCTTTCGTTCGCCTTTCGGTGAATTTTATTGATCTCCGTTAGGTCCTTGGTGCTTATCCTTAACATACTGAATCTGTTCAAAAACCTCTTCTGAAGCTCGTCCCAGCTATCAATGCTCCCCGTCGGGAGTTTATCAAACCATCCTCTGGCTTTCCCGTCCAGAGTTTGTTGGAACATTCGACACCACACGGGCATTGGGCCACTCTTCATGATTTCCTGCTCCAGTGAAACGGTTGATGTGGTCATCCGGATCGGTGGTTCCTTGGTATGGTTTCAGGTTCGTCGGTATTTTGTGCTTGGGGGATGAAAATTCTATGATCCTTTTCGTGAACGGGCACTTGATCATTTCCTTGAATGGTTTGCTCAGATCGTCGTTCGCCTTTTTTCCTTTCCCGTAGCTCGAATCATCATCCGCCTTTTTTCCTTTTCCGTAGCTCGAATCATCGTCCGCCTTTTTTCCTTTTCCGAAGAGCGACCCTCCGACATCTTCTTCCTCCGAATTTTCATACTCATCGTCGAGCCTCAGCATTTCGGGGCTCACCAGGTTGCGATTGCCTGGCTGCTTGAATAGTTCTTTCAAGGCCGAAAGATGGCCCGCGATCAAGGCTTGGGCATTTGGAGGATCCTGGTTCCCTCCGGATCCTCCGGGTCCTTCTGTGTTCCGAACAGGGGTGAAGAGGGGTGTAGGACCCGTCTCCTCGAACGTTTCAAATGTTGGTGTAGGACCTGTCATTCAGAACGTCAGGTAGATCGAGCGGAAGGTCCCACGGATGGCGCCAATTTATTGAAGCAATTTCTTGCAACCGCTTCAAACAAATAAAGATAGCCTTCCAGTTGAACTTAGCTAGGGTTCTTCCGGCAAGCTTGGGTGTTGGTCCTTCCGACTATCGGAGGTCTTCCGGATATCTGCACAAGACAGCACACGTTAGGCTCGCCCCGGGTGTTATC
The DNA here is from genome assembly GCA_021014915.2 of Artemisia tridentata subsp. tridentata. Taxonomy (NCBI): domain Eukaryota; kingdom Viridiplantae; phylum Streptophyta; class Magnoliopsida; order Asterales; family Asteraceae; genus Artemisia; species Artemisia tridentata. Next base: position 191,323,756 of record CP139509.1, on the reverse strand, counting down.
CCAGGACCCACCTCCGGTGTGAGAGTAAGTATTTGGTATTCCGGAAGGGCTATAAAGTATGGTAAGAAATAAATGCAGGTTGTATATTAGTTGAGAGTAGTAAATGAGCTGAGTATTTATAGTACTCAGCCTCGATACCTGGAATGGCGGCGCCGCATTTTCAGGGAACATGTCCCCGACATAATCCCGTAAATCCTGGGGCGGTGGCGGCGGTGTCTGCAGCTGCCATATGTCAACAGGTAAATGCCACCTGTTTTATTGCTTACAGTGATACTGGCCGGAAGGGTCATGCGTCTTCCGTAGGTCCGGGTGGCTACGCGTCGTCCGGATGACCGGTCGACGTAGGCCGTTCGGACACATACGTCAACAACGTGCTAAGTTAATATAAACGGATTCTACAAATTTTGCCGGAAAAGTTCATGTTAATCTCCTAGATTATTAACAGAGTAATAACTATCCAACTCGAGTCGGATAAAGATTCAAATTGGACTTAGACCAGCCAATTGCTTAGGAAGGTGGCCTCACGATAACTCGTTTTGTGGGCACCTTTTCACAAACAAAATGACAAACACGATACCACATAGAAACACAACTAGCTAGCTTCAAAACATGATCAAATCTCGAAAATAGACTCCAACCATCTATTTGATTGAAGGAGCCAAGTCAGCCAACCATTAATTACTACTAGTAACTTACATTATATTGAACCACAAAGAGAAAGATTGCATTCTGGTTGTCCCCAAAAACAACAAAGTGGAAGCAACAAATAGTGGTTTACCTGCAAGCGCATACAAGAACATTTTGCCCCATGGTTGCTTGGCTATGAAATTTTCCTTACCAACAGCTATTCCAACAGACTAATGCATTCCATGGCCTTAGCTCGAAGCATACGGTTAGCTTTGTCATTCGCGTTAACTGATATTTATTTCAAGTAGGGCCAAACTACATCATAGTACTTTTGGAAGAGTTCCTATTGATGCACCTAATACTGACATTAATCATATGAGCTACATAACAACATTATACCTAATGATAGTTAGCATTACAATATGTTGACTGACTTGTGATTAAATTAGCAACTGATACTAGAGCTGTTAGAGCCCCTTCTTTTGCAATTTGTTTACCATTCTGAAACCATCATGAACACCATGTAAAACTACTCAGAGGCCCCTAATAATGGATATTAAGTATGATAAGCAATCTTAATTATGTTCGCATATGTTTTTCTTGTCCTCCAGGAGTTTTACCTGTAGTAGTACAAGCAGTTAGCTAAGTATTCCATCCAGGTAAGGGGTCAAAATATCAGGGGGGCAGTTCTCACTTAGATTTAACACAGTAGAAGCATACTTCACGTTGTGGCACTGGGGTTAAGGGAGCTAGTTAACAGACTTGATGCAACAAGCTAGGGTTGCTGCAGGGTATGACAAAAGGGTTGCTTCTAAAAGCCATCCTAACGACATTAGGCAAGAAATAACTGTAAAAAAAGATACACCATGTACAAAAACTAATCTCGGAAAATGCATTGCTACAGAAGAAAAGGAGAAGGTAGGGTAAAAGATCAATAGATATCTAAGTCATGCTGCCCATTCCAGAACTAAAACATTTTTTTTTTTTTTTGACAAGTTGCTTCAGTGGTAAACCAAACCTATTTCTAAACCCACAACCCAGGATCAAACCCGGGGAAAACCCATACACAAGTCTCAATTTGAGTCCTTGTGTTATCATGTAGGAGCAAGGTTATAAATAGCGTGAGGCGTGGTGTGGCGGCATGGCCAAGCCTCACGCCTTAGGAGCCATGACGAAGCCATGGCGTTTTATAAAACGTGACTTAAAGCGGCACAATATATTTAAAGATTTATATATTTATATCATATTTCATATATATCGAGTTTACAAAAAATGATATACATAAGAAATAAAGTCAACAAACTATCCTTGCATGTAATCTTCTTCATTTTTTTCAAGAAAACCTTCTTTATCGAAGTTGAATTCAAAATATTCCCCGCCCTCTACTTGTTCTTCATCCGATTTCACAAATTGATTTAAAAACTAATTAGGAACCCTTATCTGGTATAGGAGCTTATCCTGAAAGTGAAAACAAATAAAAAGATACTAGTACTACAATAAGATTTAATCCAATCTAATCTAATATAAATGAAATTAGCGACTTTTTCAAGGATACAGATAGAAATATAAGTACATAATGAAGACTAGTTACAAACTAATAACTTGTACGAATTGATAAGAATTTAATATATTTACACTATTTTGCCAAATCTTTAAAAATATGATATTGATACTTTAGTTAAGATACCAAGCCCAAATCCAAATCAGGCCCAAATTTCAAATACTAGTAAATCCCCTAAACGCTTCAAAAAAAGAGCACCACACCTCGCGCCTTAGCGTTTCTTATCACGCCTCATCTCACGCTGAAGCCTTGGTCTATTTCGTAACATGGATGTTACGCTTCGAATCACGCCTTAGCAGCACCATGACGCGCCTTTTAGAACCCTCGAGGTAAATAGCCCAATACAAACATAAGAGAATCCCTAAAAGCATTCAAATCCTTTTAATATGTTTTAGCATTAGTGAGGTAAGCACATTCTATCACAACTTCAAATTGTTGGTAGTTTTTGCCAAACAATCTTCAGCCAAGATTCACGGTCATGACTCAGGCCAACAGGTAGTACAAGCTAAGGATAAGCTTGCTGATAGACGTGCAAGATTTGTTCAAAATGGGACCATATACATAATGAGTCATCCCTCCTTTAGTGATTGGGATAAGGAATAGAGTGCTTAGGTTATTATATATCTAGGTAACTTAGCATGTAATGAATTCAATATTTGGTCCATGAATGAGTAGTTAGCAAACAAATTGAATGCCAATATTGCTATTCTAGTAGCCTGAACTCGAAAAAATGGAAGTCATCATCGCTGAAGCTAGGGCTGGCAGCACACGACCATGGTACTGAACTTGCAAGTCTCATACTAAACTGGTCCCAATTGCATTAATGGCAGCCCATCCCACACTTGGGTGAGGGTCTTCAAATGAATTCATGTTTACCACGTGTTCCAATTTTTTATTCATCATCTGCAGAGGTCGTCGAAAAGGCCATAAACCATAGTGGAAACTGTTTTGCATTATAGTAAACATAAAACACAAGTAGATGGATGTGCCAGTACACTTGGTTTAAGCCCTAACAATCATGAATGGAAAAAGATAATGCCACAACGATAGTACAAGTATATTAGATATGTTAGCAAACAAATTCACCCACACAGGCCGCATCTTTAACATAATAAGAATCAAGTTAATCACATTATCCAATCATACATGAAAGAACCTATGATAATCAATCCGCAAAATATGTTATTACCTTTGAGCACCCTCAGCAATTTGTGCAAGTGCAACAAGAGCGGCGAGATCCATCTGCTACTCGAGCCAAAATACGCAGGCAACTGCTCAGACCCAACAGGAACAATAATATTCCCACCCAAAGCAATCGCCAACTTATCTAAACACTCCTGACCAACTCGACAATTATGCGACTCCCCAGCATCCTCATCCTGATTCTCCACCAAATGCCGTACAGCTTGATCTTCAATATCCAACAAAATCCTCATCAAAATCGCAAACAACCTACTAATAGGCAACTTCCTCAACATCCCAGGTGCCCTTTCCATCGTTTCCGCTCACGTTATCAATACTTCAGTTGCTAAATGCCTTGCCCCTTCCTCCAAACTCAATCCCAACTACCCTCTTAAAGCACAAAGTCCAATTACTACGACTTTTCTCAATTTGCCCTTCACTTTTCACCATTTTATTCCTGGGCCTGCACAGGAGATAAAAAAGGAGGTCGTCAGGGCAAAAGGCACCAACGTGTTAAGTTATAAGACATCAAATGAGTTTCAAAAGAATTATATATATATATATATATATATATATATATATATATATATATATATGAGTTTCAATATATATATATATATATACAGTATAAACATATCAATGAGCTGAAGGACACACCAAGTGTATTTTAAAGAATACAATTTCTAAAGAAACGAACAACACAATATTAGCGTATCAAAACAACCAAGTTCAACATGTTTTGGCCAAAATACAAGGACATGCTTTGACTAGTCAATCATTAGCACTTAGAATAAGGCCGCCAATCTCTACTGTAAAATTTTCTAATTCATCACATTTTGCCCAAATTCTGAACAACAAAATAAACTAGATAATTCCTATTACCGAATTTGGTCTATTCTCACCAAGAATTTTGACCAAATCAAGACAGCAGAGCAACGAAAACAAACTCCTCAACAGCCGGAATCTCATCAATCTTCTTCAAAGCCTCTTTGGTCAGATACTCATTTACACCAATCACCATGACCGCTTGTTTTCTTGGCGCGGGGCTACCAACACTCATAGAATTAAGATTCACATTTTCTTCACCCAATATACGTGCAACACGACTAATGGTATTAGCCTGATCAACTTGTCTACAAAGTATAATATTTCCGTCCAAACTCACATCCACCTCAAAAGCACCTACTTTTGTCAAATGTGGGACCCCATCTTTCACCTTCCCTTGCATTCTTATTTCACTAAACTCGGATACTGCCATTGTGAAACGTGATTCGACGTTAGATATTCGAACTATGATTTCGAGTGGCTTCTGAGATGACCCGTCTAATGTGTCCCGTTCTTCATTCCGGATACCTTTGGCAACCAAATTGCGGACTAATGGGGTGTCAAGATCATCTGTTGCTCTTGAGGATGTGCATGTTATCTTTGAAGATCCTGCGCCACTTCCATCTGCTACTAATTGTACAACTAACCTATGGAGTTTTTCAGCGAGTGTAAGATACAGTTCTGTAAGTACCTGCAACGAAGGTCATAACATCAAAATAAATAAAGTCACTAAAAAGTTTTGAATGAAAGAATTTTACGACAGATGTTTTTCTTCTTATGGGAAAAGAATGGCCACAAAAGAAGTCGAAAGCTTGAAGCTGACAGAGTTTTAAAGGAATATAATTAGAAACCGTCTTTGTGATTGGTGAAAACTGACAACTTCTGCAATACCATTTTGAAAATTAACTACACATTCACTGAGAGTAATTACATTGCCTTATGTACACAAGATCATACTATTTTTTCATTATTGCCGGCTGTTTGAGACATTCAAGTGATCAAGTCAAGAGACCAAGTGCTGGTTCTATAGTGAAAAGATCAAGAGCAGCCTGCAAGTACGCTGTACACAACAGTTTCAAGCAATTCACATGAAAATGGGTCATTTGAGTTGGTTTTATCTCAAACGGGTCAAATGTTTAGGTAAAAATGAAACAAGGTCGAACATGTCAGAACTATCCAAAAGTTTGTTTCTAATGCATACACCCTATCAAATCATTTCTTAGAACTTTTTAGATTATTCTTGTAAAAACATTGTTTTGTACTCCTAACGAATAAATTTATAATAATTTATTTTAATAAATGGACAAAAAAACTGGCCCGTTTTGACCCGTTACTAACACCGACCAAACTATCATTTATCAGCACCCTCAGTAACAATAATTAATGCACAAGCTGCCCAGTTTGCAATAAAATTGTTTTTGTAATCACAGGTAATGCTTTACGTTTTGTCTAGAATTGAAAAAAAAATGGACAAAAGTGTTTCAGAGAAAGATGCATACAACCTCTTAAACATTTATTATTCAAGCTTTGAGTAGTATTACCTCAGCAGAAACCATTGGACAAGTGAGTACCAAATCAGTACCAGAATGCCTTTTAACGCATATGTACCTTAGCGAGTGATTGACATGAAACACAAAAGTGGCAATTGCTTGCTCGCTAAAGGGACAACCATTCAATTTTAGCTTTCTTAATTTTGGGCACCCTTTTGATAGCTCCAGAAGTCCAGTATCTGATTCTCCTGTACAACTTAGAGAGAGATGTCTCAGATCATGACCATATTCCCCAATGTATCCCAAACCAGCATCCGTCAATCCACCAAGACAAAGCTTCAGATCTAGCCTTTCGAGTTTGCTGCAACCCATTAGCATAGCTTGAACCCCATTGTCTAGTGGTGAATCTGTTTCTTCGATACCCAAGTACCCAACCATATACGGAAATCACGAAGATTCTTCAAATGAGTTCCTACACACTCGAGAGCTTCATTTGAAATTTCTAAGAGTCGAACATCTAAAAATCCAAATTAGGACATGCTTTTACCAGAGCCATAAGTCCCATGTGAGTCACCCGCCCCTCATGGATAAGTTTGCGCAATTTCTTGCAAAACTCACCAATAACTTGCAATCCCTCGTCTCCACATATATCCTGGGTAACCAGAACTTCCAAACTGGGACAGCTCTTAAAAAAGTAACACTGGCAATTTGGTCGAATATCTATACATAAGAGATTCAATTCACGTAGCCGATTCAAATAAGGGGCTAAAAAAGGGAATGAAGTTACGGGCAAATCCTCAATACATAAACCACGCATATTCGGGGGAAACTTGAAACCACTAAAGTCTCCATGTTCATCAAAAATAGCGTGACCAAAATAGTCCAGCTTCTTAGCATGGCGAAGGACTTTTCTGAAAAAATTTAGCGATTTTGGAAAAATATTTAGAGATACTAAAGAGTTGCTACATTTGTTTGCAAGACGTGTAACATCTTTCATATCATACCTATCAAATGCGTAATCAAAATCCAACGACTCAATAACCGTGTTACGCAAAGCCAACTCATGTAACCATTTCCCATTGGCAGTACCATCTATGTCATTCCTTTCTAAACGCAAACTTCTCAAATCAACACAATACCTAGCGACATCCACTAAACCATCCTCGGAAAACATTTTACACCCGCGAATCTCTAAACTCCTTAAATCACAACCACGGGTTGTGGCCAAGAGTTGGAGATCAGAAGGAGACACAACCATGTTCCGGATACAAAGTGATTTCAAACGCTTAAACTCAACAGCTATCTGTTCAATCCATGGGGTAACCGGAACACGACATTTCTCAGGAGTACTAAATCCATAGGAATAAGACTTGCGTTAACGACTCGAGATTAGGGAATCTTAGACTTAAACGAGAGGGGTCTTTGAGGTAATGCACATGGACAGTGAGGTGCTTACGCGTTAAGGAGTCGATATCTAAATATTTCTTAGAGACTAATGAAACAGAATTAAGGTTGTCATTGTCGTGTATGTAAGGCGTTACACAAACACTTGCTCCATGTTTTTAGGGTTTCAAGTATAATAACTAAATGAGAAACAAGAAGAAAGAGAGCCTTACCGCCGCCGGTGACCGGAATTTTGAATCGCCGGAAATGAAGTTAGAGCACAAGGTGTCATCAACTAGCGTTAAAGTTTCAGTCAGTGGTTCAAATTAACTAAAAAAAAAGACCACTTAATGCATGTGATTAGGAAATTACCATTATAACTAAGAAAGTTTGTGTATAAATGGTACTTCCAAATTTTTTTAATGGTTCATGGCTATATGAAAATTACAAAATCGCAGGTTTTGAAATAAACTAATTGTAAATCAACTTCCTGTTGCATATAAAGTTTTGTCTCTCATCTAACCGTTTTCACACTTTTTTTCCTCCATCACTAAAAGCTTTAAAATCAATCAATAACACTATAAATTGTGAGCTATTTCAAAATCCAATCTATGTAATTGATTCCATTTTCAATTCCGCATCTATTGATGTTGTTTTCCCCAATTTTTACCATGTTTTCATATAAAACCCAGCTTTGATACTTTTGGCGCCAAAATTGATTTCACAATTTATCATTACTGTTATCCTTCTATCTACCTCATACTCATTTCCTGTTATGTTAATTGCCTTATTAGGTCATTAGTAAGGTCAATTTGGTTTTTCCGCTATTTGATTGTAAACCCTAAGTCATGAGAACTAAGAGAACTATTAAAGCGCCTAGGCGATTTGATAATTCTGTACCTAATACTGTTAATACTGTGAATAATAAGAAAATTGGAACAAAAAAGAGTGGAGATAAGGCTGTTGATGATTGTGATATAGTTGGGGGAAAGGATATAGCTAATAGTAATGAGTCTAGTGGTAATAAGAGTATTCTGGATAATAGTTGTAGTTCTGGGAATGATTTGTTTGGTGATGGTAAGCAAGGGCAAAGTGGTGCTAGTAAAAGTGGGGGACATACTTTTAGTGATAAGAATGATGTAATTGGTGAAGAGGAAAATGGTAATAAAATAAATGGAGATCAGAATAGTAAGTCAGGGGAAGAAGAAGTTAGCATTGATAAGGTTCAAGGTGGGAAGGAATCAAGTGAATTAGCTGCTGGATCTGGTACTGAAGATAGTAGTAGGCCTGCTGAGAAGGAAGATGCTGCTCCTAAGGTAACCAAGTCTTATGCTAGTGCTACTTATGGTAATCAACTTGATATGTCTAGGAAACTGTTTGAGGTTCCAACTGAGGTGGATGAGAATGGATATGAATATGTTGTATTTGATGAAATAATGATTGATGAGGGCTGTAAGAAATGGGAATTGACTTTATGTGGTTATTTTGTTGGGCATAACATGACTGTGAATGAATTGAGATATAATCTGAGGAGAATGTGGGGAAGAAAGGGTTTTAAGGACATTGTTGATGTGAATAATGGTGTGTATTTCATGAAGTTTCATAATGCTGAAGGTCTTGAGTCTGTGGTGAATAGTGGTCCTTGGATGGTTAATAACAAAGCTTTTTTTGTTCAAAGGTGGGATATACATGTATGTTTGGATAAGAGAGAGCCTGTGCAAATACCTGTTTGGATCAAAATGTGTAATCTACCTTTGGAAGCATGGACAACACATGGTATAAGTGCTTTAGCAAGTAGAGTTGGTAAACCATTGGTTATGGATACTGTAACAGCAGATATGTGTAGGTTAGGAGTTGGAAGAGTTGGGTATGCAAGAGTTATGGTAGAAGTTTCACTAAAAAGTGTTTGCCTGATGTTATTGAAATGGTTTATAGGAATAGGGATGGAGGAGAAATATGTAGGAAAACTGTTAAAGTAGAGTATGATTGGACCCCACCAAGATGTTCACATTGCTGTGTATTTGGTCATAATGATAAAGAGTGTAAGGTGTGTGAATGTATTGACGTTCCTAGTGAGGAGCCTAGTGTTGTTGATAAGACTAAAGGAAAAGAGAATGGTTCAGGTGAGGATAAGGTGATAGATGGAAAGCAGAATGATGGGTTTGAAGAAGTTAGGTACAGGAAGAATAATGGAGATGGTAATAAAGGAAAAGGTCCTGCTAACAAAGCTAATAAGCAAGGGTTGAACAGAGGAGAGGGCAAACAGAATGTGAAGCAGTCTCAGTTTGTGTATCAAAAGAAAGTCAGTAAGGAGCAAAGTGAAACAAGCAACAAAAACAAATCTCCTATGAAATCTCCAATGAAGAATAATAGTCCAAATACTCCCAACAATGGTAGTCATAGGAAGGCTTGGAAGGTTCAGGGTGAGATCCTAGAAGAATTGAAGAGATCTGCCAATAAATTTGCTAGTTTAGAGGTTTTTGATGAAGATGTGGAAACTAGTGATGATATTAGAGAAGATAAGAATAAGAATGTAAATGGTATAGAGGAAAATGATGTTTTACCTGATAAGAATGGAGTAGCACAAGGTATGGAAGGGGATGTCATAGAAGGTATTGATAAAGGGATACTTGGGAACCACTAACTGTCTATATGGATCTCAAAATTGGATGCTGGAATATCAGAGGTCTTAGTACCACTGATAAACAAAATGAGGTTAAGAAGTATATTGATGATGAAAAGTTGAGTATATGTGGTATTATTGAAACTCAGTTAAAAACAAAAAAGTTGCAGAAAATTGGTGATAATATCTTTAAAAAATGGGATTGGGTACATAATATGAGGTATTGTGATAAGGGTTGCAGAATTATGTTAGGCTGGAATAGTGAAATTGTTAATGTTAATGTTGTTCATTACTGTAAACAGTCTATATTGTGCAAAATAGAAACCATAAATGGTAATATGGCTATATTTTGTACAATCATTTATGCTGCTAACAGTGGTAATGAGAGGAAGGAGTTATGGTATGAATTGGGGCAGTATAAAAGGATGGTGGGCAAAGATCCATGGGTTATTATGGGAGATATGAATGTAACTCTTGAGCCAAATGAACATTCAGCTGGTAGTTCAAACATGACAAGAGATATGATTGAATTTAATGAATGTGTGAATATGATTGAAGTGGAAGACATAACTAGTACTGGGCTATTTTACACTTGGACCAAGAATCTGCATAAGGCTAAAACTAGTGATAAGACTGGTGTTCTTAAAAAGCTTGACAGAGTTATGGGAAGTGAAGACTTTATTTGTAAGTTTACTAATGCTCATGCTATATTTCTTCCATATCTTATTTCAGACCATTGCCCTGTTGTGTTAGTTATCCCTAAAGTTGTTCAGCCAAGGAAGAAAGCTTTTAGATTTGCTAATTTTATTACTGATAAAGAAGAGTTTCTTGAAGTGGTTAAACAGTATTGGGGGGCAACTAGTACAGGGTGTCAAATGTTCAGAGTTGTGAAGAATCTTAGATTTCTTAAGAAACATTTGAAGAAGCTAGCATGGAAGAATGAGGATATTTTTGAAAATGTGAAAAGTATTAGGGAGGATTTGAAGAAGGTGCAAGCTAAAATTGATAAGTATCCAGATAATAAAGGTCTCAGAGAAGATGAAAGCAGAATCATAAGTCAATATAATGAAGCTTTGAAGGAGGAGGAGAAGTTCTTGTTTCAGAAAGCTAAGATTAAATGGTTGAGCATGGGAGATAGAAACAATGCTTTCTTCCATAGGGTGCTAAAAGGAAGGAATCACAAGAATAGGATTAATGCTGTCCATGATGAACAAGGTGTTAGACATGAAGGAGATCAAGTGGCTGCTCAGTTTGTTAAACATTTTAAGAATTTCTTGGGTATAACTGTCCCAGTGGTGAACACTCTTGATGCTAATATTCTGTTTACTACTAAGCTCAGTACTGATGAAGCAGATTTTATGGTTAGAGAGGTCACTAACAGTGAGATTAAGAAAGCAATGTTCCAAATTGATGACAATAAAGCACCTGGCCCTGGTGGTTACTCAGCTCATTTCTACAAGAAGGCTTGGCACATAATTGGTGATGATGTCTGCAAAGTTGTTAAAGAATTTTTTGATAATGGAAAGTTTTTAACAGAGCTGAATTCCACATTGATTGCACTTGTTCCTAAGAGTCAAACTCCTGCCAAAGTATCTGATTACAGACCTATAGCATGTTGTAATGTCATCTATAAGTGTGTAAGCAAGATAATCACTGAAAGAATGAAGAAGTGTCTAGGAAAGCTTGTAAATAAGAACCAAAGTGCTTTTATTCCTAATAGGCAGATCCAAGATAATATTCTGATTTCTCAAGAGGTATTAAGAGGATATGGGAGAAAGGAAGGTCCAAGTAGAGTTGCACTGAAGATTGATTTACAAAAAGCTTATGATACTGTGAATTGGAATTTTTTGGAAAATATTCTGCATGGTTTTGGTTTTCACAGGAAAATGGTTCAGTGGATCATGAGATGTGTGACTACTACCTCATTCTCCATCTGTGTTAATGGGGAGAGCTGTGGTTACTTCAAAGGGGGGAGAGGGCTCAGACAAGGGGACCCAATGTCCCCTTACTTGTTTACTCTTGTCATGGAAATTTTAAATCTTTTAATGGTTAGGAAGGCTGAAAATGATAGCAGATTTCAGTACCACTTTGGGTGCAAGAAAGTGAATCTAACTCATGTGTGTTTTGCTGATGATCTTCTTATGTTCTGTCATGGAGATAAAGATTCAGTGACTGTGGTTAAAGAAGTTATTGAAGAATTTGGTTCCATTTCTGGGTTGCAACCTAATTATAACAAGAGCACTATCATATTTGGCAGTGTTCATGAGGATATTCAGAAGGATATATTGGAGGTTGTGCCATTTAAAGTGGAGAAGTTGCCTGTGAGATACCTTGGTGTTCCTTTGATCACTAAAAGGATAGGTGTTAAAGAATGCAAATATTTGATTGATAAAGTCAGAAACAGAGTTCTTAATTGGAAAAATAAATGCTTATCTTATGCTGGTAGGCTACAATTGGTGGCTTCTATATTGGAATCAATTCATGTCTACTGGGCTACTGTTTTTCTACTTCCTCAAACTGTTATTAATGATATTAATAGGCTCCTAAAAGGTTTTCTCTGGAATCAAGGTGAGCAAGCAGATGGCAAAGCTAAGGTTGCATGGAAAAACTTGTGTAAACCAAAAGTTAAAGGGGGTCTTGGGTTGAAAAACTTAAGTGTTTGGAATCAAGCCATGATCACTAAGCACCTCTGGTACATTGCTGTGGATAAAGATTCTCTTTGGGTGAAGTGGGTTAACACATTCAAATTGAAAGGAAGAAGTATTTGGGAAATAAGTGAGGAGGCTAATGACAGTTGGGGATGGAGAAATATTCTTAGAATGAGGCAAGATGTAAGAGCTCATATGGTCAAAAAGTTGGGTAATGGGACAAGTACTTCAATGTGGTTTGATAACTGGTCTGGAATTGGAGCTGTTAATGCATACATCACTTATAGAGATCTATATGATGAAAGATTCAAAGCTGATATGACTGTTAGGGAGTTTGTTGAAATCAGTAATGGAAGATGGCCTAATACATGGATTACTAAGTTACCAGTTAATGATGTGTCCCATAACATTGTACTTAATGATGAGCAGCAGGACAAGTTGATGTGGAAGAATTGTGAAGGTGTTGTGGGTAAGTTTTCTGTTAAACAAGTATATAAAGATTTGTTATACACTGGTGATGCAGTCTCATGGAGCAAACTAGTTTGGTTTTCACAGAATATACCTAAGTATGCATTTATTCTGTGGTTAGCCATTCAAGGGAAACTGACAACTCATGATAGGATAAGGAAATGGGGATCTTATGACTTGATGGTGTGTTCACTATGCTATGAGGAAATGGATTCACATGATCACTTATTTTTCAAATGTAAGTTTTCTAATGGGATGTGGAGTAAGGTGCTAGAGAAAATACATGGTATGCAGTGGGCTGATATGGGTTGGCAAGACTTAATTGGACAATTTTCTAATATGTATAATGGCAGTTCTATTGGTAGTGTGGTCAGAAGATTATGCTTGGCTTGTTGTGTGTACATGGTATGGCAGGAAAGGAATTATAGGATATTCAGAGATGAGAAGAGAAGCATGGAAGTTCTTTTTCAAAACTTATGTGATACAGTCAAGTGTAGATTGAATAGTTTGAAAGTCAAAAAGACAAGTGCTACTATTAGTGTTGAGAAGGAGTGGGGTGTGACTTTTAGGTACTCTTAAAGTGAATAATGGGGTTTTATAAGTGATGTATGGTACTGTTATTGGTGTATTCTGGGTAAGAATGTATATGCAGATGGCTAGTACCTTGGTGGTATTCCTAATGGTTAAAGAGGTTTTGACCTATTACTGTGGATCCAGTTGGGGTAATAGTTTTTGGTCAGATATTCTCTTTGATATTAGTCTATACTACCATAATGTAGTTTCCTGCTTTAGAATGGGATCTCCCTTCATCAGAATACTTCTTCTGATGGTTTATCATCCAACATTGGTTCATTTGGATGTGCAGAGGTGGTGTTTTTGATTTCTCTGCTTGTTTTTAAAGGTCTTAACCTTCTCTTCAGATTTCTGATTATATGGAAACTGAATGAGTTGTGTTCACTTAAGATGATGGCTCTGTATCTTGGGGTTCAAGAAGTTCACAGTTGTCTTTTAGCTTATTCCTTCTCTTATAGGCCTTTGTTAGGTAATAAGAGGGGTGTGTAGGTCAATTGGCAGTCTATGTATTTTTTGAAAACCATAAAGTGAGTTTCCATCTGTGTAGGGTAAAGTGAACAGGTGTGGTGGTGCATGTTTCTAGGAATTGTGAGGAGTGAAAGATGAACCTACATGGTCCTAGATATGCACTGCTAAGGAGGTAATGGTTGGTACTCACTGCAAGGTGTGTGTTCCCAACTGTGTGAAGCCATTGTTGTAGATGGAAATGTAGCTCAGTTGTTATAGCCCTTGTAGTGGAGAGGTTATGGGTTCCTAGTGAAGCCACTAATCTAGCTTATCATGGTTATTGTGGTGGCAGGTTGAATGATCATGATAAGTAGATAAGGTGGAAATGTAGCTAGATGGTTATTGGTGCATAAAAAGGTGATTTTGATGCTGCAGTGAGATGATTTGCATGCAGGCTTGTTTGGTATTGAAGATTGTATGAAGCATGTTTGATTCTTGTTCTGAGTCTTTATTATCTAAGATGTTTTAGTGTTCTCTGTTGTATTTTATATGGTTGTATTCTCAAGAGTTATAGGCCTGTCTATATCTCTTTTATTGATTGTATGAGCCATTGTTATTAATAATATATGTTCACCTTTTGCGCAAAAAAAAAAAAAAAAAAAAAAAAAAAAAAAAAAAAGACCACTTATTATAAGTCTACCTTAACTAAATATTTTGAGCCCCACTTTTATCATAATTAAACAAAAAAACTGAGTTAAAGATTAACTCATCACACGGTGCGGAAGTTAAAGCTTAACTCACAAAAAAACATCACCTTCACGCAGCGTTAAAGCTTTAACGCAATGGTTTAACGTGGTTTTAACGCAGTGGTTGTGTGGGTAAAGCAGCTTTAACGTGGAAATGTTAAGCTTTCACTTGATTCTTGAGTGATAATACCGAGTGCTCTTACGCTCTGTTTTCAAGTCAAATTTTTAAAGAAGGAAGGAGATGAGTTGGGATGGGAAAGGCAAAGTAAGGAATGACACTGTAAAGAAAGTGATTATTTTTATTTATGTTCTTGAGTTTTTATTTTAAGTTGAAAAGAAAGGAAAGAAAACTACCCAAATTACAAATATACCCTCAAAACGCATCATCGATCTCAAAGAACAAACAAACACCTACCTGTGATTTCCTAAATCAAGAACTCAAAAGATTCACAAGACTGTTCTTGGGAGAATATCGAGGGAGACATAAGGTTGGATTCGGTTTAGAGATTGTGTTTATGGTGGTTGGGCTGTGAATGAATTGTATAAAATTGTTCATACAATAATCACCTATACAAAGCCATCACTTGCCTTTCAAAAAAAAAAAGGAAAAAAAAATGCCATCACTTTCACGATTATTCCACCATTCTTATTTATATGCTAAAACTGAAAGAAATTAGCCTGCGTCAAACTAAAATGTTCAGTCTGTATAAATGTTGGCAGTTTTTCATTTTGATGAAACCCATATTTTTTTTATCTTGTTTTAAATATATTCTTGAATTTTTGAATGTTCATGATTTATTAGAACACGAGGGTAAAACAACAGTGGAGATGGGTAAAACTAATCTGCAAAATTTGATGGTCGAGAACATATATTGAACGAGGGTGTATGTTAACAAGAAATATGAATTTTGATATGAATCTTGATGATTTGGGTTAGTATGAATTTTGATAAAAAAAAAGATAAATTTTGATTTGGGTTAGCATGAACAAATGATGATATAATAGTCATTTAACAGAGGCCCAAGTTGTCAGTTTACCTGTTCCCTCCTGATCCCCCCAATTATGGACGGATTACATATACACACAAAATCTCATCCCTTCCCTCCCTCCCACCTTCCCGTCCCCTACCTTTCCATCTTAAAAAAACTCAAGAACGCCCTTTTTTTTATTTCACTTCCAATCCCCTTCCATTACTTAAAAAAAAAACAAAACAAAACAAAACTCGAGAACAGAGCGTTAGTGTTTGCAATTCAAATTTTGAACTTTTTGTTTACTACTTTACTACTTAAGTTATTTTCGGGGTGTTTTAGTGCTATTCATTTTGTAAAAAGTACGTTTATGACTAGGGGGTTTGTTTAAGGTTTTGCCTTACGAGGTTATTTGTGTTTCTGATTATATTTCATAAGCCCTAATTTTTCGGTTTATTTTGAGATTTGTGGGCTTATATAAGTTTATTATGATATGATAAACTTGTATAAGCCCATAAGTCTTAAAATAAGCCGGAAACTTGAGGCTTATGAAATATAAGCCAAAATCCAATAAGCTTATAAGCCTACACATAAGCTTAAACAAATACCCCCTAAATTGTATTCGCTAGCGCTCAACCGGCTTTCCGTTTTCATTTGCTCGTGTTGCTATGATGTAATATGCAATCGTCCTGAGGCATTTTAGGGCCCCTTATTTTATCTACCTTAAAGTCCTTTATGGATTTCAAGCGGGAATAGAGTTGTTACTTATTCGGAGCTATAGGACAATTCATTAATTATGCACAAATTTTTAAAAAAATTCACTAACTACACTCTCCACCATTAATATATATACTCTCTTTTAACTAAAAGCACTTCTTATGGATTGAAATACAAAGTGAACACTTATTTTGAAATATTTCATAATTGCAATATGAACAATTAATAATAAATAACTGTTATGAACAAAGATCACTACTTTATCACACAAACTTATATAGATCGAATGGTACTCAAACAAGAACAAGAACAAGATGAGAAGGAGTGTGGATCGTATGGAAATATGAATGTGTATCGATTAGCTTATAGAAAAAGATAACAAATACAAACTTGAAGCACACACACTCCCACCTTAGCTGTCTAAAGAGGCACACTAGAAATGGGGTAGGAGTGTGTTATTTATGCTACTAATGTGATGCCCTAAAGGGCTTTGATGGGCTTGGAGTGGGCTTTTGTGTTAGACTAGACTTTTACATTAAGTCTTACATATTTAACTAATAAAAGCCCACTTTGCTAGGCTAACTTATACATAAAACACACAAGTTTCAATATTACAAATGTTACACCCCGTACCCGTTTAGACCAAAAATTAAAACTTTTTACGCGAAAATACTTGACTTTTATGGACATCCGGTCACTCTTTTGACAACTGACAAAAATTGGTACACATTCAGGACTTGAGACTATTTTTAAATGAAAGTACATTCAATTACCTTCAAAACGACGGGTGGCGCGACCCGTAACGACTTACGGTTTAAAAGATATGATTTTTCGAAAATTACCAAAATCTGAAAATTTTGCCAAACCGCAAGGTTTGAACCTGCTGTCCCGAAAATCAGTTTTCGCTATCTCCGCTTGGAAACCCGACCTCCCGAACTCGAAACTTAACCAAACTTTCCAGATTTACTTAGTATATCCATGGGCTCATTTTCATACAAAAATATTTACCGAACGACTTCCCGAAAGGGTACTTTAAAATTGAGACGGGTTATGCAAATAACCCGTTTTGACCCATTTTCACTACAAACCGACCATACGACCTCCGATTTACACCAAACTTGACCGACATCAATAACTTAACATATCAAACGTGTTTCAATGACACTTGACCCGTTTACAATCCAAAATGGGTAAAAACACCCTTAATCCAAACACCCCTTTATACATTGACCGTAAACCATTTACTCCCTCCGTCCCAAAATAAATGTCAGGTTTGACTTTTTGGGGTCTTTTTTGTTAAACTTTGACCTTAAATTTTTTTATTTGCATTATATAATACTTTATGAAAATTATACCAATGAAAATACATTTGAAACCCAATCCATTAATATATTTTGCATCAAGTATTATATAATACAAATAAAAATATTTACGGTCAAAGTTGAACAATAAAAACTCTAAAAAGTCAAATATGACATTTATTTTGGGACGGAGGTAGACCATTTAATACACTTAGACGCACCATTGACCATCCAAACTTTACGACGACCTCGACACACATTATACAAACCAAAAGAAAGACTCTCGGGGTACAACCTTGACTCGAGCTCGGTATTCTACCTAGCTCCTATTATTTATTTTCTTCCAAATTCACCTCCAAATCCTTATGCCATAATCCATGAAACTTCCTCCCGTCGCGCACAAGCCTACAAAACATTTACAACTAAAAGAATAAGCTTACGCTTAGTAAGTAACCCAACACAAAACACACATCATACACATACTTTCACATAAGCATCATAACCGCTTCAAAAGCTTCTAAACTACAACATTCAACCATATCACGCATATCCTCATAGCATAACTAACATCAATTCACAACAATCATAACCAACTACATACCTTACTTAGTCCAAGCCGATAAACTAACATACTCCTAGCCAAGTCACTAGCCACCACTTCCTAACTTACAACCATCCCGAATCCAAGTCCCATGTTCTTACACCATCATAACACATACATGATAATACATACATAACACATGTTTTAGGGAGAGTTACTTACCTTAGTCCAAGCTAACAACATCAAAGTCATCATCATCACCACTATCACCCATCATCATCATCAATCTTCTACAACATATCAAACCCTAATAACATAACAATCAATAACATAACAAGGGTTAACATAACCCATTAAACACACTCATCTATCTTCCTACAAATCATATGGTCATATGATGAAATCCCACTTACCCTTAATCTATAACCTCATTAACATCAAGAACATAATTACTTACTTGTGATGACCATAACTAGGAAGGACTATAAGTACTTGGTCTTCATCTCTTTCATCTTCTTCAAGTCACCATCTCATTTTTCCCTCTCTTTTTCCCTACTTCTAAAACCGGACCTCCTTATCAA
Source organism: Artemisia tridentata subsp. tridentata (assembly GCA_021014915.2). Taxonomy (NCBI): domain Eukaryota; kingdom Viridiplantae; phylum Streptophyta; class Magnoliopsida; order Asterales; family Asteraceae; genus Artemisia; species Artemisia tridentata. The sequence continues at coordinate 191,305,075 of CP139509.1, read as the reverse complement.
TAATGGAGGAATTGTCTAGAAATTCCTAGATAAGATTAGTTAGGTGGTAACTTTGGTCCTTTGGCAAGAATGGTCCCTCAAGTCTCCTTCCTCCTATTTTAGCCATAACTAGCTTATAACACTTTACCACATTGGCAACTTAGGTCCCTTTAGTTTATACATCATACCTTATATAACTACATTAGTCATACTTTGACTACTAGTTTGACTATCGGGTTTGACTTCCACATCACTTTGTTGACCAACCAATCACATTAGGTCTTTATCCATTTTCATCTAGGGTGGGGTCCCAACACCTGGGAAACGGGTGTTACAACAAATGACCATCACTTTACATTTATAAATTAAATGCTAACAATCTCCCCCTAAGGGATGGTCATTTCAATGATGCTCCCAGTGATTTGGTCTTTCGTCTTTGTTGTCTTTAACTTTGTGTGTTGATGTATAATAGTCTTGATTCATTGTTCCTTCATGCTATGTGATCTTCAAAGTATCATCTTTTGGTCGTTCTTGCCTTGATCAACATCTTCTGTACATTTGCATCATGTTGATACATATGATGATGGTGAATGGACTTTCGTTTGTACCTGCATAAAACAGTTAGCAATAAACCGTCCAGCGCTTACAAGTTCAGATTTTGAGATCGTTAACAGCATAGTGTGAAAACTTTCTCTAATCTTGACCAAGGCCGTTGAGAGCCTCTGAAGTATACCGGAGTATCACTTCAAGACTGTAGACCGTTTGAAGCACGTAACCATCATGATATAAGGCAAGATCCTTAGATCTCATTAAGACTCTTACAACTTGTGTCCTTTTTGGTGAAACACAAGTGTATTGTATTGAAAGTGTTCCTAAGAGATTTTTAATGAATCTCATGGCTCTAGACTCAATTATGTGTGTTTTGGTTTTAGAAGTCGGAGGCATGGAGCAGAGTGCCACCTTTTCAATATCAACACATCTCGGAATGAGAGGCCGATAGATTATGTAGTGTTCTCCGTGAGAAATGAAACAAATATCTTTTAAGAGATATCTGAGTGGCTAAGAGGGGTGGTGCAGCGCGTCACTGGGTCCATGACGTCTTGTCTTCAATATCAGTATCACATTCTGTGAATGCCGATAGCAGATGTATTGACTCGGTTTCTGACCTAAGTTTTCATGGAGGGCTATTTATTTTCACCCTTTCATTAAACTTTTCTTTTTAATTCTTCAACCCCTTCTATCCCTTTCTTATTTACTCCTTTTTTCAACCTTACCTAAGGACTTCTAATTCTAATATATTGGAATTGTCCTTGGGTAGATCCCTCCGGCTCTGGCGGATCATTGGACATAACCTAACCATAATCACCTTATTACTCCATGATTATCCTAGATTTGTTGATCACTTGCCATAAAACCTTTTGTGAAAATCTCTCAAAGTGTTTATGAATAAAACTCATTTTGGTTAACACTTCGAGAGATTTTGCATTTTCTGAAATACTCCCCCTTCACATGTGCTCATGTATTTTTAAGATAAATTTGCACATGTTGGGTAGAGTTCGCACATTTTGAATTGATCGATTTTCAATTAATATGACCATTGCGAGACACGTTTACATTACTAGTTAGACTAGCTTGAAGTTATTATCCGTCCCGGTCATACTAAATGATCATCTCTCGAATTGGTACATTCTACTCAGACAAGTCCTTTGCGAGACACGTTTACATCACTGGATAACCAGCTTGAAATTATTACCCGTCCCAGACAAGTCTTTTCGATAACGGACATTTAGTTTCGTCAATTTGAGGATTAAATCTTGAGTCTTTTTGTAGAGCTCGACTTACTGACATTACTTTTCGATCACATTTTTATCACGTCTTCTCCCCCTAAAAAATAGCATGCAGTGATATTTTTGATATCGACTGATTAAATTGAAAACTTGTTGGAGAGAAAGACGGATTTGTGCATGAAATTGGAACATTTTGTATTTCATTTTATACTACCACTTAAACAAAGCATATTTTTAAACATGTAAGTTTAAAATGAGTTTAAGGGTTTAGGAGGGAGTTGTCTTGAGCAAAAATTTTGAGAAAGATTTTGAAAAATCTTATTGAAAGATCTTGATCATGTGCTCAAGGATTTTATTTTTGCCATTAACATTATGAGTCCTGATCGGAAATAATCAGAAGTCATCAATGTAGCGCGGGTTTCGTACTGAAATATACGAAAGCCGTAGTAAAGAAAATTTTGAGAAACGACATGTTTTGGAAAAATCTTAAATGAACTCTCGCTCAAGCATCTGTACATGTCCGTATCATTTTTGAATGACATTGCTAGATACGTACAGAATATCGATTATACGAGAGACATGTCGTGAGAAGACTATTTTTGGTTTTTTGATTTTCTAATGTTTTTGTATTTTTGAAAATTTTATATTTTTATATTTTGTTTTTGTTGGATTTTCAAATTATGTATTTTGTTTTTCAAAAATATTTACGTGCGAAGCTTTTTGAGATACATCAAGAAGATTCGAGAAGACTTTCTAACTCTTCGGGAGTTAGGCTTCGCATTCCAATTCGTCGAACTAAGTTATCAAACCGCTCTTTTGGGAGGGCTTTAGTAAATAGATCGACGAGTTGGTATTCAGTCTTCACGAAAAATAATCCAACAATACCCTCTTCTACGTGTTCCTTTATGAAGTGATAGCGGACTCTAATATGCTTGGTCTTCGAGTGTTGAACTGGATTGCACGAGATGGCTATGGCACTTTTCGAGTCACAATACAAAGGTATGCGGTCGAAAGAGAAGCCATAATCTGTGAGCTGTGTCCTCATCCATAGAACTTGGGCACAACACGCAGATAGAGACACATACTTGGCTTCTGCGGTAGATAGTGCAGTGCAGTCTGGTTTCCTTGATGACCAGCCTACTAGCTTTTCTCCCAAAAATTGTGCTCCGCCTGATGTACTCTTTGCTGTAACTTGGCAACCGGCATGGTCTGCATCTGAAAATGCTATTAGTGTAAACTCCGAATCCTTCGGATACCAAAGTCCCATGTTAATGGTTCTTCGTAGGTACTGAAAGACCCGTTTAACCTCTTGGAGGTGAAGTTCGGTAGGCCTTGCCTGAAACCGTGCTAATATACAAACAACAAAATGTATATCGGGTCGACTAGCAGTTAAGTACATGAGAGAACCAATCATGTTTCGATATTTCTTCGGATCCATGGGTTTCCCATATAAATCAGCTCCTATTTTTGGTGAGGTGACCATTGGTGTACCAACAGAGTCACAATTTTCCATTCCATGTTTTTTCAAAATCTCAATTGTATATTTAGCCTGATTAAGAAAAATATCACGTGGGGATTGATGAATTTGTAATCCCAGAAAGAATTTTAATTCCCCCATCATAGACATTTCAAATTTGCTTTTCATGAGATTTGCAAAATGTTTTGAATGTTTCGGATTTGTGGACCCAAAAATTATGTCGTCCACGTAAATCTGAACAATCAAAATGTCATTTTTAATTTTCTTGTAAACAAGGTCGGATCAATTGTTCCTTTGGTGAACTTATTATCAAGTAGGAAAGATGATAATTCGTCATACCACGCCCTTGGGGCTTGTTTCAAACCATAGATAGCTTTCTTTAGCTTGTAGACGTAGTCTGGATGATCTTTGTCAACGAATCCGTCTGGCTGACTCACGTACACTTCTTTTTTCAGAGTTTCATTCAAGAAAGCTGTCTTGATATCCATCTGATAGACCGTGATGTTTTTGTGAGCTGCATATGCTAAGAAAATCCTGACTGCTTCAAGCCTTGCTACTGGCGCGAATGACTCCTCAAAATCTATCCCCTCTTCCTGTCTGAATCCCTTGGCCACGAGACGAGCTTTGTTGCGAATTACAGTCATCTCTTCATCCTTTTTGTTTTTCCATAACCACTTAAGATCAATGACAAGTTTGTCAATTGGTCTTAGAACTAAATCCCAGGTGTCATGTAATTGATATTGGAGAAGTTCTTCCTGCATCGCTTCAATCCAAGCATTATCTGCCATTGCTTCCCTAATGTTCTTTGGCTCTATTAGACTGACTGAGCAGACGTAGATGCACATGTCGCAATCGGTGGCGAGTTGTTTTCTCGTCTGAATTGGCCTTGATGGTTCACCAATAACTTGTTCTATTGGATGGTCTTTTGTCCACTGTAACGTAGAAGGGTACCTTGGATGTGACGAATGGTTGTTAGACGGTTCATGTAACCTTGAAGATGATTTAGCAGAATCTGTTGCAAATGGATTTTCGAACACTTCTTCTTCTAACACAGCATCGTTTTGTTGTTGCTCATCAACTCTTGGTAGAACAATTTCAATTACTGGAGTTGGTGGAGTAGATGTTGATGACGTGGAGGGAGTTGGTGCGTCAGCTTCGAATGTTGTTGATGCATCTTGATGTGGTGGTGGTGGTTGTTGTTGATTTTGAGCGGGTGCAGCGGAACGTTGTTGAGATGCAGTTGTCGAAGCGCCACCATAGTACTCATCATACATAAACTCGAAGAAATTTTCCAGTTCTTGATTTGTTGGTTGTTCGGTGTTAGTTGATTGAGCTCCTTGGGGTACGAGTCCTGAACTGATATGTCCAGAAGTCTGAACGTTTGGTGCGGGTCCTGATCTGGTATGATTAGGAGCCATCGGGTTAAGCGCGGGTTCTAGAGCGAGTCTCTCAGAAGCCATCTGTGAAATCTCGTCAAACTTCACATTCATCGTCTCCATAATCCTTTTCGTTCTCCTGTTATACACCCTGAAGGCCCTCGAGTTTTCTGAATAACCGATGAAGATTCCAATATCACCCTTAGCTTTCAACTTCCCCAGATCTTCTCTGTCGTTCGTTGGATAGCACAAAGCGCTAAATACATGAAGGTAAGAGATATCGGGTTTTCTGTTGTTCACTAGTTCATATGGGGTTTTATTGAATCTTGGATGGACAAGGGATCGGTTCTGAGTGAAACAAGCAGTGGCAACAACATCAGCCCATTAGAATAGCGGTGCACTAGAATAAATCAGCATTGTGCGAGCAGCTTCCACAAGAGTTCGATTTCTTCTTTCAACTACCCCATTCTGTTGTGGAGTTCTTACAGCTGATGTCTGATGTGTGATTCCAGCATCTTCAAAGTAGGTTCTTAACTCCTGATTAGTGAATTCTGTGCCATTGTCTGTTCTTACGATCCTTACTAGAGCTTGAAGAAGGACTTGAATTCGCTTTAGAAAGGTGATGATGATGCCTGGTTCTTCATCTTTTGACCTCAGAAACTTTACCCATGTATATCTTGAATAGTCATCGACGATTACAAGAATATACTTCTTCCCATTTATGCTTACAACTCTCATTGGGCCACATAAGTCCATATGTAACAAATGTAACTTATCAACCGAACTGGGTACGGTTTTAGGTTTATATGTTGCCTTTTTGCTTTTTCCTTGCTCACAGGATGGACATAAGTGATCTTTGGTGTATTTGAACTTTGGGATACCGTTGACGATGTTGTCTTTGGCAAGCTTGCTGATGGTGTCAAAGTTAAGATGAGACAAACGTCTATGCCACAACCAGGACTTTGTTTTGGATGCTCTTGTCATGAGACAAATTGGTGATGAAGAGGCCATTTGGTTTATGTCGATAGCATAGAGATTGGTGCCACGTTTCCCAGTTAAGAGATCATCTCCAACCAAATTCTGAACGAAACAGGTGTTTCTCCTAAATGCAACCTCTAAATCTGCATCACAAAATTGTCCGACTGAAAATAGGTTGTATCCCAGCCCTTCGACATAGTAAACCCGAGCCTTCGACATAGTAAACCCGAGTGATTAAGTAGTTCCCAAACCGAAGATCTCCATAACCCAGAATAGCTGCTACATGATCATTTCCAAACCGTACAGTTCCCATGAACTGCCATACAAAGTTGATTAGCAGCTTCAAATTCCCGGTCATGTGCTTGGAGCAACCCGAGTCGACGATCCAAAGACAGATTTCGATAACCTCAGAGACTGCATTGGTGTCATATACAGGAGGTGTTTCAGAATCCGTGTCATACTTAGCCTCCTGAAGATTGGCCATGAAAATACAGTTTGCATCGATGTCTTCAAGGTCTTCCATATCATCCATAAGAGCCATAAAGTCATTCTCTTCTGCACTCAACTGTAACCCAGCCGTTTCCTTCTGTGCCAACATTAATGCTTTCTGCAGATAAGCTGGATCTTTCTTTTTTGGCTTGTTGGGACAGTTTCTTGCCATGTGACCGACTCCCTGACAGTTGAAACACTTTAGCAGATTACCCTGATTCATATTCCCAGCACCAGGAGCAGCAACATTCCCAAACTGATTCCCAGCATTCTGACCCCTCTGATTGCCAACAACTGAACCCATCAGATTCCCTGCATACTGACCCATCTGATTTCCAACATACTGCCCTGCATTCTAATTACCCATCTGATATCGAGGAGCATATCCCTGCTGATTCCCATAACCTCCAACCATCTGTCCTTGTTGACCCATGTTGAAACTCGGCTGTGCAATCTACTTGTTGCGAGTGTTCGATGAGATTCGTTGGTTGTTGTTGGTAGGTGTTGAGTAGCGACCTTGGAATGCCTTTGTGAGGTAAGCAAATGCTTGAGTCAAAGCAGCAGTGGACTCATCATTGTCATTAAATTCTGGTTCTGGGTGTTGCGGGTATTGTTGTTGTGGGATGACTTGTTGTTGTGGGTAGAATGGTGATTGTGGAATATATTGTTGTTGCATGAAGTTCTGAGTGGACGAAGAAGAGGGTTGTGTGTTTACTGTTGCAGGTGTAGGTGTTTGAGCAATGAGTGCCAGAGGATCATGTTGCTTTGCTAACTTCTCTTTCCTGACTTCATTTGCCTCTACCTGGTTTTGCTTTAGGAAATCATAGAGCTGATCATAGTTCACCTGATGAAGGTCCTTTGTTTGGTTAACAATCGTTACAAAGCGTCCCCATTCTTCTGGTAGATTGTTGATGAACTTGATGTTTTGAACTATTTGCCTTGGTGACAATTTGTTTCTGATGAGCTCGTTCATTAAGGTGCAAAACCTGGTGTAGTAAGATTCAATGGGTTCCGCTGGAGTGGATGTGAACTTCTCCCATTCTGTTAGCAGCTTGTTTTCAACATCCTGTTGTCCAATTTCTGTGCCATGACAAAGCCTTCGAACTCGGTCCCACATATCGTAAGCAGTTTCACAACTGTCAACAGCAGCAAAGATCTCACGTGGTAAACCAAGTTGAATTAAGTGCATTGCCAAGTCATCAGCTGCAATTTGTTTCCAATCCTCTGCCGTGTAATCATCTGCTCTTTGTAAACGAAGGAATGGTAGAGTAGGAGGTGTATCATTTGGATTTCCAGGGTCTTGAATCTGACGAGGCTTGAATGGTCCATTCTGGATGGAGTTGAGCAGGAGTCTACCTTGTCCGTCAGGTTTGGTTTTGATGTAGCGAAGCATACGGCTCGTCCATTGAAGATATCCACCTTTTTCTAGCATAGGAGGGTGGTTTTCTGCACCTGCTGCATGGATGTCTTGTTGAGTAGTCATTGTTGATGTTTCGTATGATAAAGTTGATGTAGGATTGTTGCAACGAAATAGGTGTTATGGTTGTTGAAGGTTAAACTTAGTTGTTGTTGTGAAGTCTTGGTTCTTTGTTGATGATCGGTTGAAGTTACTTGCAATTTAGATCAACTATGACAATTTAGATAAACGTAGCAAATGAAATAAAGTTACTAAATTTGACTAGACTATAATTTAGACAAAATCAAAAGTTCACACATTCGACAAAGTTATGTAAATTACAATTTAGATAAAATGACAATTTCTATAGAAATTTCAATTTAGACCAAAATTTATACAAATTATGGCAAAATTTCAATTTATATAGAATTATCCAATTTATATAAATTGGAAATTTATATAATCGATCTAACTAATTTATACAAACTAGTAGATATTCCTTTGTCGAAGTATTCGTTACACTTATACAAGTGAAAGAATACCGAGTCCGCGATCCTTGAAGTTGTAGAAATTAAAAGTTTAAATCAAATTTATAAAAGTTATTTAATTTGTGATCGTTTATAAGAATTGCGATGGAGGACTGAAGTTGACAATTGCGAAAAGATCTTCAAACTGTCAAAATTGCGATGAAGGACTAGTTCTGTCAATCAGCGAAAGTTGTTATACAATTGCGATAACCACTGGGACAATTGCGATAAGTCTTGTGATAATTGCGATGGAACTTTGCTCGGACAATTGCGATAAAACTCGAACAATTGCGATGGAAGCTGGGACAATTGCGATGAAGTTTGAACAATTGCGATGGAAAGCAGCTTTGACAATTGCGATGAAATTTGAACAATTGCGATGGAAAGCAGCTTTGACAATTGCGATGAAATGGCTTTTCCACAATTTCGATAAGGTCCACAATTGCGATAGATCCAACCACTCTTGACTTTTTGACACTCGACCAATAATTTACCAACTGTGGAGATCTACCAACTCTTACCCACTCTTACCAACTATTCTTATACAAGAATTTCAAGCAAGACCTAACTGATGAAGATCCCCAAATCCAGTCAAACACAATCGTTGAAGCCTTTTGCACGATTAAGTCACTTTTAACGCAAGAAGTTCAATCTTGAAGCTAAGATTCGACTAAAGAACTACCAAAGCTCACTAACCAACTCTTAAAATCTATAAAAAAACACAACCTGTAACCTGAAAATTTGTGTACGAATCCAAGATAAACACAAAAGCTCACGTTTTTATAGAAAAAAAAAATGCAACTTTGGGTGCTTTTGAACACAAACCGAGCACAAACTATATCCTATTTCGATGTTTGGCGTGTTGATACCACTTGTTATGAACAAAGATCACTACTTTATCACACAAACTTATATAGATCGAATGGTACTCAAACAAGAACAAGAACAAGAACAAGATGAGAAGGAGTGTGGATCGTATGGAAATATGAATGTGTATCGATTAGCTTATAAAAAAGATAACAAATACAAACTTGAAGCACACACACTCCCACCTTGGTTGTCTAAAGAGGCACACTGGAAATGGGGTGGGAGTGTGTTATTTATGCTACTAATGTGATGCCCTAAAGGGCTTTGATGGGCTTGAAGTGGGCTTTTGTGTTGGACTAGACTTTTACATTAAATCTTACATATTTAACTAACAAAAGCCCACTTTGCTAGGCTAACTTATACATACAATACACAAGTTTCAATATTACAAATGATCATCACTTTACATTTATAAATTAAATGCTAACAATAACATTTTTATTATTTAAACCTCAAAACATTCATAGTGTTTATTACTTTGTTTATGTGTTCATAAGCGACTCTATTTATTTAATTGTTCGGTTATTCTTAAACAGACGATGATAATCAACAAGGACTTGTTCGAGTTCGTTCATGTGTTAGTTATCTGAGATTGATTTGACGTATGTTTATGTTATTTTTACATTAAAATATGTATGAATTAACTTGTAACATAATTTAAATAACGGTTAATAGTTGTGGGTAACGAACGAAAACTTTTATAACAAACGTAATTTTTCTTTCCAGAAAGCCTTATCCGAACCACTAGGACCGCCCTGAGCTTTTTTCTTTCTATTTTGGGCTTTGTGCATCTCTAATTTGAAATGCACGGTAAAAAGTAGACGTCGAAAAAAATGGAATAGTAACATATAAGGGGATGTTTGGTTATATATGATACTGTAAAAATCCATCGTAATAAGCCTCGTTAATTAACAATAACCTCAAGTTACTACTTAATAAATCCCATTTTTTTCGTGAAAATTTAAAATTTTCTTTTATTATTATTATTACCACGTTACGTTTCACGATATATAGTAAGTAACGACCCTAGTTCACGACGCGTACTTGAACCTTAACTATTTCACAAGAACCAATGTTTCACAAACCACAAGTTTACTAAATACAACTTATCATGAATTAACACATCAACTACAATTGATTTTTCACTAATCACAATTAAATTCTATAACTACAAACCAAGCGGACCAACTGTTCCAAGCCCACTCTCTCGCCACTGTTTCAGGCCCAACACCCCAAACCAGTTTTCACCTTGTGATTTCATGCAAGATTCGACCAGCAACACCCCTCTAAAAACACGACTCGTTCTCATCATTCTCAAACACGACACACCCATATTTTTATACCACCTCGATCACGATCCACTAGACTACTTGAGTGTCAAACGTCAGAAACTTAAGTCGAGTTTTGATATGATTTTGAAGGCTCATTTGTTTGTCCCATAATCACCCCAATACGTATAGACAAAATTTCTAAGACACAACCAAATTAAATCCCGATTCTTCCTACGTTCCATTGATGATATTTTTAACTTAATATAACGTGTAGAAGCAGAATTAGACAACAAGAACAAGATGAGGCTCGCTAGATTCAATTTTGTACACATTAGAATGCCAAACTTACACATATATACTTCAAGCACTAAAGATAAGCCTTATCTCATTCATGAAATCTTTCCAATATCTTGGTATGTCAGAAAACTACTTATGTGTCCTCTCCTCTACAGGGAACTCAATGATTGAAATGAAAAACAAACGTGTGTAATTCTCTCTATAAAACTAACCTCATCTCACCATCTCTCACACACTCACTACTCTCATTTCAACCTTCTCTCACTCACAAAAATATCTCAAGAAAGCCAGAAGTCCTCTGTGGCGTCTTAGAATACTTCTCGAATAGAAACAGGTCACGTTTATATATAACGTATAAGTGTCTAGCGAAGTGGGTTAAGATGTTGGTGCTTCATTCGATCTCGCTGCTTCTTCACCACCTCTAGAAGGTGTAGTAAGTGCCTTAAAACCCATCTCTAATCCATTGTGCACGCAAGTTAGTCACCATGCATCATTTCATCATCTCACTCGATCGTATATATTGACACTTAATTATTTTACATGCATTATTTTAAACAACCCACAAACGTGTGACAAACCTCCACTGAGGGAGGCTTAGAAACCACAAACACACTCTATTGCACGTTAAAAATCTCCATGCATCACTTCTTCATTACACTCAAACGTATATATATATTCACTCTTATGCTTTACATGCATTCGATATTCTAGAGTAACTCATGGGAGATGACGAGTCTTCATCTTGGAAGACTGCACAACCATCTCACACGCAACACTCACGTTTGACATTCTCATTTCATGCATTATTGAACATATGAACATGTCATATTGCACGTATACGCATAACTCGAAAACACTCAAGAAAATTCTAAGTATATGATTCTTTAAAAAATGTCTCAACCCGTCGGGAAAGTGGCCTTGCCATTTCGAACTCATACAAATAACATACCCATATTTTTACATGGATCGAAAGACCACATGGCTAGCTATAACCTTCGTATTTTGACTTCGACATTTTAAACACAATCGGACGTTTTAAAAGACTCACTCTATAAACTAGTCGACTAGGAAAATAAGACTTAGAAAATATTTTGTATTTTCCATTTCAACCATACGACCCAGCCAACTCACGTTCAAATATATTTCGATTGGGACATTTAATAACCCAATATTTTTATTCATCTTGATAGTACACCTGGGGAACTATATTTTTCATGTTTTAAGTTCAATCTCATAAGCTCGCTAACACGCTCAAAATACGCCCTTCTGATCGACCCTCGCTAGTATCTATTTCACATTTTCAGAAAAACTTAAGTTTTATCACTTCCGAAATGGGCTAAACAAAAGCCCAATAAGAAATGACGCTAGATCAGCCCACTGGGCTCATGTGATACATTTTTAGAACCACAAAAATAGCCCAAGTCCAGGCCCAAAACAGTTTACATGCCCTCGCCTCAAAATTTATTAACGGGCCTTAAGTTTAATCGTCAATTGGCCCATTGATACAAAAATAAGCTCTTTTCTGGAATAAGCACTTGAAATAAGTTAAAATGAACTTAATAAAGCTATATAAATTTTCAGAATATTTTTCCCGTTATTTTTATGCAAAAAGGACTAAAAATGTAACGCGCTTTAACTAGGAGGACTAAAACTGCCAAACTAAGAAACTTAGGGACTGAAGCTGTGAAAACAGTTTATAAAGGACTTAAATTGACATACCAGTGGACTTCAAGCCTTATGTGGACATATGGACAACTTTTGGACTATTATGGACTTTGGACTTAACCGAGGACTAACGACGTAACGCAAGCACAGTTAGAGCAAAAAGTATAAAATCTGAAAAGGACAAGGACCAATTAATTTCACTTGACACTCTTAGTTTATTTTTCATTTTTCACCTTTCATTTCATATGCATTTTACATTTTAGTTGTACATTATTTAAAGTTTCGTTATTAGAAATATTAGCGATTTCACTTTGCATATCCTTTTTGCATATTTTGGAAAAGTAATATTTTGGGTCGATTGATAAAAGAATCAAGATAATATTATAGATATATTATATTTTTAACTTGAGGCATTTTAAGCATATCACACTCACATCACCGATCAAATCGTTATACGATTCTCACATCACACTCACTGTTAGTAGTAAGTCAGAATCTTAGACTTCCCTTATATTCAGGTTTCGTATCGAAGACGTTTCCGTGATCGTTTCCATAGATCTTATAATTCTATCTTGTCAGATACGCTCTAGGTGAGTCGTGGCCCCTACTTTTAACACTTGTTTTAATAACTCTTTTGGGGGAGATACATGCTTTAACTGTTTTAAGTTACTTATATACTTTGAAAACTCTCATGATTTACTCAAAATCATCCACTATGCTTTACATGTTCAAATCACCCTTGAGAGGAATATATGTTCGTTATATGTGCAAATTGCTTGTTTAGCGTAAACACTGAATTTGAAAGATAACATTTTAAACTACTTGATGTAACATGATACTGAGACTTATTGTATGCATTCATATAACAAATGAATGTACTGTTACTTTATTATGATATTTCTACATTTCACTAGAAATAATTGCCAAAAATAAAATTACGCATAATTCATGAACCTTGAAACCTATATTGCCTAAGTTTACTTTATTGCCATAAAGTCCCTTGATCATGAGCCATTAATCACTGCGGTGAGCGCGAATATAGTGAACAGCTTCGAAACCTGTTAGAGGCTGACGACCTATCCCACTAAATACTTGGACGGAATGCCTACATGGTTAGTCGTATTTAGTCGCGATGCACTATATTTGAGAAAAATAGGAATTGGCAAATCACCTATTACATGAGGGCAAAACTTTCGTCATTAATTTGGTGAACACTCCGTTTTACGGTACTTTGTTAACGTTTTGCGTGTCATGAGGCTTAGGGCAATATAACTTTATGAATATATGAATGTTTCATATATATTAGGATACAGCTGTATTTAGTAAACCACCACTTTACACTGATGGACTTCAGACACTAGGTTATTATTTTCACTATGTGTTATGATTATGAATCATGTACTTGAACCTTAATTGTTATCATATGTGACTAAATTATAAATTCTACAAAAGACAACCCAAAATGTTTGGTATATCGTTACATTTAAAAGTTGACTCAATATTCTATTTCGAGCGTATAACAACGTAGCTCATCTTCATTTATAACTTGAAACTTATGATTTTGGAAATCATACATGATTTGCTTGTGGATTTTTATACAACACAACTTGTTATTTATTTCATGAAGAACTATTATTTACTTCGACAATCACTATACACCTTTTAAATTCAGTGAAAGAAAGTTATTTTCTATCAAACTCCACGAACTCACCAACCATTGTGTTGACGTTTTAAGCATGTTTATCTCAGGTAATTAACGGAGCAGGACAAGACACGGAGCGGGCATCTTATACTCTGATAAATAAACTGGTGTAAAATCAAATATGTCATTCTTTCCAAATTACCACACTTTTGTGGGATTTTCAAATAAGATATTTTACCTTTATATCAAAACTATTATTTTGAATGACATATAGCTTTCAAAGCGCCTATTCTGGACCGTTTTTCTGAGATTTTAACTCGATCCTCACCGTAACACCCTAATTACTTTTCCGCTGCCACTAAACAAATTAGGGGGTGTTACAGATTGGTATCAGAGCTTATGGTTATAGAGAACCAAATGTTTTCAAACATCGAACTATAACCACACTTTCAAAATAAATGATTTTACACCTTATCATCTTATGCCTTCCGTGTCTGCAGACTGTCGTGCTCAATACATTACCTACTAAGATTGTTTTGTACTAATCTTTACATGCTTGATGTATACTCTTCACACACTACACACTGCATTATTTCACACTCAACGTTACATCTTGAACGTATAAATACTCATAATTACTACTTTCGATTGTTACAGTAACATGTCTTCCATACCAATTGACATCGCTAAAACTACCCCTCCTACTACCCATGTATCATCTAGCTATCATATTACACCAAATACTGAAGATCCTTATGTACAAGTGTCACAACCCCAGCCCGACATAGAACTCACTCAGAAATCACCTCCATCATCACCTACTCAATCACCTCCACGTCAGAAACTTAGGAGAGCAACCGAATCCTATTCAGATGAAGATCCAATTGGTGGTCAACCAACATTTGAATATGGACAGAGTTCACAACAAGAAATGACTTGGAAGAATGTTAACCTAAATTCTCCACTACCCAATATCTCAGATTTCTCCATGCCAGATGCCCCAAACAATGCATCCTCACCCAATCCTCCTGACTACAATGTAGACACCCATGACTCTATATGGATTCACCTTCACCAACACACCAGCATACTAAACGCCCACTCTGAACAGCTAAAAGAGTTACAACCATTACGATTCGAATGGTATGACCGTAACATTGATACCCTGTTTAAGAGGACCGATGCTGAGAGACGAGAAGTGTTTGGTTTAGGAGTGAATATTGGTAACATGAAGGACAATTACGAACAAGAACTTAGAAACTTGGATGCCAGAACCCGCTGTTTAGGTAGAGGCCATACTCAAACCCACATTAGGATTGAAGACATTGAAAGAGCATTATGGTTGGCTAGAGACGCAGCAAGAACCCAGAGCCAAAAGATTGCAGCTTTGGAAAACATGTTAGCTAATCAGATGAATGCGTGCCAGGAACGTTTCTCAGCCATGGAAGCTGCACAACTGGATCTTGAGGCAGAAGTTAGACGTTTACGTCAGAGACATAACTGATCTTAAGTATCATTGTTGTACTCAATAAACCAAATAGTTTTGGTTAGTATTTCATGTATTCGCAATAATTCTGTAACTCTCAGAAATTGTAATCGACTTTTAAGCTATGACAGTCTTTTACTATCTTATCATTCTGTTGTAAACGAATTCCTACCATCAAACCCTAATATTGTGCAATAAGTACAAAGAGCCATGCAAAACCTCGTCATTTGTTACTCTCTTAGATAAACAAATAACTCCACGTGAATCAATGAGACATTAATAAAAGACCTTGTGTTGGTTGTTTTGCAAAAATCGATCAGGCAAGTTATTAGAGTTATGTTGATTTTGATGATTGTATTCAAACTTACTATGACATTATTGGTGATTGTACATCAAATATACCTCGACTAAACAATAAATCATAGAATTCCAAGAACAAATATTCAGGAGAAAACTTGATGAATGAAGAGAAAGTTGTTGAACTTCAGCTTTTGTAAAAGAATCCATTTGTTCCTTAGCAATCCCATATCAAGAGATGATCATTATTTTACAACGCTACCCAGACACATCGTATTTCTATGATCCTCAGTTGATTTGATTTCGTATTAAGACCACATTGTTAGCACTAATATACAAATACATTGCTATTTGAATTATTCTAACGATAAAGTGAATACTAAATCAGCGTTTCATGCTCGTAGGAAATGGACAGCATGAACAGCGTAGTGCCCACAACAACCATGACTCCTAAAACCATCGAGAAGTTGGTAAACAATATCGTTGCAGCAGTACTCGAAGTGACCACAACAGTCCATCCAAGTAACAATGACATGACGAGAAAAGAAAGAAAGAAGGCTATACCTTGTAAGCATAACCATGAAAGTTTCGTGGGATGTAGGCCAGTTTGCCTAAAGAATTCAAGGAAAATGACTAAACCTATCCGCACATGTATCCAAAGAATTAGGCAAGATATTGCACTTAAGAAAAATAACCAAAAGCGAAGACATGAGGAGAAAAGATCCTTTATCCTCAACGAATGTGAGTTCCACAATGATGTTTGCAGCCGCAATCATCTACAAGACCGCATTGACTATCTTCGCCAGCAAAGGCCCAAACCAGAAATTGGAAGAAGCGGTATCACCAACCCTAGTAACAAAAACCAGTACTGTGGAAGGAAACCTTTGTGCCAAAGATGTAAGATGCATCACACCGGATATTGCACTGCAATATGCGGGAGGTGCAGGAAAACAGGCCATAAGACAGGAAATTGCAAAACCATGGAAGAAAATGAGCAACCATCATCCATAAAATGCCATGGATGTGGTGAAATGGGCCATTACAAGAGTCATTGCCCGAACTACGAAGCCCGTTGGGAGCCCAAGAACTGTGCAAGGGAATAAGAATCTCAACCATGTCGAAGAATGACCTCTATGTTAAGCAAATGAATGGATTCCTGCTGTAAAATAAATAAACTCTAGTCTAGAATTATCTAAGTTGTATTTCCTTATGTACCTTGCCTTAGGTATGATGGATGTAACCTAAGTGCAACAACTATCATTATACCGTATGAATCTTTACCTTGTAATATTTCCATGATAATTATGACCTACGTCTCTTTCAATTTCTATTCTACCTCTCTATTCATAATCATTATGTAACAATACACTAATATTACCCTAAGGATTAATTAACTCCATTGTGATCAAACCATAAGTTATTACCGCGTTGTAAGAAATCCTCACCTAAAACCTAAGTTTATACAAAAGATATCCTAGTATCACTTTAGAAATTCCTGACTCATCCTCGGAATATGAACAAAAACTTTCTAATCCTTTAAAAATAATCAGAGGGTGTCCGACTTTGTGACGGAACCATTGTAATTGAACAAGGTAAAACTCTTTAAAGAAGCATTAAAAATCATAGTAACTGAACCAAGCATTACATCATTTGGTCCTCAATTATACATAGCCTAGCTACCTATGTATAATTTAGGAAGAATCATGTCATAAATGGAACAGTTATCTTTTCAAAATCTTTAATAACAATTTTCATTCCAAAACAGAATCTCGAGACAAAATAATTTGTTCATAAACCTCAATTTTAATCAACCCCAGTAAGATCTACACTTATTACCCATTACCCTCTTATACGAAGTCGAGAAAAATACGAAGCTAGAAACTATAAGAATTCACAACAATAGGTGGGAAACACAAATAACATAAATTTTATTAGAAACCATGAAAGTTAATACATAGCGTGATGATTAACATCGGAAGTGCTAATAGTACAATAAACACAATATAAGGCATACAATCTTCAATAGGTTGGCCCACCATAGAAACAACAACCCCCACCAACCCAACGATAGCAAGAGCCACCATAGGATGAAGCACCTTGATTATTCTGGAAGACAGATAAAAGCGAACCATTAAAAACAATAACTAAACATAAAGACAAACGAGATTTTATTCCACATTCATTAAAGGTTACATCGACACACAACTAAGATACATTCTAAACACACTAGCTCGAGATCCTCACCCCAAAAACTTATCCACGTTAATCGCTAAGATTGTGAGAGGAACGATGACACCAGAGATGCGATAAAGTAGTCGGAGTTTTCATCGGGGAAGAAGGCCAGATAAACGGCGACAAGGACGATGTACACAGTGGCGATAACAATGGCGATCGGCGGCATGGTTTAATCTTTTTTTTGAAAGAGATGAAGTAAAGTGAAAAAGGTGAAGTGGGGAGGAGAAAAGGGAAAGTTAAATAGGGAATATAAGTGGAAAACTAGCCGTTATTTTACTATTCACGATCATTAAAATTTCAAATCACTACTATTAAAAATCTACTAGTCTCGACCGCTAAAACACTAGACATTTAGTGTTAAATATTTCCTACTCTCGACCGTTATTTTCACTATTTGTAGCCTATGAATTCAATTGTTGACCAAACATTCGAATTTATTTCGTCTAGTACGAATAAATCTAGTTGGATTTCGTATCTTTAATATTCAAATAGAAATCTCTCGACAACATCTTCCATAAACTCTCATTCCTGAACACCACATTTTTCAAACACACCTATCGCAGACTGAACTTTGGGACGAAGTTCAAAATTTAGGGGTGGATACTGTAAGATACTGTAAAAATCCATCGTAATAAGCCTCGTTAATTAACAATAACCTCAAGTTACTATTTAATAAATCCCATTTTTTTCGTGAAAATTTAAAATTTTCTTTTATTATTATTATTACCACGTTACGTTTCACGATATATAGTAAGTAACGACCCTAGTTCACGACGCGTACTTGAACCTTAACTATTTCACAAGAACCAATGTTTCACAAACCACAAGTTTACTAAATACAACTTATCATGAATTAACACGTCAACTACAATTTATTTTTCACTAATCACAATTAAATTCTATAACTACAAACCAAGCGGACCAACTGTTCCAAGCCCACTCTCTCACCACTGTTTCAGGCCCAACACCCCAAACCAGTTTTCACCTTGTGATTTCATGCAAGATTCGACCAGCAACACCCCTCTAAAAACACGACTCGTTCTCATCATTCTCAAACACGACACACCCATATTTTTATACCACCTCGATCACGATCCACTAGACTACTTGAGTGTCAAACTTCAGAAACTTAATTCGAGTTTTGATATGATTTTGAAGGCCCATTGTTTGTCCCATAATCACCCCAATACGTATAGACAAAATTTCTAAGACACAACCAAATTAAATCCCGATTCTTCCTACGTTCCACTGATGATATTTTTAACTTAATATAACGTGTAGAAGCAGAATTAGACAACAAGAACAAGATGAGGCTCGCTAGATTCAATTTTTTACACATTAGAATGCCAAACGTACACATATATACTTCAAGCACTAAAGATAAGCCTTATCTCATTCATGAAATCTTTCCAATATCTTGGTATGTCAGAAAACTACTTATGTGTCCTCTCCTCTACAGGGGAACTCAATGATTGAAATGAAAAACAAACATGTGTAATTCTCTCTATAAAACTACCCTCATCTCACCATCTCTCACACACTCACTACTCTCATTTCAACCTTCTCTCACTCACAAAAATATCTCAAGAAAGCCAGAAGTCCTCTGTGGCGTTTTAGAATACTTCTCGAATAGAAACAGGTCACGTTTATATATAACGTATAAGTGTCTAGCGAAGTGGGTTAAGATGTTGGTGCTTCATTCGATCTCGCTGCTTCTTCACCACCTCTAGAAGGTGTAGTAAGTGCCTTAAAACCCATCTCTAATCCATTGTGCACGCTAGTTAGTCACCATGCATCATTTCATCATCTCACTCGATCGTATATATTGACACTTAATTATTTTACATGCATTATTTTAAACAACCCACAAACGTGTGACAAACCCCCACTGAGGGAGGCTTAGAAACCACAAACACACTCTATTTCACATTAAAAATCTCCATGCATCACTTCTTCATTACACTCAAACGTATATATATATATTCACTCTTATGCTTTACATGCATTCGATATTCTAGAGTAACTCATGGGAGATGACGAGTCTTCATCTTGGAAGACTGCACAGCCATCTCACACGCAACACTCACGTTTGACATTCTCATTTCATGCATTATTGAACATATGAACATGTCATATTGCACGTATACGCATAACTCGAAAACACTCAAGAAAATTCTAAGTATATGATTCTTTAAAAAATGTCTCAACCCGTCGGGAAAGTGGCCTTGCCATTTCGAACTCATACAAATAACATACCCATATTTTTACATGGATCGAAAGACCACATGGCTAGCTATAACCTTCGTATTTTGACTTCGACATTTTAAACACAATCGGACGTTTTAAAAGACTCACTCTATAAACTAGTCGACTAGGAAAATAAGACTTAGAAAATATTTTGTATTTTCCAGTTTCAACCATACGACCCAGCCAACTCACGTTCAAATATATTTCGACTGGGACATTTAATAACCCAATATTTTTATTCATCTTGATAGTACACCTGGGGAACTATATTTTTCATGTTTTAAGTTCAATCTCATAAGCTCGCTAACACGCTCAAAATACGCCCTTCTGAACGACCCTCGCTAGTATCTATTTCACATTTTCAGAAAAACTTAAGTTTTATCACTTCCGAAATGGGCTAAACAAAAGCCCAATAAGAAATGACGCTAGATCAGCCCACTGGGCTCATGTGATACATTTTTAGAACCACAAAAATAGCCCAAGTCCAGGCCCAAAACAGTTTACATGCCCTCGCCTCAAAATTTATTAACGGGCCTTAAGTTTAATCGTCAATTGGCCCATTGATACAAAAATAAGCTCTTTTCTGGAATAAGCACTTGAAATAAGTTAAAATGAACTTAATAAAGCTATATAAATTTTCAGAATATTTTTCCCGTTATTTTTATGCAAAAAGGACCAAAAATGTAACGCGCTTTAACTAGGAGGACTAAAACTGCCAAACTAAGAAACTTAGGGACTGAAGCTGTGAAAACAGTTTATAAAGGACTTAAATTGACATACCAGTGGACTTCAAGCCTTATGTGGACATATGGACAACTTTTGGACTATTATGGACTTTGGACTTAACCGAGGACTAACGACGTAACGCAAGCACAGTTAGAGTAAAAAGTATAAAATCTGAAAGGGACAAGGACCAATTAATTTCACTTGACACTCTTAGTTTATTTTTCATTTTTCATCTTTCATTTCATATGCATTTTACATTTTAGTTGTACATTATTTAAAGTTTCGTTATTAGAAATATTAGCGATTTCACTTTGCATATCCTTTTTGCATATTTTGGAAAAGTAATATTTTAGGTCGATTGATAAAAGAATCAAGATAATATTATAGATATATTATATTTTTAACTTGAGGCATTTTAAGCATATCACACTCACATCACCGATCAAATCGTTATACGATTCTCACATCACACTCACTGTTAGTAGTAAGTCAGAATCTTAGACTTCCCTTATATTCAGGTTTCGTATCGAAGACGTTTCCGTGATCGTTTCCATAGATCTTATAATTCTATCTTGTCAGATATGCTCCAGGTGAGTCGTGGCCCCTACTTTTAACACTTGTTTTAATAACTCTTTTGGGGGAGATACATGCTTTAACTGTTTTAAGTTACTTATATACTTTGAAAACTCTCATGATTTACTCAAAATCATCCACTATGCTTTACATGTTCAAATCACCCTTGAGAGGAATATATGTTCGTTATATGTGCAAATTGCTTGTTTAGCGTAAACACTGAATTTGAAAGATAACATTTTAAACTACTTGATGTAACATGATACTGAGACTTATTGTATGCATTCATATAACAAATGAATGTACTGTTACTTTATTATGATATTTCTACATTTCACTAGAAGTAATTGCCAAAACTAAAATTTCGCATAATTCATGAACCTTGAAACCTATATTGCCTAAGTTTACTTTATTGCCATAAAGTCCCTTGATCATGAGCCATTAATCACTGCGGTGAGCGCGAATATAGTGAACAGCTTCGAAACCTGTTAGAGGCTGACGACCTATCCCACTAAATACTTGGACGGAATGCCTACATGGTTAGTCGTATTTAGTCGCGATGCACTATATTTGAGAAAAATAGGAATTGGCAAATCACCTATTACATGAGGGCAAAACTTTCATCATTAATTTGGTGAACACTCCGTTTTACGGTACTTTGTTAACGTTTTGCGTGTCATGAGGCTTAGGGTAATATAACTTTATGAATATATGAATGTTTCATATATATTAGGATACAGCTGTATTTAGTAAACCACCACTTTACACTGATGGACTTCAGACACTAGGTTATTATTTTCACTATGTGTTATGATTATGAATCATGTACTTGAACCTTAATTGTTATCATATGTGACTAAATTGTAAATTCTATAAAAGACAACCCAAAATGCTTGGTATATCGTTACATTTAAAAGTTGACTCAATATTTTATTTCGAGCGTATAACAACGTAGCTCATCTTCATTTATAACTTGAAACTTATGATTTTGGAAATCATACATGATTTGCTTGTGGATTTTTATACAACACAACTTGTTATTTATTTCATGAAGAACTATTATTTACTTCGACAATCACTATACACCTTTTAAATTCAGTGAAAGAAAGTTATTTTCTATCAAACTCCACGAACTCACCAACCATTGTGTTGACGTTTTAAGCATGTTTATCTCAGGTAATTAACGGAGCAGGACAAGACACGGAACGGGCATCTTATACTCTGATAAATAAACTGGTGTAAAATCAAATATGTCATTCTTTCCAAATTACCACACTTTTGGGGGATTTTCAAATCAGATATTTTACCTTTATATCAAAACTATTATTTTGAATGACATATAGCTTTCAAAGCGCCTATTCTGGACCGTTTTTCTGAGATTTTAACTCGATCCTCACCGTAACACCCTAATTACTTTTCCGCTGCCACTAAACAAATTATGGGGTGTTACAGGTTATATATTTCATTCTAAACAATATTGTTGGGTTAATTGATTGCGAATTTGGATATGAAACCCATAACATAGACATAATCTAAACCATGCCACGACTCATAGTGATTCCTTTAATAGTAGCACAACCGTTACGAATATTAAGGGTGTGTTTGGATTGAGGGGGTGTTTGGTTAGTTGATATGAGTTTTAAACAGTGTTGCAAAAAAATGCCTACAAGGATGATTAATCGCCGCCTAAGTGCTATTGGGCTCAACTTTTTTGATTTGTGTATATCGGTCAAACAAATCGGTCAACCATGGTCAATCAGCGATTGTCAAACTTGCCGCAAATATCCAAAACTCGTTGTAAACTAGTTTTAATCACTCACAGTCGATGTTTATACTCGACGGAGGGAGTATCTATTAGAAGATGTTTTATAAGGAAAATGTTGCCGAAAATACCAAAAACTTCCAAAAATGCCAATCCGATTAATCCCGCCTAGACCGATTACAAGCTACAAGGGGTCAACCGCCCGACTACCGATTCACGATTTTTGCATCCTTGGTTTTAAATGTTAAAATGATACCCCAAAACAAGGGTTTTCTCCACATTACATGGTGGGTTTAGAATTTGATTCTCAATCTATCAACTTTTTTACAATTAAAATCTCAAACCCAACTTAATAAACTAAACAATAATGTTAGATATCATATCTAAAGTAATATCCATTCTTATTCCATCTTATAATCACTCATTCTTAATAATAAACCAAATGGCAACTAACTTGCAATAAAGCTGAAAAATAGGGCCTCATACCTGGCTTAGTTGGATCACGAGTGCATGGGCCTACGGCTTGGTTCTAATGTTAGCCCATTTATATGTGGAACTCTAATACAGCCATGATTCCATGAATGCAATGCAAGTAGTGTCATGCTTGGTTACTTGGTGATTGAAAATTTGGAATTATTGATGATCATACATTCATGCACATACAACACACTATATATATAAGAGTCAATCTTCGTGAAGTTTTTCCAAAAAAAAAAAAAAAAAAAAAAAAAAACTTCTTGAAGTTTTAACTAAAAGTCTAATAATAGAAATTTTATTTATAAATATAGTACGAAGAAAAATTTATTTAGGGACTAAGTTTTTATTTCATACTGAGTGACAAATCTCTACCATCAATCTAATTTGATCTAATAGTGAGGATTAAACTAATATTTAATATGTCAACCTAAGTATATGTATTTTTCTTATCTTTATGTCTTTCATATTTATTCACATTTTCTTTTGTCTTTTTTTCAGTTCACTCTTTTTTTTTTTTTTTTTTTTTTTTTTTTTTTTTTAATTCACGTCTTTTATAATTCACCTTTTTTTTTTAAATTCACATTTTTTTCACTTTCATACGTTTTCGTCCGTTTTCTTATGTTTCGTCAATTTTCATACGTTTTCGTCTGTTTTCAAACGTGTTTTTACGCTTTCATACATATTCGTTCGTTTTCGTCCGTTTTCGTTTCTTATTTATTCACTTTTTTTGTCTTTTTTTTGAATTCACGTTTTTTTTAAATTCACGTTTTTTTTTAATTCAGGTTTTTTTAATTCATGTGTTTTTTTTTTTTTTTTTTTTTTTTTTTTTTTTTTTTTAAATTCACGTTTTTTTAGTTCACGTTTTTTCCCCACTTTCTTACGTTTTCGTCTGTTTCATACGTTTTGGTTCGTTTTCGTTCGTTTTCTTTCGTTTTCGACCATTTTTCATACATTTTCGTTCGTTTTTAGACGATTTTTACGCTTTCATATGTAATCTTACGTTTTCGTCCGTTTTCTTACGTTTTCGTCCGTTTTCAACATTTTTGATATCACAATTGATATTCTTAATATCACAATTGTGATATTAAGAATATCAATTGTGATATTCAGAAATGTATGAAAACGGACGAAAACGTAAGAAAACGGATGAAAGCGTAAGAAAGTGAAAAAAACATGAATTAAAAAAAAAAACATCATTTGTGATTTTCTGAATATCATTTGTGATTTTCATGTTACAAAACATTAGTTGAAAATCATTTGTGATATTCAGAAACATATGAAAACGGCCGATAACATTGAAAAATGTATGAAAACGAACAAAAACGTAAGAAAACGGATGAATATGTATCAAAACGGACTAAAACGTATAAAAGCGTAAAAACACGTATGAAAACGGACGAAAACGTATGAAAAATGGTCGAAAACGTAAGAAAACGGACGAAAACGT
Source organism: Artemisia tridentata subsp. tridentata (assembly GCA_021014915.2). Taxonomy (NCBI): domain Eukaryota; kingdom Viridiplantae; phylum Streptophyta; class Magnoliopsida; order Asterales; family Asteraceae; genus Artemisia; species Artemisia tridentata. The sequence continues at coordinate 191,280,074 of CP139509.1, read as the reverse complement.
ATGAAAACGGACGAAAACGAAAAAAAAAAACGTGAATTAAAAAAAAAAAGTTAATAAATAAGAAAGAAAAAAAGACAAGAAAAAGACATGGACTTAGGTTGATATATTAAATTTTAGGTTAATTACCACAATTGGATCAAAATATATGGATGGTGAGGATTTGTCCCTTGATAAGTACCAAAATAAGAGTATGCAAAAGTAATATGTTTTAGTACGAAATCATTAAGACATCACTGGTAAAAAAGCGACTATTACTCCGTAATAAAAAGAAGCGTTGTCACTTATAAAGTTAGCTTGAAAGTGAATGTAGTGGGATAGTCCATGTCTTTTTGATGTTTAAAAATTTGGTCAACTGCTCTTGTTAGAAATTGATTTATCACTTTTTCTTTATATAAATGAATTCTTAAGTTACAATTCAGCGGTTCAGTTGGAATATATATCTATTTTTCTGTAGTCGTCACCGTGCGTATTTTATGTAAATTAATAAAGAAAACGTTACTATCATGTTATAGCTCACATTTTATTGATTATTTATTTATTTATTTATTTATTTATTTTTTTGAACTATTAGCGGTCGTTGATTGATAGCGATGTTTCAATAACCAAAAAATTACATGTTTAAATCCATTATCTTTAGAATTTTACAGCGCAAGAGAATTTATCAGCTAAAAATATGAAACCATTGTCTTTTTATTTTTGGCACCAATGTTTGGCAACGGGCTTATTGTAGTTTATAAAGGCTTGGGCTTTTAAAATAAGTTGGCTTATAAAATAACACTTGCTTGTTACATAGGTGTTAAAGTAAAACCTTGCAGGCAGGTCTCACTTCTATGTTTTGTCCTTCGGATGGACTCATTCGGACCCTGCTCGCTCTTACACACAAGAAGAACACGCGTTAGGCTCGCCCCGGGTTTTATCCAAGGACCAACCTCCGGCGTGAGAATGAGTATTGGGCGATTATGATATGAATAATGATATCAGAGTAACAGTAGTAGGTGTAAAATTGAATGCATATCATAAATGAGGTGTGGGTATTTATACTACCCACACCTACTGTACCTATTTACCTTGGGACCAAGCGAGTTGACCTATGCCTGACCTATTAAGTAGGTGTCAGGCCATGTGGGGGACACAATCCCGGGAAATCTGGGATGTCAGTGGCTGATGAGACTGCTTACTGTAGATGGCGGCGGTCCGCTCCGTAGGTGTGTCCGAAGGTGAGATGTCAGTCCGGACGAAACATGACGTCCGGATGTAAGTATGGTCCGGACGGAGTATGGCGTCCGGACACATACACCAACATGTCCCCCCGCCCCCCCCCCACACCAGTATTGTAGCATCGGTTGAAGACTGGTGGTGCAATACTTAAATAATATAACTGCGCTTTTTGGCTTCATTTGTTAATCCGGACACATACACCAACATGTCCCCCCCAGTATTGTATTACTAGTAGAAGACTAGTAATGTAATACTTGACGAATATCTTGCGGTTTCTCATTTTGTACTCTTCGGATGTGTCTTTTGTTTCTATGCCCTCGTCCATATTTTGCTTATACATTTACTCTGGGAGCACAAACTTTCGTTACAAACCATGCATAGTTCCAGGGGCAACAAATCATATATATGGATTACATAAATGTTAGGTCGGTGGTTGAAAGGCTCGTCAAGCCTTGATGGGCTAGTTTAATTGCAGGCCCATGGGCCGAGCAAAATAGTATTTATTTGAATGTCAATATCGGCGCGCCACGCGTATGCTGACCATGGATATCTAACGTTCTATAGTTTGCCACGTCAGCGAGTGGCAGGCTGACGTGACGTTCTCGCTTGTTTCTAGGTCTTTCCCTAATATATATATATATATATATATATATATATATATATATATATAGGTTTGGCTCTTACAAGTTTTTTTCTTTTAATTGTGTATTCTCTTACCTTATCTTCGGTGTTTATACATTTTGCACGACTTGCTCAGCCGTTGAGAAATTTCGAGAGGTGCGTTACCTTCTTTTTTGTAATTATCTTTAGTACTTGTTCCATCGGCATCCTTTTAGATATGGCCGCTGAGATGAGCGAACGGGGGGATCTCACATTAGTAAGTAGGCTTGGGACTCAACCCAGTAGAATAGCGCCTAAGTTTGACATGCATGTACATAGTTCCAAGTTGACGCAAGGTGAGCTGGACCGTGTGGTTGAGGAGTTCGGCGTTCCTTTAGACTTACATCCAATGCTTCCTCCGGTGGGCATGACCATGGATATGTTGCCGGAGGATAAAATTGGTGTTTATGTTCACCAACTGAGGACGGGGGGTGTCAGGATTCCTTTCTCAACATTTTTGCTAGCGGTGATAGGTTACTTTCGGGTGCACATTTCTCAGCTAGTTCCGATAGGCTTGAATACGGTAACCATGTTTGAGATCCGATGCTATAGTCTGGATGTTGTGCCGACCGTAACCCTGTTTAGGGTTTTTTATAGGCTGTGCAAGCAGGGGCACTGGTTTTCTTTTGAGAGCCGGACGGGAGCGAAAGCCCTGAAATGTTTTAAGGAGGTGTTGACCGGGCTGAAGAACTGGAAAGGTCATTTCTTTTTAATAGATCGGAGGGCAATACCGCATGGTATTCCGTGGAGGCATAGGGACTCTAAAGTTACCGATGATTTTCCTACGGCTTATTCTGAGAGGGACGCTGAGATGGTTGCGGAGAAAGTTATTTTCTTGAGGAAGCCTTCAGATGCTATTTTATGGATGGCGGGGCTTGGTAGAGTTTTCGAGTATCCCGGATATAAGGGCGTTTTAAAGGATGCCGATGGGCATGGTAATACAAATTTTCTTAGTTATCATTCATAGGAGCTGTTTGTTTCTTGGTTTGGTCTTGACTTGTTGGTGTTTTTTTTTTTTTTTTTTTTTTTTTTTTTTTTTTTTTTTTTTTTTTTTTGTAGTTCTTTCCATGGCGGAGTATTTGGAACTTCCGGTGGAGATCGATGTGGAGGTTGGCAGGGGAGATCCTTTTGGGGAGGAGAGCGAGAGGCCGGTGAGAACAACCGAGCCTTTGGCACCAGGGAGTGCCGTTCCCGAGACCACTCCTTTACAGAAGGTAGTTGAGAAGGCGGATTTGAATGTGCTAACTGCTAGAGAGGAGAAAGAGAGAAAAAAGTTGGAAGCCGAGGTCGAGGGGAAGAAAAGGAACGCTGAGGGGCCATCGGTGACTACGACGTCTCGGAAGAAAAAGAAGATCAAACGGAGGGAGGACGATGAGCCGTCGGACCGAACTCTTGATGTCTCCCCCCTTCGTCACATTGAACCGCAAGTGGTTGTCAACATTGCAGGGAACCAGGGTGGAGGAGAAGGGCCGGAGGAGCAGGTTGAAGGAGGTGATGATAATCCGGAAGTTCAGGTCTCCGAGCATGAGCACACTGCTGAGACCAATCTTGAAGGGCAACCTACTCAGGAAACTCATACGGGAAATCAACAATCTTCTTCTGATATATGGTAAGGAATATCCTTCGGATGCTACTTCCTCCCCCCCCCCCCCTTTATATATATATATATATATATATATATATATATGTTGTGTTTATGTCTCCTCGTTTGTAACACCCCCAAATTACCGCAGCGGAAACAGTAGAATCAAGGGGGTATTACTTCATAATACAGATCAAGGTATAGAAAACGACCTCTAAATGAGACGTTTTGAAAAGTTATCATTCGAATTATTAAAATCAGAGTTATGACAATAAGTTCCAAAGTAAAGATTACATAAAAGTTTTCAAAGTTTATCGAATGATAAAGATAGATATGCGTCTTCAAGTATGCAAATGACCCTAGCAATCCACGCATCCATAATAGTCTTAACAACCTGAGATAAACATGCTAAAAGTGTCAACCAACGGTTGGTGAGTTCATAGAGTTTAGTTTAAAAGTAAAGCATTTCAATAAAGATGTTTAAAGGTAAAGTGTTTAACTATAGATTTTTCCAGCAAAGGCATTGTAAATCCACTCAGTTCCAAGCCCCGCCCATACAAGACTTGCAACCTGTGTGTTTACAACCCACTGCTAACATAGTATGTCTATCAAGTATATTTGAATAAAGATTTCACAGCAAAGGCCTTGTAAATCCACTCAGTTCCAAGCCCCGCCCATACAAGACTTGCAACCTGTGTGTTTACAATCCACTGCTATCACAGTAAGAATAGAATAGATGTCTTGCATACCAATGCACAATATAATAGATTACTTGCATACCAATGCAAACTATATTAGATGACTTGCATACCAATGCATCATAAGATTACTGGGTGTCTTTTCCCAAAGGATTACTGGGTGTCTTTTCCCAAAGGATTACTGGGAGCCTACTTCCCAAAGACAAGTATAAAAGCATATTGTATAAAAGTATAAATATTTGAGTAATTGCATAAATCATGTATTTGATAAATGAGCAAAATAATTTAAGCATGTATCTCCCCCAAAAGTAGTTTCAAAAGTATAAAAAAAATAGGGGCTATGAAACTCACCTTGGTGTAGTAGTAGAAATAGAATCAAATGGTGTGTAGTAACTCCAACGCGTGACCTAGATTAGTATGGCATAATTTAGTTTTCATTTCTGATTAAGATTTGATGAACGTATAAATAGTTTAAGAGTTTTTAAAACAATTATGTTATTGTTGCACGTTTTGACTATTTGTTTTATGACGTAATTATTATTGACGGCGTATAATAATTTTTAGTGTCTCGGTTATTCGCCTTCGTCACAATTCTAATAATTAATATTCGACACGTTGTTAGTTCGGGTTTTATTACTAGGTGACATCATATTTTAAAAGTGTAATATTTCCTTTTTAGCTTCTAAAACCAAACGCACCATATTATAATACAACTTAAAAGGGGCTGTCTCGAATAAGACTTCGACAGAAAAAGTCGTATGTTACTACGGTCGAGCTATGGTCTCGCTAATGGTCGTTCTATCCTCGAAATGGCATTACAATGATTGTACAATTCGACTTCTCTTGGACTATCACATTCCCAATTCCTTTTAAATTCTTAATAATCTCTAATCCGCAACCAAAACTTAACTAAACCGTGACTTTAAAAGTCAACCCCAATTGACCCGTTTTATAACTAAACCACATTCGACTATTTTTAAACTTTACTTAACGCAAATCATTCCCAGTCTCTTATCCATGTTACTAACATCATAAACTTAACCCATAACTTAAACATTAACTATTAATTTCTTATTGTAACACACAATGACTCTCGACAAAACACAATATTGACAATGAAATTTACGATACTTATGATTTAAATCCCGAGATAGTTTCATTAATTTACCAGGAACATAAGATTATTCGGAAGTTTCAACAAACCAAACAAGTACTACAAGATCGAATTTTTGAAGGTCCTTACAATGATTTCCTTTTAAGGATGAATTCGAATGAACCTTCCCAGAAATCCGAGCACCCAGCTACTCCAAACCGAATTACCACCTCTTCAACTCTTATCCCTTCCTTGAGTGGTTACTCAGATTTTTTTTGAGTGTTGTATTGAGATGTGATTCGATTTTTACTTGGAGAGTCGGATTAAATAACCGATTTTTGAGAGTAGATTCATGGATCCTTTCGAGTTTGGGGAAGCAATAATACCTCTTAAGTGATACTTCTACATCCATGGTCTCTTATCCTAGGTGGTCTTGTGACTTAAGAATGGGACAAAGCTCCTAATTAATTTGTGATAGGGAGGGTTCGGTTCCTGGGTTTCTTTGGGGCAGACAGCCATAGCGACAAGTCAAGAAGGCGGTGATGCTTTTGAGGATGGTGGTTTGCCGAAAAGATGATAAGGGTGAAAGGTGGAGTAGAAAGATGATGGTGTTTATGGCTAGATTTGGGTCTCGACAAAAGGAAGAGATAAGGGAGAAGCAGCAGAAAATACTCGTATTAGAGTTTGTGGGGATACCGACAAAGCAGGAAGAGTACATAAATAAATATAGTAGTAGGTGTAGGATTTATTTTATTAGAGATAGTGTGTAATTTAAATGTAGTAGTGTTGTTTGAAAATTTTAGTAGAGTATATTTTGTGCTTTTAAATACCCGGGTCTCGCTAGGCTGTGTCGGATCTGGCTTCGTTTAAATATCTCTAGCTTGAGAGTTTTAGAGTCGTCATAAATTATTTGTTTACTTTCGAGTTCGTATTTACCTTCGTGATTCTTATCCCATACTATCACGGTGTCGGTACGCATGCGGTTCGTTCCATCGAATAATAATAACATAACAATGTTTATTTAGGAATGTAATAACAAAAGGTTCAAATTGGCTCGTAAAAATGGTTAAGTGAACAGTAACGACATGTTAATAATAGATTAGCGTTCACTAATGACTAGGAAATTTCACGGGTTGCTACAGTACCTACCCCTAATTTTTGAATCTCGTCCCGAGATTCAGTCTGCGTTATCTCTTAAAAGGTGCTTATGAATAGTCGATAGGTAAAGCTTAAAGAAATCAGGCAAAACTTAGACATCTAAGGTTCTCCTCTGGTTAGGTACGTTATCGTGATTATCACGCCTAAGGACAATTTCTCTTATGGCTAGGTTTTGGTGAAGCAACTTTCCTATTCTCGAGCATATTCCTCAAAAGACTTTTAGGCAACCAATCTTTACTTAATCCCACAACTCATCAAACAAGAACTGTCATGGGATTAGGCTAAATCGGTTTAATTCATAATTGAAATATACTTAAGATTTTCACAAACCCCATTACTAGTTGTTATCCAAAAAGGGGTCAATGTTAATTAACGTACACATGATTACGTATGTCCACGTGTGTTGTGATGCACTTATAATTATGTTGGCCACCATAATTATACTTGCCTCCCTTCACACGTGTACATATCACCATGCACACATATCTTGACATAAGTAGGGTGATTATCTCCCAGAAAAATCCTCGAGTGAACTCATCAACTTTCTGCGGCTTAGTGATAACCTTTTAGTTAACTTAATCCCATGTCTCATCAAACAAGAACTGTCACAAGATTAAGTTAAATAGTTAGTTATCACTGAGCTCTATGCTTTTGATGTCTCGATTTAGATTCTGAGATTTTTCCCTATAAGGTATCCTCAAGAGAAATCATCTTTTTAGCAAAATCATCAAATTTTCTGCGGCTAAGTGATAACCTTTTATTAAACTTAATCCCATGTCTCATCAAACAAGAACTGTCACAAGATTAAGTTAAATAGCTAGTTATCACTGAGCTCCGCACCTCTGATGACTCGACCAAATGCTGAGATTCCTCCATCGGTGCAGATACTAAAACAATTAACAGTGAGCACATAAATGGGAATAGTTCTACGTAAGCAAGGCGGTCGGGATAAGGATCTTAAGGAATATAGCAGTTATAGTCTAGGCTCCTAAATGCAACCTAGTTCTCTATAACCTGGGCTCTGGTACCAATCTGTAACACCCCCAAATTACCGCAGCGGAAACAGTAGAATCAAGGGGGTATTACTTCATAATACAGATCAAGGTATAGAAAACGACCTCTAAATGAGACGTTTTGAAAAGTTATCATTCGAATTATTAAAATCAGAGTTATGACAATAAGTTCCAAAGTAAAGATTACATAAAAGTTTTCAAAGTTTATCGAATGATAAAGATAGATATGCGTCTTCAAGTATGCAAATGACCCTAGCAATCCACGCATCCATAATAGTCTTAACAACCTGAGATAAACATGCTAAAAGTGTCAACCAACGGTTGGTGAGTTCATAGAGTTTAGTTTAAAAGTAAAGCATTTCAATAAAGATGTTTAAAGGTAAAGTGTTTAACTATAGATTTTTCCAGCAAAGGCATTGTAAATCCACTCAGTTCCAAGCCCCGCCCATACAAGACTTGCAACCTGTGTGTTTACAACCCACTGCTAACATAGTATGTCTATCAAGTATATTTGAATAAAGATTTCACAGCAAAGGCCTTGTAAATCCACTCAGTTCCAAGCCCCGCCCATACAAGACTTGCAACCTGTGTGTTTACAATCCACTGCTATCACAGTAAGAATAGAATAGATGTCTTGCATACCAATGCACAATATAATAGATTACTTGCATACCAATGCAAACTATATTAGATGACTTGCATACCAATGCATCATAAGATTACTGGGTGTCTTTTCCCAAAGGATTACTGGGTGTCTTTTCCCAAAGGATTACTGGGAGCCTACTTCCCAAAGACAAGTATAAAAGCATATTGTATAAAAGTATAAATATTTGAGTAATTGCATAAATCATGTATTTGATAAATGAGCAAAATAATTTAAGCATGTATCTCCCCCAAAAGTAGTTTCAAAAGTATAAAAAAAATAGGGGCTATGAAACTCACCTTGGTGTAGTAGTAGAAATAGAATCAAATGGTGTGTAGTAACTCCAACGCGTGACCTAGATTAGTATGGCATAATTTAGTTTTCATTTCTGATTAAGATTTGATGAACGTATAAATAGTTTAAGAGTTTTTAAAACAATTATGTTATTGTTGCACGTTTTGACTATTTGTTTTATGACGTAATTATTATTGACGGCGTATAATAATTTTTAGTGTCTCGGTTATTCGCCTTCGTCACAATTCTAATAATTAATATTCGACACGTTGTTAGTTCGGGTTTTATTACTAGGTGACATCATATTTTAAAAGTGTAATATTTCCTTTTTAGCTTCTAAAACCAAACGCACCATATTATAATACAACTTAAAAGGGGCTGTCTCGAATAAGACTTCGACAGAAAAAGTCGTATGTTACTACGGTCGAGCTATGGTCTCGCTAATGGTCGTTCTATCCTCGAAATGGCATTACAATGATTGTACAATTCGACTTCTCTTGGACTATCACATTCCCAATTCCTTTTAAATTCTTAATAATCTCTAATCCGCAACCAAAACTTAACTAAACCGTGACTTTAAAAGTCAACCCCAATTGACCCGTTTTATAACTAAACCACATTCGACTATTTTTAAACTTTACTTAACGCAAATCATTCCCAGTCTCTTATCCATGTTACTAACATCATAAACTTAACCCATAACTTAAACATTAACTATTAATTTCTTATTGTAACACACAATGACTCTCGACAAAACACAATATTGACAATGAAATTTACGATACTTATGATTTAAATCCCGAGATAGTTTCATTAATTTACCAGGAACATAAGATTATTCGGAAGTTTCAACAAACCAAACAAGTACTACAAGATCGAATTTTTGAAGGTCCTTACAATGATTTCCTTTTAAGGATGAATTCGAATGAACCTTCCCAGAAATCCGAGCACCCAGCTACTCCAAACCGAATTACCACCTCTTCAACTCTTATCCCTTCCTTGAGTGGTTACTCAGATTTTTTTTGAGTGTTGTATTGAGATGTGATTCGATTTTTACTTGGAGAGTCGGATTAAATAACCGATTTTTGAGAGTAGATTCATGGATCCTTTCGAGTTTGGGGAAGCAATAATACCTCTTAAGTGATACTTCTACATCCATGGTCTCTTATCCTAGGTGGTCTTGTGACTTAAGAATGGGACAAAGCTCCTAATTAATTTGTGATAGGGAGGGTTCGGTTCCTGGGTTTCTTTGGGGCAGACAGCCATAGCGACAAGTCAAGAAGGCGGTGATGCTTTTGAGGATGGTGGTTTGCCGAAAAGATGATAAGGGTGAAAGGTGGAGTAGAAAGATGATGGTGTTTATGGCTAGATTTGGGTCTCGACAAAAGGAAGAGAGAAGGGAGAAGCAGCAGAAAATACTCGTATTAGAGTTTGTGGGGATACCGACAAAGCAGGAAGAGTACATAAATAAATATAGTAGTAGGTGTAGGATTTATTTTATTAGAGATAGTGTGTAATTTAAATGTAGTAGTGTTGTTTGAAAATTTTAGTAGAGTATATTTTGTGCTTTTAAATACCCGGGTCTCGCTAGGCTGTGTCGGATCTGGCTTCGTTTAAATATCTCTAGCTTGAGAGTTTTAGAGTCGTCATAAATTATTTGTTTACTTTCGAGTTCGTATTTACCTTCGTGATTCTTATCCCATACTATCACGGTGTCGGTACGCATGCGGTTCGTTCCATCGAATAATAATAACATAACAATGTTTATTTAGGAATGTAATAACAAAAGGTTCAAATTGGCTCGTAAAAATGGTTAAGTGAACAGTAACGACATGTTAATAATAGATTAGCGTTCACTAATGACTAGGAAATTTCACGGGTTGCTACATCGTTGGTTTTGCAGATCATTCGGATCATTCCATACATTCCCCGCATCCTTCCACGGTACATCCGTCAGCCGGAGAAGGTAAAAAACTCGCCTTGTGATACCCCTTGTTGTGGCCTTGTTTTCGTTGAGTAATTTTAATCTTGTCACAGATGAGGGTTCTTTTGAGGGGGAAATTTTTGTTCCCGGCTGGTCTCTTCCCAACCATGTCTGGTTGGACTCCTATAGGGCTTGCCTGGAGTTGCTGGCACATCTCACACCTCCTGCTGAGAAGATTGCACTAGAAGGACTGACCGATAACCAGCTGGTTCATCGGTCGTATGAACAGGCCAGAGGTGGGATAACTATGCAGGCTGAGCTACTTCGCCGCTTCAATCAATTGCTTGATGAACACAAGGAGTTGGACCGGACCCATAAAGACAGCATAGTGGAACACAGCGCGGAGCATGGCAGATATGTGCGGTTGGTTGGAGAGTTTGATGCTCTTAAGCAAGAGTTGACTGATGTGAGATCCAGCATGTCGGAGCGAGAGGAGGGTTTATTTGTTCGGCTGGCTGAGATGGAGAGAGATAGGGATAACTAGAAAAGAACAGCTGAGTCTCACGCTGAGGGTGTTAAGAAGCTGGAGCAAGAGATGGGGAAGAAAAATGAAGTCTTGGGGAAGCTAGAGGGGGAAAATAGGGATCTGCTCGCTGAGGTGGGACGACTGGAGATGGAGCGTCAAAATGTTGTGAAGGATCTTTTTCCGACTGCTTGTCAACGGTTGTTTCGTAGCTCCGACTACAAAGAAAAGATGGGATGGGTTTACAGTTTGTCGTACACCGCAGGGTTCCTGGATGGTCTTGCCTACGAACGAAATAAAGATGACCATGAACGACTTCTGGGTAAATTTGACAAGCTTAACATGGAGGCTCCCCGTATCTGGCAGGCGGAGTATCTGAAGTTGTTTGATGCCCAGTACCCGTATATTCAAAAGCTTGCCGATTCTTACCGGCTGCCATTGGGTGAACTCATGAGTCTCTTTCCTGTCGTTAGTGCTCCCAAACCGAAGTCTGTAGCAGCAGCCCCGCCTCAGAAGGTCGGAGAGTCTTCCGGCGCGAAGCGCAATCCAGGCGAAGGTTCCTCCCTTGTTGAGAATGTCGCGGGTGGAGACTCTTGATTGTCTTATTTGTTTCTTCTTTTGGATGAATGTAATAATAATAATTGTTGTGGATAGATGCTGTGTAATAATTCGTTTGTGACGATTTAAAAACGTTGTTCTTAGACTTACTGAAATAATTGTTGCCTACATTGTCTGCATAAATGTTTTGTTCATATGCGTAATCGGCGACGAGGTGTTTTTTAGGTCGGCCTATCTGGTTCGGAGTATTTAGAACGCCGCCCAATATCCATACCTTCAGAAGTTTGAGGATTTTGCTCGTCTTCCATTAAGTGGCCTCATGAACCTTTTTTCCTGATTTCCCTCCTCCAAAACTGAGTATCGTTGGAGTCCTTGCGATTCAGCATACCGGAACCTCTTCCGGTGTGAAGGAGATCGTTGTATATGGTTGTTCGTGACTGATGTCACTTTTTTGCATCCTTCTTTTGTGAACGCGCAACTTGATTTGCTTGATCCTTCGGTATAGATTGACCTGATGATTTGGTCTATAAAACTGGAGTGTTACACATCTCTTTTACTTATCGCTTTTACCATCGTTTGAGTTTACGGAGTGTTTGCCATAATCCGTTGAGTTTATTGGACGGAGTGATTTCTCGATCCGCTCACGAGGGAGGGAGTGTTTTCCACAATCCGTTGAGTTTATTGGACGGAGTGATTTCACGATCCGCTCACGAGGGAGGGAGTGTTTTCCACAATCCGTTGAGTTTATTGGACGGAGTGATTTCACGATCCGCTCACGAGGGAGGGAGTGTTTTCCACAATCCGTTGAGTTTATTGGACGGAGTGATTTCACGATCCGCTCACGAGGGAGGGAGTGTTTTTCACAATCCGTTGAGTTTATTGGACGGAGTGATTTCACGATCCGCTCACGAGGGAGGGAGTGTTTTCCACAATCCGTTGAGTTTATTGGACGGAGTGATTTCACGATCCGCTCACGAGGGAGGGAGTGTTTTCCACAATCCGTTGAGTTTATTGGACGGAGTGATTTCACGATCCGCTCACGAGGGAGGGAGTGTTTTCCACAATCCGTTGAGTTTATTGGACGGAGTGATTTCACGATCCGCTCACGAGGGAGGGAGTGTTTTCCACAATCCGTTTTCATTCCAGGTCGGAGTGACAGGGCACATGACATTTTATAATTGTAAAATAATTTGCCCGGAAACTGGGGAGATCACAGATTATTACAGATACTAATGAGCGTTAGTTTACATTTTCCACAAAAGACAATTCCAAAAGTAAACTTCATCATACATCCGTTATTGTAGCGCTCCGGTCATCCGGTGCTGGTTTTTTGAATGAGGTTTTGAAACCAAAGCCTTTATGTGAAGGTTTTGGAGTCAAAGCTTCCTTGTTTGTTCTCTTTGAATGTCCTGCGTGAGAAGTTCCGGTACTCCGTTGGTAGCACAGTTCCAGCAATGTCTTTTTCTTCGGAGTTCTCGAAGCTTACGTTTGTTCCTTTTGGCATCCCGTTCATCCCCAGGCTGAGAGTCTCGGCTTCCTTGGAGGCGGCTTTTGGTCGATTTTTCTGGAAGCCTTGGTATTCGGCCTTGGCGACCAGCCGAGTAGTTAAGGTTGCGATCCCTTTCGGGGTGGGGAACTTCATCATGGAGTGGCTTACCGAGGTGATAGCTCGTAGCTCTCTGAGACCGGTTCTCCCTAATATCACGTCGTAGGATGACGGAGACTGTATGACATAAAATTTCATAACTGATCTTCTGTATTTTCCACAACTGCCCAAGAGCACCTCTAAAACAATCTTCCCCCTCGGCTTGCTCCTTTCTCCTGAGAAACCTGTCAGGGCGGTGTGGGTCGCTTTGATCCTAGCCTTTGTTTCGGTGTTTAGCTTGTTAACGCAATGCTCGTATATAATGTTTACCGACGACCCTCCGTCCACAAATATCTTCCGGACCAGACTTCCCTCGATACTTCCGAACGCAGCGGGAGGGAAAGTTATTGGCACGTCCATCCATTTCTTATTTCCATGTTCGAACTCCGGTTCCCGATCGTCAGGTGAGTTTTCTATTAGATTGATCACTTTGGCTTTCCCATTATCATTCTTCCTTTGTTGGTCCTTACCCCTCTCCGTCTCCTGTTGTCTGAAATCTTTCAGGAGGTGGTCCAGCTTTCCGGATTCTAAAGCGAACGACAGTTGTTTCTTGAGTTGGTGGCAATCGTCAGTAAGATGTCCTTTTTCCCTGTGGTATTCGCAGAATTTGTCTAAATTTTCCTTTCTCGCCCTGCTTCCGGTTGGGCGAGGGGGAGGTAAGTTCAAATGGTGTTCTGTGGCGAGGATTTCCCTGGGGGGCTTAGTTAACGACAACAGTCCGTTGGACCGTTTGGGTGGATCGTTGCGACGGTAGTCCAAGAGGGGAAGATCATTGCGGGGAAGATCACTGCGGGGGTAGCTTCTGAGAGGGACCGCATAGGGGTGGTACGTGTCCTTCTGTCGGTAATCGTTTCGGTGATCCACTCGCGGTCTGTCGTTTCTAAAACCCTGGGTTCCTTTCTTGTTTGAGTCGAAACCCTCACCCTTCGGTAGTTCCGTACTACGGAACGCTTCTTCGGACCTTATGAAGTCATCCACCCTGGTAAACATTTCCGTGACCGTACGCGGAACCCTATCGGAGAACTTTTTGGCGAGAGCTGGGCATTTGTGTGCGCTCATGAAGGCTGAGATCCTCATAATCTCCGGTACACCGCTTATGTAGCTCGCCTCGTCTGTCCATCTCTCCTTAAAGTCCGAGAGGGACTCGTGAGCCCGGCGGACAATCTTCGTGACCTCTGTGGGGTTCTTTATACACTTCTTCCTGAACGAAAATCTCGTGAGAACTGTTCCCTCAATTCGTTCCAACTGTCAATACTTCCGGGTTCTAACCTTTCGAACCATCCACCTGCGGCCCCATCCAATGTTTGTTGAAACATGCGGCACCATACGGGCATTGGCCACTCCCCCTGATTTGCGGCTCCTGTGAACCTGGTGAGGTGATCGTTCGGGTCCGTCGAGCCATCATAAAACCTCATGTTCAGCGGCATGGTGTGACTCGGTCCGGAGAATTCCACAATGCGGCGAGTAAACGGCGATCTCGACGTCTCTTTAAAGGGTTTATGCAAATCATCATCCTTCCCTTTGTCCTTTACCTGACTTGCATTCTCTTCGTCTTCGAAATTTAATTGTATTGGCTTGAGAGCACTCCCACTCAGCCTGTTGTGCTTTTTGATAAGTTCCATCAGTGACGCCACTTGGGCCACAATCATTTCTCGAAGACCGGGGGACTCTTCGCCCGGGCCTTCGTTCGAGTTTCGGATGTTGCCTGTTTCGTCCCGGTTGTTATTATCGGGTTGAAGGGTGCTGTCGGTTTCATTCAGGTTCCGGACGTTATCGGTTTCATATCGGTTGTCATTGTTGGGTTGAAGGATGTTGTCGGTTTCATTCGGGTTCCGGATGTTGTCGGTTTCATATCGGTTGTCATTGTTTGTTTCGTTCCCTCCATCCCCGAAGCGGAGAGAAGTAAAGGAAGGACCAACCATGTCAATGCTTTGGTAGATTGAATAGCGGGTCCCACGGATGGCGCCAATTTGTTAAAGTAAAACCTTGCATGCAGGTCCCACTTCTATGTTTTGTCCTTCGGATGGACTCCTTCGGACCCTGCTCGCTCCTACACACAAGAAGAACACGCGTTAGGCTCGCCCCGGGTTTTATCTCAGGACCAACCTCCGGCGTGAGAATGAGTATTGGGCGATTATGATATGAATAATGATATCAGAGTAACAATAGTAGGTGTAAAATTGAATGCATATCATAAATGAGGTGTGGGTATTTATACTACCCACACCTACTGTACCTATTTACCTTGGGACCAAGCGAGTTGACCTATGCCTGACCTATTAAGTAGGTGTCAGGCCATGTAAGGGACACAATCCCGGAAAATCTGGGATGTCAGTGGCTGATGAGACTGCTTACTGTAGATGGCGGCGGTTCGCTCCGTAAGTGTGTCCGAAGGTGAGATGTCAGTCCGGACGAAACATGACGTCCAGATGTAAGTATGGTCCGGACGGAGTATGGCGTCTGGACACATACACCAACAACAGGCTTATTAAAATAAGTCATAGACCTCTATAAGCCCAAGCTCATAAAAAAAGCTTATAACTAGTCAAATTACTTAAATACTTTTCAAAATATAATGGACAATCACGTAAAAACTAGAAATATATGTAAATTTAATTCGATGCATTTTTATACGATTTTACATGAATAAGCTTTAACTCTAACTAATTCGCCAACAACTTTATAAAAACATAAATTTCAACTTTCAGTTTATAATATAAGCTCTAACCCCATCTTCTTGCGCAATACATACTATATATAAGAAAGTGGTTGATGACGAAATAAATGGTACAACAAGTCGCTTAATAGCCAATCATGGATGCTAATTTTGACTTTTTCCTTTTGACCTTTTCCCATATCCTTTGACTAGTAAAAAGTTGATGTGAATGGACTCTTTCTTTCTACTCATGCAGCACAATTAAAGTTTGGCTTACAAAAACAAGAGAGGTTAATAAGCATCTGTCTTTATCATAAGTTTCAATCTCGATTGCTTTTTGTACTATAAGATTTTGATGAACCATATGGCTTTCTAGAAGAGTTACATATGTTATAATATTCTTACAAGACCCAATGTCTTAGCTCTAGTATTATATGAGTGGCTCATCAACCAAGAGTTTGTGTGTTCAAGTTTGTTAGAAACATTCGTGAGAGATATTATGTGTGGATATGTGGGTAATAAATTGTCGTTAAAATAATAATAATAAAAAAAAGTATCTCTTACCAGAATGAAGTAGAAGGCTGTTTTAGCCATTCTTAAAAGCAACCTCGGAAGGAGTCACAATACGTATTTTAGTCGCGTCTAGAAAACAAAGGAACCATTCAATCAAGTCGAAACCACGCAAGCGTATTTTTTCATTTTACTAATTCATGCATGATGCAACAGAGTTAAATTAATTCAACATGAAACAGTCAACTGCTTTTTTTAAGGCGTCAGTTAGGCCCGTATGCACCAAATCCATATAACATAGAATAAATTCTTCAAATATAAATCTTTTGTACAGCCTCCCTCTCAATGTTTACAATCTGATGACTGCAAAATACATCCATTTTGAACCATTGCAGCATTTGCAAATTCCATTTCTGTTATTGCTTCTTTTGTTTTCATGTTTTTTAGTACCTCCATCGGCTTCTCAATCAACTCCTCAAAACATACAAGTCTTTTTTCCGATACTAGCTCCGCCACTACCGCTGCCAATACCACTGCCACCAACATCAACATCAACGCCAACGGAATTTATCCCTTCAAGATCATCCAACAAAACCGTTGTTAAAGCAGCTGCTGCCACTGCAGCAAGTAGTCTGGTTTTAGCAGGGCTGTTATTCTTACTAGTCTTCATGCTTAAACGCCAACGTTCTAAAACAAAAACTACAAACTTATATGGTGATGATGGGATCAACAACATTAAAAACAATCCAGGGCTGCAAAAAAATGATAAATTTGAGAGATTTGGTGGGATCAAAGGGGTGATTGTTGATGAACAAGGACTTGACGTGTTCTACTGGAAAGAGCTTCAAGATTATCCAACTTTTGAGAAACAAATCTTAAAAGTAAAGCTTCAAGATTATCCAACTTTTGAGAAACAAATCTTAAAAGCCTACGGAAATGAAAGCAGAAAGTCAAAAGTTGACATCCCTATTCAAGAAGCACCTTTTCTTAGAGGAAAATCATCTAATTCTCATGTTTGGCGAGTATCAGATTACATGAGAAGTCAAAGTGAAAATCTTTCTGATTCTTTATCAGTTGTTAATCCACTCAAGCCTCCGAAAGATCAAGAAACAACGGAAAGTCAACAACCAATACAGTCTACACCACCGCCGGCTGTGCCACTATCAAATGCTGCAGTTGCGGCCCCACCACCACCACCACCACCACCACCACCTCCACCTCCAGTTGTGGTAGAAAGGAAGAGTAACGCGCCACCACCACCACCACCACCTCCAGCTGTGGTAGAGAGGAAGAGCAACGCGCCACCACCACCACCACCTCCAGCTGTGGTAGAGAGGAAGAGCAAAGCGCCATCACCACCACTACCACCCAAAACCAGCAGGTTTACTTTGTCATCACGACCACTACCACCAGTAAACGATGATGTGTCTTCATCTTATGAAAATCAGGTCAAACTAAAGCCTCTGCATTGGGACAAAGTCAATGCCAATGTGGAACATTCCATGGTGTGGCACAAACTACAAAATGGTTCATTCAGGTAAAAAGTTCATCTATTTCAACCTTTACGTTTCTTATAACTTTTCAAGTTTTATAGGCTCTTAAAAAGCTCACTTTTTATATACGCTTCAGGGTTGATGATGATCTAATGGAAAGCCTTTTTGGAACGATGACCCTAGACAAGAAAATGCCGCAACAAGTAGCCCCAAACTCACCAAGCCCCAAAGCCCAAATGAAATCAGGTCCCTCTCGAATTTTCCTACTAGACACCAGAAAATCTCAAAACATAGCTATTGTTGTTAAATCATTAGCCATTTCTAGTAGCAAAATTATCGATTTTCTACACAAAGGCAAAGGTCTAGATACAGACACTCTCGAAAAGATCAATCGAATAAGCCTGTCTAAAGAAGATGAAAAAATTATTCTTGACTTTGAAGGAGACGCGACACGATTAGTCGATGCTGAATCTTTCCTATATCATATCTTGAAGGCTATTCCCTCAGCTTTTACTCGAGTCAACGTCATGCTGTTCAAATCAAACTATAGATCAGAAGTAATGGAAGTGAAGAAATCTTTACAGACACTAGAAATGGCTTGCAAAGAGCTCAAGACTCGAGGTCTTTTCGTTAAGCTTCTAGAAGCTGTTTTGAAAGCAGGGAATCGTATGAATGTGGGAACGTCAAGAGGGAACGCTCAAGCCTTTAATCTTAATTCTCTGCTAAAGCTATCAGATGTCAAAAGCAGTGATGGCAAAACTACCTTGCTCCACTTTGTCGTGGAAGAAGTAGTTCGTGCAGAAGGGAAACGTTGCAATATCAATAGAAATCACAGCAAAAGTACTCGTACCGGTGGCCTAAATAGTGTCACAGTTACAGAAGATTATTATATAAAACTAGGATTGCCTGTAGTGGGAGGAGTGAGTTCAGAGTTTAGTAATGTAAAGAAAGCTGCTGGAATCGACTATGATGTGTTTTCCAAATCGTGCTCGGGGTTAAGTGGTCATTTAGCAGAAATCACAAAAAGTATCAAAGAATTTGGCGAAGACAAAAGAGGCGGTTTTGTGAGAGAAATGACAGCATTTCTTGAAGGGGCGGAAAAGGAAATTGGAATGTTGAGAGAAGAAGAGGGAAGGATAATGGGGCTTGTGAAGATAACAAATGAGTATTATCAAGCAGGGGCTTCAAAGGATGTCGGAGCAAAGCAGTTTCAACTGTTTGGGATAATAAGAGGCTTTCTTGAAATGGTTGACAAGGCGTGTGTTGAAATTGCTATTAAAATGCAGAAGAGAAGAACCGTTGGTGGATCACCGGATGTAGGGTTTCAGATGTCCAAGTCACCGGATAGGCCATCTGTGAAGTTCCCAGTATTGCCTGCAAATTTTAGTAGCACAAGTAGTAGTAGTAGCAGCAGCACTACTACTAGTAGTTCAAGTGATTCGGATGATGATACATGAGAAAGTGTTGGATTTAAGAGAGAAAATGTACATAGATGATATTCAATTATGTCTTTTCAAACTACAAGTTGGCTAACAATGTACAAAAAAGTGACGCAACACATGATATTCAGGCTATACTTATAAGGATACTAATTTTCTACAACTACCAAACATCTTAATGATAATTTCATCTCAAGAACTTCATAAGTTCATCAAACGAAAATACAAATTGACCTAATGAATAGCCGAATTCTAGTTCTGTTTCTTCAATACTGAAATCCTTCTTTTACCAAGTATCTTTCTTGTTCACTTTTGCCTAAATTTCTTTCCCAGAGCACAGAACGGCTATAAACATTAGTCACTGAAGGCTCCCCGTGTTTGTTTAAGAGAAATGCTACACATTATACCAATCTAGCATCAAAATCAATTATATAAGCTCTGAGAAATGTAGAGTACAAGCACACCAATGCACTGACAGTTGGACTCACAATTATTCAAACATTTTATGATGCTTACCATTAATCATCTTGAAATGTTCTCAGGAATGTTTATCTATGTGAATCAGATCGTCTTGTGGTTCCTTTTTTTGAAGCTTCCTGTATCAATGGAGATAAATAAAATGTTTTTGGTCCCAAATGATTGACATCAGCTAATTTTTCAATAGACAGATAGGCAATTTGACATAAAACCAAAGGCATACGAACGTGACACTTGAAGTTACTCAAGTGAGTTGCCAGACAGCTATAAAAGTCTCATTTATGTATGCAATTGGGTTAATTCACACCATCATCAAAATAGTCAAAACTACCCAGAAGTTGCATTTGTTTGATGATCAAATAGGTAGCCGCCCAAAAGGACTGAGCTCGTAAACCACGTCTTAATGAAGAAACAAATGTCAGGGATTAATTATGTTACCTTTTCTGATGTGGTTTTGGATGCCCCTTGTGTCCAATAAAAACTTGGCATTGGCTTAGCTTTGAACGTTAGGTTCTGCCTAAGCTTTTTCATCTCAGCTTCTTTTATTTCCTAAGTTCACCAACCAGTGATTAGACAAATAATTAATGGTAGAATATTAGGAGAGAAATATTTTTTCATGATATTTTGGAATCCTACCTTTGATCTTTCACTAAGTTGAGTTCTTTCAGCCTCTCTAGCATTTGACTTTTCCTCCAAATTTTTGAAGAACTGTATCAACGTAAAGATATTTCTTTAGTTTGTTGTTGTAGACCATAGCTAATGATTTTTAATAACCTGTATGGTAACAGATACCTCTTTTCGTCTTTCAGCTCTTTCGTTACTTCTCAAAACTATTGATGTTGGTGTTGCTTTAAGCCGTCTTTCATCCACTCCAGCTCCTTTAAGTGACCTATCCCACAATATGTTTTTAAGTTACGCATATTAAAAACCAATTAATCATATTGAAAAAATAATAAACACAAAGAATTAAAAACAAAACTGGGGCTCACATAGAAGATACAGATTTCCATATTGGTCCTAATTGACCTCTTGTAGGTTTTATTTTCTCTGCTGCCTTCCTTGTTCTACATTCATTCACTCACAAACTTAATAAAGCGATAAATTTTATACAGTAAGTCATAAGACAATGAAATTGTAAATTACCGTTCATTTTCTTTCTGAGAAGCCATGGAAGTAGAAGCTTTTTGCTCTGATCCCTTTGCTGGTAGCTGCTAAAAGTGAATGTGCATGAGTAACTTGAAAAACTAATAGCAAGTGGCGTTATTATAGGAGACATTATTTTGTACAAAAAACTACCTGTTTGGGTCCGGTAGATGTTACATCAGATGATGGTAATTGGTTAAGTCTGTTCTGAAATGTCTTAAAAGCTCGTTTGACAATGTCCTTATCTCCCATTTGCTCCATAAATAGAGATCGTCTTCTAGATGAAGTAACAGAAGAAGCGGTATCCGAAGTCACAGAATTCATACTCATGGATAGATGTAGAGACATTGGAGCAATCCGTCTGCTTTCTGATACAGATTGAATTTTGTTCTTTGATGATGTTGTTGATGATATAGTCTTCTTCGAGGAGGACTTAACAGCAGGCACGGGTGTAGGAGTTGCTTTTGGTTTCGATTTTGATAACCTAGTGGCTGATGTTTCCGGGGATTTAGGTATGATTGATGGTTTTTTCTTCGTTCCTACAGAATTCTTTTCCACTTTGGTTGGATTTACCTAAAAAACGTACAGGAAAAAAGTTAATGCAGCAAGATAATCCAAAAGATTCTGTTTGCTATATGAATTCGATCAAACTTACTTTTCGTGTCACATTTTGAGCGTTAAGTTTTGGAAACTCTTGCTTACTTTCTTGAGCGTCTTCGGTCATTGAATCCACTTGGAAATGTTGCTTTACCAGTTTCATACTCTCATCATTGACCAAAACAGCTTCTTCGATCTTTCCCAAATTGCTGTTAGATGCTATCGGTAACAAATGTTGAGGTTCCATTGTGTTAACTGCAGTGGCTTCCTCTAGCTTATCAGCATTGCTGTTCAACGCTACCGGTAACACATCCTGAGGTACCACATTATTACCCACTTGCATAGATTCATCCTGAAAGCTTTCCTCATTAAATGAAGTAGCATCTACTGCACATTGAGATCGTTCACTACTTGGTTCATCTCCATGATGTTTTCCTGATCCTTCCATCACGGAAATCTCAGTTTGCACTTCTTCATCATTACAAAAGACCTTACTTTCGACCCCGCCTTTGTATTCTTCATTAACTTCCTCAGTATGATCATCTGATCTTGCCGGACAGGCAACTTCTTGCAAGTTTTCTTCAGTGAGATCATCTAACCTTGAACGATCCGTTTCTAAGGCTTTTTCTTGTTCCAATAATTCAGCCTCGGCTTTCATAGCCGCGATTTTCTTGTAATGAGCTTCGAAAAATGCCTTCTTTTGAGCCACAGATCCGGGCGTAGAGCATTTTCCAACTTCCTCTAAGTACTTATTGGGCGACGAAAAAGAAGACCATTTCTCCCAAGAAAGTGCATCACTCTCATACTTACCAAACGAAACCGACACTCCAAGTGATTCTCCCATCTGTATCTATAATTCAAAACCCCTAATCAAAAACTAATCACAATGGCAGCTAGCTCATATAACCCACATATCATAGTAGCATATTTTGTACTAAATCTAACTAAAAATCTAATCTTTTTAAGTAAATCTAAGTCTTAAAAGGATAAAACCTAAGTATAAAAGATACTAAACTGAGTAATGGGTGCAAGATATTGTACCTTGTTTTCCATGTTATGAGCTTCCACCATTGATTCAACCATTAAAGATAACCAAAACAAAATAAGCTAATAAGTAACTATGGAAAAAACATAAAAAAGAAGAAGAAGAAGAAGAAGCATGGGCTGTTAATGAATAAAACTAAAACAAATTATCATATCACAACATGGAGACAAGAAGAAGGCTGAATCAAGCAACAGGTAACCATGTGGAGTGTTTTCTTATTTATTTTTTATATTTATCCATTAAAGTTTTGTAAAGTTTATGAAAAAAGATTGTTGTCTTTTTCTGGACCTTCTAAATAATCATGATCCCAAAAAGGAACCTTTAAAAGGTAAACAAACATAGGATGTAATATGTCCACATGATTCATATAAACATGTTTCATCTTTTTACTACCATGAAACTTGTGACAAAAAAAACCAAAACAAGAACCTTTTAACACATACTTAGTCAGCATCAATTTAACATTAGTGTACTTTTTTTTTTAACAAAACATTAGTGTACTTTAAAAGTATGTTTTTTACTATAATAAAGTTTAGGAAACCAAAGATGAAAAATATTTAGCAAGACATTGGAGTGTTATTGTTGACTAGAAATGTCAAAAGAAAGAAATTAAATGGTGAGATGAGATCAGCGATGAAAATGTGTGGGGCTGGTTGAGATGGGGACATGTGACAGATCTCATCATCCCAATGGTTGGTTCATCCATGAATTATTGTACCATTTTAGTTTCCTATTATTATTTCTACATCTATATTCTTCGTTAATAGTTGTACAAAGTAAGTACATCTACTAATGTCAAAAACGTGATATCCATGTGTGTAAAAAGCACTGCCATTATACGATTCACTTGTCACATATTGGACGTGAAAGTGGTTGGAGTAAGGTCGTAAGTGGATCAGTTTCTGGCTGATTGTGAGTCGAAGAAAAAGGGGGAAAAAAAAAAAAAATACCACTTGAAATATTAAATATAAGCTTATATTTGTTATTTCACAAAATATTGTCAGTTATCTATGAGTCCGACCAGAAATTTGGATAAAAAATTTGTTTGTTCCCTCTATGATAAGAGCCGATAAAAGATAGTTAAAGTTAAGAGTGTGTTTTTCTATAGGCGTTAAAAGATGGTAAGAGCACACGGTATGGTAAGCATTAGAGCTCTTTATTGACCTATGGCGCCGTTCTACGACACCAACCAATACCAGACCTTGAGTTAGTTGCCCTAGATAGAAATCGGCTTAGTGCTGCGAGCTTCCCATTTAGGCTCTGCAACTCTGTCAGGTTCCTAGGCGAGGTCAGGTGCAAGACGTCTTGGATCTTTTTTGGGTTTGCCATGATTCTGGTAGAATCAATTATGTGACCTAGGAAATTTTCTTCCTCTACTCCAAACGTACATTTGGCTGGATTTAGCTTAATGTTGATTCGTCTGAAGTTTATGTCACGCAATAGTGCGTATTCAGTTTTGCTCTTGATCACCATGTCATCTATATATGCTTCAAAGTTTAACCCAATTTGCGCCTTAAACTCTATCTATCAGTGCCTGATAGGTAGCACCCGTGTTATTGACACCAAAAGGCATTTTGGTGTAGCAGTAGATGCCCTCGTTGATGTAAAATGCAGTTTTTTTCTCATCGGATCTTTTCATGAGAATCTAATGCTATCTTTTGTATGCATTTAGAAAGCACTTGTATTTGAAATCGCCTAAGGATTCCACTTTCCAATCTATGTTGGGCAAAGGGTAGTTGTCTTTGGGCATGCCTTGGTCATGACTGTATTTGACCTAGTCAATTTTGCCTCCCAGGTTTAGTATTTCACAGGTCTTAGTATGCCTATCTGGATGAGGTCTTTGACCTGAGAGTCCATAGCCTTGGACCGTTCTAGAGAAAGACTATGTCTTTTTTTGTTTGATGGAAACTGCAAATTGGTTCATGCCTAGGTTACGTTCCGCGAACTCTGTAGGGACACCGGTCATGTCTGACGATTTCCAAGAAAATATATCTAGATTGTTTGCTAATAGTTGTATAAGTTGGTTTTTCACCTTTGTTGGGAGATGAGTTCCGATTGTGACGGGTTGCTATGGGAATTCATGATTGATGACGACCCTTTCTTCCATGGGATAGGCTCCCATTGTATTTCCCTTGTGTTGCTTTCTTCCACTGCAGCAACTAACCCCGCATCTTTGCAAGGATAGTCGCTCTGGCCATAGGTAGTCCTGCTTTTGTTGGAAATTCGACGAGTGACCTGATAGTTGAGACCTTCATGCTAAGATTTTAAATCGTCGATCTTCCCATTAGTACATTGTATTTTGATGTTGATTTAACAATACGGAACTCCAACATGATTGTCCTTGATAGCGGGTATGTCTCGACTGTAAATTCCAAACTTATGACACCTTCAGTGTAGGATCTGTCGCTTGAGAAATCGATAAGCGGTGTTGTTGGTGGCATTAGACCACGCTTGATGTGTTTTGGAAGTTTATTGAAGCAGTTTTTTGGGGCAACATTGACTAGGTCTCTCTTATATTTTAATGATGACAAATAAACCTTCGCCAACACATGAAATCATAAACGTTAGCAAAAAACCAACCAGTTCCATAACTGGAACTGGCGCGATGGTGACGCGCCGGAGCGCCAGTAACGCGCCAGCTTTCTGTTTGGAAACAACTCGGTTTTTGAAAGTTGGCTTTCCCCTTACCCGACAAATGTGGATCTTTCATCACAGGTATGAATATGATACTCCTTCCGTCCCATATTAATTATCCAATTTGACTTTTTGTAGTCTTTCTTTTTCAAGTTTGACCTTAAATATTTTAGTTTGTGTTATATAACGAGTATGGGTACCCGCGCGTTGCTGCGGGGTTTTTTGTATATGTAAGGTAGCTACAAAAGAATATGTTAAATGGTTTCGTATAAAAAAAACTCAACACATATGTTAAAAGAAAAAAAAAAAAAAAAAGTAGTTGGTAGATTGTCAAGCATCGATAGTTTTTTTTATATGTCGTTGTGTATAAATTATATTTATCGTGCAACCTGGTCCATACTTTTTTGCAGCTCAGATAAAATATAAATTATGTTACTGTTAATAGCTTTGTAGATCATCTATTGGATCTCAAAGAAAAGTGGAGAATGTGAGTGAAGATGAATATGATGGGTCACAAATAATAAACCACAAACATAAAAAATTAAGAACCGAACTATTCATAGCACTGTAGCTGACCTTATAGAATATTGCAGTTGCGACAAACGTGTGAGGTACGATCGAATCATCGTCGCCGCAAACCCGTAAGGTTGGGCCTCAAAGTAAAGCTAAGCATGTGAGGGAGGAGGAATAGTAGCGGCGAAGAATAATAACCTAAAACGGTGTTTTAAGCGGGCTGCAAAAGGAATGCGTGCGACCCGCCTTTTTTTTACTGTTAAATCTACAGTAAAAACCTACAGTGACCAAAATGCTACTCCCACACTCTTTTTGTAATTGATATTAGGGGATTGGGTACTGGGTATTTGCTAATTCCACACCCGGGTTTTGCAGCTACAGGGATAATGAATTTCCACTATTTGGGTATAGTAAAACTGGTTATAGGTGTCAAACACACACATTTGAGGCCCTATTTCACCACCCAAGCACACCCATTTTAGCCCATATTTCATCGGCCAAACTCGGTTCTTTTAGCCACAAAATTTGCTAAAAAGTTGTAAATAAATATGAGAGGAAACCTTGTAAAGCGAATGTGGACTTTTCGCACAGAACATCATTGCAAGAGCAAGTACCGTAGATTGAATTGCGGATAACGAAAACCATACACGCCATTTGACCACACTGAGCACATAGATCAGAATGATATATATAAAAAAAATAGATTTTGTAAAATACAGAAAATGCCTAAAAAAACGCTGCATTTTCCTCAGATCGTTAAAACTGAAGAAGATCATCATCTTCCGTTCCTACAATAGAGACAAATTAGCAGCTCAAGGTCACCATCCAATCCAAGTGAGGCCCAAAAAAAAAAAAAAAAAAAAAAAAAAAAAAAAAACACAAAAACCTTACATATCATCATCTCATACCAGTTATAAAAAGAGAGTGGAAGTAGCAATTTTTGACGGGTCGGGTTGAAAAGTAGGATAGCTGAGTTGCACCATCCAACTTGATTCTATTTGGTACCTAATACGTTAACATCAATTACAAAAGAGTGTGGAAGAGGAATAATATTTAAAAATGTGTTTATAAAGTGTTATTGCTGTTGTGGTAAATCGTAGTATTTTTGCGTTAAAACTATGAGTGCTATTTTTTGGTTTGCAATAATTATTTATTTGTTGTTACATTTAACTGTGTTGGTGGGTTGTTTTTTTTGTTAAGTGCATGGTGTTTGCCCTCAAATATGGCAACATGCATAAAAGAATATAAATTAAAAAAAATATATACAATAATTAATTTAGCAATGTCAATAATAATATATAGAAGCAAGCATGCTTTTATTTAAAATAGCTAAAATACTATAAACTTAACTATTCATGACACTGTAGCTCCCCTCACATATTCTTGTAGCTGCAAGAAAACCCAAAAACTCGGACCGAAAAATTTCGGGTTGTGATACTGGATTCGCAGCTGTTCGATCTCAAAGGAAAGAAGATCTGAGAGAAAATGAATAGGGCGGGCCACCAATAATAAAACTGATCGTTGCAGAAGGCGATATTTGCATCAAACAACTTGCGATACCATCTTTTTAGTTTAGTATCTATCTTTGATGAAACATAGATGGGCAGCAAACCTGAAAAGATGCATAAAACAAAGGTTTTTGAATGATAGGCATTTAATGAACACCGGTAAATTTCGTAAATACAAAAGAGCTTATCTATCTAACGAAATGTATAAGTTCCAGCGGTTAATCTGCTACAGATCAATGGGCCCAAGGCATATTGTTAGATAGATCTGCCCTAGTAACCGAGATTTTCAAGATCAAGGTGAATGTACGATGTTGTGTATGGTCACGTAATTTTGCAATGGAAACAAAAGAGAAACATAATTACTGCTTCTAAGACCCTTAACTTAGAATGAGCAGCTATGTTGAACTTCCATACTGATTTATTAAGATAAACCGTTCATCGATGTTATTTCCAGCCTCTTTTTGGAACACTTTTACAGAATTAGCAGACACAATTCATGAAACACCTTTGATATGGCTAGTTATATTTAGAATCTGTAATTAACAAACCTGTTATAATAAAGGTGAATCCGTACCTTACTTTCTGACGATGTTTTTAGAACTTGGTAGATGCATCCAATTATAACAGATTGATCATAAGTAGGTACGGTGAGATGAGGTAAGGCAGATGATATACCTGCACACGAATGAACAGAAAAACATAAAATTGATTAAAGTAAGCAGATATGGGAAATAGAAATTTCTGAATATGGCAGTAATAGGTCAGCTGAGTCTGCATACATGTTGAATTTGGCAATGAGTGAATAATGTGATGAAATAAGCGATTGCACAAAGCTGGATAAAAGAAAAATATAAGCCACATAAGATTCAATAAACCTAAAATACTAAGAAAGCACGAATGGTTGTTTATATATAAAAGAAAGAACTGAGATACTTACTTTTGGTCACAAAGCTGTTACATACCTTATGATAAGCAAGGCTTATTGACAAATCTAGAGTTGAAGAACCTAGCAGCTGTTGGATATACAGAGTGTATTAGGACGCCAAAAAAAGGAAAACTCATCGAAACCAGTAAATTGTAGTAGCACTTATCTTTTGCTGATCTCGTTATCAGTGGCCAATGCAGTTACTGGTTGTGACCAGGTGGGTGCATTTTATTGGTACTAACAAAAATAATAATAATTTGAGGGTGAAAGCAAGAGTGCTTATAAAGTTTAAGCAAATAAACATTGCGAACTACGACTGCATTTTTACATACCTTGAATATATGTGGCTTGCATTTAATGAGAACAGCAACGATAGATGGTATACATCGTGTATCGTTATTATGGCAGGTTTGTATAAACATATTTGTAAAAATCGTTCGACAACAATTCGTGGTCAACAACATGACTGAATTTTTAAAGATCAGTGGCAAATGAAATAGGATGATGCAAAAAAGTAATTTGCACCAAATCATTTGCCACACCATCCTCTTCCATTTGGCACTGATCTTCCAAAATTCCATCCTGTTCTTGATGAGCGTGAAAAAATCTCGGGACGGCAACAATATAAAAGCCGGTTATCGTTTAATATGCTTTAATTATAAAGAACTGAGAGGAAACGAAAGATGACACTGTGATGAAGTAATCTCGTTTAAATCACTTCTCACAGTGTAACCTGCTGTTTCTCATATTTGTCCAGCAATTGGGATCAACAGCTGAGTAAAAGCATATGCCAAATATACAGTTTTTTTTAGGATATATATCTAGTAGTTATTAGGAGAAGTTATGCAAACAATATTTGACAGGCCTCTTTCTTTATATCAGAAATTAAATGACAACTATGATAAGTTTCGTGGTTGTGAAATAGGCGAAAGTGTAATTCTTTCATTTGCAAAATAAGGAAAATATTTTTTCACTTAGAAAACCTGCTATTGATATTCTAATTACGGCAAGACAAGTATATTAAAAAACCAAATAAATAAAATAAAAAAACAATATTTGATTAAACCCAAGGTTGAATCTGCAAAGAGTTACCTTATATTGTGGAGAGCAGTAGACATCTTCTTTGGCCTCCTCTTTGGTTTATTGTGTTGGTATATTAAAGACGTATATCCACCAGTTATTAGGCTCAGATTTGAAAAGAAGCAGAAACAATGGTAGGTTGCACCATGGCCGCAAAGAAATACGGTTGCATAATATTGCCATCCGGTTCTTGCCTGGCCAAGTCATGCAAACAATACTTGGCAACCTACTTCATTTGAATCTGAATTTAGATGGCAATCATCATAGCCTTGATGGATGTTTGTTTTAATATGTTCAATGAAGAACCTAACAGCTGTTGGATATACATAGTGCATTAGTAGGGAAAAAAAGGAAAACTCATTGAAATCTGTAAATTGTAGCAGCACTTATCTTTAACGTTTGGCTTGCATTTAATCAGAACATCGACGACAGATGGTATACATCGTGTATTGTTATTATGGGAGGTTTGTGTAAACATATTTGTAAAAATCATTCCACAACAATTGTTCGTGAACAACATGATTGAATTTGTAAAGATCAGTGGCAAATGAAATAGGATGATGCGAAAAAGTAATTTGCACCAAATCATTTGCCATACCATCCTCTTCCATTTGGCACTGATCTTTAAAAATTCCATCCTGTTGTTGATAAGCGCGAAAAAATTCCACAGCCGGAAAAGTGCAGCCCTTCGATTTGCAAAATAAGGAAAATATCTTTTGAGTCAGAAAATCTGCTAAACAATATTTGATTAAGCTTAAAGTTCAATCCGCAAAGAGTTACCTTATATTGCGGACATCAGTAGACATCTTCTTTGGCTTCCTGTTTGGTTTATTGTGTTGGTGTATTAAAGACGTATATCCACCAGTTATTAGGCTCAGATTTGAAAAGAAGCAGAAACAACGGTAGGCTACACCATGGCTGCAAAGAAACACGGTTGCATAATATTGCCATCAGGTTCTTGCCTGGCCAGATGAAACATATTGGCCACTTCATCGATCAATTAGATGGCATCATATAGCCTTGTGGTGTTGTTTTATATGTTCATGAAGAACTAACAGCTGTTGGATATACATAGTGCATTAGTAGGGAAAAAAAAGGAAAACTCATTGAAATCTGTAAATTGTAGCAGCACTTATCTTTAACAGTTTGGCTTGACATTTAATCAGAACAGCGACGACAGATGGTATACATCGTGTATCGTTATTATGAGAGGGTTTGTGTAAACATATTTGTAAAAATCGTTCCACAACAATTGTTCGTGAACAACATGACTGAATTTGTAAAGATCAGTGGCAAATGAAATAGGATGATGCGAAAAAGTAATTTGCACCAAATCATTTGCCACACCATCCTCTTCCATTTGGCACTGATCTTTCAAAATTCCATCCTGTTGTTGATAAGCGCGAAAAAATTCCACAGCTAGAAAAGTGCAGCCCTTTGATTCGCAAAATAAGGAAAATATCTTTTGAGTTAGAAAATCTGCTAAACAATATTTGATTAAGCTTAAAGTTCAATCCGCAAAGAGTTACCTTATATTGCGGAGAGCAGTAGACATCTTCTTTGGCTTCCTGTTTGGTTTATTGTGTTGGTGTATTAAAGACGTATATCCACCAGTTATTAGGCTCAGATTTGAAAAGAAGCAGAAACAACGGTAGGCTGCACCATGGCTGCAAAGAAACACGGTTGCATAATATTGCCATCCGGTTCTTGCCTGGCCAAGCTATGCAAACAATATTTGGCAGCCCACTTCATTCAAATTTGAATTTAGATGGCAATCATCATAGCCTTGGTGGATGTTTGTTTTGATATGGAAAATAAGGATAAAAACTATAACTCTAACATTTTTTTTAACCAATAGGTCAATAAATTGTGGAGATCGTTTGCTCAAGGTTTGTTAGACCTCATCTAGGAATTAACACAATAATAATGAATAATAATATAGTATGCAGCGGAATAAACAAACGTATCATTATCATTGAACAAGGTTTGTCGAATGATTACAAACCCTAACCCTAACCCTAGGCGTCTAAACAAGGACTCACGCCTAGGTACACACACACTTTTTTCTGGACTACATTGTGGAAGCCCCATTAAAATGTATTCCCTGTATCTCTTTATATAATAGAGATACTAGGGTTATAAAGACAATTAAATAATACATAATAAGTCCCTTATCTTTGTCTTTAATAGTTTCCTCCATCTTTCATATTTTGTCAATATCAACCCTATTTAATTCCTAACAATCTTCCCCTAGTTGATATGACAAAAACAAGCACGAAAGATGTAGTCTTCCTCGTCTTCCCCTTAAGTCTTGCATACCATCAAGGATCTTCAAGCTGCAATTTTCAATAAATCTTCTTCCCCTTTTTGTCACACTCAACTAGGAAAAGAAAAAGAAATACGCAACTTTGATCGTCATAATCACCAACCAGTACCATACTTCCAATCGAGTCTTCTAATGTCTTGAATTACCCACCATTAAGAACACCAAAACGCTTACTTATTAAATGAACTCAAGACATAAAAATCCCAAATCTTCAGTAAGAATACCAACCAATAATCATGAAAACCTTCACCTCGTTGTAGCATAATCTCGATGTATTGAAGAAGAAAACTAACCATTACCAATTCGATGCTGACGTAGAATAAACCAACCTTTGTGTCCTATAAGGAGATCACAATCTCCTAACAAAAATCACTAAGCACTACAATGTAACTCCTTCAAGTGTTTTGCCAATTCGTAGTCTTGAACGAACGAATAAGTTATCTTTAAAGTGTGTTCCAATCCACTTTAAGATATAATAAAACACAACCTTGAAAAATTCCACTTCACCGTCAAATGAGCAATAACTAATCCACTTCGCCAATAAATACGAGCCATAAATCTGTACGAACAGAAATCAAATCATCATCTTGTGTGATGATAGTCGGGTCAAAACGTATCACAAGTCAACCTCTCACGAAGAAAAGTCAACTCGCGACGGTTCGACGCGAAAATCGATTGTAATAACCGGATAAGTGGATACCCGAGTCATGGTCCCAGCGAGGCGTGAAATTGAGGATATCGTTTGAGGTTCGTAATTAAAGTGCTTGAAATAACGAGGGTTTCTTGTGTTACTAAAATCTACTAAAAACGAAAATTAAATAACGTAAACCGGAAACTACGAACGAGTAAAAACGTCAAATCTATTAAAAACTAACCCTACGGATATCAAAATAATTTTCCTAAGTTCTAAATGACAAAAGAAAATTTTGAAAAAAAAGAAATATATTTTTTTGATTTTTAATAATTTTTTATGAATTAAAAACTATTTAAAAGAAAATAATTGATTAAAAATACTAAATGAGAAAAGAAAATTCTGGAAATTTTTTCTAAAATACTTTATACTAAACTCAAGCTATGAAAAATATAAAAAGTGTCCCAGCTTATTTCAATAAGCTGGGAAAAAGCAAACAAGTTCGGATAAGCTTAAAAGGGAAAAGAAAAAAATAAAAGGGTTTTAAATTAAATTTTGTAAGTTAAAACTAAGAAAAGTTAAGAGTGCAGTGGTTGGGTTGTTTGATTTGTGAGTGGCCTGACCTGGGTTCGAACCCCAAGAAGGACACTTTTTCTTTTATTATTTTTTTCTTGACTTTTCTTTTTGAAACTCACATAATAGCAAATAATAAAGAAGATCTAACACTGGAATATTTTTTAGACTCAGAAAATAAGCCCATATTCAGCCTTTTTTACACAGATCAGTAAAAAAAATGATCAAAAGGCTAAAGTGCCAAACTGATCAAACAAGCTACTGAATAAGCTGCTTATACATGAGATGAAGCTAACAAATAAAGGCTAATCACAATAAACCAATGGATCCAGCAAAAAGCACTAATAAGCTTAAACAGATGGGACCTACTATGCAAACTATCAGTATAACAAAGTTCAAAGTCTAAATTATATTTTAACTATACTAGATTTGATATCAAAAGGGCTGAATGGGGCAAGAACAAAAAATGCAGGCTGCTAAGATCTAACATATACCAGCTCTTAACTACTTTTAAACTACCAAGAACTAAAATAAGCAGTAACAAGCAAATAAAAGACAGAAAATAAGCAGTACCATAAGCAGTTTTTTTTTTTTTTTTTCTTTTTAAACTATATCAAGAATAATAATAAGCAAAAGCAATAAACTGAATAAGCAGTATCTTAAAATAATAAGCTGGAAACAGAAATAAAAAAGAACTTATATTAAAAAAATAAATTACAATCTGCATATAAAAAAATACAAATACCTTAAAATGCTAAATAAAACCTAGATAAAAACTGCGGCTACCTATTCTATTTATACTAAAATTTCTAGGGTTTCACTCTTCTCTCGTGTGCTTCTTATGTGAGTGTGTTCCCACTTGTGCTTCTTTGCTATCTTCTTGACCCTTGGATTAAACTTGCTCTCCACACCTTAAAATCTTGTCCGTTGATTTTTCTTTAGTCCCAGGATCGCTGAGGTGGAGGGAGGGGACCAAAGACAACCCCATGTGGGTTCTTTGGCTGGTTGTGGTGAGGTGGTAAGAGTGATGGTGACAGGCTGAGATTAGCAGGGGATTTGGGCGGGATTAAGAGGTTGAAGAAGATAAATAGTGAGTTAAGTTAGGGATTTTGACTTTGGGATTTGGGGGTTTGACTATTTTTGGTGTGGGTTTGACCCCGTTTTTAGCTAAGGGGTGGGTGTGGGCTTGGTCTTTTGGGCTTTAGGTGATGTGGGTTGGGTTTTTACTGGATGTGGGTTATATTAAATATTGGATCCGGATTGGTTTTTAGTTAGGATAAATAGGTAAAGGCTTAAGGACCAAAGTTGTTAATGTTGGAAATTGTAGGGACTCAATCTGCCATATCTTCAAAGTTAAACCAAGGACCAATATTTCCAAATGAGAATAATCCAAGGGCCACTTTTGGAATTCTTGTGCTTGAACTAAATCCAAGTGAAAAATGTCTTTTTCGGCTTCGGTTTTCGGCTCTTTTCCATTCCAATGCTCGGTTTTGTCCGTATTTGCCCCGTTTTCAATCCTTTTGTACCTGAAACACACAAAACATAATCCAAGGATATTTGTAACATTATATGGTCCATTTGGGTGTTTTTGGTCGTTTTTGTGGGGTTTTTCAGGTGTAAAATGATGAGTAAAAGGCCACTCATCAATCCCCCACACTAAACAATTGCTAGTCCCTAGCAATCCGATCATATGAAGTAATGAAAGGATTAAAATTACCAAGACTATCCCGTTTTGACTTTATTATTAAATGCAAGTAATTTAAAACGAGAACAAACGTAAACATCATGCTTGATTTTCAAAAATGGCATCATGGAACGGGAATCACACAAAATGGGTGACTCCGGGGAATTGTAATCGTCATCCTCTTTTTATACTTCCCAACTAAGTCTAAAAACCCTTGTGCAAACGTTTTTGTAAAATGCTAACACTACTTATATTAGCAACCTATGTAAGCCGAGACTTAACTTTTCACTCCCACAATTATTCAAAAGTTAGGTGTGTGTGCTTGTTTTCAAAGTTTTGATCGTAAAAATCGACATTTATTAGGGTTAAAAACCGACAATGATTTAGAAATTAGAGATTCAAAGGTGAGATCACTCCATGTAGCGACTTTCTTCTCAGCTTGTCCTTAGTAAATTTAGGAGGCTAGGTTTTTACACCCTCGAGAATAGTATCGGAGCTCACGGGATCTTTGAAGTCAACAATTTCTAAATCACCGTCCAACTTTTAGACAATATTGACGAATACTAGTTCAACTTTCGATTTAAATTTAAGAAGAAGCAAGTTTCTCACATTTATTCATAAACAAACATAAACATTTTTTTTTTCATTTTTCATCACTTTTTCTTTTTTTTTTTTTTTACTTAACTCATTATTGTACCATAAACTACGGAGCTTCACGGGGAAATTCCAAGACCTTACACCTTTCGGAATAAAGGATCCAAGGGCCGTTACAACAGAGAGTTCCAAGACCTTAACGCCTTTCAGAATTAAGGGTCCAAGGGCCGGTGCAAGAGGGTAGCCAAGACCTAAACGCCTTTTGGTAATAAGGATCCAAGGACCGATCTCGAACCGAAGGTTAGGACTTATTTATTCATACTTAAAACTTTAACTTTTGCAACTTTCAAGCAACGTCTCACTTTCATTTTGCATTCTTATTATGTTTTTAAGAAAGTATGCTTGTTCCAAAATTTAAATAAAACTTTGAACTAGTATTCTAAATCAAGATTGTATAAAAATTTATTTGCTTAATAAAAACGGTTTTTTGCGTTCAAAAGTTTGAAAATAGCACTTATTTTAGTCAGATTAGGAGCTCCTGGGAGGAAAAGCCATAGATTACTTATATAAGCTCTAAAGAGAACCAACTACTCCACGCTTAGCATTTTCATTTGCACAATTCGTAAAAACTTAGCCTAAACGTTAAGGGTAGCAGCTAGATCAACACTCTAGCAGAGTCGGGATTCCCCTTGTTCTAGCCTAATCAAGTCTAAACTTCCACTAATACCGAAGCATTAATGTATAGCAAATTATTTTTTTAATGTGCAAAGCACTTCTTTTTCATGCAAAATTTAACTAAAATACGATAAAAAATTTAAAATTTTGGTCAAAATGGGGGTGCTAGGGGACTAGAAGGTACAAATTGTGAAATTTTTTAAAATTTGGGTCAAATTCGCAAGAATTCCCTCCCACACTTAGAATTGAATATTGCCCTCAATATTCAAAGTACCGGCCTAAGCCGACACTATAGAACGTAAAAAGGGTAAGACTAATAGCTAAGTGTGGAAACGAAATCTTTTTTTCACAAAAAAGGATTAATAAGATATCCCTGGATAAACATAAATATAAAGATCGGATATTGGGCGGCTGGATTGAAAACAGGCGCATCAATCATCACGATCTACGGGAATCCTGAAAACAGAGGCAAACATACAACAAAGCACAAGTAGAGGAACTCCCCCACACTTAGTGTTAGAAATAAGAAAGAAGATAGAATGATAAGCATGGGTTGCCACCCACGAAGCGCTTGTTTTTGTTGACCGAGTCACGAGCGTGACTCGTCCCTGAATTTAATTGTCCATGGGGAAAGTTTGGAGATCCGGGACAACCATGGATGGTATGTCCCCTCCAAAATAATGCTTCAACCTATGACCGTTCACTTTGAAGTTGGGACCGTCGGTTTGAGATAACTCGACGGTTCCATATGGAAAAACTTGAGCAACGGTGAACGGCCCAGACCAACGGGTTTTTAATTTGCCCGAGAAAATCTTTAATCGAGAATTGAAGATGAGGACTCGATCACCAACGTTAAAAACACGGTTTTTGATTTTGGAGTCATGAATTCTCTTTGTTTTCTCTTTGTAGATTAAAGAGTTCTCGTAGGCTTGATCCCGAAGCTCATTTAATTCATTCAATTGAAGCTTTCGGTGATCGCCCGCGGTCTTTAGGTCAAAATTTGCATGTTTTAAGGCCCAATAGGCTTTGTGCTCAAGCTCGATCGGTAGATGACATGCTTTTCCGTACACAAGCTTATAAGGAGTACACCCGATGGGTGTTTTGTAAGCCGTACGGAAGGCCCATAGTGCATCATCCAATTTGTCCGACCAAGAGGCACGATTTTCTCCTACGGTCCTTTCAAGAATTCTTTTCAATCCACGGTTTGAAACTTCCACTTGCCCACTAGTTTGAGGATGATACGCGGTAGCAAGACGGTGAGTGACACCGTACTTAAGCATGACCTTTGAGAATTGGTCATTGCAAAAGTGCGTACCGCGATCACTAATGATAGCACGAGGAGCTCCAAACCGAGCAAATAGAGATTTCAAAAATTTCACAACTACTCGGGCGTCGTTGGTGGGGAGTGCTTTCGCTTCAACCCATTTAGACAAATAATCGACCGCCACGAGTATATACTTGTTCCCTCGTGAAGATGAGAACGGGCCCATAAAGTCGATGCCCCACACGTCAAAGATCTCACAAACTTGAATTGCATTTTGAGGCATTTCGTCCTTTTGTGAGATTTTTCCTTGACGTTGGCAAGAGTCACAAGACCTCACCAAGTCGTGGGCATCATGATAAATCGTCGGCCAATAGAAACCCGAATCAAAGACTTTTTTAGCGGTGTAGTTGGCACCATGATGTCCCCCCGTGGGTCCATTATGGCAAGCCATGAGAATGTCACCGGCTTCTTGGCCGTGAATACACCGTCTAATCACTTGATCGGCACAAACTTTAAACAAGTAGGGGTCGTCCCAAAAATAATGTTTCACATCTTTAAAGAATTTTTTCTTTTGTTGGGACGACATCCCTTTCACCACAAAATTCCCCGCATGGTAATTTGCAAAATCGGCAAACCATGGGGTACTCGGATCATCTTTCAAATATATCATCCCAAGTGTCTCGAGAGGAAATGTTTCGGTAATTTCCTTTTTCTCGAGATCACTTTGATGGGGATTTTCAAGTCTAGACAAATGATCGGCGGCGAGATTCTCCGCTCCTTTTTTATCACGAATAGTGACATCAAATTCTTGTAGGAGGAGAATCCACCGAAGCAATCTCGGCTTAGCATCTTGCTTAGCAAGAAGATACTTAAGAGCCGAGTGATCCGTATACACTATGGTCTTAGATAAGAAGAGATATGGTCTAAATTTCTCAAAAGCATAGACAACGGCCAATAACTCTTTCTCGGTAGTAGTATAATGAGATTGAGCCTCGGTCATTGTCTTGCTAGCATAGTGTATCGGCTGAAAGTGCTTAGATTTCCGTTGCCCCAGGACTGCCCCAATAGCATAATCACTAGCATCGAACATGAGCTCAAATGGCAAGTCCCAATCGGGGGCAACTAAAATTGGTGCTTCAGTCAATTTCTTTTTAAGAATCCCGAATGCTTCGATGCATTCGGGAGAGAAGAAGAATGGAGCATCTTTTTCAAGAAGACGGGTCAGAGGCCGGGCGATTTTAGAGAAGTCTTGAATAAATCGTCTGTAGAAACCGGCATGACCAAGGAAACTTCGGATTCCTTTAACGGTTGTGGGATGAGGTAGCTTAGCGATAACATCGACTTTAGCTTGATCGACCTCAATCCCGGCATTAGAAATTTTATGGCCGAGGACAATGCCCTCTTTGACCATAAAGTGGCACTTCTCCCAATTTAGAACAAGATTGGTGTCTTCGCACCGTTTAAGCATTTTGTCTAAATGGGAGAGGCAAGAAGAGAAAGAATTTCCGTACACCGAAAAATCATCCATAAAGACCTCCATTGTTTTCTCGATCATGTCATGGAATATGGCCATCATGCACCTTTGAAACGTGCTCGGAGCATTGCATAAGCCGAAAGGCATACGTCGATAAGCAAATGTTCCGTAGGGGCACGTAAAGGTGGTCTTTTCCTGATCTTGGGGATCAATTGGTATTTGAAAATACCCGGAAAAGCCATCAAGAAAACAATAGAACTCATTTCCCGCTAAACGCTCAAGCATTTGATCCATAAAAGGAAGCGGAAAATGGTCTTTACGGGTAGCATCATTGAGTTTTCGATAATCAATACACACTCTCCATCCCGTGACGAGGCGTGTAGGAATCAACTCATTTTCTTCGTTGGTAACAACGGTCATACCCCCCTTTTTGGGGACACAATGGATGGGACTAACCCACGGGCTATCAGAAATAGGGTAAATCATTCCGGCATCAAGGAGTTTTAGAACCTCCTTTTTGATCACCTCATGAATTTTCGGATTCACCCTTCTTTGTTGTTGAACCGTGGGTTTGAAGTCATCCTCCATCAAAATTTTGTGAGTACAAAATCTAGGGTCAATACCCTTGATATCCGAGAGTTGCCAAGCAATGGCACTCTTGTGCTTCTTAAGCACATCAAGAAGTTGAACCTTCTCCTCATCTTTTAATTCTTTAGAAATAATGACGGGGAATTTGTCATCATGATGAAGCGAAAAGTGTACCGCTTTTAGGGGGTCATTTAAGCCCTAAATCGTATTTATTTGATCAAATATTGCCCTAAATCGTTCCTTTTGTCATTTTAGGTACTTTGGAGAAGAAATCTGGAAAAGGAAGCATTTTGGACGTTTTTGGAGCATAAAAGTGAAGAAAACGACAAAGTCTCCAAAGCTGCTGGAAAAGTACACGTGACGGCGTCAAGGATTGCTCCTGACGGCGTCACGGCTTGGCAAAAGAGGTGGATATGACAAATACACTTGACGCGCCAGAAAGTTTTACAAAGGAAGTCTGACGGCGTCACCCTTTAAGGTGATCAAGGTCGTCACGGTCTAAGTTAAAGAGAGACGGCGTCAAGCACAATTGTGACGGCATCAACCCTTGACGCGCCAGAGTGGATTTTGGAGGATTAAAGAGGGACGGCGTCAGGAAGACCATCCGGGAAGCCTAGCCGCGGCGAGGTGACGGCGTCACCTCCTACAACGTGACGCCGTCAGCCCCTAAATTCTATATATAGTTTTGCAATTTTTAGTCATTAGTGTGCAACTTTGTGAGGAGAAACCCTAAGACGAATTTTCTGCCATTTTTAAGGGTTTTATACCCTTGGATCTCCCATGTTTAATTGAAGATAAGTAATCAATTAATCATTCAATATGTCTATGTGTTGTTTGATTATATCTTGTTCTTGTCTTTTAATTAACATGCTAGGCTAGATTTATCTTGTGTTTGCTTAGATCTAATGAAACCTAACTATTGATTATTGGTTGTTGGTGTGTTATTAATTGTATTGGATGATTGTTTATCGATGTTAGGCTTAAGAAAACTGGCTAACCTCCTATACGGTAACTTGCTTGAACGTCTTGAGAAACATAAACCAATGCGTACTAAGGTTTTTATGGTTGTATTTAATGCATGAGCGAATTCTAGTGATCCCATGTTAGGAGCTTCTTAGCCGGCTCGACATAGGAGTGAAGTAGGAGCTTGTAGAGTTGGGGAAGTACGTACGCCACCCCACGATTGGTATTAAGGAATACACCCGTCATCCACGCAATTAATACACACTAATCAACCAGTAAAAGGTAGTTAGGGAGTAAGGAAATCTAAGTAAACACATTTCTCTCCATATAAGTTCCACAACCTTTTTCATTTTCAGTTATTTTATTTTATTTGCAATTGTAGTTATTTGGGTTAGTTGACTAGCAACTAATTCCGCCCACTCCTTCAAACCCGAGATTTTACTTGCTTTCCATAAAATATAAAAAAAAATACAAAAAGAATCTTCCCTCACCCTTAGACCTATTAGAGTAGTTTTTCAATCCTAACGACACTATTCCCCTAGAGAATGATCAATCCCCCGGTACTTGCCACTACACTATACTACATCGGTCAGGTACACTGCCTGGTGGGGATTGCAAGCCTCTTGAGATCCCTCGAGAGGTAAAACCTGTTGTAAGGTCGCAAAACCACGCATCAGGGAATTTGTCATCATCTTCTAGAAAAGCATATTCAAGATGAGGAGGTAAATCCTTGAGCTCGGGCTCCGGAGGATTAGTTGGCTCAAGTTCTTTGATTTCTTCAATTTGAATTTTCTTCGGAGGGAGAGAAGGTGATGGATCATCATTAAGCAATTTCTCAAGCAAGAGAATATCTCCCTCCAGATCAATGTCAGCATAATCAATTTCCGGCGAAACTGATTCATCCTTAAGATAGGCCTCGATCTCTTCCAAAATGAAATCACTTCCCTCAAACGGAGTGAGGGAAGGGGAAGAGTCGGAAAGAATAGGTTGAGAAGAAGGAGGAGTGGGATTTCCACTCAAGGATTTGTTTACAAATCCTAAAATCTCCTGAGCATACTCCTCAGAAGCAACATCAATCACATCAATACGATTAACCGATGTATCATCGTGAGTGGAGGAGTATCTCATAGTTTGATCAAGCTTAAATGTCACAGCTTGATCATCAACACGTAAGGTGAGTTCCTCACCATAAACATCAATCAATGCCCGACCCGTCCTCAAGAAAGATCTTCCAAGTATAAGAGGAACTCGGGGGTCGGCATCAAAATCTACCACGACGAAATCAGCCGGGAAATGGAACTTCCCCACTTTTACAAAAACATCTTCGGCTACACCTTTAGGACTAGTAAGAGTCCTATCGGCTAGCTCAAGAGTCATACATGTGGGAGTAAGTGGGGGTAGAGAAAGCTTGTTCCAAACGGACAACGGCATAAGGTTAATGCTTGCACCAAGATCGGCCAAGGCGTAGCATTGAACCATGCCCGGAAAATCACAAGGAATGAGGAATTTTCCGGGATCTCCAAGCTTTTCCGGAAGCTTTTTAAGGAGAGCCGCCGAGCAATTCTCATTTACCGGAGTTTTTGCTAGCTCAAATAATTTTTCCTTGTTACTGAGCAAATTTTTGATTGTCGAAGCAAACTTTGGCA
Organism: Artemisia tridentata subsp. tridentata; assembly: GCA_021014915.2. Classification (NCBI taxonomy): domain Eukaryota; kingdom Viridiplantae; phylum Streptophyta; class Magnoliopsida; order Asterales; family Asteraceae; genus Artemisia; species Artemisia tridentata. The sequence continues at coordinate 191,238,627 of CP139509.1, read as the reverse complement.
TGAGAAGAAGAGCATCCGCGAAGCTAATATCGAAGTGTAAATCTTGAAAGATTTGTAAAAACTTCTTAATTTGGATACTAGCTTTGTCGCGAAGCTTTTGGTCATTAAGTCTAGATGGGTATGGGATAGAAGGTTTAGGTTGAGACTTCGAAACATCGGGTTCCGGAATTTGGGTTGGGACTACCGAAGGTTGGACGTGTGCGGTACTTTGTGGGCTTGTAGAGTGCACCTTGTGCTTTGTCACCTCGGTCTCACGGTCAACTACTTTTGTAGAAGAAGAAGAAGAAGTAGTAGTTGGAACCGTGGGTCCCTCATAAGCTACACCACTTCGGGTGGTGATGGCTTTCAATTCACCCTTCGGGTTTGGAATTGTATTACCCGGGAGAGTTCCCGAGGATGAAGCTTGGTGAAATTGGTTGATAAGGGTATCAAACATACTTTCAATCTTCGTTTGAGATTGATCAATTTTGCTTTTGAGCTCATTACCCTGCTTAATCATTGAATTTTCAAATTCATTTTTCAAATTTGTGATTTGATTTTGCATAGCCCTCATTTTCACCTCATTTGTTTTCATGTAATTTGAAAGATCATTAGAGGGAGCAATCGGGGCTGGGTAATTTTGAGCTTGATACCCTTGATTGAAATTGACCCCTTGGGTCGGGTATTGATTAGTAGGGGCTTGATATGGAACATTTTGCCCCCTACTTTGGTTTTGATTAAACCTTGTTTGATTGTTTTGAGAAAAACCGGGTGGTCCTGCTTGATAGCTAGCATGATAGCTCGAGTCACCTTGAGGACGGTATTGAGTACCTCCTTGGTTGTAAGACCCGGCTACGGCATTGATTTCAAAAGGACGGCCATCGGTGGCGGTACAATTGTAATAAGCATGAGGACCACCACAAGTAACACAACTTTCTTCCACCGCTTTGACTTGAGCGGGTGGAGAAGCTTGTGGGGTAGAAGAGGGATTTTTCTGAGAAGTGAGAACAAAAGCTTGGAACATATCCGTGAGCTTATCAATTTTAGCATCCGTGCTAGAAGCATTCACCGAATGTGAAGTAGAAGGTGAAACACTCACTTGAGAAACAACCGGTTTGTTTCGTGAAGTGCAAACCTTAGATTTGTTCTCGATAATGGATAAAGCATCTCCCGTAGTCCGACTCAAAAGATAACCACCGGAGGCGGCGTTTAGAGAATCTTGGTCGACATGGCTTAATCCATTATAAAACGTATCAATTTGATGCAACTCAGAAAATCCGTGGTGAGGACATTTGCGAAGTAATTCTTTAAAACGATCCCACGCTTCACTAAATGATTCATCAAATTTTTGAGTAAATTTGGTAATTTCATTCTTAAGACTTGTGGTTCTAGAAGGGGGAAAGAATTCGTTCACAAATTTCGACACCAAATCTTCCCAAGTTAAGATAGAACGAGGGGGTTGTTTTTCAAGCCAAATCCGGGCTGCCCCCTCGAGAGAGAAAGGAAAGAGAAGCAATTTGATTGCTTCTGGAGGAACATTCCTACATTTGATGGTAGATGAAATTTTGTTAAACCATCGAATGTGGGAATGAGGGTCATCCCTCTCGAAACCGTAAAATTGATTCGACGTTACTAAGGATAGTAATGCCGGTTTAAGTTCGAAATTATCGGCAACGATCGGGGGAACAACAATGGCATCTCCATAACACTCGATGGGTGCCTGGAGAAGCTCAAGCATGGTGCGATTCTCCGCTATTATGTCAATGGGAGGATCGGGATTAGTACGAATCTCGGGTTCGACTAATGGGGCAGCACGTCTACGATTACGTCTTCGCGGAATTGCGACGAGTTCAAGTAAGGGACTCGATGACGAAGAAGAACGTGTGCGCATGCACCAAGAACATTAGGTTTAAAAAGGAAAGAAGAATATTTTTAGGTTTTTTGGTTTTTCAATTTTTTTGGATTTTTTGGATAAAAAATATTCACAAGATTAAAAACGAAACTTCACGAGGAAGGTTCTTCAAGTCACTAATTGTCAAACCGTGACGATATTGTCGCAACACACCTCCCCGGCAGCGGCGCCAAAATGATAGTCGGGTTAAAATATATCACAAGTCAACCTCTCACGAAGAAAAGTCAATTCGCGACGGTTCGACGCAACAATCGATTGTAATAACCGGATAAGTGGATACCCGAGTCGTGGTCCCAGCGAGGCGTGAAATTGAGGATATCGTTTGAGGTTCGTAATTAAAGTGCTTGAAATAACGAGGGTTTCTTGTGTTACTAAAATCTACTAAAAACGAAAATTAAATAACGTAAACCGGAAACTACGAACGAGTAAAAACGTCAAATCTATTAAAAACTAACCCTACGGATATCAAAATAATTTTTCTAAGTTCTAAATGACAAAAGAAAATTTTGAAAAAAAGAAATATATTTTATTGATTTTTAATAATTTTTTATGAATTAAAAACTATTTAAAAGAAAATAATTGATTAAAAATACTAAATGAGAAAAGAAAATTCTGGAAATTTTTTCTAAAATACTTTATACTAAACTCAAGCTATGAAAAATATAAAAAGTGTCCTAGCTTATTTCAATAAGCTGGGAAAAAGCAAACAAGTTCGGATAAGCTTAAAAGGGAAAAGAAAAAAGAAAAAAAAGGGTTTCAAATTAAATTTTGTAAGTTAAAATTAAGAAAAGTTAAGAGTGCAGTGACTGGGTTGTTTGATTTGTGAGTGGCCTGACCTGGGTTCGAACCCCAAGAAGGACACTTTTTCTTTTATTATTTTTTTTCTTGACTTTTCTTTTTGAAACTCACATAATAGCAAATAATAAAGAAGATCTAACACTGGAATATTTTTTAGACTCCGAAAATAAGCCCATATTCAGCCTTTTTTACACAGATCAGTAAAAAAAATGATCAAAAGGCTAAAGTGCCAAACTGATCAAACAAGCTACTGAATAAGCTGCTTATACATGAGATGAAGCTAACAAATAAAGGCTAATCACAATAAACCAATGGATCCAGCAAAAAGCACTAATAAGCTTAAACAGATGGGACCTACTATGCAAACTATCAGTATAACAAAGTTCAAAGTCTAAATTATATTTTAACTATACTAGATTTGATATCAAAAGGGCTGAATGGGGCAAGAACAAAAAATGCAGGCTGCTAAGATCTAACATATACCAGCTCTTAACTACTTTTAAACTACCAAGAACTAAAATAAGCAGTAACAAGCAAATAAAAGACAGAAAATGAGCAGTACCATAAGCAGTTTTTTTTTTTTTTTTTTTTTTTTTTTTTTTTTTTTTTTTTTTTTTTTTAAACTATATCAAGAATAATAATAAGCAAAAGCAATAAACTGAATAAGCAGTATCTTAAAATAATAAGCTGGAAACAAAAATAAAAAAGAACTTATATTAAAAAAATAAATTACAATCTGCATATAAAAAAATACAAATACCTTAAAATGCTAAATAAAACCTAGATAAAAACTGCGGCTACCTATTCTATTTATACTAAAATTTCTAGGGTGTCACTCTTCTCTCGTATGCTTCTTATGTGAGTGTGTTCCCACTTGTGCTTCTTTGCTATCTTCTTGACCCTTGGATTAAACTTGCTCTCCACACCTTAAAATCTTGTCCGTTGATTTTTCTTTAGTCCCAGGATCGCTGAGGTGGAGGGAGGGGACCAAAGACAACCCCATGTGGGTTCTTTGGCTGGTTGTGGTGAGGTGGTAAGAGTGATGGTGACAGGCTGAGATTAGCAGGGGATTTGGGCGGGATTAAGAGGTTGAAGAAGATAAATAGTGAGCTAAGTTAGGGATTTTGACTTTGGGATTTAGGGGTTTGACTATTTTTGGTGTGGGTTTGACCCCGTTTTTAGCTAAGGGGTGGGTGTGGGCTTGGTCTTTTTGGCTTTAGGTGATGTGGGTTGGGTTTTTTCTGGATGTGGGTTATATTAAATATTGGATCCGGATTGGTTTTTAGTTAGGATAAATAGGTAAAGGCTTAAGGACCAAAGTTGTTAATGTTGGAAATTGTAGGGACTCAATCTGCCATATCTTCAAAGTTAAACCAAGGACCAATATTGCCAAATGAGAATAATCCAAGGGCCACTTTTGGAATTCTTGAGCTTGAACTAAATCCAAGTGAAAAATGTCTTTTCCGGCTTCGGTTTTCGGCTCTTTTCCATTCCAATGCTCGGTTTTGTCCGTATTTGCCCCGTTTTCAATCCTTTTGTACCTGAAACACACAAAACATAATCCAAGGATATTTGTAACATTATATGGTCCATTTGGGTGTTTTTGGTCGTTTTTGTGGGGTTTTTCGGGTGTAAAATGATGAGTAAAAGGCCACTTATCAGTGTGTTTCTTCCCCTGTGTGTGTGTATGTTGGTACCACCAGTTCCAAATCAAATATGTGAAAACGTAGTGAAAACGTAGAGGGGGGTGAATACGTTTTCCATTTTAAAACTTAAAACTTGTTGTATCAAATTTCCAATTCGGCTAGTTCTAATATGAACACTGTCTGTTGTAGTTTATGTCTACCAAGTTGTCACACAAGTATTATCACATAATCACAACACAAGCAATCACATAATGCAAATATAAAAGTAAAGAGATAAGTAAAAGAAAGCGCAAACCGAACACGATGATTTATAGTGGTTCGGTCACGGAGCTCCTCTCTGCCCTACTCCACTCCCCGAGTACCCAACTCGAGAGTTACTTCACTAGATCAACAAGCTCCCTTTCTTAGGCGGAGAAAACCTTTACACGTCACTTACTTCCTTTTCCGATACTAAGCTAAACACCGGGTTCTTTACAAGGGTACAACCACTCCCATCGTCGCTTATACAATTTCCGACACTAAGCTAGATGTCGAGTTCTTTACAAGGGTACAACCACTCCCAACACTCTTTGTATTTTAAGGACTAAAATACTAACCTCACTCTACTGATCTAAATGATACAATGATGGTTACAACAATGATCCATGACATAAGTATATCATGGATATGAATGCCTACACTATATGAACTTCCATTGATCGGAAGCCTTCAATGTATGAAGATCACAAGCTCCCTAAACTTGTTGTGATGGATCTTCATATATGTATCTTCATGGTGGATTAGTAAGTATGCTATGGATGATGACTTGTGATCTTGAGCTTGCTTCACAGGATCATAACAAGTGTATGCTTACAACATAATGAAAGTTAGTAACATTATGATCATTATGTAATGAGGTGATTAATGTATGAATCTACATGTTTAGCTACTGATCTAAGTGTGTGAAATGAGTGAGGGAATGTGTGTTCTAAGTTGGATAAACAATGGGTAAACAATGGGCTTCTATTTATAGCCAACAAGATTTTTGCTCCGCGGATATGAAGGATCCCTAAATTTGGATCCGCGCTTTATACCATTTGGATCCGCGGATTGACAGCTAGCAAACCTTACCAAATCTCATGAAATCTTCAAATGTCAACTATCTAACTTGTGTATCTAAACAAGATATTATACCATCTTACAAAGATTTCACTTGTGATGCATGCCATGATGTCATGGTATTATTTAACTAATAAAGTTTCCATTTTAAGAAATAAACATGTAAACTTGTATATGTTATTCCTAGTGAACTTTGTAATGTTTATGTGTATCCTACTGATCATGTAAAATGAGGTTCTAAGTAGAATGATTAGCCTTTTTAAAATACTTAATTACCTAACCGTATTTTAAACATTCTAAATGGTTTGTTAAGGGTTTGATCATAATGCTACATAACAAACATGTACGAACCTGTGTTGTATCATATTAGGACTTGAGAGGTGTTGAATGTATGTTGAGACAAGATATGATTACAAGTAACTTGTACATTTTACGCCATGTATCAAGTTACATGTTTGTCATCACTCAAAACAAACAAGATTGCTTGCACTAGCAATCTCCCTAACGAGACTGCTTGCACTAACAATCTCCCCCTTTTTGATAATGACAAAATATGTAAACGTGATAGAAAGTAAAATGCAAAAAGTTACTTGTGTCCATAATTACTTACTTTATTGTTGTGTCCGTTTCTCCGTTTACACCTTTCTCCCTTTTCTCCTTGTTTCCGTAATTACTCACTTTCTCCGTTTACACCTTTCTCCCCCTTTTGTCGAAGCAAAAAGGGTGTGTCCTTGGAGTTAACTTAATTTCTCCCCGAAATGGCGAGCTTGCATCATCCCTAGTGAAGTTAAATAGACTACTCCAATTTCCTATGGTTGTTGCGTTTCCTAGGTTGTTAGCGAATCCATGGATCAAGCTAGACTCTTAACCTACATCAAGGTTAGTGGTGTGCAACATAAAAAGAATATATATGAAAAATGCATGATGAATGAAATGCAAATAGCCAACGATACACGTGGGTAATCTATGTTGGACTATGTAGACCCATCTCCTCCTTTTTGTCGAAACGAAAAGAAGATATGCGTAGCGGAATGTGGTAACCAATCCTTGGTGATTACTCCCCTAGTTTAGAGTACCAAGTATGATAATGCAATAATATTAAGAACTTTAAAGCTCCCCCTTGGATAATACTCCCCCTAATTGGAGTGACAAGGTTAAGATGTATGATCCTACAAAACAAATAGTTAGACTATGATATGCTCCCCCTTGATGTATACTCCTCATTGCTAGAGTACCAACGTATATGGTTCAAGGATGAGAAATGCTAAAAATGATGAGTTAGTATATGATATACTCCCCCTCGATCTATACTCCCCGTTGCTAGGGTACCGACGTATATGATCCAAGGACGAAGAATCCTACAAAATAAAGGTTAGTATAAAACAATATTTGTCCTTGGACAAGTATGTAATATATACCAATGCGTATATATGATGCATCCTAAATAATGCTTTGACGAAAACTCCCCCTTGCTCTAGGGCGTCAAGATGAACCTACAAAACAAAAGATTAGTGCACTAGAAGCAATGTCTTAAGTCATATACGACCAATGTGTATAGAAGATGCAATATGAGTGCTAGACTGATAATCCTCCTGGTTTGAGATCGTCAAGAAGCAAACTTCATCCTATGATGAGTAAGCTATATACGATCGAGCGTATATGATGAAACCTACTATGAAATGGTTAGTGCAATATATTTTATCTCAAAGAAAAATATTATGTAACATATCAATAATCTAATCACAACCAACATACCGATTGTGATTGTCTAATCAAAGAAAAATATGATGCAGCATACGAATTGTGATATCAATCGTGATTATCTAGTAAACCATGTTATAAAGAGTGTAATCTTTTAATAAGAATTACATTTACAAGAATATAATATGATAAAATCCTACAAAACAATGCCTATGAGGAGGATATGAAGTGAAGTTAAAATGCTTAAAGTGAGTGGTGTTAATATGGTGTTCGTTTACAAGTGAATGATAACTTAATGGATGACTAAAGGTTGATGTAAGTAGGTTTTTCGCTAATCCATGGGATTGATGATTAGTGAAAAAAGTGATGGATGGTGGTGATTATAATGAATGCAATGAATTCAGAAACTCTAATGTATAGCAAATGCTATAAGAGTATTTGAAGACTGTTATGGTTATGATATTATCATCTACCAAAGATGAATCGTGCCATAGTAAATGTTTGAATAAAAATGAGAGGAAGTGACGACAATGATCACTTAGGAATAGAGATTCCATATGTAACAATTGGAAATACTAGATACCTATATGTGGATAAAAATGACATCATATGATGAGAGTGTTGATTGGACCAACGTGTTTAGAAAGATGGTTCTGTTTGCACTGACAATGACGTGCTTGATATGTGTCAGAATGAAAAGGATGAGATCCTATGATGGTGTTCTAGACAATGAAGTTGTGAAGGAAAATCCTAGACTCGGTTGTGAGAGGGTTGTCTGTTTTAAATGGTTAAACACTGAACTTGGTACCCGCGGATTTGGCGGAACCAAAATTTTGGTTTCGTCCTTCTTAACGAAGGGTTCCGTGAGACCAAAATGGATTTGGTTATGTTTTGTCGTTTTTGATCAAACGAAGGTTCAAGCTAAGGTCTATTTACTTATAACTAATGACTTGGTTTCACTAATCCTAGTAAAAGTCTAAGGAGACTTAATGCTTATCGTTTAAGAGGTATGTCAAACACATGATGTGTTTTTGATGAGGTATTGGTGCATAACTGTGATGTTGATCTAAGGAGGTTTGACACACTTGTGTCTTTTGTGAACTGATTTAACTGAGTGATTTGAACCTACATGTCGGTATTTGAGAATGTAAGAAACATGAGTACATGTTCTTTAATGAGAAAAGACAATTATGTGAATGAATTTCTCTCCTCCTTAATTGGTGGACATTCAACATAATCTATGAAGAATGAAGGTAAAGTGTTTAGGATGTTGCAGATTAATGAAAGCGATGAGCTTAGCAATGTTTTTGTGGATATTGGTTAGCATACAAAGAAATTCATCCTTGAAGTTACGTAGCTCTTCTCTATCAATGCGAGATGATCGCACGACGAGGCATGTGGTTTTCCTTATGTGAGGTGTATTGTTTTAACTAAAAGATGATGAAGATATTGTTAGGAAAGCGGAAGCAACAATACGATTTGGAGAGAGGTATATTGAAAGATATCCAAACACAAATTTCAAACCTCTAAAACTTAATCCTATTAGCTTTTAAGGCTATATGCAAGAAAATGGATCCCATAAACATATTACTAATCTAAGTAGCAATAATGAGATAACAATTATGCAAAATAAGCATAACAAGGAGAAATAACAAATAATTTGTTATCAATCTACAAGACAAAAGTCCTAATGACAAAAGATGTGAATATTATAGAAATCATAACATCTTATGTAAACAAATATTCATCTACCAGACAAAAAGCTACTACATGGCATCAAGACAAATAATCATATTGTAAGATGACATGACATTGTTTTTGATATTACATTGTGAAATTGTTTTGAAGTTAGGCTTAGTTACTTAAGCATACTTACCCATTAATTAACACAATGATCTATGTGATTAATAAAACAACTTCTAAGTGTTTATCATACCAAAAAGCACTTAGACATATAGGTGCACACATGGCAAACAAATAGTGTGACGTGGTCACAAAAGTAATGAAACGACAGGTTCATGCAAACAATTCCTACATTTTAGAAACATGCATTATTTAGACTATCCTATGAAAAAGACTCAACGAATGTCAACAAAAGACACGAGCTTTCAAATATAGAAATATCATATAAGAATGACATATCATGAGTTAACAAGTAATACATTAATCTTGCGAAATATCATATAACGAAAGAATGAACATATTATTTAAATCATGTTAACATGAAGCATATAATCATGCAGACAAAAACCTTTTTAAGGTTTACACATTTGACAATCAATCAAATAATTATTATAACATTAAGATATCAAACAAATATCATGTAATCAATACATGTATATGTAATGCAAGTGATTTTATTAATTATTCCTAAGACAAGATAATTTACCAATACATGACTTAATGAGACTCAACTATTTCTATTAAAACTAGTCATGTTATATACGTAAATATGTGTCAACAGATTTTAATCATTGTGTTTGGAATTGAATGATCTAAAGGGTGACATCCTTTGAGTTGAGTTTAAGTATGAGTTATGCAAGTGATCTAAGATCAAGACATGTGTTTGTGTATGGTAATGGGATATGTCATGAACGTTCTGAAGAAAGTTCTTTGGAACAAGAATCTAAATAAAGTTACCAACTTTAATAGGTTTTGTGTATGCTCCAGAGATGTGGATATGCACAAGGTTTGACCAAGGTTTAATGTACGCTTGAAAGGAAATAGATACGTATGGTATCTTTTAACAAGTAAGATTTAACCAGTGCTCAATGAGGAAGATAGTTCATAAAACTAGTGGATGTTTGTTTTAAGATCATTTGCCCGATGAGGTGTAATGAAATCTCTTGTAACATAACAGTTCATGTTGCAAGAAAATAATGATGCATAGGATATACATTATCCTTTTTAACAAGATGAAAAATAAACACATAATGTTTTTCCGAAACATCATGTTTTCCTAAATGAAGATATGAACCCAAAGTATTTGAATTAGATAGACTTATTCTAAATAAACTAGGTTTTAATATTATGATAACTAGACAAGATAAACTTACTTGAGTTTCTTTTGTATACTCCTCAAGATTGTTATTTGGGTTGTATGAGATTGGCTTTGAGATTTCATTATAACATAAGTTGTTACAATGTTGATTCAAGATTTAATGAAACAAAGTATTACCAATACTTTGATGACTTGTGGTACTACTTAATGAATGTGAGCATCATGCTCATTTGATGGTGAAGTTCTAATTCTATAGGTGGCAAGGTATTGATGAGTTGATTCAACTTGCATTTGATTTGGTATGAGTGTTGGACTAAGGGCTTTTTGAGCAATGCACTCAATGGTGTGAATTATGGTGATGAAGGAGTTTGTTGAACTTTTGGGTTTCATGAATGTTGAAGATTACAAGAATGGATACTAATTCTTGTGGTTCACTAGCGGATGAAGTGTTTGGTTATGTTTGTGAAACCTAGGGGCTGAAGGTGATGAAGACTAACTCTTATGATCCATTGGTTGGTATTACTAGTGTGTGATGTGATCTAAAGCTTAGGGTCTAGGATATATCACAGAAGTGAGTGTGCTGTGATAATGATGAAAGTACAAGAGTACTTAGGTGATAGGATAAGTGTTTTAACATACGTTGTTAAAATACTTGGGAGTAGATCATTTCGGATATGACTTTTAATGACTACAATCGTAAGTCAAATTTACTTGAATATTTCGGATGAAATACTTAAGTTGTCAATCCTACTTTATTGAGATAAGACTTGATAATACATCTATAACCTAAGTGTGAGTTATGACTCGATGTAAATCTTAATCGTCTTGAAGAATGACATGTTAACCAAGTAAGGCAACATATGTGGAAACTGGACAATATCCACAGTCATGAGTTGGGTTTGTAATCTATGATATATTTGCAAACAGTGAGTCTGGATTAGTTTGGAAGTTGTCAATTTACAAATCAAGCTAGTGAATGAGTAAAGGACGGGAGGATGCAGTGAATGTGTGTAATGATCACAAATACTCAGTGGTTTACCGAAAAGGTACCTTGGAGCATTTACATGAAATTTGCAACTGTGATTAGATATGATTATCCTATTTGGTGTTTGGTGAGATGTCCTAATCCTAATTTGAGTGAACATTAGAGATAAGAATCCCAAGAATTAGAATCAATAATCTAAGGATCAGAACTAGTCGGGAATTTTGAAAAAGTTACTGTTGACACCCACGGATCCAATCGACAACAAAGGCGGAGCCAAAGTTTGGGAGCCATGGAATCCGTGGGTTCTGGACTGGCGGATCCAAAGCTAACTCTTGACGGATCCAAAATGAGGGATCCGTCGGATCCGTTGAACAAAAGTACTAAAAACAAACAGAGAGATATGCAAAATTCGCGTTTTTCGACCAAGACCTGAAAATTCTCCTGAAACATATCTATTAGCTAATATGTAATGCAAAACTACTAAAAATGTTTATTCTAACACATATACACACATAGTTTAATCCAATCATATTAACTTACCTTAAATGAGAGTTAAGCCAAACAGTGGCTTAAACCCGGAAACTTGATAACATCAAGTGTTATCGTCCTGCATGATATGGTTAGTTCACATGAAGGTTTAACAACAAGATAATATCCTAAAGGCATAACAACTCAACACATCATTGTTTCAAATTGTTTATACCAAACACTCTTTTTCAAAGATACTACATGTTTACTCATTATAACACTTGAGCAATTAAGTGAGAGTTTGTGCAAGTCAATACTTTTCAAGACATTTCACTTAGTACACATTTCTAAGTAAGTTATGCAAGGTTTTCACATAATATAATCAAACAATAGTATCTAAGTCTAAAAGTAGAACAAACATAGTTTATCAATGTATTACACAATATCTAGCAAATGTTCTATTATGCATAAAACAAGCAATTGATAAACAAGCAAGTAAGTATCATGGCAAGACACTTATGTATTACAAATAAACAAGTACAATCACACTTATCAACAAGCATATCACATATATGCAAATAATATAGAACAGTTAGCCACATAGCATAGCATAGATGAAAGTATACTTTTTGTCACTTTGTGTTTAAATATGATGATGTATGCCAAGCTTAATTTGTTTCCTTTATATTACCAAATTCTTTAGTTTCAAAAGAAATCATATTTATGAGCAAAGGATACCAATTTACATTGCTCGACTCAAAAGTTTAACTTACTGTGTCAAAATAAAACTTAACATTTTGAACAGGTTATAGTATTTGATTTGTTTTACCTACTTCAATTTAGATCTAAACCATGAGACTATTTTTAAATGAAAATAGACTTAATTTCCTTCAAAATGATAGGTGGCGCGACTCCTACGGACTTACGGTTAATTAGTTATGAATTATTGAAGTTTGACAAAAACTGAGTACTGCACCGACGGATCTGACGGATCCTTTTAGAGGGATCCGCCCTTTATGTGATTTGGATCCGCCGAGACCTGTGACAGATTATCCTAAACTCATATTTTGACATAGCGAAAGTGTGTAGGACTTACTACACTTAATCTTAGGCATATATTACAAATATTAACAACATTTCTACCTATGTGACTTATCTAAATATTACGGAGGTGATTTTTCAACTAACTTAATGATTATTCCAAACACTCGCTTCAAAATGGTATTTTTTGTAAATTAGTTCTGAGCACATAATTTGACACTTACAAATTCTTTTGAGAAATATTTTTCTTTTATTTTTCAAGAACACCTTCAAGCTTGTATACAAAGTGATATTTAACAACAAAATTCCAAAGTATACTTAGCGAAACATTTTTCATATTATGTTCTGCTTCAGAGGCAATTTGATACATGGATCTTACTCTATTTTAAAAACCATTTGTTTTGAAAATGAGAGCCAACCGCTCTGATACCAATTGTGAAAACGAAGTGAAAACGTAGAGGGGGGGGGGGTGAATACGTTTTCCATTTTAAAACTTAAAACTTGTTGTATCAAATTTCCAATTCGGCTAGTTCTAATATGAACACTGTCTGTTGTAGTTTATGTCTACCAAGTTGTCACACAAGTATTATCACATAATCACAACACAAGCAATCACATAATGCAAATATAAAAGTAAAGAGATAAGTAAAAGAAAGCGCAAACCGAACACGATGATTTATAGTGGTTCGGTCACGGAGCTCCTCTCCGCCCTACTCCACTCCCCGAGTACCCAACTCGAGAGTTACTTCACTAGATCAACAAGCTCCCTTTCTTAGGCGGAGAAAACCTTTACACGTCGCTTACTTCCTTTTCCGGTACTAAGCTAAACACCGGGTTCTTTACAAGGGTACAACCACTCCCATCGTCGCTTATACAATTTCCGACACTAAGCTAGATGTCGAGTTCTTTACAAGGGTACAACCACTCCCAACACTCTTTGTATTTTAAGGACTAAAATACTAACCTCACTCTACTGATCTAAATGATACAATGATGGTTACAACAATGATCCATGACATAAGTATATCATGGATATGAATGCCTACACTATATGAACTTCTATTGATCGGAAGCCTTCAATGTATGAAGATCACAAGCTCCCTAAACTTGTTGTGATGGATCTTCATATATGCATCTTCATGGTGGATTAGTAAGTATGATATGGATGATGACTTGTGATCTTGAGCTTGCTTCACAGGATCATAACAAGTGTATGCTTACAACATAATGAAAGTTAGTAACATTATGATCATTATGTAATGAGGTGATTAATGTATGAATCTACATGTTTAGCTACTGATCTAAGTGTGTGAAATGAGTGAGGGAATGTGTGTTCTAAGTTGGATAAACAATGGGTAAACAATGGGCTTCTATTTATAGCCAACAAGATTTTTGCTCCGCGGATCTGAAGGATCCCTAAATTTGGATCCGCGCTTTATACCATTTGGATCCGCGGATTGATAGCTAGCAAACCTTACCAAATCTCATGAAATCTTCAAATGTCAACTATCTAACTTGTGTATCTAAACAAGATATTATACCATCTTACAAAGATTTCACTTGTGATGCATGCCATGATGTCATGGTATTATTTAACTAATAAAGTTTCCATTTTAAGAAAAAAACATGTAAACTTGTATATGTTATTCCTAGTGAACTTTGTAATGTTTATGTGTATCCTACTGATCATGTAAAATGAGGTTCTAAGTAGAATGATTAGCCTTTTTAAAATACTTAATTACCTAACCGTATTTTAAACATTCTAAATGGTTTGTTAAGGGTTTGATCATAATGCTACATAACAAACATGTACGAACCTGTGTTGTATCATATGAGGACTTGAGAGGTGTTGAATGTATGTTGATACAAGATATGATTACAAGTAACTTGTACATTTTACGCTATGTATCAAGTTACATGTTTGTCATCACTCAAAACAAACAAGATTGCTTACACTAGCAATCTCCCCAACGAGACTGCTTGCACTAATAAAATAGATATACTTCCTCTCACTTTCAGAATTCCATGCGTTAGCAGTACAAACCAACAGTACAAAGTTTATAATCAGTAGTATAAAATTTTCATCTTCCAAAGCTAGCAGTACAAACTGTTCAACGAACAGTACTAATTCCGAAGACCAAGCAGTACTAACTGGTGAAGCCAGCAGTACAAACTGCTACATATAAACCAATGAACAGTACTAAATGTTGTCGAGCAGTACTAACTGTTAGTCACAGCAGTACCAACTACTACGTATGAATCAAGAGCAGTACGAATTTGTTAGGCGAGCAGTAGAAACTGTTATGTAAAACAACAGCATGAAAATAATCTCCAACTCTGATCTACTGCTACCTTTAGCCAAATTAATGCGACTGGCCCACAAGTATTAAAACAGTACGAGGTATGAATCCTCCATCGACGTTGAATATGATATAGAGGAATCAGATGCGACAAACTTGATGTGATCTCACAATAATAGATCAGCCCCACTATCGACAGAATATGAATTTAAAAATCAAAAACCAATGGATTAAATACACCAGCGTCAATCCCTTTGGTTAACAAATCAGTCCGATTGTAAAAGTATCCATAATTCCACGTGTGACCAATTAATTACTCAGTATGCGACAAGAAGAGTAATTGCAAGACATAGTTGTGTTTTTCACAGTTGTCGCAACAGATATGTACAGATCGATACGAAAACAAGAATAAATATGTTTATACCTTATAACAGCCAATTCGTACCTTCATCAAGACTGCTCCTTTTCGACAGAAAACCTTGTAACATCCTAGATATCAAGAGCAACCTGGCTCTGATACCACTTGTGGAAATCGTTAGCTCGAGGCTTGTTAGACCTCATATCTAGGATTAACATACTAATAATGAATAATAACATTGTACGCAGCGGAATAATCAAATGACTCATTATTATTGAACAAGGTTAGTCGAACGATTACAAACCCTAGGCATCCATTAGAGGACTTGATGCCTAGAGACACACACACACACCCCTTTTATGACTACATTGTGGAAGACCTGTGTACTAAAACCTACGCCCCATCTCTTTGAAAAACAAGCCATAGCCATATTTTGAAACACTTTTGATTGAAGGCTAGGCGTAGCAAAAGTTTCAGTTGGTTTTGTAAGCAGGTATGTCTTTTTATTCAAAAGTGTTTGAACAAACCAATGAGAATCAGAACCTATCATTCTGATTTGCTAAGCTAAAAGTAGTTTCGACTTCATCTTTCATCTTTTGTCAATATCAACTCTAAATATAATTCCTAACATAAATGTTAAGGCATTCAATAAAAAAAAGATTCTGACCATAACAAAGAAAGACTATCGGGCATTTTTTTTTTTGGTTTGCTGATATGAAAATATATACATAATAATTAAAAGAAACAGGAATAAAAGCGATGGTTTTAAAGATGATATGAAAAATGGAATGTCGTATGTATTTAACTATAACAACAACCACAAATGATGTACATCGCTTGTCAATATTAGCAAATGAAAATCACCTGGTATTTTTTATTTGCTCATACTAATATTTTATGCTCTGTATCTCTGACGTTAAGCTTTTTTATACATGCTTATACCTGCAATGCGACAAAAGGTCCTGGTCAACAATACGATTTAATTCAAAAAGATAGATGGGAAACAAAAGAGGATGGTGCGAAGAAGTAATTTGCACCAAATCACTTATCACAGCATTCTCTTTTGTTTCCCATCTATCTTTTTGAATTGTATCCTATTCATGACCAACACCTTTGGTGGAGTTGCAGGTACAAACATGCAAAAAAAAAACTTATCATCACAGATACAGAGCATCAAATGTTAGTATTAGCAAATAAAAAATACCAGCTGATTTTCAATTGCTAATATTGGCATGCGATGTACAACATTTGTCGTTGCTATTATGGTTGAATGCATATGACTTTGTTAGTATTAGATTCTTTTCTAAAACGATTGTCTAATATGTTCAATGAAAACTATAAATAACAAAGGCAGTTATTAGGCTCAGATTTTGTAATCAAACATGCTGAAAAAGATGTATGATCAACCATCGGTGTTAGCAAAAACGGTTGCACAATAATGCCATCCAGTCATTGATATGCCAGCCGGTGATCATAATCTTTCAATACTGAATCTGTTAGTTTTAGAAAATATGGTAGAATCATCATAGCCTTAGCCAAAGTGAAACAATGTTTATTATATCTATTATACATTTATGGCGCGACCCATCCAATGTTTATTACACTAATATTGTAAAATTGGAACATGGGTGAGTCAGTTTGAATGAGCAAGAGTTCCAACCATAGTTCTGAAACTCAAATACCTGTGCATATATTTTGGACTTTGCAGCGAATGCAATCGTAGAAAACAAACACGGCTGCATAATTATGCCACCTAATGTTTGTCACAGCAACTGGTATTAGCGTCATATTTTTAAACCAAACAGGCTGAAAAACAGGCAGAACCCAGCATCACTGCAAATAGACATCAAAAGTAGCTGCATCAAAGCATATGTTAACAAATAATATAAACAGTGTCAATGTAAAATGGTTAAAAAGGTTCAAATTCTGGCACGGCCACAAACAAACCCATCTGCATAATAGCAAATAAGTTATTACACCAGCCGATTATTGGTCTGCCTACCTACGGATGTAAGGTTGAATGACGAACATTAGGTGACTAAAAAAAAAGGGCAGTTGATCATCATAAGGCATTAATATTTTCGACCAAAACAAAATTGTCATATCCGCATACTAAATATTTTTTTAACGCAAACCATCAGTTATCTCAGCTATAAATTTTGTTAGATACTTATTCACCATGGTTGCAAGCACAACTCAAAAGTGTGCTGCCATCCGATTGTGTGAAACGACATCTACACCAAATCACCACAATGAATAAGCCAGAGCAAAAAAACAAAAGCACAACTCAAAAGTGCGCTGCCATCCGATTAAGTGAAACGATATCCACACCAAATCACCCCAATCAATAAGGCAAACCAAATAATGAAAATAGATCAACATGTTTCATTGGCTATCATAATTGCAAAACAAAAGCCACAACACTGAAAGAACACTGTCACATAAAAATATTTACGACACAAAATATCCTCTTATGGCCAATATCATTTCAGAGAAAAAATTTTACTTCCAACACAACAACAAAAAGCCGGGCAAACCAAATTCAGAGAACAACCACGATGCATAAATAGCCTCAAACCAAAAACAATAACAATAATGACAAAAATAATATTAATGATCAAATACAAGAGTAACACAGAGAAAGCAACATCAACAATTAACTATAGTATGCAGCAGCAACATTGTCATCACAACAGCAGTTGAAACCAAGGAATATTCAAAGGAAGAAGTCTAAATGAAGATAAAAAAGTCAGCTCACCAAGCAACATCAGTCTTTTGTAAATATAGGAACTTTTAGCAGCAGCTGGTAGCAGACAATATGGATCCAAACATGTTTGCGGACCACCTACACAAACATGCCTGGAAACCACTAACGAAATAGCAGTCTTGCAAAAAGAGGTCGAAACTTCATCAGGGTTGCATAGAAACCTGGTTGCATGATAGCAAATGGTCTATCATGCCATCCAGTTCTTGCCCTCGCAAGATAATGTTCAGACCTCCAAAGCCCAACAACTGTAATCTGACAAAAAAAAAAAAAAAAAAAAAAAAAAAAAGGAAAAAAAATAATAAATAAAGCACAACTGTGTAATAAAAACAACAATAACACAGCACAAAATGTGAAGCAGAAAATCAACAAATAATGCCACAGGAAAACCAATGCAGCTAACAAAAAAGGAACGCACCAACACAGTTAAATACGACAACAAATAAATAATTATTGCAAAAAAAAAAAAAAAAAAACACAACCTAAAGTTTCAATAACACCTTATAACTAATCATTACCAGAAACAAACACATTTTCAAAAACCAATTCGCAAACACATCAAAGCTTACAAAATAGCAAACAAATATCGTAACACAACCGATTATGCTAACAACCGAACGATAACAAATAATACCCAGAAAAAGTTTAAACATCAACTGACGAAATTAACAACAACAACCAAAAAAGCCATTGCCAATCCTACACCAGATCCAAAAGTCTGGATATAACCAAACCACTAACTGTAGATACAACAGGTCTATAATTAACAACAACAACGCAAACAACCAAACATAATAAAAAACAGAACCTACAACGAATGACTGTATGCAGCAAAAGGTTAAACATCAACTGATGAAATTAACAACAACAACAACAAAAAAGCCAAACAACCAGATCTATAATGAGTTCGATCACAAAAGCTATTGGCAAACCTAAACCACATCCAAAAGTGTGGATATAACCAAACCACTAACTGTAGATACAACAACTCTATAATCAACAACAACAACACAAACAACCAAACATAACAAAAAAACAGAAATCAAAGCACCCGTTTTTTTTATCGGAAACAAAAAGCAGAACAGCTAAATTAGATCCAAAATTAGATCCAAAAGTGTGGTTATAAGCAACCTAATAACTGTAGCAAAAACAAATGGCCTAAAAAGAACCACACATTTAAAAAATTAATAAACACACTATTCATACCACTGTAGTTCCCCTCACAAATCCCTGTAGCTGGAAAATAACCCACAAAGTCGGATCGGAAAACGAAAAATAACTGTCAGGTAAAGGTATCGGAATGAACGATTCCGGATCTCAAGGAAATGAAGGGTATGTAAGTGAAGGTCAACAGTTGGATGACCCAACAACAACCCAATGCATAACCTAAACCCGGGCTAAAGTGGGTAGCAAAAGCTTTCCGGGCGGGTCGCGCCATAAATGTATAATAGGTATAATACTTGATCCAAAATATATGAATGGATTGTATTTTAAATGTATTTTCATTGGTATAATTTTCATTTAATATTATATAACACAAATAAAAATATTTAATGTCAAAGTTAAAGAAGAAAGACTAAAAAAGTCAAACTGGACAATTAATATGGGACAGAGGGAGTAATAGAGTTATTAGGAACACTCGAACGAGTTTTAGACTTAGAGGGATACAAAATAATGACCTCCCGTTTTTGACAAAATGCCAACTCAACTATTTTACCAAACGCCTCTAGCCAAGGCTTTTCCAAACCTAGGACATTCATACTTTCCATATAACATCAAATGAAAGTATTCATATGAACATAATCCGTGTGTACGTCTTCTCTAGTCATGTAACAGGTTTACTCCCTTATTGATTAAATAAAGTCAAAGGTCACTTTACGTAAATGCATCTTTTCCCGTAATGGCATATACTTTATTTGAGATGCAAAACACTTAGCTTTTTTGCATCAAGATAAATATTGATTACGTCAAGTGTTGGTTAATCATGGATTATGTTGTTTGATTATTTGGCTTTGGGATTATTTGGAAGATGATTATCCTTTGAATTCTTTATCACTTCTCGCATATTAAATGTTTTACAAACTTCACACAACCGCATTTACTCAAAATCATTCTTTCTTACATTCCCTAATCATTTGCTAATTCACATATCCCAACAAATGATTAAACATACTCTTCTACAAAATCCCAACATTCCTCCAAACATTCCCTAATCATTCTTCTAAATCTCTTTGCTTTCTTAATAACAATATGATCAACCACATAATCAATCCTTTGATTATTTTCCTCTTCACAACTTAAACACTAATCCTTCCTCAGTTAAACCTTCTCCTATCTTATCCTCTCACAAGTGACAACAGATCAACCAACATTCTCTTATATTCTCTTACACAATGTGTACCTTCCTTGTACCTTTGTCTCCCACATTCCCAAACAATCTTTCTAAACATTCTATTTTCTACATTCTCATCTAACTACTAATATTCACCACATAACCATCTTTCTCATCTTCACCATTCAATCCAAACCAAATAAACCCTTTCCAGATATCCAAACCAAATAAACTCACCCTTCTCTATTTCAACACATGTGGTTATTTGAATTTTGAATTTGAAACCAAAGGCTCCAATCCAGACAGATGTTATTTCACCAACTAAAGGAATTCCTTACAACTCATCCTTCTCTTCATATAGAATATTCTATTGACATATTCTCTTCTCTTAACCATGCAAACTCACTTAACTCAACTATGGTTAGTTTATAACCAATCTTCATAACTTGAACTTGAAATTCAAATCTTCCTTCTCTGAACATCCACACTTCCTCTCCAAGCAAATGAATATTCCCTTGGTATATTCTTCCTTTTTAACTATGCCAACTCATCATGGTTAGATTATAACTAAACCATTTACATGTGAGAAATTCCCTAATATACCCTTTGTCTAATAGTTCTTTCTTATCTCTTTGAAGTTGGAAAAATGTTGGGAATTAAGGTTAACAATTGGAACTGTTAGTATATAAGTTGGTACTGCTGAAGAGATTGAAGACAACACTGATAGTACAAAGTCAGTTAGTACGGTCGCATTAGAAAGTTAGTACTGCTTATGATTTTTGTAAACGTGTAGTAGATAATTATAGAAAGGATTTTGTGTATATCCTATTGGTATAGATTATAGTTATCTTGTACAAGAATCCTTGGTCTATAAAAGGATTGCCTAGGTTAAAGTTTAACATATAGAAGTTATATAGATGTCGTACGAATTATTAAAGATTCAAGGTTGTAAACCCCAGTGATAGAAGATCACTCGTATTATTGAATTAATAATATTGAATCATTTGAAGTTACACAATTGTCTCTTGTTCATACGCTGTTTATATCAATCACTTAAATATTCTTCTAAGTATAACAAAGTAGATTCCGCATACTTGGTTATATCAACTCAGAGTATCACATACACGTTAACAGGAGTAACATCCTAAGTGTATAATCAATCCTATCAAGTGGTATCAGAGCCAGGTTGATACTTTTTGATTTAGAAGAAAAGATGGACATGGAGACAACATCTTCTACCAACATTGCTGCTAAGCTACCAATGCTTAAACCCAATGAGTTCGATATGTGGCGATTAAGAATTGAGCAATTTTTTCAAGTACAGGATTATGCACTTTGGGAGATCATAGAAGAAGGTAATTCCTTTAAGCCCACAACCACAACGACTGTTGTTGAAGGTAATACTGAAACAACGGTGTAGACAAAGCCAACGGTGTAGAAGAAGGTAATAGTGAAGAAAAGGCACAGCACAAGAATGATCTGAAAGCAAGAAGCTTGCTACTACTGACTATTCCTAATGATCAATTACTGAACTTCAGTAAATTCAAGTGTGCCAAGACTCTGTTTGAAGCCATTGTTGCCAGATATGGTGGGAATGAAGCCACCAAGAAAACTCAGAAGACATTACTCAAGAAATAATTTGAGAACTTTTCAGCTACAAGCAATGAGTCACTAGATCATATGTTTAACAGGCTTCAAAAGCTAGTGAGTCAACTTGCTGTTCTAGGAATTGAGATACCTCAGGAAGATCTCAACTCAAAATTCCTAAGAAGTTTACCATCTGAATGGGCTATGCATGTAGTTGTCTGGAAGAACAAGCCAGACATAGATTCTATGAGTCTGATGGACTTGTATAGCAATTTCAAGATAGTGGAGCAAGATGTTAAGAAGGTTGCTGGAACAAGCTCAAGCTCTGGAAATTTGGCTTTTGTGTCAACTCCTAGTACCTCAAGCCAAGTGGAAGAAGTGCAAGTTGCTGGAGCAGTTGGTACTGCTAGTTCAAATATTGGTACTGCTAGTACCTCAAGCAGTACTAATGGACTCTTGGATGAGAATACTTATTGTGCATTTCTGACTACTCAGCACAATGGAAGTATGCTGACTCATGCAGACCTTCAAGAGATTGATGAAGATGATATTGAAGAGATGGGTATCAAGTGGTAGCTCTCTCTTCTTAGCATGAGGGCTAAGTGTTGGGAATTAAATATTCAAGAAGTTTAATATCGGGTTCTAATCAAAGAAATACTCTAAGTATGATTCTGCTGCTAGAGCATTTGGTTTCTGCTGCTAGTGTGTTTGATTCTGCTGCTAGCGTTAAACATTCTGCTGCTGAAGGATTCTGCTGCTAGCATTAACATTGCTGCTGGTAATTAGCATTCTGCTGCTGAGCGGATAAGTATGAAAAGATATTATGTGTATTAAAGTCAACAATATACGGTAGATAATATCTTACCCCATGTGATCAGTCATAATGTTATATTCACAGAACAAGTTGTAAACATAGATACAAGTTGTATCTTAATGACTGACACTCTCGTTCGATAAGACTTATCAATGTTGTAAAGATCTTTCTTGTGTTATAAAAGAAAGATCTTAGTCTAGTGATATGTGTGTCTAATAGAGTGTGTGGATTGTTAAGTGTTTTTGAATAAAAACTCTCAAGAACATAGAACATATATCACAAGATATAGAAACATAAGATTCAAGGTTGTAACCCTAGTGATAACTCAAGATCACTCGTATTATTATCTTAATAATATTGAATCGTTTGGTGATAAGCATTCATTGTTCATTGTCATATAACAAACACAACTGTTCCATTTCCATAACCATAATAACCTTCTAAGTGTGATTAAGTAGATTCCGCATACTTAATCATATTCACTCAATATATCATATACACAAAGTACAAAAGGTTTAACCACCTTATAGTGTATCGATTAAACCCTAACAAGTGGTATCAGAGCAAGGCTGATATTATTGATTTAGAAGAAGAAGAAATAGAAATGGATGCACAAGATACTGCTACAAATGTTGCTGCAAAGTTGCCCATGATCAAACAGAATGAGTTTGAGTTATGGAGGTTGAGAATTGAGCAATATTTCATGGTTCAAGATTATGCTCTTTGGGATATCATTCTGTATGGTGATTCATTTACACTAGGTTATACAGATATTATTCTTGAAGGCAAAACTGAAAGAAGAAGGAATACTGGACCATCTAACAATGATGAAAAGATACAGAAGAGGAATGATCAAAAGGCAAGAAACTTGTTGCTTATGACCATTCCTGGTGAACAAATGCTATCTTTTAGCAAGTATCCAGATGCAAAAACTCTTTTTGAAGAGATTTGTGCATGGTTTGGTGGTAATGAAACTACCAAGAAAACACAGAAGACATTGCTAAAACAACAATTTGAAAACTTTAGTTCAAATAGCAATGAATCACTTGATAAGCTGTTCTCAAGATTACATAAGCTTGTCAGTCAGTTAGCTGTGTTGGGTGTTGAGATAGCCAAGGAAGATCTCAACATGAAGTTTTTGAGAAGCCTACCTGATGACTTCCATACTCATGTGGTTGTCTGGATGAACAAACCAGACATTGAAGTCATGAAACTCAATGATTTGTTCAATAATTTCAAAATTGTTGAACAAAGTCTAAAGAAGTCTGGAATCTATAGTACTAGTTCTGGGAATGTGGCACTCTTATCATCTCCTAGTATTAGTAAGTCAGATGAAGTAGATGAAGAAGTAGGTGTTTCTACTGCTATTTATGGTGGTCCTTCTACTAGTTCACAAAAGAATGTTGCAGGACTTGGAGATCCGACATTCTATGTATTCATGTCTAGTCAAACTAGTGGTTCTCCTCTAACTCATGAAGATCTTGATCAGTTGGATGATAATGATTTGGAAGAGATGGACATCAAATGGCAGGTTGCTTTACTTAGCATGAGGGCTAAGAAGTTCTGGCTTTGGAAACAAATCAAGAGTTGTGGAGGTTACAGACTCAAGCTCAAAGGCTATGGTTGCCATTGATGGCTTAGGATTTGACTGGAGCTACATTGCAGAGGAGGAAGCAGAAGCATCTTCAGAGATGTCTCTCATGGCATTTTTAGACTCTGAGGTATAAGTTTCTAAGTGTTCTAAATCATGTGAAGCTTTAAAAGATCTAGAAACTCTTAGGAAAAGATATGATGAACAAAGAATAGAGCTAACTCAAACCAGTTTTAATTTAGCAAATCATAAAAGGGCTTTAGCTGTGTTAGAAGAACAAATTGTTCATTATAAAGGTAATGAGTCTAAGTTTGCTGATGATATTATTATACTTAAGAGAGACTTAATGTTTAGAGAAAATGAAATTAGTGTGTTGAAACATGAATTGGAACAGGTTAAGAAAGCCAAGGAGAACATTCAAATGAGTGTAGACACACTAGAATACACATCAAAAGGTGTTCAAAAGATAATTGAATGTCAAATATTAAACAAAGCTAAGTCAGGCCTAGGGTATAAGTCTGTTCCACCTCCTTATAGGGGAATTCCAACACCCCCATGCATAGACCTAGAACACACAGGACTCCCTGAATTTCAACTACCTGAGCTTAAATATGGTCCTCAACCTAAAGAGAATGTAGTTGATAAGCCTGTGTATGAGAGTGCAAGTGATGATTCACTTTCTGAGGATAAGGTGTCCTCAACCAGGGAATCAGATGCTCCAATTATAGAGGATTGGACTTCTGATGACAATGAAAGTGATCAGGCTGAGGTTAAGCCCGCTAGTGTTAAAGTGGAGGAACCAAAAGTTCTCAAAGTGGTCAAACCTGAGACTGTTAGGCTTAGATCAAATGCTAAACCATTTAAACCAACAGTTAGGTATGCTGAAATGTATAGAACCACAAACAAGCCTAGAGGTAACCAAAGGAATTGGAACAACCTCAAGTCTCACCAACTAGGTGATGACTTTGTCTGTGTTAGGAAAGCTTGTTTCACATGTGGTAGCTTTGACCATCTTGCATTTTATTGCAACAATAGGGTAATTAGGTATTCAAGCCCTAGGTTGAACTCAGTAAAACCTCCTACTCACCCAACAAATGCTAGAATGATACCTAGATCAGTTCTTTTAAGATCTGGACCAAGAGCAGTTCATACTGCTAGACCAGCAGTTCATACTGCTAGACCAGAACTTCATAATGCCAGACCTAATAAGACTCTTTACCCAAGACCAACAGTTCAAGGTGCAAAAACTCTTTTTAAATCAGCACCAACAACTGTTAAAAGGCCCTTTAACAACATAGCAGTTGTAAACAAACAAGTTTGGAAACCTAAGGTTGCAACTGCAAACCCAGCAGTTAATACTGTTAGGAAAGCAGTTAATACTGGCAGTTTTAAAAATACTGCTAAGGGAAATTTGGGAAGTGGTATTAATGCATCTGCATCATGGGTTTGGAGACCACTTCAATCTAATGGTACTCCAACTGTTCTAAAAAGATTTAATTATATTGATGCAAGAGGCAAGCCTAAGTCTGTTATGGCTTGGGTACCACAAGGAAATTAATTTTTCTTTTTATGTGCATTGTTAGTCATATGCTTGTTATGTTGTGAGACAAGTGCTTTGCACTTTGTTTCCTTGTTTGTGGACTAACAATTGCAGGAATGGATGATAAGCACCAAGGAATTACAAGTGCTTTATGTTTTGGACTGAATGGTGATTTGGAGCTCAGTGTGTGATCTTTCCACACCAAAAATGGTAATTGGTTCACCATGTCTAACCCACATAAGAACCAACTAGTCCAGAGCAAACGGTTTCTTGTAAAGACTAATCAAATTCGTTAATGGTTGACAATTTACCAAAAATTGTATGGTTATCAACTCACCATATCTAACTGTGAAGAGTTGGCTAGTCCAAAGCAAATGGCTATTGGTAAAGACATATCAAATCCGTTGATAGCTGATAGTTTGCTAAAAACTATATGTGTGTAACAATTTTCATATAAGTTTATACTGTTCTTTGAAAATTTTGATAATGGTTTGTACTGCTAGTGTAAACTTTGTACTGCTAGTGTAAATTTTATACTGCTGAACTAGCCATTGTGACTGTTGTGTCAGTAATTAATTTTGGAGTAAAAACTAGCCGTTGGACGTTTGTTGCGATTTTTACTGATTGATTTACGATTTCCAAGGGATCCTCATCTAGATATTTTAACTTTTATTTTATTATAATCGTTTCCAAAAATAAAAGTTAACTTATTCTTTACGTCGGTCAATTGAAACCCTAATTCTCTCTGTAAAATCTCAATTTCACTTTCATCTTCTACTTTTTAACCTCAATTCTCACTATTCACAGCAGTTAAATCAATTTTACTAAGAAAATTATGGTTGATTTGGATTTTGTCAAGACTCACAATCAAGTCGCTTTTCTAGAGAAAACAGAGGAAGGAGATGGACCAAGATTTTATGAGATTGTGGATTTTCTAAACCACTCTCACATAAGGTATGCTTTAACTGTATCTCCTACTTTATATGTCTCTCACATCACACAGTTCTGGCAGAATGCAACTGTCTTGACTAGTGAAGATGGAGACTTAGAAATCCATTCTAAAGTGGATGGCATATCTTTTGTTCTTACCGAATCTACACTTAGGAGACATCTTAAGTTGGAACATTCAGATGGTATTAACACTATGCTAAACACTGAAATTTTTGAAGAACTTTCAAAAATGGGGTATGATACATCCTCTCAAAAACTTACTTTTCAAAAAGGATGTTTCTCCCCACAATGGAGATTTTTGATACATACTCTCTTACATTGTTTAAGCCCCAAAAAGACAGCATGGGAGCAATTCAGTAGCAATATTGCTATTGCTCTCATATGTCTATCAACAAATAAGGTTTTTAATTTTTCAAAGTTCATATTTGAGAGTATGGTTGCAAATGTAAACAGCAAAACAAAGTTTCTTATGTACCCAAGATTTATTCAAACCTTTCTGAATAAGAAAAAGAATTTGCTTAAGAAACACAAAGAAACTTTTCCTACTCCTAGCCTGCAACAAAAAGTTTTTCAAAATATGGCTATGGCAAGTAGATTGTTTACTGGGGTTGTAGTACCTCTCTTTCCAGAAATGCTTCATATTGATCAGGGTGAAGGCTCAGTCAACCCAACTGATCCCCATCACACACCCAATCAAAATCTTGAAATAACCCAAACACCCCCAATTATCACCACTTATAGGAGAAGGACCACACCTAGTCTAACTAGAGTGGCAACTGGATCCTTGCCCCATGATTCACCTCTCCTAGCAGGTAACACAGCTAGAAGTGATGAGGGTAGTTCTGGACAAAATGAATTGATGGCTTTATGTACCAAGTTAACTGCTAAGGTAGAATCTTTGGAGGAGGAACTTAAAAGTCACAAAGAAAATTTTGCCAAAGTCTACACAAGGTTGACTCTTAGGGTGAAGAAGCTGGAAAACCATCTCAAGAGGAAAAGGGCTAGAGCTATACTGGATGAAGATTCCTCAGATGATGATTATTCAGATGATGATGATGGTGGTGATTCTCCCAAACAGGGGAGGAAATCAGATAAAGACAAGGAAGATAAGGGGGAGAGATCAGAAACTCAGGGGAGGCATGATGAAGGTACTAGTGAAATGTTTGGTATGGGTACTGGTGATGCTGCTGATATGGATGTTGAAGATCAGGCACAAGAAACTGCTGAGAATGAAGAAACAGTTCAAACGGCTGAAGCAGTTCAAACGGCTGAGACAGAACAAGAAACCGTACAAACTGCTAGTTCACTTCCAGATACTGCTGAGACAGAGTTTGAAAGAAAGAGAGTAGCAAAGGGAAAGAAACCAATGACTCCTGAAGAAGTTGAACAAGAAGCTGAAAAACACAGGAAAATAAAACCCAAAACTCAAGCACAAATAGATTATGATGCAAAAGTTGCAAAGAAACTTCAACAAGATGATGAAGCTGATGAACAAGCTCAGATAGATCTTGATGCAAAGTTAGCTAAGAAGATGGCTCAGGATGATTTTGAAGATGTAATTGAGTTTATGGAGAAAACAAGATTAGAAAAGGTAGATTCCAATGCTGAGGTTGATCAAGAACAATTCAATGAACAGCTACAATATTTGTTAGATGTAGACTTAATTGTGAGAGCTCAAGCAGTGCTTATTCTTAAAGATAAGGACTTAAGTGAAGAAGAGAAGTCAGAAAAGCTCAAAAGTTTTATTCTATCTAAGAACAGAGAAGTAGCTTGGAATGATCTTATGCAGAAGATTAGAGATAGGCAAAAGGAAGGTTACAAGACAAAGATGCCTACAAAGAAAGAACAGATCAGCTTTATGAAGAGTTACTTGAAGAATCAAGCAAACTGGAAGATAAGTTACTTTACAGGAAGATCAGATGCTGAAATTGAAAAAGCTTATTATGAAGCTTATGCAAGACTGAACACACCAATTGCAAGGGATACAAGAAAAGGAAGGAAAAGAGATGCATAGTTGTTAGAATCTGATGCAGCAAAGAAACAAAAGAAGGGAGCTGAAGGATTGACTGATGAACAACTCAAGAGCATGATGGTGATAGTCCCTGAATCCACAAACATCAAGCCTTTGCAAGCAAAACATCCCATCATTGGTTGGGAAGTATTCAAAGAAGGTAGGATGAAAGGGTGGAAGATTATGAGAGTTGGTGGAATTACTGAAAGATACAAGCTGTTTGAAGATTTACTCAGAGGATTTGACAGGGAAGATCTTAATCAGTTGTGGAAATTGGTACAAGAAAAATTCAGAATTGAAGATCCACTTGAAGACAAAGACAAAGAACTATGGGTTCAATTGAAGAAGATTTATGAACCTGATGGTGGAGAATCAATGTGGAGGTTTCAAGCATAAGTCAAGGATGTCACTTGGAAATTATTTGATACATGTGGAGTGCATAGAGTTTCTACCGAGGATGGAATAGAAATTTATATGTTGGTGGAAAAAGAATATCCACTCAGACCAGTTGTTTTAATGACTATGCTATCAGTAACACTCAAGGTTGAGGGAGATTCTGAGATGGCAGATGAGTTAGTAACTAAGATATTCAATCTTGCAGAGCAAAGAAAAGCCAGAAACAAGCGACTGACATGATAGATGTTTGGAAGAATCCCCCCATCATAGGAGATGAAGCTTAATTCGAAGAAACTTAGTGATTTGCACAGAAATCATAAGTTTAGGGGAGGATTGTTGGGAATTAAGGTTAACAGTTGGAACTGTTAGTATATAAGTTGGTACTGCTGAAGAGATTGAAGACAACACTGACAATACAAAGTCAGTTAGTACGGTCGCATTAGAAAGTTAGTACTGCTTATGATTTTTGTAAACGTGTAGTAGATAATTATAGAAAGGATTTTGTGTATATCCTATTGGTATAGATTATAGTTATCTTGTACAGGAATCCTTGGTCTATAAAAGGATTGCCTAGGTTAAAGTTTAACATATAGAAGTTATATAGAAGTCGTACGAATTATTAAAGATTCAAGGTTGTAAACCCTAGTGATAGAAGATCACTCGTATTATTGAATTAATAATATTGAAACATTCGAAGTTACACAATTGTCTCTTGTTCATACGCTATTTATATCAATCACTTAAATATTCTTCTAAGTATAACAAAGTAGATTCCGCATACTTGGTTATATCAACTCAGAGTATCACATACACGTTAACAGGAGTAACATCCTAAGTGTATAATCAATCCTATCAACAAACATCCCCAAAACTTCTTTTAAACACTTTACCAATTATTCTTTCTAAAATGGCTATTTGAGTTGGTTGACCTTATCACACTACAAGTGCTAGAATGATATTGGTAATGTCAAATGTGAAGTGCACTTGGGGGTTTAAGAAGTCGGGGTAAAAATAAACCAAGCCACTTGCAACAGTGGCCTGTCGCGCCAGCAACGTGCCAAGAGACTGTTGTCTTTGGCTTGGTCCATAAATACCCCCACTTGTCCTTGGCATTTCTCACCCCTTTCCATTCATTTTTCCTCATCACTTCTTTTCTTTCTACCCTCTAAGTCTATCTTTTGTTCTTAATTCTTCTCCTCTCTTATCATTCTTGAAAGAACACATCTCCGCAAGGGAAGATTCACAAGAACCTAATACACTCTTGTGAATTGTGTCGAGGGTCTTCTTCTCTATACCCTTTCTATTAAAATTGAGTATCTAGGTCAGGCTAGGGCTTGATTTGAACAAAAAAATTTCTATAATTCGATTTGGTTGTAAGGAAAGTCTTGTGTCTTGGTGACCAAGCCTAGATCGGTGGAGATCTAGTTGGGGTTTGATACTTCTGGGGGAAGTTCTTTTTGGTCTTAGTGGTAAGTCGAATCACGAGATTCTTTAGGGAATAGCGTTGGAGTTTCTCTTCTTTGTGAGCGCCGATCTTTGTGCATATCGGTGGAGTGAAGTTGCAACGGTTTGTAATCCATCGAAAGGATTATACTTGGTAATAGTATCGGTGTCATGGATTCGCAATTGGACGTATGAATGGTATAAACCCCCATCCTGAACCAGTATATATCGTGATGTCTCTTTACTTGCTTTATATACTTTGGTTGTGATTGTGGTTGTGATTATTGTTGTATAACCACTTTTTGATCTTTAAGGCTTGAAGTCAATAAACTTCAGAGAAGCCGAAAAGACCGTATTCTCCCCCCTCTACGGTTCTACACAGTTTTTGTATATTATGTCGACTGAGCTTAACCCATCCACATATATTCTGCGGACTTTGTGTGCGGCTATCATTGTTGTGATGACAACCGGAGCAGATGATGGAACGAAGGAGTGCCATGGAATGCTTCGCGACGAGGCCTGTTGCTAATCTTCCATTACTTCACTACTTCTTTTGTTGTCTGATTGCCAATACTGGATCATATAGATGTGTCATGTTGGCTCGTCAAGAGCACTGTTGACCGCAGGGGTTGGTGGTGGGATATGGCAAGTGATATCCTTATAGTGTGTACTGAGTGTCGAAAAAAGGATGTCTTTTTGGGTTGTATTTAGGGTGAATTTAGCCTGAGAGTTAATGCTAGGTGGTGGTGTACTTGGGATATCGGGTATATGGGTATTTTTGGGTAAAGGGCTTCCACCCGACAAATATATTACTCCAAAAACAGTTAAGTACAATGGAATGTGGAGATGATTGTGCGTTTACCTGAGAACCAATCATCCAGTTTTCTGCTTCAAGCAGTTCTAGGGTAGCGGTGATGAATGGCGTAACCTGGATATGGTGAAGCCTATTCTCCTGTTGAGCCCTGCTACCCGATACATTGCATGACACTAGTGATTGATAGTTTTTAACATGTGACCAAACCCGTAGTACCTCTGAACTTCCTTGGTTTCTCTGCTTCATGACTGGTCCTTTGTGGAAAAGTGTCATGCGCAAGCTGACGTGGTCGTTTGTTGCATGCACCTCCCCTGATGGGCCTATTGTAAAGTTTCTAGCTGACTGGTGACCCTCGTTTTCTAGTATCTGGACCCTCCTCAATGTGAGTGAAGCCTTTCTCTTGGACTGGTCCGAGGTGGTTATGCGGTACTTTCAAAATTGGAGGTGGTAAAAGTTGTTTACTAGACATGTTTGGCTAAAAACTTGTGTGAGGAGGAAAAAAAAAAAAAAACTTATTCAAGTGAGAAAATGAATAAAAGTAGGTAAAAGTTTATGGCTATTTTGTATCATGTCCTCACGGATGGCGTCATGTTTGCGTATAGTATGTAAAATGTGATTAGGATTGGGTTGAGATGGTTATGTTGTTCTGTTTCATGTGTAGAATGGTAAGGACCCAAAGTTATGATTAAGAATCAAGAGTTTGGGTAACACTAAAACAAACCATGTAAGCGTGTGTTTTTAACTATGTGAAACAATGTAAGAGTGTAGAGAGGAATTAGATCGGATCCCTTTTTTTGTGTGTGGGATGTCTTTTATTTATAGAGAAGCGTTTAGGGTTTAAGGATAAACCCCACGTGGATGATCAACGGTGTAGACACGCCAGGTGTTGATCATCCAATAAGTAGACAAGCAAAACAGGTGGCAAATCCTCCTTGGCTCGTACCAGGTCCTGCCCGTCTATAATATTCTTGCTTGTGTGTCTCTAATTGTCATATGTTAGATGATACATATTGGCCATTAGTGACAGTTAGAAGACAGTTTTCTCATATGTATCTGTTACACGACCTGAGAGGCTTTCCCATGCCAGGTGTGGCCTGGAAATCAATCAATGGACCTTATTGAGTGATGACAATGAGCTTGACTTTGAAATGTTACTAATGAGTTTGAGCCATTAATATTAACTAGCAGGGCCTCCGCATGATGCCGCTGCAGGTACATTGTAATTTAATTTTATTGGCTAATAATTTATTTTATTTGTACGTTTTTTAACAATAGCTTTAATGATTAGTTTGTTCGTTTAGGGACTATAATCAATAGCAAAAGTTTGGTGAAACTTTGCTTAGTTTGTATATTCTATTTGTTTATTTTTTGTGTTTAATAGCTTGCTTGATTTATACAATGTGTTCTTTTAATTGCATTTTTCATTGAAAGGAGGTTTTTAAAGTATTATTAATTAATAGCTTGCATAACTTATATTAATTATGTATATTAATTATGCATCAATGAATTATAAACATTGGCATGCAATTTGTATTGTTGAAAATTAAGTTTTTTTAAGGTGCTTAATGTTAAGAAAGTGTTTTTAAATTAGTTGTACATTTAGCTTATATACTAATAGTTTTAATATTGAATTTTAAGGCATTAAAATCTCAAAAGTGCTAAATGCCTTTATAAGATAGTAAGATAAGATACGCTATCATATACTAACACACCCTAACCTTTTTGATGATTAATTATTGCGTAATTTTTAATCTTTCTTATTTTTCCGTTTCATTCTAAATTTTATTTTTCTGCAATACTTTTACAATTTTTTTTAATAATTGCATGATACAGCAGGTTAGTACTTAAATACTCCACCCGAATTGCCCTGTAGTTGTATCTTTACGAGAGTCAAAATTTATTTGCTTTGAACCACACTCTTTATTAAGGGTGATTGTTTTTACACACTGTGTCGATTTGACAGGGTCGTCTCTTTTGATGCAATCGGGTATGGTCGATTTTGTGCCAGGACGAGTGGTGGTTGAAGCAGCACATCGCAAGCGTGTCAAGTATGAGACTAAGTGTGCCGATATTGGATATGTGTTTCTTCCCTTCTCATTTTCTTCCTTTGGGGAACTGAAGGATGCAGTGACCTTACTGAAACGGATCCGAAAATTCTCAGTAACTCAAGACATCGGATCGCGAGCCGCTGCTCATATTTTTAGTAGGATTAGTTTTACAATTGCTAGAAAAGTGGGAGCCCAGTTAGTATCTCGGCTCCCCTCTAACTTCTTGTAAATCCTACGCTTTTCTAATGAAGTGATGTTTAAAAAAAAAAAAAAAAAAAAAAAAAAAGTAAAAACCAGTCAAATACAATAAAAGCCTCATATAAAATACCATCTGCTTGAAGGTCCCTCCTTATTTCCCGCCAAACACCCTACCGACAACGTCATTGCCGCCGTTTGATTTAGGTTAGTTATCTCATTATTATCTTGATAGAATTTGTAAA
Source organism: Artemisia tridentata subsp. tridentata (assembly GCA_021014915.2). Classification (NCBI taxonomy): domain Eukaryota; kingdom Viridiplantae; phylum Streptophyta; class Magnoliopsida; order Asterales; family Asteraceae; genus Artemisia; species Artemisia tridentata. The sequence continues at coordinate 191,204,609 of CP139509.1, read as the reverse complement.
ATCAAACAGATTGTTTATCAGATTTCATTTCGCACAACAAGTGTTTGATGGAATTCTAACACGTCTTTTCATCAAAAGTGTTTCATTTAAATGTGATATGTACATGGGAGGGCGAGTCTTTGACTCAGATGTACGCTGGTACCCCCGTGACCATTTCCGATGCCACCTTCAAATATGTACCTACTGAAGTTTGAATAAGGAAGTCAAGTACGTTACCATTTTGGTTGTCATTAAATTTATAGACTATGCATTTGAATTACTGTATATGTTTTCGATGATCATATATGTACACATATAGTTTTCAAATGAAAATAGGCTGATTGACCCTTTATATGTATTAAGTTGTTTGTGTCTGCTTGATCATATATATTCATTGTTTTGAACGTGTTTGTTGTGTACAATTTAGGTTATATACTAATTGTCGAACCAAGATGAATGATTTCTAGCTAAATGGCCAAATGAAAAATATAGTCCAAAACAAAACAGTCATACCAACTTTTGGACCTTAAATTCAACCTGCTTATTTTGCATATGACGTTTACTTAGGTGTATTTTAGTTCCTTTATACCATCATCATCTTCCACTTCAATTTTTTTTTTTTTTTTTTTCAACAGGGGGTTCTCATCATGGATAACAACTACACAATGCGTGACCTACGGGCTATTGCTAAACAACGCAAAATAAAAGGTTATACCAAGTATCGCAAGTGAGAGCTTGCAAAATTGCTAGGAATTAATGTCATTGAAGGGGTGTGACTAATTCTGTTTCCACTAGATGTAGCAATTTCAAACTTTTGCTTATAATTGGGTCGAATTGCCTTAAATTTTACATTTTAAATATGTCAAACATGTAAAAAAAGGTTAGTTAGAAAGAAAACAAGTCAAATGGATCAACCAGGTTGAAAGTGACCTAAAGTGTATATTTCAGCCCAAAATATGAAGTTGATCAAAAGCTAGAATGTCATAGGAAATATATAATATCTATAATCTTATTTGTTATTTGATACACCAGTTATTTTTAAAAACAATGAATATTTTGGTTAAAAAGTGCTTTTGCTATAAATTATCGTTATTAATAAGGGGGCTTCGACATCTTCGCCTTACCCGAGCGTTTTGACTAACGAATTACCGTTTTAACATTTTACCTGAACCACACGTGTTTCCACTTTTAGTTTAAGACTTGGTTTGAATCAACGTGTGTAGGAAAAGGGCAGCAAACAAGAGGGGAGACATTAATTAGCACCTCCAAAGATACTGCCACTTCCAGAAGGTTAGCCATATTTATTTCATATGTAACTAATTTCACTGTTAAAGCATGTAAAAGAGAAACGAAACTGACTATACATTATATGTTACATTGTCACACTGACATACATACTCTCTGAGATATTGTATATTCAGCTAAACTCTTATCAGGTGGGGTGAGTGGCACCCATGAGGGTTCAACAGTCCAACTATTTTATTACAAACACATTTGATCTCCAGAAAAAGAAAAAACAAACATTAATGTTCATAAGTATAATTTGACACAATTATATTGATTTTAAATAGGTTTAAATTAGTTAATAAGTTTTCATTTACTTTGTGTACATGTTGAAGTAACGAGAACATTCATATCAAAATTAAAGAAGCAACATGAGATGAAGCAAACAACAAGGAACTGGTTGGATCTTCCATCAGATATAATGGCGAATATACTCTCTAGAGTTAGTGTGATTGAGATATTATGGAATGTCCAGATAGTGTGCTCTAAATGACATAAAATCTGCAAGGATCCGTATGTGTGGAGGGTCATTTATATTGACAACGATTTCTACTATCATCGTAGGCCTTATACTTGGCCTTCTTGTTTTCCTATTTCTGCTTCGTCTTGGAAAGCAACAGTAGAGACGTGTAAGCATGCTGTGGATAGAAGCGAAGGCCAATTGGTTGATATCACCATGGTATATTTTTGTGACGATGAGCTTCTTCTGGCCAACAGCGGGGTAGCCAAACATATATAAAGGTTCATTTCAGCGTGGTAGGATCATTTTCCTAAAAACCTACCACGCTGTGCCACTTTGCTTTTATAAATCGACCAATCTAAAGGACCCCTTTTCAAGTTTGTTTTCAAATTTTGTAAGTTCCTTTCTTGTTATACACCTTATTTCCTTCATTTTGCACTTGATTCTAGCTTGTTTAAACCATTAATTTGCTCTATCGAGCATATCTAGGGTTTCGCTTGCATAAAATTAAATTGGATCACTATTAGTGCGTAATAGGTTTAGATTGCTTGTGCTTTATGCTCGGATTTAAGTGTAGATACCATAGGGACTGTGCCGTTACTTGATATGCAATCATAATTAGGATTGATTGATTAAGGGTTCTAGGTCGTAGCAAAGTAGGGTTTTGACCACAATGTGGTTGATTTTGGCTTGCAATCTTGGTGCCTTATTGATTGAAATGTATGTGGGAAGCTTACTAAACTACTTGGATAGAATTTAACACAAAAGATTGATGTTGACTACAATTCTCTATTACAGCGAGGTAGCTCATACTTACCTCACTGGTCAAACGGTCAAACTACCCACCAAGCTGGTTGTGTTAAAACCTACCTCGCTGGCCAAATAGTCAAACTGTCTACCAAGCTGGTTGATTCAAAATGTTACTTCGCTGGTCAAACAATCAATAGTCAAACCCTTGACTTTGACTATTTGACTACCATTTCAAATTTTAAAAATCTTACAAAAGGAGTAACATTTTTTGAAAAAATCATTTCCAAAAAGGGATCAAATGCTTTTCCAAGATTTCTGAACCTAACTGAACTCGTTTTTCAAAAATTTGAGATTTTGATCAAGTGAAAAGAAGTTTATTGAGTTTCTGAGATATGAACATTGTGACGCAACTCAAACTGAGATTCAAAGATTGATTCAAATACTGGGATTTTTCAAAAGGTATGTTTTGAGAAAATTGTCGTTTAATAAGTATCTGGACGGGTAATAATTTCAAGTTGCTTAATCAGAACTAGTTATCACCTCAAAGCTGATAACGGAATTCTTGTTTAAAAAGTGATGTAAACGTGTCTCGCATGATCTTATACAAAACTTCAGTCTATTACACAAATTCTCATTGACAAAAAGCTTCGAAATTTGAATTTCTTCTTGATTGAATCTACGACGGGTAATAATTTCCGGTGATTAAGATGACCTAGTCGGATTAGTCAACCCATGTAAGCGTGTCCCTCCCAAATTCACTTAATCTTAAATTCAGAACTAGAATGCTTATTCTTTTCCGATCACTCATTCTCTCAAAAGATTAAAGAAACAATGGAAAATATATTCACCATGATAAACTTAGATTAGTTCTTAGCTCTAGAGACCTACGACGGGTATTAATTTCTGATGGCTAATCAGACTCGATCTTATTAGTTCATGTAGGCGTGTTCCTCCCAGGCTCTTTAGTGATGAACTATATCTAATGTGCTTTCAAGTATAACATAAGAAATGATATTCTTTCAAAACTTTTGTGGAAACCGTAGAGGGGGGGGGGGGGGTGAATACGTTTCCGTTTAAAAACTTAAAAACTTTTGTATCAAACACCCGATCAAGTGTGACATAATATGAAAAATGTCAACACTAGTCTTACAAGAACTAGAGATAATATAAAATAACAAGTAAGGCATGTCACATTAACACAAACTTAGACATATTAGTAATAACATGCCATGACACAAACACAACTAACATGATATAAGCAACAAACCACACAAATATAAATGCTATGCAAAGTATAAATGTAAAGCGGTAAATGCAAGAATAAATGTAAAGAGATAAGTAAAGAAAGCGCAAACTGGACACGAAGATTTATAGTGGTTCGGTCACGAAGCTCCTCTTCGCCATACTCCACTCCCCGAGTACCCAACTCGAGAGTTACTCCTGTTGATGCAAATAATGTTCTTAAAACGTTATTTATATCTTTCGATTACTTCACGTTTTGAGGATGACAAAATGTGAACTCACGTTACGTTAAAATTAACGTTAACAAGTTTTTAATCGGAAGATCCCGTTTCTACGCAAATCACTCTTGAACAAAGTTACAACTTGGACTAGTGATCAAAGAAGTAAATTCATGTTTTGAAAATTCACATTTTAAATGGGACAAAACATTTTTTCAAAAATACACATGACAAATTATTTTTGAAATATTAAGAAATGTTTTAATGGAAAAATAAGTTTGAAAATCACAACAGCTATTTTTCGCCCCAAAATCAGCTCCAACCTTCCCCAAATAAGTTTTCACCAGAAAAGACAAAATTTGGAGCGTCCTAGTCTACCACGGCTCCACGGTACCGTTAAATTTAACGGAGCCGTGGGTCATTTAGTGGAGCCGTCCGTACCATTTTGAATTGTAACGTTCAGATTTTCTTTGCCTATAAATACCCACCTCTTTCACAGTTTTAGGCACCCTTTACACACAGAAAAATCCCTTAGTAAAACCCTCTCACACCTTTCACTTCTTAGGGTCAATTAGATTAGTTTTTCTTTGTTTCAAAAGTGATCCAATCATCCTTCAAGTGATCCTCTTCATACCTCTTCACTAGCAAGAGAAGAACACAAGTATCCAAGTTGATACAAGGTGTTGTCATCCCTCTTCATTGGCAAGAGAAGAACTCAAGTAATCAAGAAGATACTAGAGTTATAGTTGATAGGTTTTTGTAACACTTGTTACAATCTTGTTGTGTCTTAGCATACATCAAGTTTATTTTCTTTTTGTGAGTGAGAGTGAAGATCAAGTGTGATCTATAGAGATAGTGAACATCTCTTGAAGCCATTGGGCTTGTGTGATTGATCAAGAAGATCAAGGGTCATTAGGTTAGTGTTAGTTGAGTAGAGTGAAGTGAGTGTTGATCATTGTGATCGTGTTGAGATCTTGGTGATCTCTTGAAGCCATTGGGCTTGTGTGTTTGGTCACGTGGACCTTGGTAGATTGGTGCTAGCTAAGATTAGCACTCGACATCTAGCTTAGTGTCGAAAATAGGATAAGCGACGTATACGGTTTTCTCCGCCTGAAGGGAGGTTGTCGATATAGTGTTTGAAACTCTCGAGTGTGGTACTCGGGGAGTGGAGTAGGGCGAAGAAGAGCTTCGTAGCCGAACCACTATAAATCCTCTGTCTCGGTTTGATCTTTCCAACTCTACTCTTTACTTTTATTTGTTATTTTTACGTAGCTTAGTTTGTAGTTCATATTGGTGTTGTTTGATTACACATAGAGTTCGAATCAAAGTTTCCAATAGCATACTTTTAAAACAAGATTTTTTAAAAAAAGTTTTTAAACCGGTAAACTATTCAACCCCCCTTCTAGTTTTCCACAATTGGTATCAAGAGCCACGTTAGTCAAGTTTTTAAAGTATATTGTATTTTAAAGCTTGAACCGATCAATGAATTCCGACAAATATCTAGAAGGGCAATCTATGCAAAGACCACCACTTTTCGAAACCGATTGTTTTATTTATTGGAAAACAAGATTCGAAACGTATGTGAAATCAAAAGACATTGATCTTTGGCATGTTATTACCGAGGGTGACTTTCAACCTATTCAAAAGAATCCGGAAACTAAAAAGGATGAAATAGTTTCTTATGATAAACAAAGTGTTGAACTTAAAAGGAAATTAGCCAAAAATAATGAGGCTAAAATGATGATTTATAATGCTTTGCCTAAAAAAGGAATTTGAAAGAATTTTTATGTGTAATACGGCAAAAGACATTTGGAAAACTTTGTTAGTCACTCACCAAGGTAATAACCAAGTCAAAGAGAACAAGATAGATCTTCTTGTTCAACAATATGAACAATTCTCCATTTCGGAGGATGAGTCAATTGATAATGCTTTTGCTAGATTTAATACTATTATCACTAGTCTTAAAGCTCTTGATGAAGGTTATTCTAGTAAGAACTATGTTAGGAAGTTTCTTAGAGCTCTACATCCTAAATGGAGAGCAAAGGTCACGGCCATAGAAGAGTCAAAGGACTTGGCGGCATTGTCACTTGATGAACTTATAGGAAACTTGAAAGTTCACGAGATGATCATCAAGAAGGATTCCGACATTGTCAAAGGCAAAAGCGAGAGAGTTAGATCTCTAGCACTAAAAGCCAAGAAGGAGTCTAGTGATGAGGAATGTTCAAGTTCCGGTAGTGAAGATGAAGAGTACGCACTAGCCGTTAGGAACTTTAGAAAGTTCTTTAGGAGGAAAGGTAGATTTTCTAGACAATCTCGAGATGATAAGAAGTCATCTCAAAGAAATCATGATGAAAGAAAAGGGACAAGTGATAGGAGATGCTTTAGATGCGGAGACCCTAATCACTTCATAGGAGAATGTCCTAAGCCATCTAAATCCAACAACCAAAGAGCCTTCGTAGGAGGTTCTTGGAGTGATAGCGGTGAAGAAGAAGAGAAGAAGCCTAACGATGAAACGTGCTTAATGGCTCAAGCTTCTAACGAGGTACAATCCGACTCTTCTTATTATAGTGATAATAATTCGTCAGTAGATGATAATGAATTACATGACGAATACAACAAACTATGCGTAGTTAGCACTAAGATTTTAGGTAGAAACACAAAGCTAAAATTAAAATTAAAAGAACTAGAACTACAAATCTTAGAACTAAATGATCAAGTCAAGAGACTTGAGAAAAACAAGGAAGTAGATTTAGGATGCGGGTCATGTATTAGTCTTCAAGTAGAAAACGAAAAACTTAAAGAAAATGCTTTAAGAATTATTAGGTTTGATGAAGGAACTAAAAAGCTTAATGATATACTTGAAAATATTAGATATAGTGAACATGACCGTTCGGGTTTAGGATTTGACCCAAATCAGGCTTCTACAAGTAGTACTAAACAAGTAAAATTTCTAATGCCTGAAAAGTCCATGTCTGAAGGTGACGACACCATTAAAGATACATACGGCACCACTAAATTTAGTGGTACCATGGTACCGTGTGGTGCTGAGGACAAAACTGGGTCAATTCTGAAAAGTAACTTAAGTCCTAAACCAAGTCAAGTAGTTGTAAATAGAACTAGAGTGTCTACTCCAAGTAGAGAGGAAACCAAAGGCTTTAACAAACCATTGTCATCTCCCGAACATGGATTTGTAAAGCGTGACACTAGGTCAACCACTCCTCCACCTAGAAAGATAAACTCTCCCAAACCTCGGTCTAGAACTCCTCTACCGAGAGGTAACTTTAGAAGACAAAATCATCCAAGTAACTTTCCCGTAACTTGGAATGATCGTCCATCACAAAGTTACTTACCATGGGAAATGTGTCCTCCATTCTCACATCCTAAACTAACGCAACAAATGCGTAGGATGTTTAACTCTAACAACTTTGGACCCATGAGATATTGGGGACCAGATGTTTGAACATTTGTTTTGCTAGGAAAACAAGAGTGTAAATAAACTTTGGAGTACAACAAAAAGGAGTATGATGCGTTATCAAGCATATCCGGTGACGCAATTGTCAAGTAGTGTCTTTCATGCTTAACATTCAACAAAGGTACCCTAGTCTTCTAGTTTTAAGAGCAAACACCTCAGGCACAGGTACGCTCTCTTAAAACACCCTTTGTTAGTAGTAATGTTTGGCATGAAGTAGTGTAGTTAGAATCTAACATGGTAGGCACTATAACAAAGAAACTCTATTCACATCTCATCATGCCAAATTCATCTTGTCCAGAAATGTTCGATGATCGCTTGAAGATCATGCGTGACAAGTTTGAATTAAGCATTGATAAGTGAATCAAGTTCCCTTCCTTGCACATTCGTAATCTTGCCTAAATGAAGTATCCCTGTAAACTTATATATACTATATGTATAAGATACATAGTTTAAGTAATAGTCTTTATTGACAATAACACCCATATCTGCAAATGCGAAACTCACAAGAGACGAAGAAGGTGAGTGCGCGGATATAACTAAGTTAGGGGCATAATAGGTAAAGCAGTTTACCTAACGGCAAGTAGGTCCATTATCATGAATAGTGTTGGCTTTGTGCCCACTTGTAAGAAGTATCCCAAAACTTCTTACATCAAAGTGTTTAATGTATCATACCATACATTAAAGATACTATACACTTGAGATTATGATATCTTGAGGAGATTGATGTAGAAAATGTTTCTATACCAACTCTGATAATGTGAGAGTTAATGTGGTTGAAACATAATGAGTAATGTTTGTACCTTCATAGGTTGATTAAAAAACATCTTGGTTCCCTAAGAAACAAACTACTCTTATTGTCACCACGACCGAAACCGAGTTCGCAAGCGCCGGAAAGGCATGTCAACAAACACTATAGATGAGACAACTCCCTGTGAAGAGTAGCAGTCAAGATGCCATTAGACTTGTCCGGGAACCCTATAGTTTGCTCATGAATGAAGCTCGTCGAAGTACGTCATCTCCCCGCGGAAAGACATCTCCTCCGTCATGATAACGTCGAATGAGAAATCTTTTCTTTGAAAAGTATTTCTTCTCACCTTAACCTTTACATTCTCGTCAAATGACCTCTTAATACTCCATTGGAATTATTAATGTCATTTCTCACGTCTCATCATATGACTTTTCAAGTCATTCCTCATATCCCGCTCATGACTATTTCAATATTTCTATGGAAATATTAAAGTCATCTCACACTTCGATTCTATTCTCGACTCATGACTCTTGAATATTTTATTAGAAATTTCAAGTCATTCCCTAAGCCTTATCCCATGTCTTCGTAATATTTCACTGGAAATATTAACGTCATTTCTCGCGTCTCGTCATATGACTTTTCAAGTCATTCTTTTCATCCCGCTCATGACTATTTGAATATTCCTTCGGAAATATTAAAGTCATCCGTCACGTCATGCCTCATAACCTTTCATCCCTTCTATGACCTCTCGAAAGTTTCGCGGGAAACATTGAAGTCATTCCTTGTGTCATATGACTCATGAATATTTCACGGGAAATATCTAGTCATTCCTTGTGTCGCGTACTCCGACTAATTAAATATTTCATGGGAAATATTATAGTCATCCTCCTAAACACAACTCATAACTTCTATTTATTTCACGGGAAATACTAGAAGTAAACCCTCATCCAATGACGTCTTAGTCAATTTCCTCGGAAACACTAAGGTCATTTCCGGTCATCCCATTTAATCATCTTTCGTCAAAAAGTTTATTAGGTATAAACTTTTTCCTCGTGTCAAAAAGTCTTACTAAATAAGTAAGATTAATCAGCCAAAAGTCAAAACAGAAGAAAAACTAGACAATCAGATACACGGCTCCACTAAAGAGCCACGGCTCCACTAATGTTTAGTGGAACCGTGGAGCCGTGCATTTGAAAAACGCGCCCAGTCACTCCTTTCTTCTGCATAAGCTTTCCAAACACACAAAACCTCTTCCACCTGCTGTCAAAATCGAACCATAACACCATAATTCAACTAAACTCTTGCAAATCAAGATTGAGGCATTGGAATTAACAAATCCTAACCACAACATCATCAATTACGAACAATGCCTCGAAATGATTATCAAGATACCAAACCATACATTCGTAGTACTCTTGAAAATCTAAACATTCCTAATGAGCAAAAAGCTTATTTCGCAAAAGTCCAAAATTGATACATACACGAAGGGCGTGTAGTCGATGCACTCTATGTCACAACAGACAACATTCGTGTCTGTTTTCCTTCTATCGAGTTCGATTGTTTATACAAAATAAACGATCAAGTCTGTCCTCGTTTTGTTCTCGAGTTTTATAGTCGAGTCCGTACCTTCACTGATGATGATGGTAATGTTTTTCTTGATTTTTGGATTCAAAACCAAAATATCATTCTGTCTGTCTCTGAGATTGGACAAATTCTCGGTGTTCCTGCATATGGTCAGTGTGCATACACTGAAGACCATACTCTTGAGTCTCTCTTCTATAATCTTGAGGATGTAGGTGCCTATAGCACTGAAATTCCCGACCTCGAGTCCATCAAACAAGTCATCCAAACACCTCGAGTCGTCCACACGTATCAAAAATGTGATGGTTCAATTCTCCACCTTGACCCAAACCGTATCTACCTCAAAGAACTCCTTCCCGACCTTAGAAGTTGGGAACTCCTTCTTCGTGAGAACGTGTTGAGCCTTGCGGGCAACCGTGATCACGTCTCTGCGAGTCTCGCCCATATGCTCTACTGTATTAGTATCGAGGAACCATATAACCTCGCATACTATATGGTCAAAAGGATGGCCAATATTCACAGTCGTTCGGACAAGCTCATGCCATATGGTATGCTGCTTACTCGTCTTTTCCATTGGGTCATGGAACATTTTCCAAATCTCCAAAGTGTCGACTATGTCCTAGTCAATCCTGTTATGAAACCTCTTGGTGGACCACGACGTCGCACAAAGTAACGTAAGGACAAAGGGTCCAAGCGTGGTCGTAAATCCACTTCCGACAATCCTCTCTCATCCTCTTCCTTCGGTCATGAATCATCATCTCAACCCATGCATACAGATGATGACGAGGTGAACGAAGAAGGAACGTCTTGTACACGTTCTCCTTCTCCCGACGTCTACTTCGACAACCTTGACACCTCATCATTTCGACGTACAACCTTCCCCGAAAACGGGATGATCAACCTAACCCAAGTGATGAGAGAACAAACTACAATTTACAATAGACAAGTGGAGATGCATGAGCAAACTGTCGGGGGTTTCAAGTCTATTGGGAAGACTCTAAAAGGGCTTGGGAACAAAATTAAGAAGTTGGGGAAAAGAAAGGATTAGACGGAAATAACTTAAGTAGTATTATCTATATAAGTATTATGCTTAAAATACTACTAATAGTTTGTGGCATTGTTGCCTAATACATTAACTTGCTTGATGTGTTTCCTTGAACATGATTAATTTTCTTGTTAATTAATCCTCATGTTGCTTTATCTTGCATGTTAGTTTATTTTATTACATGCACTAGATGTTAAAAATGCTTGAATTCATGCATGCTTAATAGTTGCCTAAATACATAGATGATCACATGATTATGTTAGTTGCTAGTTGAAACTAGCTTTAGGAATTCTATGTGTTTAGTAATTTGAGGCTTTGAGATTTGCAGCCAATGGATTCCCCGGAAATTTCCCCATTTAGGCTGCCTAAGACCTGCAGACCTGGAAAGAAGGTCAAAAGAGCCCACGGCTCCATTAAATAGGCCACGGCTCCACTAAATTTAGTGGTGCCGTAGCACCTTTAATGGTGTCGTGCCTCTGAAAGACGAAAACTGCTATTCTCTTCCACTTTTTGACTATCTTTTCCAGAAATTCTGCAACCAAAACCTGATTCCCATGCACCCAAATCCCCAAATCCAACATTTCAAACTTGCATGCTTATGTTTTGGCTATTTAAGCTAACATTATGCATTGCCATTCTTACACCCATCTTTACACCATCACATTCACCATACCATCATCATGGGATCAAGAATATTCAAGAAACCTAGATTCAACATCAAACCAACCAACCAAACCTCCCTAGTTGATCAATGGATCAAGAATGTCAACACACCCCAATCATCAACTAAACCTATCACCAATGACATTCCCCTCATTGATCTCACCTTGGATGATGAAGATGAAACCTATACACCCATAACCTCTACCAACTCATCATCTTCTTTCACTACACCCCAAGCTCCATCCAAGGCAACCTCTATTAAACCTACATCCTCATCCTCCACAACAAGAATCAACACACACTCATCTCCACCTAGTCCCATTCACCCTTTAACCCTAACACTTAACTCAACACCATCAACTTCCCTTGAATTGGGAACTCACACAACACCCTCATCTCTTTCAACATCACCACAACCTCTAACTCTCACCCTCACCCTTTCACCAAACACTCCCTTTGAATTTGGGAGCAACATATCATCACCTTCACTATCACCATCACCTCAACCCTTAATGGGTTATCCAATCATGTATCCCCTTCATTCACACACCTTGATTTGCCCTTGTTGCAACTACAACCTTGAACTCATCATGAACCTTAGAGATGAGCTTAGCTTTAGGTTTTCATATCTAGAACACCTTCTCACACCACCCATAGGACCCATCATCCTTCCACCACCTCTACCACACAATAGCCCAAACTAAACATGGTTATGTTTAGTTCCTCAAATAAATGACTAGGAACCCTTTTGAAGTTGGAAGCAAATCTAGAAGCCTCATGTTACTTTAGTAGTTTATGTGTCTTCTTGTTAGTTTAATTTGCTTTCCTATTGTAGTCATACTTATGTATGACATTTATTTCATATTTATGTAATGGGCTTTTCATTTTGGCTTCTTAGCCATAATTTTTCTTGTGGTTGGTTATTTGTCACAAATGTGCTACTTGTTAGATATTGTATATTTGTCGTCTAACTTTGTTTTGTAGCACGATCCATTGCTCGATTCCTTTGTGTTCTCCAAATGAGGGGGAGTACACATCAAGGGGGAGCCTTAACCACCTTTTTGATTTGACAAAAAGGGGGAGAAATGGGAGTAAACTCATTAAAAACTTGTTAAAATTAATTTTAACGTAAAATGAGTTTATATTTTGTCATCATCAAAAAGGGGGAGATTGTTGATGTAAATAATGTTCTAAAAACGTTATTTATATCTTTCGATTACTTCACGTTTTGAGGATGACAAAATGTGAACTCACGTTACGTTAAAATTAACGTTAACAAGTTTTTAATCAGAAGATCCCGTTTCTACGCAAATCACTCTTGAACAAAGTTACAACTTGGACTAGTGATCAAAGAAGTGAATTCATGTTTTGAAAATTCACATTTTAAATGGGACAAAACATTTTTTCAAAAATACACATGACAAATTATTTTTGAAATATTAAGAAATGTTTTAATGGAAAAATAAGTTTGAAAATCACAACAGCTATTTTCCCCCCCAAAATCAGCTCCAACCTTCCCCAAATAAGTTTTCACCAGAAAAGACAAAATTTGGAGCGTCCTAGTCTACCACGGCTCCACGGTACCGTTAAATTTAACGGAGCCGTGGGTCATTTAGTGGAGCCGTCCGTACCATTTTGAATTGTAACGTTCAGATTTTCTTTGCCTATAAATACCCACCTCTTTCACAGTTTTAGGCACCCTTTACACACAGAAAAATCCCTTAGTAAAACCCTCTCACACCTTTCACTTCTTAGGGTCAATTAGATTAGTTTTTCTTTGTTTCAAGAGTGATCCAATCATCCTTGAAGTGATCCTCTTCATACCTCTTCACTAGCAAGAGAAGAACACAAGTATCCAAGTTGATACAAGGTGTTGTCATCCCTCTTCATTGGCAAGAGAAGAACTCAAGTAATCAAGAAGATACTAGAGTTATAGTTGATAGGTTTTTGTAACACTTGTTACAATCTTGTTGTGTCTTAGCATACATCAAGTTTATTTTCTTTTTGTGAGTGAGAGTGAAGATCAAGTGTGATCTATAGAGATAGTGAACATCTCTTGAAGCCATTGGGCTTGTGTGATTGATCAAGAAGATCAAGGGTCATTAGGTTAGTGTTAGTTGAGTAGAGTGAAGTGAGTGTTGATCATTGTGATCGTGTTGAGATCTTGGTGATCTCTTGAAGCCATTGGGCTTGTGTGTTTGGTCACGTGGACCTTGGTAGATTGGTGCTAGCTAAGATTAGCACTCGACATCTAGCTTAGTGTCGAAAATAGGATAAGCGACGTATACGGTTTTCTCCGCCTGAAGGGAGGTTGTCGATATAGTGTTTGAAACTCTCGAGTGTGGTACTCGGGGAGTGGAGTAGGGCGAAGAAGAGCTTCGTAGCCGAACCACTATAAATCCTCTGTCTCGGTTTGATCTTTCCAACTCTACTCTTTACTTTTATTTGTTATTTTTACGTAGCTTAGTTTGTAGTTCATATTGGTGTTGTTTGATTACACATAGAGTTCGAATCAAAGTTTCCAATAGCATACTTTTAAAACAAGATTTTTTAAAAAAAGTTTTTAAACCGGTAAACTATTCAACCCCCCTTCTAGTTTTCCACAATTGGTATCAAGAGCCACGTTAGTCAAGTTTTTAAAGTATATTGTATTTTAAAGCTTGAACCGATCAATGAATTCCGACAAATATCTAGAAGGGCAATCTATGCAAAGACCACCACTTTTCGAAACCGATTGTTTTATTTATTGGAAAACAAGATTCGAAACGTATGTGAAATCAAAAGACATTGATCTTTGGCATGTTATTACCGAGGGTGACTTTCAACCTATTCAAAAGAATCCGGAAACTAAAAAGGATGAAATAGTTTCTTATGATAAACAAAGTGTTGAACTTAAAAGGAAATTAGCCAAAAATAATGAGGCTAAAATGATGATTTATAATGCTTTGCCTAAAAAGGAATTTGAAAGAATTTTTATGTGTAATACGGCAAAAGACATTTGGAAAACTTTGTTAGTCACTCACCAAGGTAATAACCAAGTCAAAGAGAACAAGATAGATCTTCTTGTTCAACAATATGAACAATTCTCCATTTCGGAGGATGAGTCAATTGATAATGCTTTTGCTAGATTTAATACTATTATCACTAGTCTTAAAGCTCTTGATGAAGGTTATTCTAGTAAGAACTATGTTAGGAAGTTTCTTAGAGCTCTACATCCTAAATGGAGAGCAAAGGTCACGGCCATAGAAGAGTCAAAGGACTTGGCGGCATTGTCACTTGATGAACTTATAGGAAACTTGAAAGTTCACGAGATGATCATCAAGAAGGATTCCGACATTGTCAAAGGCAAAAGCGAGAGAGTTAGATCTCTAGCACTAAAAGCCAAGAAGGAGTCTAGTGATGAGGAATGTTCAAGTTCCGGTAGTGAAGATGAAGAGTACGCACTAGCCGTTAGGAACTTTAGAAAGTTCTTTAGGAGGAAAGGTAGATTTTCTAGACAATCTCGAGATGATAAGAAGTCATCTCAAAGAAATCATGATGAAAGAAAAGGGACAAGTGATAGGAGATGCTTTAGATGCGGAGACCCTAATCACTTCATAGGAGAATGTCCTAAGCCATCTAAATCCAACAACCAAAGAGCCTTCGTAGGAGGTTCTTGGAGTGATAGCGGTGAAGAAGAAGAGAAGAAGCCTAACGATGAAACGTGCTTAATGGCTCAAGCTTCTAACGAGGTACAATCCGACTCTTCTTATTATAGTGATAATAATTCGTCAGTAGATGATAATGAATTACATGACGAATACAACAAACTATGCGTAGTTAGCACTAAGATTTTAGGTAGAAACACAAAGCTAAAATTAAAATTAAAAGAACTAGAACTACAAATCTTAGAACTAAATGATCAAGTCAAGAGACTTGAGAAAAACAAGGAAGTAGATTTAGGATGCGGGTCATGTATTAGTCTTCAAGTAGAAAACGAAAAACTTAAAGAAAATGCTTTAAGAATTATTAGGTTTGATGAAGGAACTAAAAAGCTTAATGATATACTTGAAAATATTAGATATAGTGAACATGACCGTTCGGGTTTAGGATTTGACCCAAATCAGGCTTCTACAAGTAGTACTAAACAAGTAAAATTTCTAATGCCTGAAAAGTCCATGTCTGAAGGTGACGACACCATTAAAGATACATACGGCACCACTAAATTTAGTGGTACCATGGTACCGTGTGGTGCTGAGGACAAAACTGGGTCAATTCTGAAAAGTAACTTAAGTCCTAAACCAAGTCAAGTAGTTGTAAATAGAACTAGAGTGTCTACTCCAAGTAGAGAGGAAACCAAAGGCTTTAACAAACCATTGTCATCTCCCGAACATGGATTTGTAAAGCGTGACACTAGGTCAACCACTCCTCCACCTAGAAAGATAAACTCTCCCAAACCTCGGTCTAGAACTCCTCTACCGAGAGGTAACTTTAGAAGACAAAATCATCCAAGTAACTTTCCCGTAACTTGGAATGATCGTCCATCACAAAGTTACTTACCATGGGAAATGTGTCCTCCATTCTCACATCCTAAACTAACGCAACAAATGCGTAGGATGTTTAACTCTAACAACTTTGGACCCATGAGATATTGGGGACCAGATGTTTGAACATTTGTTTTGCTAGGAAAACAAGAGTGTAAATAAACTTTGGAGTACAACAAAAAGGAGTATGATGCGTTATCAAGCATATCCGGTGACGCAATTGTCAAGTAGTGTCTTTCATGCTTAACATTCAACAAAGGTACCCTAGTCTTCTAGTTTTAAGAGCAAACACCTCAGGTACAGGTACACCTCTCTTAAAACACCCTTTGTTAGTAGTAATGTTTGGCATGAAGTAGTGTAGTTAGAATCTAACATGGTAGGCACTATAACAAAGAAACTCTATTCACATCTCATCATGCCAAATTCATCTTGTCCAGAAATGTTCGATGATCGCTTGAAGATCATGCGTGACAAGTTTGAATTAAGCATTGATAAGTGAATCAAGTTCCCTTCCTTGCACATTCGTAATCTTGCCTAAATGAAGTATCCCTGTAAACTTATATATACTATATGTATAAGATACATAGTTTAAGTAATAGTCTTTATTGACAATAACACCCATATCTGCAAATGCGAAACTCACAAGAGACGAAGAAGGTGAGTGCGCGGATATAACTAAGTTAGGGGCATAATAGGTAAAGCAGTTTACCTAACGGCAAGTAGGTCCATTATCATGAATAGTGTTGGCTTTGTGCCCACTTGTAAGAAGTATCCCAAAACTTCTTACATCAAAGTGTTTAATGTATCATACCATACATTAAAGATACTATACACTTGAGATTATGATATCTTGAGGAGATTGATGTAGAAAATGTTTCTATACCAACTCTGATAATGTGAGAGTTAATGTGGTTGAAACATAATGAGTAATGTTTGTACCTTCATAGGTTGATTAAAAAACATCTTGGTTCCCTAAGAAACAAACTACTCTTATTGTCACCACGACCGAAACCGAGTTCGCAAGCGCCGGAAAGGCATGTCAACAAACACTATAGATGAGACAACTCCCTGTGAAGAGTAGCAGTCAAGATGCCATTAGACTTGTCCGGGAACCCTATAGTTTGCTCATGAATGAAGCTCGTCGAAGTACGTCATCTCCCCGCGGAAAGACATCTCCTCCGTCATGATAACGTCGAATGAGAAATCTTTTCTTTGAAAAGTATTTCTTCTCACCTTAACCTTTACATTCTCGTCAAATGACCTCTTAATACTCCATTGGAATTATTAATGTCATTTCTCACGTCTCATCATATGACTTTTCAAGTCATTCCTCATATCCCGCTCATGACTATTTCAATATTTCTATGGAAATATTAAAGTCATCTCACACTTCGATTCTATTCTCGACTCATGACTCTTGAATATTTCATTAGAAATTTCAAGTCATTCCCTAAGCCTTATCCCATGTCTTCGTAATATTTCACTGGAAATATTAACGTCATTTCTCGCGTCTCGTCATATGACTTTTCAAGTCATTCTTTTCATCCCGCTCATGACTATTTGAATATTCCTTCGGAAATATTAAAGTCATCCGTCACGTCATGCCTCATAACCTTTCATCCCTTCTATGACCTCTCGAAAGTTTCGCGGGAAACATTGAAGTCATTCCTTGTGTCATATGACTCATGAATATTTCACGGGAAATATCTAGTCATTCCTTGTGTCGCGTACTCCGACTAATTAAATATTTCATGGGAAATATTATAGTCATCCTCCTAAACACAACTCATAACTTCTATTTATTTCACGGGAAATACTAGAAGTAAAACCCTCATCCAATGACATCTTAGTCAATTTCCTCGGAAACACTAAGGTCATTTCCGGTCATCCCATTTAATCATCTTTCGTCAAAAAGTTTATTAGGTATAAACTTTTTCCTCGTGTCAAAAAGTCTTACTAAATAAGTAAGATTAATCAGCCAAAAGTCAAAACAGAAGAAAAACTGGACAATCAGATACACGGCTCCACTAAAGAGCCACGGCTCCACTAATGTTTAGTGGAACCGTGGAGCCGTGCATCTGAAAAACGCGCCCAGTCACTCCTTTCTTCTGCATAAGCTTTCCAAACACACAAAACCTCTTCCACCTGCTGTCAAAATCGAACCATAACACCATAATTCAACTAAACTCTTGCAAATCAAGATTGAGGCATTGGAATTAACTAATCCTAACCACAACATCATCAATTACGAACAATGCCTCGAAATGATTATCAAGATACCAAACCATACATTCGTAGTACTCTTGAAAATCTAAACATTCCTAATGAGCAAAAAGCTTATTTCGCAAAAGTCCAAAATTGATACATACACGAAGGGCGTGTAGTCGATGCACTCTATGTCACAACAGACAACATTCGTGTCTGTTTTCCTTCTATCGAGTTCGATTGTTTATACAAAATAAACGATCAAGTCTGTCCTCGTTTTGTTCTCGAGTTTTATAGTCGAGTCCGTACCTTCACTGATGATGATGGTAATGTTTTTCTTGATTTTTGGATTCAAAACCAAAATATCATTCTGTCTGTCTCTGAGATTGGACAAATTCTCGGTGTTCCTGCATATGGTCAGTGTGCATACACTGAAGACCATACTCTTGAGTCTCTCTTCTATAATCTTGAGGATGTAGGTGCCTATAGCACTGAAATTCCCGACCTCGAGTCCATCAAACAAGTCATCCAAACACCTCGAGTCGTCCACACGTATCAAAAATGTGATGGTTCAATTCTCCACCTTGACCCAAACCGTATCTACCTCAAAGAACTCCTTCCCGACCTTAGAAGTTGGGAACTCCTTCTTCGTGAGAACGTGTTGAGCCTTGCGGGCAACCGTGATCACGTCTCTGCGAGTCTCGCCCATATGCTCTATTGTATTAGTATCGAGGAACCATATAACCTCGCATACTATATGGTCAAAAGGATGGCCAATATTCACAGTCGTTCGGACAAGCTCATGCCATATGGTATGCTGCTTACTCGTCTTTTCCATTGGGTCATGGAACATTTTCCAAATCTCCAAAGTGTCGACTATGTCCTAGTCAATCCTGTTATGAAACCCTTGGTGGACCACGACGTCGCACAAAGTAACGTAAGGACAAAGGGTCCAAGCGTGGTCGTAAATCCACTTCCGACAATCCTCTCTCATCCTCTTCCTTCGGTCATGAATCATCATCTCAACCCATGCATACAGATGATGACGAGGTGAACGAAGAAGGAACGTCTTGTACACGTTCTCCTTCTCCCGACGTCTACTTCGACAACCTTGACACCTCATCATTTCGACGTACAACCTTCCCCGAAAACGGGATGATCAACCTAACCCAAGTGATGAGAGAACAAACTACAATTTACAATAGACAAGTGGAGATGCATGAGCAAACTGTCGGGGGTTTCAAGTCTATTGGGAAGACTCTAAAAGGGCTTGGGAACAAAATTAAGAAGTTGGGGAAAAGAAAGGATTAGATGGAAATAACTTAAGTAGTATTATCTATATAAGTATTATGCTTAAAATACTACTAATAGTTTGTGGCATTGTTGCCTAATACATTAACTTGCTTGATGTGTTTCCTTGAACATGATTAATTTTCTTGTTAATTAATCCTCATGTTGCTTTATCTTGCATGTTAGTTTATTTTATTACATGCACTAGATGTTAAAAATGCTTGAATTCATGCATGCTTAATAGTTGCCTAAATACATAGATGATCACATGATTATGTTAGTTGCTAGTTGAAACTAGCTTTAGGAATTCTATGTGTTTAGTAATTTGAGGCTTTGAGATTTGCAGCCAATGGATTCCCCGGAAATTTCCCCATTTAGGCTGCCTAAGACCTGCAGACCTGGAAAGAAGGTCAAAAGAGCCCACGGCTCCATTAAATAGGCCACGGCTCCACTAAATTTAGTGGTGCCGTAGCACCTTTAATGGTGTCGTGCCTCTGAAAGACGAAAACTGCTATTCTCTTCCACTTTTTGACTATCTTTTCCAGAAATTCTGCAACCAAAACCTGATTCCCATGCACCCAAATCCCCAAATCCAACATTTCAAACTTGCATGCTTATGTTTTGGCTATTTAAGCTAACATTATGCATTGCCATTCTTACACCCATCTTTACACCATCACATTCACCATACCATCATCATGGGATCAAGAATATTCAAGAAACCTAGATTCAACATCAAACCAACCAACCAAACCTCCCTAGTTGATCAATGGATCAAGAATGTCAACACACCCCAATCATCAACTAAACCTATCACCAATGACATTCCCCTCATTGATCTCACCTTGGATGATGAAGATGAAACCTATACACCCATAACCTCTACCAACTCATCATCTTCTTTCACTACACCCCAAGCTCCATCCAAGGCAACCTCTATTAAACCTACATCCTCATCCTCCACAACAAGAATCAACACACACTCATCTCCACCTAGTCCCATTCACCCTTTAACCCTAACACTTAACTCAACACCATCAACTTCCCTTGAATTGGGAACTCACACAACACCCTCATCTCTTTCAACATCACCACAACCTCTAACTCTCACCCTCACCCTTTCACCAAACACTCCCTTTGAATTTGGGAGCAACATATCATCACCTTCACTATCACCATCACCTCAACCCTTAATGGGTTATCCAATCATGTATCCCCTTCATTCACACACCTTGATTTGCCCTTGTTGCAACTACAACCTTGAACTCATCATGAACCTTAGAGATGAGCTTAGCTTTAGGTTTTCATATCTAGAACACCTTCTCACACCACCCATAGGACCCATCATCCTTCCACCACCTCTACCACACAATAGCCCAAACTAAACATGGTTATGTTTAGTTCCTCAAATAAATGACTAGGAACCCTTTTGAAGTTGGAAGCAAATCTAGAAGCCTCATGTTACTTTAGTAGTTTATGTGTCTTCTTGTTAGTTTAATTTGCTTTCCTATTGTAGTCATACTTATGTATGACATTTATTTCATATTTATGTAATGGGCTTTTCATTTTGGCTTCTTAGCCATAATTTTTCTTGTGGTTGGTTATTTGTCACAAATGTGCTACTTGTTAGATATTGTATATTTGTCGTCTAACTTTGTTTTGTAGCACGATCCATTGCTCGATTCCTTTGTGTTCTCCAAATGAGGGGGAGTACACATCAAGGGGGAGCCTTAACCACCTTTTTGATTTGACAAAAAGGGGGAGAAATGGGAGTAAACTCATTAAAAACTTGTTAAAATTAATTTTAACGTAAAATGAGTTTATATTTTGTCATCATCAAAAAGGGGGAGATTGTTGATGTAAATAATGTTCTAAAAACGTTATTTATATCTTTCGATTACTTCACGTTTTGAGGATGACAAAATGTGAACTCACGTTACGTTAAAATTAACGTTAACAAGTTTTTAATCAGAAGATCCCGTTTCTACGCAAATCACTCTTGAACAAAGTTACAACTTGGACTAGTGATCAAAGAAGTGAATTCATGTTTTGAAAATTCACATTTTAAATGGGACAAAACATTTTTTCAAAAATACACATGACAAATTATTTTTGAAATATTAAGAAATGTTTTAATGGAAAAATAAGTTTGAAAATCACAACAGCTATTTTCCCCCCCAAAATCAGCTCCAACCTTCCCCAAATAAGTTTTCACCAGAAAAGACAAAATTTGGAGCGTCCTAGTCTACCACGGCTCCACGGTACCGTTAAATTTAACGGAGCCGTGGGTCATTTAGTGGAGCCGTCCGTACCATTTTGAATTGTAACGTTCAGATTTTCTTTGCCTATAAATACCCACCTCTTTCACAGTTTTAGGCACCCTTTACACACAGAAAAATCCCTTAGTAAAACCCTCTCACACCTTTCACTTCTTAGGGTCAATTAGATTAGTTTTTCTTTGTTTCAAGAGTGATCCAATCATCCTTCAAGTGATCCTCTTCATACCTCTTCACTAGCAAGAGAAGAACACAAGTATCCAAGTTGATACAAGGTGTTGTCATCCCTCTTCATTGGCAAGAGAAGAACTCAAGTAATCAAGAAGATACTAGAGTTATAGTTGATAGGTTTTTGTAACACTTGTTACAATCTTGTTGTGTCTTAGCATACATCAAGTTTATTTTCTTTTTGTGAGTGAGAGTGAAGATCAAGTGGATCTATAGAGATAGTGAACATCTCTTGAAGCCATTGGGCTTGTGTGATTGATCAAGAAGATCAAGGGTCATTAGGTTAGTGTTAGTTGAGTAGAGTGAAGTGAGTGTTGATCATTGTGATCGTGTTGAGATCTTGGTGATCTCTTGAAGCCATTGGGCTTGTGTGTTTGGTCACGTGGACCTTGGTAGATTGGTGCTAGCTAAGATTAGCACTCGACATCTAGCTTAGTGTCGGAAATAGGATAAGCGACGTGTACGGTTTTCTCCGTCTGAAGGGAGGTTGTTGATATAGTGTTTGAAACTCTCGAGTGTGGTACTCGGGGAGTGGAGTAGGGCGAAGAAGAGCTTCGTAGCCGAACCACTATAAATCCTCTGTCTCGGTTTGATCTTTCCAACTCTACTCTTTACTTTTATTTGTTATTTTTACGTAGCTTAGTTTGTAGTTCATATTGGTGTTGTTTGATTACACATAGAGTTCGAATCAAAGTTTCCAATAGCATACTTTTAAAACAAGATTTTTTAAAAGAAGTTTTTAAACCGGTAAACTATTCAACCCCCCTTCTAGTTTCCCACAACTCCACTAATCAACAAACTACCTTCTCGGCGGAGAAAACCATACAAGATTGCTTACAATATTTTCCGACACTAAGCTAGATGTCGAGTTCTTCTTCGGGTACAACCAAACCCGTTATGTTTTATGCCCAACATAACAAACCTTGTGTTTTAAGGCCTAAACACATAAACCGCGTCGCTTACATTATTTTACGACATTAAGCTAGATGTCGAGTACTAATCTAGCTAGTACCAATCTCACTCACGATCTACCCGATCCTCACAAATCACATAAGCTACAAGATCCACATGATCTACACTCGATCTACTCACGATCTACCCGATCCTCACGATCTACACGATCAACCAGATCTACCCGATCTAATCACTATCAACACAAGCTACACAAGATCTCCCCGATCTCTACAAGATCACAATGATCTAAACAAGATGACTAAACAAGACAGTGACAACTTGATGTATGTCTAGATACAATAAGTAAACAACAAGTAATGCAAGTGCACTACACAATGACTCTAACACCTTGTATCTTCTTGATACTTTGTTTTCTTCTCTTGGACTAATAGAGGAATGAAGGTGATCTTTGGTTGGATGAAAGAGTCACTCTTAAACAAAAGAAAAACTCTCTAAATGATCAAAGAAAGTGATCTAACTAAGAAGGGATTAGACCAGAGAAAAATGACTAGAAAAATCAAGTTGGAAGTGTAAAATGGTCTACTATTTATAGGCAAAGAAAAAACTAGCCGTTACATACGAACGGTACCACTAAATACCCGAAGGTACCACTAAATTTAGTGGTACCGTGCCAGACAAAGGACGCTCCAGTTTTTATTTTTAGTAGTGAAGGTTTATTTGGGGAAGTTTGGAGCTGATTTGGGGGAAAAAAATAGCTGTTGGGATTTTTAAACTAATTTTTCAAAATAAAACATTTATTTTTAATTCAAAAATAATCTGTAAAATGTATTTTTGAAAAAATGTTTTGTCACATTAAAAATGTGAAGTTTAGAATAAAAAATTTATTTCTTTGATCATCCGTCAAGTTTAAATTTGTTTGTTCATACCTTGAGTGATTTACGTCAGGATGGAAATCAACGACTCTGTTGAGGCATACTTGAGACGTCGAGAGATGTTGATGTAACTATGCATTGATGATATGGGTTTACGAGTAACTTGTGCATTTTACATTATGCATTACAAGTTACATGTTTGTCATTATTAAAACCGAAGAAACCGTTTAGTTTAAATATCATAATATTTGCACTAACAATCTCCCCCTTTTTGATGATGACAAATATGTAAACCGTGACACATAGTAAAATGTAAAAGTTACCTATTTACACTTCCTTCTCCCCCTTTTGTCGAAGCAAAAAGGTAGTTGCCTCGAGCTCTCCCTTGAATTCACTCCTTACTCCCCCTTATTACACTACTTTCCTTTCTTCCCAAAAAGGTGAGCTTGCATCATCCCAGTGAAGTCTTCTATCACCACTATTAGAAAGACTCTGTGCTATGTATTCAAATACTCCCGAGCTCCCCCTAGCTCAATGCTTCCATGGATCAAATTCTTACAAAGGCTTTTCCTACATCAAGGGTTAGCTTCGTGCAACATAATATATAAAAGAATAGGAGCAACATTATAGGGATTGAATACACATAGCGAAACATGCAAGGGTTAAACTATGTTAAAACGTAGCTACTAAAAAAATGAGTTTGATGAGCATATCAAAGTATGCAAGAAGTTAGACACGTGATGAAAGTGTGCCAAAAGGATAAAAACAAAGAAGAAAGCCCAAGAAAGTTGAGCGACACAAAGATGTGAATGCGTAATGCAATTCAATGACACTAGAGAGTCACAACTTGACTGACAACCTAAGGTGTAATTGTTCAATCAATCACACTAACAAGAACGAGATTCGTTCATTGACTGACACATAAAATGACTTCTTCCAAGTTATCATTTGGAAGGTAAATTCTAACAAACCTTTTGAACAACATAATCATCTACCTAAGAGGATTGGTGTTAATGATAGTTTGTTGATAAGACATATTCTAAATGATTACTATTATGACAAGTCATGCCATAAAGTAGACTCGATAGAAGATATACAAAAAATAAAATAAAAATGAGAATGATATGCACCTAGATGCGAATGGAAATGATTCCATAAGATGGGAAGTGTTGGATTTGACCTTTGAGAAAAGGTGGGAAAAGACGGTTTAGATTAATATATCATTTGCACTAACAGTGAGATGCATGGTATGTTTCCAAGGAGAAAAAGAAAATGTGCATGTGATCCTAATAGGATTGTGGGCGGATATCTCTAACAGGGTTGAGGTAACGAAGTTCTAGAATTCTAGTTTTGGATGATCCTAGTTATGAGTTAGAGATGATTTGGTGTATGAAGGATTTTGTGTGATTGTGTAGTTTATACACATTGGGTATAATGATTGTGAGAATTGAAGGTTATTGAACTAACTATCACTATCAAGAGTGAAGGATAGTTGTGAGGTTTGAGTGTAATGATCGATGGGTTGAAGGTTCTTAAACTAAATATCACTGTCAAGAGTGAAGTTTAGTTGTAAAGGTTGAGTGTGATGATGAATGATATTAATGTGAGGTTTGATGTGAGGGTTAAAAGTGCTTATTTAGAACAAATATCTAGGTGGTCACAAAGAGTAGATGTTAGGAATCTAAAACCGATTGTGGTTTTGTGACTGAGGTTTTGCTAAGTAGTGGGTACTTAGGAGGTGAGTGTTTTAGTAGAGAATTCTAGGGAATAAGAACCACATTTGTGTGTTCTTGAGAGTGTTTGGTGAAGGACTATATGAGTGTGTTTTTGCTCCCCCTTAATCGATAACCATCCGGACAAGATGTGTTGGAAAAAGAATAAAGAAAAATAAAGAGGAAAACAAACGTTGACGAAAGCGATGAGCTTAGTAACGTTATGACAAGTGGTGGATAGCATACAATAAACTTCACCTTTGAAGTCACGTAGCTCTTCTCAATCATTGTGAATATTCATAGAACGTTCATATGATGAGGCATGTGATTACGTAGAAATGTGCTAAGGATTAAGAAGATAGAATCTTCAAGGTTGTGGAGTTTTAATAGTACTTTTGAAATTGTGAGAATTGAAAACAGAATAAGCTGTCTCAGCAGATAACGGTTCGATGGTACCGTTAAATTTAGCGGTACCAGTCACCTATTTAAGGGTACCATGACCTGCTGAGGTCAGTTTTGACCCAGAATTTGATTTTCGACAAAGAAATTTCACATATGTTGTGATTTTTTTGGACCTTAGATTAAAGGAATTTATACCAAATAAATTCTTTTATGAATGAACCCAACGGGATTCAATGAACGTTGATCGAGAACGATAGATGACATTTAATTGAATTTCGCAAATTAAATATACTTTAAATATTTCGGATGAAATGTTTAAGTCGTTATTGGAAGCTTGAGAGGATTTGACTCTAATCTAGAGATGTTTTAGACACATATAAATCAACGATTTGAGAGGATCTAACGAATAAATCTCGCTGATTTAGTGAGACTTTTAGACATGATGAAAGAATCTATACCTAATAAATTCTTTGAGGGATAAATCCAACGGGATTTGACACGAGATTATTGACAATCCGAGATGACTTTAATATTTCCAAAGAAATACTTAAATAGTCATTAGACGTGACTCGAAGGATGACTTCAACATTTCCAATGAAATATTTAAATAGTCATAAGACGAAATTCGGAAGATGTTCTTGAACACACGTAAATTATGAAATTCACGGAATGTGTTCCATCATTCCTAGACATAGACGTAGAGAATCGAAGGATTCTCGTTTGAAAGGTTTGGTTAGTATGTCGGCGATGTTGTCTTGTGAAGGAACTTTCTCGATAGAAATGTTTCTTTTTTGAACGTTATCACGAAGGAAGCGATGACGTATTTCAATGTGTTTCATATGAGAGTGTTGCACGGGGTTTTAAAAGGTGTAAATCAAGACCTATGGTGCTGATTCACAGCAGGGTTGAGGATCTAAAAGAATGAAGTATTTTACCGACACAACGGTGGTAGATGTGTGGGTGAGACTCGATTTGGAACATAAGGATGGCTTCAAGATGATTGAGGTTTGGTGTTCTTAAGGTGATTGATGGGATTTTTGGGATGAACATCCATTGTTGTTGTGAGATCGCTACACGTCGGTAGGTGATCAAGATTGACGACGAAAAAGAAAGGACTCAAAGATATCAATCTTTTTATAAGCATATTGCCCGTTATTTGGAAGAAATAGAGTATCAACAGAATCTTGGCGAGATAGGATGATACGTTGGTTTCTACCCTAAAACCTATAGATAAGTTTGATCCTCATTATTTATGAGGTGAGCTTGACGACAAAATACGATGACAAACCTATGGGGATAAGAGGAACTAACGGAAATGAATATACTTGGTCTTAAGAAGTGTATATTCACACGAGGATGAAAGGAACTACTAATCACTTATATAGTAACTCGTGAGTCATTTGTCACTCGAAGGTTGATGTTAGCTTTTAGCTTTTGGATGAGCGTTTTAACATATGTTGTTAAAAGGCTTGAATATGATGTTTCGGATATGACATTTAAGAATTGCGATCGCAAGTTAAAATTACTTGAATATTTCGGATGAAATATTTAAGTTATCAAACCTACTTCGAGTTCTACTAGGCTTGTATCTAACCTTCCCTTGACAAAAGAGTGTATCACTTGGAAGAAAGCGAAATGATGACCAAGGAATTAGGGAAATTTCGCGACTACTTTAACTTATAGGTTTTGACACTAGTGTATGACTATATGATGTCTAAGAGTTTATAGGGATAGGCATATCTAATTCATTATGTGTCAAAACAACATAGTGTGGGTGCACAAGAAAATCATCTAAAATGCACATAAGGAATAAATGCAAACATCATGCAAAACATGACAATCATTTACTACCTCAGTCCCAAAATTATTGTCCCCTTTTGACTTTTTTGATCTTTACTTTTCAACTTTGACCTGATGTATTTTTGTTTATATTACATAATACTTGATACAAAATATATGAACGGATTGAGTTTTAAATGTATTTTCATTGGTATAATTTTTTTTTATCAAAAATTGTATAACATAAACAAAAATATTTATAGTCAAAGTTCAGAAAGAAAGACCGAAAAAGTAAAAAGGGGACAACAATTTTGGGACGGAGGGAGTAGCATTTAAGAGAATGTATCATAAATATATATATCAAAAGATATAATATCAGAATAGCTAATCAAAGACAAAACCTTTCTAATAAACATGCATTCAATAATCAAGAAAATAAACATGGAGCATAAAGAAAGCATGAAGGCATTTAATCATATCTCACAAGAACATGTTATCATTTTGAAACACATATGTGGGATACAAGTAATCTAGGTTCGCTAAGGAGAATCCTAATTCTACTTGTTCAAAATGCAATCCTAATGGGAGACAAAGTTCATCGATGTAAACTATCTATAGTCAAATGTAGGAATGAATATTTTTCAAGTTAGAGAATGAGTATGAGACTATCACTAGTGGTGCTCAATTCAGGCTAAACAACAACAAGATGAAGCAAAACTTGAAAGGTTGTTACACGAAGAAGAAATCATGGGTAGAGATGAAGATTCATCAGATGAAGAGTTTAATGATTGGTATGAGCTGGAAGAAGGTGAAATTCGACTTAAACCGTCTGTGAAATTCAAGAAGGAATGCCAGGAAATGAAGAGATGGGACAAGGTTCCAACCATTTTAGACTTTCACAAAATGGAATAGACGGTCAATGAAATGTTGAGAGACTAGTGTACAAGTAGCTTTGAGTATGACTATCACACCAAAGAAATGGAAAAATACATGAACTCAACTGTACATTGGGAAGACAACAAAGAAGTTCTACTTGATCCATATTGGTCACGAAAAGATCGAGTTTTCTACGGATGTTCCAGAGATCCATCAAAACCAGCTCCAAAATTCCTCAACCATGATCTTGCATATCTTAAACACGGTAACACTCCTGAGAAGTCTCATGTGCTATCTATCTTCACACTGCCTCTGACATAATTTACACAATATGATATAGAAGAAATTATCACCGACAAATGGGTTAAGAGAGTGATCAAGTGGAAGAGGTTCAATGAAGAGGCCAGATTATCCATTTCGCACTAGTATGACAACTGAAGAAAGCTTGTGTATAGGTAAAACAGAGACTCATTAATGATGACGGCGAAAACCTATCGTCTAATCACAAGATCAAGGAAGTGCTGAATGTTGAAAGTATCGGTTTATTGGGGTACGCATACATCTCAAAGATTATTGTGGTTAGAGAAGACGAAAGTGTACACAAATTCGCTGAATCTGACTACAAGTATCTGAACTTGAATGACATTGAAGATCTGTTTTTACTTTGCATGCATAAGAAGCTAGATCACTTCAAGACTCGTCTACTTTGCATGGGTAGAGTAAAGACTTTCAGCTGGGTATTGAAAGCTACCAATGGCGTGTTAATCTTACTGCACCTACAATCAAGTTCTAAGGAATTGAAGACGTTGACTCATTCAAAATGATATCAGATCCAGGGGTCGGATACGTGTATGAGAACATCAAAAAGGAAAAACGAGTCCTTAAAGTTTATGAGATTCCCAAGTTCTGTGATTCAACATTGAAAAAGGTGCATGATAAGATATACAAGAGAGTCATAAACAATGTGACTAGTTATGATGTGAACATACATCTTCCTGATGAGTGGGATCACTATCAAGAATTTGCAAACAGGATCATGGCACACATCAAGTTTCGAGAACAGATAAGAAGATGGGAGAGTTATATTGGTGCAAGACCAAGACTGAACACTTTTGAGCCAAGACCTAAATAATCAATCCTTAGGCGGAGATTTTTAGTCTTCGTCCTAGAAGTGTTATTATCCTAGATCTTGTCTTTATAATAAGTCTAAAGGATCTTAGTTTTATTTTATGTTTTATAATAAGAAGCGAAGTAGGCTAGCTTAGATTGTAACTAAGAAATAGAGACGGCCCCAATAGGCCCAGTCTCTACCTTGCTGCTCAGCCCTACCTCGATGCCTACATTAGTATAAATACCCCTTACCTTGTGGTAAGGGGTGTGGTTGGATAGGTTGTGTAGTTTCATTTTCACTAAGGAATAATACTTTTTCTCTCAACTTATCTTTCTACCTCGCCCCTCTCTCTCTCTCTCTCTCTCTCTCTCTCTTACATCTCATATTCTAAGTTATAAACATTGTGTGTTGATAATGATTGAAGGGAAACCTACAATACATTTGTTATTTGTCTTGTTCTTTAGTAATTGTGTAATAAACCGAAAGAAATACTTGTAAAGGTAATTTTAGCACCAAATTTAATTTTTTTATGACGTTTACGAGTGAAACTTTAGTCTTAATAAAAGCGTCTCATAGATAGGAATTATATAGCTAGCACAAAAACCCTACCACTAAAAAATGCCACCCCAAAAATGTGAGGTTCGCCTTTAGATATTTAGGAAAAAAGCATTTACCTTTAATGCTTATGAGTGTACCAGTAGTATATAGATTCTAGAACTTGCTTTAGTGATGCAGTCTGAGATCGCTAGTGAGATCGTGTGATTAGGATTGACTAAATGATAAGAGGCATTAGGATAACCCTTGTT
The DNA here is from genome assembly GCA_021014915.2 of Artemisia tridentata subsp. tridentata. Classification (NCBI taxonomy): domain Eukaryota; kingdom Viridiplantae; phylum Streptophyta; class Magnoliopsida; order Asterales; family Asteraceae; genus Artemisia; species Artemisia tridentata. The sequence continues at coordinate 191,174,172 of CP139509.1, read as the reverse complement.
TTAAACTTGTTTATTATAATTACGTTGGCTACATTGGTCAAGTAATTACCCCACACCCTTGCTATGTACTCAATTTAGTACAAGATATCCCTAGTGAACCCCTATGAGCCTATCCTTTTCACAGTTCTTGTGATATTTTGGTGGATTCTGAAATATTAATGAAGAGCATTGTTTACAATCCATCCCCAAATGTTACACCCAAATCGCCTTATCCTTCTTTGTATGCACTTATTTTTAGTGCATTATTGTTACAACATTTATAATAAACCCTTAGTTAATTTTCTAGTTGATTACATGGTTGCCAAGTCGAGTCATATCTTGTAAATACAGTTTTGGAACGATTGAGACTCATGAATTTAGTACTATTTATTATGGAGTAATGGGGAAGTAAGTTAAATTATTACCCCCATTACGTTAATTTTTAAGTACTCCACGTGTTTTGATCCTCTCAATTCGGGTCATTAGTTAGTTTATTTTTGCAAAAATGCAAGTGTATAGATGCAGTTATAAATCCCAAGTTATCTATGTTACTTATTTTCAGTAGATCAAAATATGGCAGGACAAAAGTTTATGAAAAAAAAAGAAAACAAAATGATAAAAAAATGAAAAAAAAAAAAGAAAAGAAAGAAAAAAATACGGACTGACATCTTGCTTTTGTTTAAGTCAAGAAAGAATCAAGAAAAATACAAAAGGAGTTAGAGTTAGTGTGTCGAGTCTTGGCTTAGCAATGTGTTGGGTCTGATAAATCGACCCAATTGTCTCTGACAAGTATTTAAACATAAAATAGCCTAATTCACCTTCCGAAGGTCAGTGAACATCAAGTCTTTGATAACTATTAGAGAGGATGACACTTCATAACTATCAAAGTGAACCTGATAGTTATCAAAAGTGACATACTCCCTGAGAGTTATCAGAGAACATGTCTCTCTAATTATTATTTAGAAGATGACTCACTAATAAAGAAATCAGTGAGTGTTGTACAAAGCTCAAACTCTTGTATGGCTTCAGGGAAGTCGAAGACCAACTGAAGAAAACATCTCACTAACTAATGCAGTGTCAGGGAGCGGTTTAAAAGGAGCTAAATACAACACTAGAGTCACTGAGATCTGACAAATGTCTCTTTGACTCTGAAGACTTTATTTTGTATTTCAACCAAAACCTCATAAATGAATGGGCGGGAAACTTACTTGAGAAGATAAATTCAATTACTTATCGATATACGTGAAACATGCATTAGAACTATAAGTTGTCAAATCGGGAGGAGCCGAAAGTATGCTTCAGACTAGCTACTAGGCACATGCCAATCTGTAGCAAGTGGACAACTTACTATGCAACCCTAATGTAACCACTGTTTCCCCTCCTATATAAACTTGGTTGGAACCAAAGCTAAGTAGAGATTCCTACAAAGAAAATAATACAAAGTATTATGGTTAGAATTCTCCTCTCATAGAAACAACAAAGTAGCTAGCAGTCTTTTGTTGTTTAACTTGGAGAGTTTTATTTGTCAGTTCGGGGGTAGTTTTTAGTAGGCTATCCCTTGTAAATCTTTGATTCATTGATAATAAGATTTAGAAAAGTTGAAAAAATCCCAATAGTGTTATTAGCATTCTGTGTCGTTCTCAAGCAAACTCAATCTCACATATGTTGATGTTCATCAGTTTTCCTCACTTGCTAAAACTTTTTTTCATATCATTCGTGGTTTGCATAAATGTGTGTACGCAAGCGGACCCAACAAGTGGTATCAGAGCGGGTGGGTTTTTCTTAATCCAGATCCATTCTTGATTGACTGCTAATAATGTATAGCCGTTCTTGAATGACTGCTAATATCACTTAACCAATACCATTCCCTTCAACCCCACCATAAATGCCCCTCTAAACATAAAATCAGCTTCATTTATACAAGATCAAGTTCTTTCATGACGATCTTGTGCAAATGAAACTTTCTTTAACCTTTCCCCTTACTCTCTTAACCACCCACTTCTCAGTACTACATTTTTGTCAGTACCGATGATCAGAAACATTAGAATAAACAAATTTATCCTGATATTTCTGATAAAAGGTTAGTGTGAAAAATGTGAGTATAAACTCTCTCAAACTGAAAAGAGTGGTGATTCTAGACATATCCAAATGGTTACTCATAGTAGCGACCAGTCTTGGGTTAAAAAAGCATTGGAGAAGATTAATGAAGCATCTGAAATCACTATTGATGGAGGAGCATCAGGGGAAGAATGGTACTGTGTTCAGTCATGCAGAAATGGTACATCAAGGAGTATTACTGAATGAAATATTCCCTGATTCTCAAAGATAAATTCACTGAAGACACCAATAACAAGGGAACAATCTTCATTGTCATAAATCTCAATTCCTTTGCTATACATCAGTTGTAAGATGAGTCAATACAGTTCACTTACAACTGATTATACATTGGCTATCAAAGTACTTAATAGTGAAACTGTTAGGTGATTTAATTGACCCTGCAGTCTTTTAAGATAGCCTAGTACCATTAAAAGTTGAATCACAAGTGTCTCAGGATCTCTTAAAAAAGAAGACCAAGACCTAAGAGTCAATGATAGCTAGTACCATTAAAAGTTGAATCACAAGTGTCTCAGGATCTCTTAAAAAAGAAGACCAAGACCTAAGAGTCAATGACACGTTCAGCTACAATGAGGACTTAGAAAATAACAAACATGTTATTTCTCCTTGTTGTAAACATAAGAGATAGCGAAACAAATTATAATCTCTTTTATATTTTTTGATGTAAATTAGTAAGTAAAAAGAAGCCGTTATGCTCACTTACAACTGATAATTAGTCTATCTGTATATTTAAATAGGGGGAGATTGTTAGGTCTGTTAAATCGGCCCAATTGTCTTTGACAAGTATTTAAACATAAAATAACCTAATTCACCTTCTGAAGGTCAGTGAGCATCAAGTCTACGATAACTATAAGAGAGGATGACACTTCATAACTATCAAAGTGAACCTGATAGTTATCAGAAGTGACATACTCCCTGAGAGTTATCAGATAATATGTCTCTCTGATTATTATTTAGAAGATGACTCACTGACAAAGAAATCAGTAAGTGTTGGATAAAGCTCAAACACTTGTATGGCTTCAGGGAAGTCGAAAACCAACTGAAGAAAACATTTCACTAACTGATGCGGTGTCAAGGAGTGATTTAAAAAGAGCTAAAGACAACACCAGAGTCACCGAGATCTGACAAATGTCTCTTTGACTCTGAAGACTTAATTTTTTTATTTCAACTAAAACCTCAGAAATGCATGGGCGGGAAACTTACTTGAGAAGATAAGTTCAGGTACTTATTGGTATACATGAAACACGCATTGGAACTATAAGTTGTCAAATTGGGAAGAGCCGAAAGTACGCTTCAGACTAGCTACTAGGCATGTGCCTATCTATAGCAAGTGGAGAACTTACTATGCAACCTTAATGCATCCACTGTTTCCCCTCCTATATAAACTTAGTTGGAACCAAAGCTAAGTATAGATTCCTACAAATAAAATAATACAAAGTATTATGGTTAGAATCATCCTCTCCTAGAAACAACAAAGCAGCTAGCAGTCTTTTGTTGTTTAACTTGGAGAGTTTTATTTGTCAACTTGGGGGTAGTTTTCTGTAGGCTATCTCTTGTAAATCTTTGATTTACTGATAATAAGATTTAGAAAAGTTGAAAAAATCCCAATGGAGTTATTAGCATGTCTGTGTCGTTCTCAAGCAAAGCCAATCTCACATATGTTGATGTTCATCAGTTTTCCTCACTTGCTAAAACTTTTGTTCATATCATTCATGGTTTGCATGAACGCGTGTGCGCAAGCGGACCCAACACAACGCCACTTTTTACATGTAACTAACTTAGATGATTAACTTGCCACCAGTAAAGATTCCCCATATCCCTAAAACCGTCTTTTCCATACCTTTACACTAACGTTTCAACCCTTTAAAAGTCCTCTTTGATAGTTTATTCTAGGTGCTTATGCCAAAGCGGTGGAGGTTTGATCCTTTATCAAGCGTATGGTAATCTATGTGCTATGACAGGTAGAGAGTGTTTATTTTCCCATTTCCATACATGTTATATAAGCTATACACCTAAGAGATGAGAGAATCCAAACACTTTATGTGAGGTGCTAGTATATAATTTTTGTGCTTGTTTTAACTATTGTAGAATGAGTTGGTTTATAAATTATCTTTAAACCAATGCTAAATGCCCCTAACTTGTAAATTTATTCGGACAAAAGCACATTTGCTTGAGGACAAGCAAATCCAAAGTGTAGGGATATTTAATGAGGTGTAATTTTATACGTTTTGGAGGGATCATTTAGCCTCTAAATCCGTACATATTCAATCAATTATTACCCTAAATCGTTTCGATTTGAGTTTTAGGTGCTCAGGAAGCAAATGATGGAAAATGGAAAGTTTATGGCTCGATTGGACAAGAAAATGAAGAAAACAACAAAGTTAAGGAAAACGTCACAAAAAGGAGTTGTGACGGCGTCAAATCTGCTAAGTGACGCCGTCACTTAAAGACTAACGAAGATTATCAAGTTATGAATTTTCCATGTGACGCTTCAGACGATGGCGGCGGTCTTGAGCTGACGGCGTCACAATCCATAAGGTGACGTCGTCACAACTAAGTCGGTGCAATAAGCGGAACCCTAATGATGGCAAGCTGACGGCGTCACATTTGTAAAGTGACACCGCCACAAGTGTATACCTATATATATTTTTCGTAGATTTTTTATTGAATGTAACATCTTGGAGAGACCACTTTGGAGGAACGAATTTTGCAGCTTTTGTAAGGGTTATAGCCCCCAATAACTCCATGTTTTATTGAAGATAAGTTATTCAATCCTTAATCACTACAATATATTGATGTGTTGTGTGATTATTTGTTTGTCTTCGCTTCGATCTAAAATGCTAGGCTAAATTTATTAGTGTTTACTTAGGATTGCATAAAACCTAGTTATTGATTATTGATTGTCATCTCTTGTTTAATTAGTTGTTATTCGCGTTAGGAGTAGGAAAACTAGCTAGATCTTGGTATATTAGCTTGAACTTCTGAGTAAACGCCTCACTATATCTAGATAGTGTGTCATTCGTTGTATTTAATGCGTGAATTGTGTTTGCTGACGTTGATAGTCTCAACGAGAACAAAATTCATAGTGTTAGGGATTAACAACCCTTAGCGATTGATATTAAGGAATACAATGCTCTAATTAAAACAAGGAAGTGTGTAACACCCCAACCCACCAAAGGTCGAAATGCCACATTATGGTGTCTATCAGAACATATAAAATAAACGCAAGCGAAAGACTTTATAAATAATGTAAAGTCAAGAACATCATGACTTCCAACTTACAAGTTCCCAACAAGTCTAAACGAACATGAAATGAAATAAAATATCCAAACATAAGTCTAATCATAATCTAAAACAAATGGGGAATCTAATGAAGGTAGGTCTTCTAAGCTCCTACTCTCATCACTCATGCCCAACATCCCGGTTATTACCTGCCGCATGGAAAAGAAACGCAGCTGAGCTTACAAAACCCAGTGAACAGACATATATATACAAAAATAGATAGGTAATAAGCATACGTGAACGAAGATGTATTATACGAATCAAATGAATAGATATCATAAGTCAAATGAAATGGGGAATCAAGATAATACAAATCAGATAATCATAATGAATCAAGGAATCAAATAGGAATAGCCACGAACCTGTCTAAACGAGACACTCGAATAGACCACATAATCACATATACGGAATAGCCACGAGCCTGTCTAAATGAGACACTCGAATAGACCACATAATCACATATACATATACGTCAAATCATAAGTGCAAAAAGAGGGGAGGCCTCTAAGTACCAAATAGTGAGAAGGGTGTAAGGCACACACAAACCAATCACAAATCTTATCATAATCATATCAAAACATATACCTAGGATGCATTCATACGCCCCCTACAAAACAAATTATATATGTATCCTGTACTAGACAAGTATACACACATATCATAATGGCCAAGAGATCTCATATCATATCATATCATTTTAAAAGGGGATGCCGTGGACTAATCACACCGCCACAGATAGTGTCATGCCATTGGTGCCTCAATGATATGGCCAGGGTACCTCCATGGCTAGTTAGCTCGGGCAACAGAACAGAACAAATCATATCATATTAGGTTATCATATCTTATCCAAATAAAACGTATCAAACTGAATTAAATCATATCATAGCAATTGGATAGCAACGAATATCATATCTAGGGAATCATAGCAAAGGCTCATATCAACAGAATCATAGTAAAGGCTCATATCAAAGGAATCATAGCAAAGCAAATGTATCAAAGTTAAGGATCGAAAAGTCATGAGAGAAGACACCCTTACTGAGAAAGGGTAGAATATCTGTACCGTATGCAAAGCAAATCAAACAAATTAGGAAAGCACACTGAAACAGGAACTACTCCTTCTTCACAGAACCTATACAAATTAATGATCAAGTATTACTTATAAGCTCATTTTATAAGTTTACTGCTTATAGTTATTCAGGTTTCACATTTAGGGTTTCTTTCTATTTTTAGAAACTTTCTATTTTTAGTAACTTGCCATATTTAGTAATTTCCATATTTAACAACTTTCCAGATTAAATAACTTTCCATATTAAATAACTCTCCATCTTTAGTAACTTCCCAAATTCGTAAGTTCCAATAATTAGTAAGTTTCCCGATTTAGTAAGTTTCCATAATTAGTAAGTTTCCTGATTTAGTAAGTTCCCATAATTAGTAAGTTTCATAATTTAGGTTAACAAATGACAATTTAATAACTCAAGGGTTTAATATGTTCAATATAATGGTTTAGGGTTTAATATGACAACTTATCTTAGTTTAGGGTTTAAAGTGTCAATATAGCAAAGTTTAGGGTCTATTATGTAAATAGTTGAAAATTTCTTAAGTTGCATATTTCATGAACTATCCTAAACAAACCCATGCAAACTAAACCCACTTCGTGTATTTGAAAACCCTAACTCGACATTAAAACCACCCGAGACACCCTTTTGTGCACTTAACCCAATTCGACCCTTTTTAACCCACACATAGCCAAATGCTCAACATACTAACACACCCTCTTATACACACCTACACGACCTCACCTTTCCCTTTTTTAAACCGAACCAAACTCAACCATATTAGCCTTTCTATTAACCATTTCCTTCGAGACCAAAATCGACCATGACAACCATTTTTGACCTAAAACAAATAACCACAATTGACCCATGTTCTTCCTATGTTTCAATCCTCAAATCGACACTATTAACACACTCTCTCGAACGCACATGCAAACACACCCTAGTCGACATTTCACAAAACCTTAATAACCCTTAACGTGCCACATGAAATAATGAAATCAAAAACAACCTGGCTCCCTACTCTGTTGACTCGATTCACACCCATGTTTTCTTATGCTACTGTAACACCTAAAAATCTAAAAACATGTAAAAGGACCAAATTACCCCTACAATCAAAAACTTTAACAAAACGAGTCCTCGATTCACCAGATTGATCCAGAAGCTTGGTAAAGTAATAACGTAAGATACGAAATGATCCAAAACCAATTATAATACATTAAAGAGGTCACGTGGACCCTTCTATATCATCACATAGCCGAATATATTATAACAATGTACCTAAGCTAATCAAATAATTTAAAATAAAAGTAGATAAGGAAGGTTATCAAATGTGATTTGGTCATCTCATCAATTCCGAAATTCTGGCCTATCACTCTTCAAAATACACGGCATTTCACTCTTATAGCACACACACTCTCCATAATATCCTCACATAGTTAATCGAATATCTCACAAACCCTAAAACCACAAACGGCTGCTACCCTTGCAACCGATCATTTCAAGCTTTTCTAAACCCAACTTTTGTGTCCTTGATCGTCTAAAGGAGGCCAGAGAGAGTCTTGAAGGTGCGTTCGTGGTGTTTTCGATTTCCAGAAGGTGTTCGCTTGTCGAATAACTCGATAAGGAGGTAACCGGTGTAAGTTCCACCGATCTTAGCACACATCATATTATATTTTTTTTCTCCTGTTCTTAACACTCCTCTCGATCTATAACACGTAGATTGGAAGTAGTTCGTGACCGAGTTCGATCTGTGGAGGAGTTTCGATATCGCGACTCCATTATAAGGTTTTTGCTCGACTCATTCTTAACCCGACCTATATGTTATCATATGTCGTTTTCTCACGCTCTTCATAATAATTGTGATACATGATAACGTATTCAAGAGCTAGAGAGGACTGTGGTGATCGCGTTGTTCTTTTGTTCGGTTCGAATCTATCACTCGTGCGCATTTGTGAGTCGACTAAACCCTGGTTTGATCCTTCTTTCATGGCCTTCTCATCTTAATATTATCATATATAATGAATCTAAGAACCATGCACGTTAAAAATATCGAATTGGATAAGCGTACGTTGTGATCGAACCAACTTTAAAAAGGGATTCATATAATCGATATGCTGCTATGACTTGTTAAATATGTGTTCAACATGACTATAGTAATATAATGGAAATATTAAAATAAACCTATGAAGTCTAGACAGTGCGATGTGGAGTTGTGTTTAACCGGATTTTTAAAATGAGAAATATGGTCGAGTTAGGGTTTAGGATGGATTAGGGTTCTTTTTAAAGGTTTAATTATTGATTAATGATGAGTAGTAATGATTGGAACATGTTTTGATTTGGGTTAGTGGGTAAAAATGCATACCGATTGGTCTTGGAGCCATAGAGGGACCGATATTGTCGATTTTAAAGTATGGGGCTGTTTTTGGAAACTTGTTCAAACTTATATGCGTCGTACTACATAAAATTCGAGGGGTCTTTGTGTTAGTTTGATATTAAAAAGGGGTGTTTCATAACCATATAGAAATATAAGTCGAATTGAATAAAGAAAAGGGCTAAACATGTAATTTTGCAAAACTTGGGGGCTATACGTGTTAAGATCATATTCGAAGGGGTATGTTGCTATTTTGTTTAATAAAGGACCGAAGGTATAATTGTTGTTAAGTAAAAGGTTAAAACGTAAGTATGGGGACCAAGAGTGTAAATATTCTAACCTAAAGGGCTTGTGTTGTAAAACCTATATTTGAAGGGCCAAATCGTACCATATATATAAAGTTGTGGACACATTGTGTAATTCGTAAAACTAAGGGACTAAATATGTAACAGTGATAACTCGAGTGACTTAATGTGTAAATTATGAATAAATGAGGATGCGTTCATGTAACATGATAAAGTAAGCAATCAATATGTAATTATACACTAAATTCAGAAATAATGATCTAACTAAGTATGTTACTCCATATTTCTAAAAATGGAATCTTTCCAAAAGAGGAAACTTCCTAACTATGGAAACCTGCTAAAAATGGAAATTACTAAAAAGGGAAAAGCAATTAATTAAGAATGAATTGTAATTCCTTCTACTTCTTTAGGTGTGAAGAAGGAGAGTTTCTGAGCTGTCTTCTTTTATTCTGTGCTTTGTTTCTGTGTGTACTACGTCATAAGGTACGGATACTCTACCCTTTTAAGAAAGGGTGTCTTATCACCTATGCTTCGATGTTGAGCTATGAACCTTTGCTATGAACCTTTGCTATGACCCTTTTGCTATGAACCTTTTGATATGAACCTTTTCACATGACCTTGAGATTCACTTTTGACATGACATTGAGATATGCTTTGATATGACTTTGAGATGAACCCGTTTGCATGATTTTGAGACCTGACTCTTAGTTTGATACCCGAGCCACCCTTTTGTTTCCTAGCCAGGAAGGTAACCTGGCCATGTCTGTGATGCACCACTGGCATGACTCCTGTGTGGGGGAGTGATTTCTCACGCCGTCCCCTTTTATATTATGATATGGCCATTATGATTCTGAGTTTATGATTTTGAGATGACTTTGAGTGGGGGCGTATGGATTGCAATCCTAGATTTGTTTGTTTAGTGGATTTAACTATGACTTTGAGTATGACGTTGAGGTGACTGGTACTGTGTGCATTACATGCCTTTCACATTTATGGGAGCTGATCACTCCACCCCTTTTGATACATGAGGACACCCCTCATATTATCTGGTTGCCTGAGAGGTATCCCCTCTGATTGTGAGATCTTGACTTTGAGTATTATGATGTTGAGATATGACTTTGAGTATGGGCTCGTGGTGGATGACTATCCTATATATCTTCTATTTCTTCTTGCATTGATTATACCTTATGACATTTCCATTTCTTCATTATATTTCTGCTTCATTATCTTTGTATGTTATTATGTATCTGTTCACTGGGCTTTGTAAGCTCAGCCGCACGTTTTCTTTTCCGTGTGCGGCAGGTATCTAGCTGGGAGATGGATTTATGCTTGGGATGAGAGTTAGTGGGAGCTTTTGCCTTAGATGATGTCCTACCCTAGTCTTACCATTTTATTCAGCATATTGATACTGGATCTATTTCGTTATGTATTTCCTTGGGATTATTTTCTTCCTTTCGTTGGAGACTTATGTATTGAATTCCAGTCGTGTTGACTTGGTTTATTTCATGATTATGTTTATTGGCTTCCGCTGTGAATATGTATGTATGCTTTGATTTGTCACCATAATGTGATGCTTCTACCCTTGCCGGGTTGGGGTGTTACAATTATGGTATCAGAGCCCAGGCTGCGACCTGTCGTACATAAGCTTTGGCCTGTGAAACATGTGGACCATAGGATTTGACCCTTAAGTTTTAAGACTTGACTGGTGAGGCTTTGGGTAAGGCATAGGTTTCTGTTTCGTCTTCCATTTCGTGCTTAATTCCCTTATTGTTGTTGCTAATCCTTTTTGTAATCGTTCAGATGGTGAACACTCGCTTTACTCAGTACTCCAATGGGGATGATGGCCCCAATTTTGAAGAAATGATAGCCGCTGCTGTGGCTGCTGCTATGCCTAAAGTGGTGGCTGAGATCACTACTAACATCAAGAATGGGGCTAGCTCTTCTGGTGGTGGTGGTGACGGTGCTCAACCCACTGCTCCACCCGCTGCTCCTCCAGCTGGTATCCACGTGTGGATCGAGAGGTTTAATAAGCTAAAGCCTCTTACTTTCAGGTCCGCTGTTACTCCCCATGAGGCGGAGGATTGGATTACGCACGTCGAGAAGTTGTTCCGTGTTTTGGGATGTGGTGACGAGTTTAAAACTCGTTTGGCCACGTTCAAACTAGAGGGTGATGCTCAGAATTGGTGGACTGCTCTTGTTCAGGCCAAAGGGGAGGATTTTGCGGAGACTTGTTCGTGGGCAGATTTTATTGAGGCATTCTATAAGCAGTACATTCCTATGGCAGAGCAGCTGAGGTACGAGAGGGAATACGGGACTATTCGTCAGGGTGATCATGAATCTTCAGGAGATTTCATGCAGCGTTTCTTACGTCTGGCTAGTTTCGTGGGGCCAGAGGTTACTGGGGATTCTTTCCGACAGGCTCGTCACTTCAAATGGGCTCTTAAGAGATGGGTGTTAGACCGGATCGTTAACACTCCATTTGAGGATGTGGCTAGTGTTCAGGATGCCGCGCGTAACATTGAGTTGCTGCATGCGGACAGGGGATCTAATAAACGTGATAGGGATGGCAACAGGATTGATACTCGGGGCCATGGTCGTCAGGACCAAAGGCAGGATTTTCGGGGTCGTCAGGACCAAAGGCAGGATTTTCGGGGTCGTCAGGACCAAAGGCAGGATTTTCGGGGTCGTCAGGACCATGGACATGATCAGCGGGGTCGCCAGGACCGAGGTGGTGATTATAGGAGACAGGATTCTAGGAACCAGGGTCGTCAGGATTATGGTCGGTATGGTGGTGACCGTCAGGGTCAGGGTAGTAATAATAGGCGCAGGGATTCTCAGCAGTATCAGCAGTCGGGATCGTCAGGTCAGAAGAAGGCTGATGAGATTCTACCTCCTCCTCCTACATGTGCTTCATGTGGGAAGTCTCATCCAGGTCCGTGTTACAAAGCTTCTGGTGCTTGTTTCTGGTGTGGATCTACTCATCATAAGGTCAAAGACTGCCCTAGGAAGAATGCTGGTGAACCTAAAGTTGATTCTAGGACAGTTCCTACTTCGGGACGGGTTTATTCTTTGACTCGTGATCAGGCGGCTAGCACCTCAGGTACTATTACGGGTTTTCTACATATTGGAGATCGTACTGTTTTTGTTTTATTTGACACCGGTGCTACTCATTCTATCATATCCACTTCACTTGCAATATAAAATAAACATTAAACCCACAAAATTAATGAATCGTATATCTATTGCTACCCCGATGAAAACTCATGTGATTATTGATGTTGAATATGTTAAGTGCCCTCTTCGTTTCGATGATCGTATTCGTCCTGCGAACCTTCTTCCCATTGACATGGTCGATTTTGATATTATTCTGGGCATGGACTGGTTAGCTGCCCATAAGGCGACTATTGATTGTTATGCTCGAAAGGTGATCTTTGGTGATCTTCATCATCCTGATTTTGTTTATTCTGGTTCCCAACCTCTGAAATCTGTAAAGGTTATTTCGGCTATGAAAGCCCGAACGTTGATCTCGCATGGCTGTCTTGGTTTTCTTGCTTCTATTAAAGATACCTCTGTTGATGTTCCTAGCATTGATAGTATTCGTACTGTGCGCGATTTCGCCGATGTATTTCCGGATGAACTTCCTGGCATTCCTCCTGTCAGGGAAGTCGAATTTAGCATTGATCTGGTTCCGGGTGCGGAACCCATATCTAAAGCTCCTTACCGCATGGCACCGATTGAACTAAAGGAATTAAAGGAGCAATTGCAAGAACTGTTGGAAAATGGTTTTATTCGTCCGAGCGTATCTCCTTGGGGTGCTCCCGTGTTGTTTGTTAAGAAGAAAGACGGGAGCATGCGTCTTTGTATCGATTATCGAGAGCTTAACCGCATTACGATTCGTAACCGCTATCCTCTTCCTCGCATTGATGATCTATTCGACCAATTGCAAGGAGCGAGGCATTTCTCTAAAATTGATCTGAGGTCGGGATATCACCAGCTTAGGGTGAGGGAGCAGGATGTTCCCAAAACGGCCTTTCGCACTCGGTACGGTCACTATGAATTCTTGGTTATGCCTTTTGGTCTGACCAATGCTCCTGCTGTGTTTATGGACCTAATGAATCGGATATTCCACGAATTCCTCGATAAGTTTGTGATTGTCTTCATCGACGATATTCTTGTGTATTCTAAATCCGAGGAGGAACATGAGCAACACCTTGGTATTGTTCTGGAGATTTTGCGGCAGCAGAAATTGTATGCGAAGTTTTCGAAGTGCGAATTTTGGTTGGATCGTGTAGCTTTCTTGGGTCATATTGTTTCTGCAGACGGCATTACGATGGATCCGGCAAAGGTTGAGGCTATCACAAAATGGCCAAGACCTACAAATGTGACGGAAGTGAGGAGTTTTCTGGGTCTCGCTGGGTATTATCGGAGATTTGTTGAGGGCTTTTCGCGTCTTGCCTTGCCGTTGACACAGTTGATGAGGAAAGGGGAAAAGTTTATTTGGACTGATGAACGAGAGAGTAGTTTTGAGGAGTTGAAGAAGCGGTTAGTGTCGGCACCTATCTTAACTCTTCCATCGGGTTCCGGCGGTTTTCAGATTTATAGCGATGCATCGAAGAAAGGTTTAGGATGTGTTTTGATGCAGCATGGTAAGGTTATCGCCTATGCTTCGAGGCAGCTGAAGCCTTATGAGGTGAACTATCCGACGCATGATCTAGAGTTAGCAGCTGTGGTTTTCGCGCTAAAGATTTGGCGCCATTATTTGTATGGGGAGACTTGTGACATTTTCACTGATCATAAGAGTCTTAAATACATATTCACCCAGAAAGAGTTGAATATGAGGCAGAGGCGTTGGTTGGAGCTTCTAAAAGATTATGATGCTAATATTCAGTATCATCCTGGTAAGGCGAATGTGGTCGCTGATGCTCTGAGTAGGAAATCCGGTATGATCGCGAGTTTGGAGTTTGAGCCTCGTATTTTGCATGATTTAGAGCTTCTTGATGTGGAGTTTTGTGTTCGTGGTCACGGCGGTTATTGGGCTAGCCTTACGGTTGAGTCCAATCTTATCTTGCGCATTAAGGAAGCTCAGAAAGAGGATGGTGAGCTGTGGGCTATAGTTCAAAATGTTGAGGACGGCAAGCAATCAGAGTTTAGAGTTGATGATTCCGGTGTAGTGTGGTTTGAGGGTCGTCTCTGTGTCCCCAACGATCCTGAGCTTAAGGAGGCTGTTCTATCAGAGGCTCATAGCTCCCCTTTCACCATACATCCTGGTTCTACCAAGATGTACCGGGACCTTAAGCAGCACTTTTGGTGGGGCGGTATGAAACAGGATGTGGCTTCGTTCGTATCTAAGTGTTTGACTTGCCAGCAGGTCAAGATTGAACACCAGAGAGCTAGTGGGTTGCTTCAGCCATTGGAGATTCCGAAGTGGAAATGGGAGGAAATTTCCATGGATTTTGTGACTGGTTTACCTCTTACTCGTAGGAAGCATGATGCGATTTGGGTGGTCGTCGATCGACTAACCAAGTCTGCTCACTTCCTCCCTATTCGTGTGGACTACAGTGTTAGTAAATTGGCGGACATATTTCAGCAGGAAATCGTTAGGCTTCATGGTATGCCTACGGCCATTATATCAGATAGGGATCCTCGGTTTACGTCACGCTTCTGGAAGGGATTGCATAAGGCATGGGATACGCGCCTTAAGTTCAGTACAGCTTTTCACCCTCAGACGGATGGTCAGTCGGAGAGGACCATTCAGACTTTAGAGGACATGTTGAGGGCATGTGCCTTGGAGTGGACTGGTAGCTGGGACGACTATTTGTGTTTGGTAGAGTTTGCATATAATAACAGTTGGCACGCGAGTATTCGTATGGCTCCTTTCGAGATGTTATATGGTCGGAAATGTAGGGCTCCGGTTTGTTGGAACGAGGTAGGTGAACGCGTTATTGAGGGACCGGAGTTAGTTCAGATCGCTACTGAGAAAGTGGATGTTGCTAGGGAGAAGTTAAAGGAAGCTAGGGCTCGTCAAAAGAGTTACGCTGACAAGCATAGGCGTGACTTGGAATTTCGCGTTGGTGATCGGGTATTTCTTAAGGTTTCGCCGTTTCGAGGAGTTAAACGTTTTGGGATTAAAGGCAAGCTCAGTCCTCGATTCATTGGACCGTTTGAGATTTTGGATCGTATCGGAGAAGTTTCGTATCGTTTGGCTCTTCCTCCGCAGTTATCACATGTTCACGACGTCTTTCATGTATCTCTTCTGAGGGGATACAATTATCATCCTCTGCATGTGGTGTCTTACCCTCTTGATCAGATTCAGCCCGATATGTCTCTTCCGGAGGAGCCGGAAGCTGTTCTTGATCGCCAGGAGCGAGTTATGAGACGTAAAGTCATTCCTTTTGTTAAGATTCTTTGGCGGAACCACCCAGAGCGGGAAGCTACCTGGGAGACCGAGGAGTCTATCCGAGCTAGTTATCCTCATTTTGTTTTCTGATCCTGGTATGTCTCTATTTTGTTCCGATTCGTTTCATTCTGATTCTTTGCAAATTTCGGGGACGAAATTTTTTTGTTAGAAGGGAAGAAATTGTAACACCTAAAAATCTAAAAACATGTAAAAGGACCAAATTACCCCTACAATCAAAAACTTTAACAAAACGAGTCCTCGATTCACCAGATTGATCCAGAAGCTTGGTAAAGTAATAACGTAAGATACGAAATGATCCAAAACCAATTATAATACATTAAAGAGGTCACGTGGACCCTTTATATCATCACATAGCCGAATATATTATAACAATGTACCTAAGCTAATCAAATAATTTAAAATAAAAGTAGATAAGGAAGGTTATCAAATGTGATTTGGTCATCTCATCAATTCCGAAATTCTGGCCTATCACTCTTCAAAATACACGGCATTTCACTCTTATAGCACACACACTCTCCATAATATCCTCACATAGTTAATCGAATATCTCACAAACCCTAAAACCACAAACGGCTGCTACCCTTGCAACCGATCATTTCAAGCTTTTCTAAACCCAACTTTTGTGTCCTTGATCGTCTAAAGGAGGCCAGAGAGAGTCTTGAAGGTGCGTTCGTGGTGTTTTCGATTTCCAGAAGGTGTTCGCTTGTCGAATAACTCGATAAGGAGGTAACCGGTGTAAGTTCCACCGATCTTAGCACACATCATATTATATTTTTTTTCTCCTGTTCTTAACACTCCTCTCGATCTATAACATGTAGATTGGAAGTAGTTCGTGACCGAGTTCGATCTGTGGAGGAGTTTCGATATCGCGACTCCATTATAAGGTTTTTGCTCGACTCATTCTTAACCCGACCTATATGTTATCATATGTCGTTTTCTCACGCTCTTCATAATAATTGTGATACATGATAACGTATTCAAGAGCTAGAGAGGACTGTGGTGATCGCGTTGTTCTTTTGTTCGGTTCGAATCTATCACTCGTGCGCATTTGTGAGTCGACTAAACCCTGGTTTGATCCTTCTTTCATGGCCTTCTCATCTTAATATTATCATATATAATGAATCTAAGAACCATGCACGTTAAAAATATCGAATTGGATAAGCGTACGTTGTGATCGAACCAACTTTAAAAAGGGATTCATATAATCGATATGCTGCTATGACTTGTTAAATATGTGTTCAACATGACTATAGTAATATAATGGAAATATTAAAATAAACCTATGAAGTCTAGACAGTGCGATGTGGAGTTGTGTTTAACCGGATTTTTAAAATGAGAAATATGGTCGAGTTAGGGTTTAGGATGGATTAGGGTTCTTTTTAAAGGTTTAATTATTGATTAATGATGAGTAGTAATGATTGGAACATGTTTTGATTTGGGTTAGTGGGTAAAAATGCATACCGATTGGTCTTGGAGCCATAGAGGGACCGATATTGTCGATTTTAAAGTATGGGGCTGTTTTTGGAAACTTGTTCAAACTTATATGCGTCGTACTACATAAAATTCGAGGGGTCTTTGTGTTAGTTTGATATTAAAAAGGGGTGTTTCATAACCATATAGAAATATAAGTCGAATTGAATAAAGAAAAGGGCTAAACATGTAATTTTGCAAAACTTGGGGGCTATACGTGTTAAGATCATATTCGAAGGGGTATGTTGCTATTTTGTTTAATAAAGGACCGAAGGTATAATTGTTGTTAAGTAAAAGGTTAAAACGTAAGTATGGGGACCAAGAGTGTAAATATTCTAACCTAAAGGGCTTGTGTTGTAAAACCTATATTTGAAGGGCCAAATCGTACCATATATATAAAGTTGTGGACACATTGTGTAATTCGTAAACTAAGGGACTAAATATGTAACAGTGATAACTCGAGTGACTTAATGTGTAAATTATGAATAAATGAGGATGCGTTCATGTAACATGATAAAGTAAGCAATCAATATGTAATTATACACTAAATTCAGAAATAATGATCTAACTAAGTATGTTACTCCATATTTCTAAAAATGGAATCTTTCCAAAAGAGGAAACTTCCTAACTATGGAAACCTGCTAAAAATGGAAATTACTAAAAAGGGAAAAGCAATTAATTAAGAATGAATTGTAATTCCTTCTACTTCTTTAGGTGTGAAGAAGGAGAGTTTCTGAGCTGTCTTCTTTTATTCTGTGCTTTGTTTCTGTGTGTACTACGTCATAAGGTACGGATACTCTACCCTTTTAAGAAAGGGTGTCTTATCACCTATGCTTCGATGTTGAGCTATGAACCTTTGCTATGAACCTTTGCTATGACCCTTTTGCTATGAACCTTTTGATATGAACCTTTTCACATGACCTTGAGATTCACTTTTGACATGACATTGAGATATGCTTTGATATGACTTTGAGATGAACCCGTTTGCATGATTTTGAGACCTGACTCTTAGTTTGATACCCGAGCCACCCTTTTGTTTCCTAGCCAGGAAGGTAACCTGGCCATGTCTGTGATGCACCACTGGCATGACTCCTGTGTGGGGGAGTGATTTCTCACGCCGTCCCCTTTTATATTATGATATGGCCATTATGATTCTGAGTTTATGATTTTGAGATGACTTTGAGTGGGGGCGTATGGATTGCAATCCTAGATTTGTTTGTTTAGTGGATTTAACTATGACTTTGAGTATGACGTTGAGGTGACTGGTACTGTGTGCATTACATGCCTTTCACATTTATGGGAGCTGATCACTCCACCCCTTTTGATACATGAGGACACCCCTCATATTATCTGGTTGCCTGAGAGGTATCCCCTCTGATTGTGAGATCTTGACTTTGAGTATTATGATGTTGAGATATGACTTTGAGTATGGGCTCGTGGTGGATGACTATCCTATATATCTTCTATTTCTTCTTGCATTGATTATACCTTATGACATTTCCATTTCTTCATTATATTTCTGCTTCATTATCTTTGTATGTTATTATGTATCTGTTCACTGGGCTTTGTAAGCTCAGCCGCACGTTTTCTTTTCCGTGTGCGGCAGGTATCTAGCTGGGAGATGGATTTATGCTTGGGATGAGAGTTAGTGGGAGCTTTTGCCTTAGATGATGTCCTACCCTAGTCTTACCATTTTATTCAGCATATTGATACTGGATCTATTTCGTTATGTATTTCCTTGGGATTATTTTCTTCCTTTCGTTGGAGACTTATGTATTGAATTCCAGTCGTGTTGACTTGGTTTATTTCATGATTATGTTTATTGGCTTCCGCTGTGAATATGTATGTATGCTTTGATTTGTCACCATAATGTGATGCTTCTACCCTTGCCGGGTTGGGGTGTTACAGCTACACTCCTTAATTCGACACCATTTACACACACATACGAAGCTCCTTTTTTCCAGCCTATTCGACACACCACACACACCATATCAATTCTCATGAAATCACGAATTCGAACAAACCTTAATTTCCCTTTTTGACCACCATAAATACGACTCACCATGCATGCATCTTTCATCATTTTATGTACGCATAAGTCCAGGTTTCTCATGCATAAAATAGATCCAAATCAAACGTGTATTTACCTGATTCGAATAATCAATTAAATCTCTATATCGATACATATATGATCCTTCATTTCATGCAACCTTATTCTATCATTTTATGTGACATACTAACGTTTCATTCGTATCATTTTTAGGTCGATCATAGCTTACTCTTAGGTTATAAATTATAAACATGTTATGTGTATATATGTCGAGAGAAACAAGAAACAAAAGTGGGTGATACCTTTGTGTCGATTCAAAGAACAAAATGAGAACAGGGCCATGATCCTATGTTCGGAACCAGAAACCGACCCAAAATAAACACCCTATTCGAATCAAACCAAGCCTCTTTGAACCTGGTATACCTACAATCAACACCACCTTCGTTTAGCCCTTTCACACCTCGTTTTCTTAGAGAGAAAAAGAGCTGCCGCCACTTGTGTTTTGCTTTAGGGTTTATGTGTGTTTTAGAAATGTATACTCGATGGTTATAATGAGTAGATAAAGGGGAGAAGTGGCTGGAAATTAGGCTGAGTTTATGGGAGTCAAGGTGACCAATTTTCATTTCAAAATCCACATGAACCTATACATTATCTCATGCTATAAGTTATGTACAAGTTTTAATATGTTTTGGTCCATATATGTACCTTTTAAACGTGTGATATTGAACTTGGTATACTATGCATGTGTCGACTTTTTACTACTTTGGTTATAGGTTTTTGTATTTTGAAATTCTCAAGTTGTAGCTTCTAGTTATTTAAGTTATATTCGGGTTCAATTTCAAGATAACCACGGATTTTAGAAACCATATTTTAGGTTGTTGTAATTCTTCCCCTCTAAAAAGAAAAATTTTGTCCTCAAAATTTGAAGTATGAAAGTCAAAACGAATACGTACCGAATCATGAAAAGAAATGCGGATAGCTAGCTCGCATTGATTCTTCGGTTTCTGAAGTAGCCTCACTCTCGGGATGGTTCTTCCAAAGAATCTTAACGAACGAATTGTTTTAGTTCTCATGACTCGATCCTGATGCTGCAAAATAGCCTCAGGCTCCTCAACACAAGACAAATCTTCTCGAATCTGATCCAATGGGTAAGAAACAACATGGAGCGGATGATAATTGTATCCCCTCAGAAGAGATACATGAAACACATTATGTACATGAGAAAGCTGTGGAGGTAGTGCCAAACGATACGAAACTTCACCAACACGGTCTAAAATCTCAAAAGGACCATTGAAACGCGGACTAAGTTTCCCCTTAATACCAAAACGCTTAATACCACGAAACGGAGAAACCTTAAGAAAAACACGATCCCCAGGACTAAATTCCAAAGCACGTCGATGACGATCAACATAGCTCTTCTGTCGAGCTCTAGCTTCCTTGAGCTTTTCCTTAGCAACGGAGACTTTCTTTAGTCACCTCAATCAATTCAGGACCTTCAATAAGCCGTTCACCAACCTCATTCCAACAGATAGGTGCCCTACACTTTCGTCCGTACAACAGCTCGAAAGGAGCTCCTTTAATACTAGCATGCCAACTATTGTTGTAGGAAAACTCAACCAAACACAAATACTCATCCCAATGTCCTGACCATTCTAGAGCACAAGATCTCAACATATCTTCCAAAGTCTGAATAGTGCGTTCCGATTGCCCGTCTGTCTGAGGATGAAACGCCGTACTAAACTTAAGTCGACTACCCCAAGCCTTATGCAAACCATTCCAGAATTGTGAAGTAAAACATGGATCTCTATCAGATACAATAGCTGTCGGAGTGCCATGTAAACGAACAATCTCCTGCTGAAAGATTTGTGCTGATGTGTCGTGTGTATTGCAAGTTTTAAAAATTTATAAAATCAATTTATCCAATTCTCTAATCAACACATACGAGCAAGTATACTCGTCCGTAGTAGTAAAGGTGGGTAAGTTGAGATCGTCCCAAGGGAATTGTGGTTTTGGTTTGCAAAATAAGTTTTGACAAAAAAGATTGTCAATCCGATTTGGCGTAAATTCTAAGGTAAGTAAAAATCAATCAATAAAAAATAAATATACTAGTGTGTGATTCCATGACAATTGTATAGAGTAATCTAACAAGTTTGGTGTAACTTGTAATGATGCACAACTTAAATTGAGTGATTCACAATCAATGGTTTTTATCATGAGAAATCATCTCTAAGAATTCAATCTCCTAGTTAATTCCTTTCGGCCTTTGTTAACTAGTGCGATAATTCTATTAGACTCTTTGTTGTTTGAAAAGCATTTCTTATTCTAAGAATTCCTACGAATCCTTTCGGCCTTTTCTCGTGATGAAATCATTTCCAAATCCATTTTAATGAGCTAATATGGTGCTTGTCACACACCATAATCCATACTAATTCGTGCACTAACTTTTTGGCATAAAAACATAAAGAAAATCTTTCGGCCTTTGTTAATCTTTAAAACTGTTTTTACCAACCAATTAAGCAAGATTAGATTTTATTTCAACAAACTCATAAAACAAGATATGATTTCATGCATCACTATGAAATAAGAATACTCCAACAATTATCACATCATACACACAAGCATAACCAAAATCACTCCATAATAATCATAATCAAACACAAGTAATCAACCATACTTTCATTCATCTTAAAGTAAAAGTAGTTCATAATAACTCAAACAAGAAATACATAGTTGTGAAATTACAAGAACTAGAATTGTGGAACTATAGCAACCACTCTCCTCCAATTAACTATGATCACACGTAAACAACTCCACACTTGGACACAACTCTTGAGACTTGAACTCAAGGTTCCCTGGACGTTCTCACAGCAACTACAAGCTTTCGGGCAATGATAATAAGTTTAGCAAGACTTGGTGTAAGCCCTACTAGGTTTTTGGGTTGTCACACTTTTGTAAACTAGCCAAGGTTCTTTAAATAAGTGAAGGAACCCTTTTCCCTCAAGTAAAAAATGTCCTTAATCAGTAAATAACCAAGAAATGATAAGCCACCATGATTATGGGGCTTAAATTCGTCATTAAATGGTTTTTGTAACTTCAGTCTCCTCTAACCGATCGGTATTGAGGTCCAACCAATCGGTTGGATCTCTCGGTAAATCACTTTTCTCCCATCCGAATCGGATGCGGGCACCATCCGATCGGATGGGCCATTCTGCCATGCATACTTTATTTTTTCTCTTCCTTTTCTCGTTACGTGCTTGATCCTTTGTTGTACCACTAATTCCTTCCATAGAACTTGATCTTTTCTTGATTACATAAACATAGAAATCTTGACTTTATCAAATCTTTGAATTCTTGTGTGGTTCTTTTCTCGTTTCTTTCTCGTGATTCTTCAAATGTGCATAATCTCTTCATTTCTTCATCTTTTTATCATCTTTTCCTGTACTTGGCTATATTTACTTGCATATACACTTTTTCATGATTTAGTAACAAATATACACAAATATAACCAAATATGATGCACAAATCTAACGATAACGTAACTAAAAACATGTTCATTTTGAGCATTATAAATCCCTCACACTTGAGTTTTGCTCGCCCTCGAGCAAGTCTAGCTTTTAGAAAAATTGAACTCAATGGCTACTTCATTATGATTCTAAAAATCCAACAACTATCCCAATGGAATAATTGTCATTTTAACTTTTAGGTGTGAAAAATTCTTGAAACATAAACAAGTTAATTCGAGCTTGATAACATAACTAAGCTCCTCTCATAGGATTTTTAAATTCACTCAACACTCAAGGGTAAATTTAATGGTATATCACTCAATTGCTCAGACATGATTCACGTTTCTTACCATAAGCTTGTACGAGTATCAAAACAACAAAATAAAACATCAAAGAGGTCTTTTATTCGGGTTTAAGGTTAAGGGTTACGGTTACCTAGCTATTGTACAAATACTTCATACAAGAACATAATAGCTCGCTAACAACGAATTCTTGACTAGCCAAGCAACGGATGGTCACTAGATTGTACCTTGGTTCGCTAACGACGTTATTTGCATAACGGATGGTCACCAAAACACGCACTAGCTCGCTAGCAACGTTTTTCAACTATTCAAAAACCCGGATGGTCACTAGAACATCCATGCACTACATATCTAGACAAAGCCATCACTAAATCCGGATGCTCGAAAGCTAACAACGAATCAAGTAACTGGTAAAGGTAAGGATAAGACATGGGAATTATTTGTGATTGGTTTCTACAAAATAAAAACGAATAATAAGAATCAAGTCCAGATTCCGTTCCCAACTCTTTATACCTCAAATGATCACTCCACCAAACTTCTTCGATTATCATTCTTCCGCATCTCATACTAACTCCTTCCTTCCTTAATAGCTCATTGACTATTTTATTTTCATCATTCCATACTTTCATAGCTCATTGGCTATTCATTCCCTTTTTTTTAGTCACTCCCACACTTCGGATGAGCACACGCTACAAAATTTACAAATAAGAGTAGCGACTTCCTTCTTCAATGAAACAACATATACACATACAAAGTGTGGTCAACATGTAATCATCAAAAAATAACTAGTTTTGAACTTCAATTGAACTTGATTCGGGTAAGGCTAAGGTGTAAGGTGTAAAATCTTTTTGTATTTTTCTGGATTTAATCAAAAGAAAAGATAAGGCTCAGAAGGTGTAACTAAGGGTATCTAGCGTAAAATATTCACGCTAACAAATGGGTTCCAAATACTAAGGATAACTAACCAATGCGGTCAGCAAAAATATTTTTGTAAATGGAAGGCCATTTGGTGTAAATCCTAGTTTGCCTCTTATCATTCGAATATATTTTATTACTCGAAAGTAATTTTAACCGTAATGCATAATACGTACAAGTTCTAGAATCAACATGATCACCGGCACACTCATAACGAAATATAGAGCATAAGAAATGCTTTATACAAAAAAAAAGGCTTAAATCCTCACAATTTAAGGTGGGTTATAACATGTGCTAGCAATAGTTATCAATAACTCTCCTTTCTTGATTAAATTCCAAAAATTTTCAAATAGCCTCATTCTTACCATTGAATCAATCCATCTATAACAAAATAAATAACTAGAACATCAAGGGCGAACCTAACTCTAGTCACTCGAATCCCAAAATTCTACTAAAAACTAAAAAATTTAAAAATTATACCAATTTTTCCTATTTTCTTCCCTCCCCCACACTTAAGTTTTGCATTGTCCTCAATGTAATAAAATGAACTTAAAAGTAAAGAAAATGGGAAAAATTTAGTTAAAAAGAAAACTTAAAAATACTACTCGAAAAAAAATTCGCATACGCATATTTGACCATAAGTAAGCACATGAGTTCTACTAACTCCGAATATTGATCAACACTAAGCTTTCGTGAATTCTTCCCCTGCAAAAACTATATGCGAAACAAACAAAACAAAATACTAAAACAAACAAAAGTAGTTCAAAACAAACCATAAATAATAAAATCCTAATAAAGTTAAGTTAAAAGTAGTGGAAATAGAAATTATTCAACCAACATTGTTTTTAAAACATAACCATTGCTCAACCAAATCTTCGATGATCATCAATCATCGGCATCCATGTGTTCATCGCCATGAACCCGCTCATCTTCACTCTCAACATCATAGAGTCTCTCCAAACTTCCCTACATTCTATCTCATTCAATTCACGTTTCCAATCTCCCCATCCCGAGTCAAAACTACCCGGAGCATGAACATTCCTAATTGGTTGTGGTGGTTGATACGGTTGTTGTTGATAGGGTTGTTGTGGTGCTCCATGAGGTGCGCCCATCGTTGGTTCTGTCACAGCTCCCAACGTCTTTGTTTTCCTATCCAACGCTTTACCGAAACTTTTATCATCCCACGTCTCACTCTCCTTCATTTCTGAACATTTTTCCAATTCCTCATACTCAAAATAACCCAAATTTCTTGCCAACATGGTCACATAGTGACCTCCACAAATCACACTATTATCTTTTATCCCTGGTGCTCTTCTTGAAAGATACTCGGCTATTATCCAAGCCGCATTCCCGTTCTTATCCTCCTCCAACAATTTCATTAGCCACAGATCCGGTTGATTGCACTTATCCCTGCTACCTGTTCTATGCAAAACCCCCCAAGCGATCAACTTTTGTAAAGTCTTCATAATAGGACTCCTTAACTTGGATGAGTTCCTTCTACTACAACCTGGATCTCCCACTCTATTCCAATAATCCGCTAGACCCTCATAATCATTATGCTTTCTTACCAACCTTGCAAAATGAACTGGAAACAAACGATGCTCAATTTCATCTTGATCGTATAGACCAAGAACTACAGCGAATTCTGGCAAAGTATAAACATGTTCCCTTCCGCAGAGCCTAAACCAGATACATCTATCATTCACAACATCCACAATCTTCCTTTCAAAATAAAATGTGGAGAAAAACTCCAAACACCATTCTCGGTTAACATTCTCATAAATACTAAACGCTCTTTCCCACGAAAGATCTTCAAAACTATCATCGTCTCCCTTATAAACATACGACATTCTCATCATATTTCTTAACTCAGTCTCACAATTATACTCCGCAAACTAACTCCAATCGACTAACCTTGGTTTAGCAATGGTTCTCCCTTGTAGCTTCGTAAGACGCTCCCGAAAAGCGTGCTTTTCCTCCTTGCTCTTAACCTTGCTGAACTTCAAGTTTTCATTACTTTCATGATTGAGAGTATATTGGACCTTACTCTTAGTATTCCTCTGCACATACTTCGTTACAATCAGATTCACTCTTCCACTTGATGAACTCGAGCCACCTGCAAGATAACTCTGTAGAAAACACAAACATATGATAGTATAAGAGCATAAAAACCAAGATGACATGATTTAGAAGTCACAAAACTCGTTTGGAAAAAATTTCATTTTTATTTACCGAGCCTTCCATCCGATCGGTATTACTCACCATCCGATCGGATGGAGTAAATGTCCCAGCCCAACCGATCGGTATCTCCCCGCAACCGAATCGGTTGAGGCTTTCTGTCTCAAAATTTTTTTCCTTTTCCGATTTCTAATCAATTCCAACAGTCCAACTCTATCCTATCATGCATTTGATCGATTATCATAGTTCCCATATATCCCACTCGTCTCTAAACACATTCATAACATATTCGCATGATTTCTCAATCTTCCTAGAACATATGAACACTACCAAATCAAATCTCTTCCATTGATGTGCTAATCAACAATGCATCATCCTAGAATTACTAATCAACAACTAAATAACACCTGGAAATCATCAATTGCAATCCAAATCGATTTAAAGTTTTGACCCATTTTAATCCGAAAATTCAATCAATCAATTCTTCCTCAAAACTTAATCAATCTATCTAATTCTTTTTGCAATCTCATCAAAATTCTTATCCTCTAACCTATCCCTTTCCATCATGACTGCATCCAACTTCTTACGTTAAGTGATGTAATTATTCAATACTTCAATTACCGGCTTCTCCTCCATAAGCTCCTTAAACTTTGTTTCCAAATTTTCCAGAATTGCTCCTTTTTGCTTTTGGGTTAATGGTTTATCTATTTGTGGTGTTTTTGGTGGTGAACTAGATGAAGAACTCTCATTCTTAGGGGTGGAGAGTTGGGTAAGTTTGTTAAGTGGTGTTTTCTTTCTATTTGCTTTGCCCATTTTAACAATCTCTCCCTTTCCTACCTTTTCTTCTACCATATCATCAACATCTATCCTTATCTCTCCCAATTCAAAATCAATCCTACATTTAGTCTTAACCATAAAATCTCTACCAAACACAACTTCTGGTTCATCCGCATTCCCATATTCCAAAACAACAAAATCAACTTTGAACACATGACCATGAATATTAACATTCACATCTCTCACTATCTTTCTTCCATAATCCTCATAGTCAAGCCTAACAAAACCAAGCTTACCAAGTATATCTTCCGTAATGTAGTTGTCTCCATATTCCATGTTAAGCTGAGCATCCCAAGCTTTAATACCTTCCACTCCACAAGGTGTAGAGTACCTCATGAACGGTGCATCAAACTCCTTAGGTGGTGCTTGTGTAAACACAACAACTCTTTTCTCCTTAGGTGAACTAACATGACTTTCTCCAACTTCTTCTTGTCTTTCCAAATCAACCTTTGCTTCTTCCAAAATATTTCCCAAACTCTCCAATGAATCACCTGAATCTTTCAACATTTCTTCCAAATTTCTCAAGTATTCCGAAACTCCGCTTAAACTCTCCATTCTACTTAAACACTAACTATAACATAACCACAAAAACAAAAGAAATCCAAACTATTAGCGTGAGGGTTAGTTATAATCGAGATAACTTATAAATAAAATCAAAGCAAACAAACAAACAACTTCTAACTATTAAAACTTCAAAACAGCTAAAAATTAAAAATTTCAAAAATTTTACCAAGGCATCCATCCGATCGGTATTAGAACCCATCCGACCGGATGGTTGAATAGTTAAAATTCAGATTTGCCCAACCGAATCGGATGCGGGCAGCATCCGATCGGTTAGATCGAATTTTTCTAATAAAAATTTTTTTATTTATTGTTGAAGACTAAAAACTTAATAAATAAATACAATAAAAATAAAATCTAAAATTAAACCAATTAATAAAGATGATAATTAACACATAATTAATAACTTACTAATCCATTAATCTTAACAATTAATTCCTAACTTTAATAATCATTAAACTAATTAACTAGCATAATTAATTAAAACTCTTTAGCTATCAATCATTAAACTAAAATTAACTCTATTAACTAAAATTAATTAGAAACATTAAAGGCATGTAAAAACAAAAAAAAAACTATTCTTATTACCCTATTTAATTAACTTAATTACTTCTAACACTTAAATACATTAAACATAACATTAAATAAACATAATAACTGAAAATTAACACTTAATCCTAAAAAACTAAAATTTTTACCGAGGGCTCCAACCGATCGTATGGGAATCCATCCGGTTCGGTTGGCTACGAACCAAAAAATTTTTACTTTTTTTTTACTACAAAACTTATAAACTAGCAAACCAAACTACCAAGTAATTTAGACAATTCCCCGGCAGCGGCGCCAAAAACTTGATGTGTCGTGTGTAGTGCAAGTTTTAAAAATTTATAAAATCAATTTATCCAATTCTCTAATCAACACATACGAGCAAGTATACTCGTCCGTAGTAGTAAAGGTGAGTAAGTTGAGATCGTCCCAAGGGAATTGGGGTTTTGGTTTGCAAAATAAGTTTTGACAAAAAGGATTGTCAATCCGATTTGGCGTAAATTCTAAGGTAAGTAAAAATTAATCAATCAAAAATAAATATACTAGTGTGTAATTCCATGACAATTGTATAGAGTAATCTAACAAGTTTGGTGTAACTTGTAATGATGCACAACTTAAATTGAGTGATTCACAATCAATGGTTTTTATCATGAGAAATCATCTCTAAGAATTCAATCTCCTAGTTAATTCCTTTCGGCCTTTGTTAAATAGTGCGATAATTCTATTAGACTCTTTGTTGTTTGAAAAGCATTTCTTATTCTAAGAATTCCTACGAATCCTTTCGGCCTTTTCTCGTGATAAAATCGTTTCCAAATCCATTTTAATGAGCTAATATGGTGCTTGTCACACACCATAATCCATACTAATTCGTGCACTAACTTTTTGGCATAAAAACATAAAGAAAATCCTTTCGGCCTTTGTTAATCTTTAAAACTGTTTTTACGAACCAATTAAGCAAGATTAGATTTTATTTCAACAAACTCATAAAACAAGATATGATTTCATGCATCACTATGAAATAAGAATACTCCAACAATTATCACATCATACACATAAGCATAACCAAAATCACTCCATAATAATCATAATCAAACACAAGTAATCAACCATACTTTCATTCATCTTAAAGTAAAAGTAGTTCATAATAACTCAAACAAGAAATACATAGTTGTGAAATTACAAGAACTAGAATTGTGGAACTATAGCAACCACTCTCCTCCAATTGCCTATGATCACACGTAAACAACTCCACACTTGGACACAACTCTTGAGACTTGAACTCAAGGTTCCCTGGACGTTCTCACAGCAACAACAAGCTTTCGGGCAATGATAATAAGTTTAGCAAGACTTGGTGTAAGCCCTACTAGGTTTTTGGGTTGTCACACTTTTGTAAACTAGCCAAGGGTTCTTTAAATAAGTGAAGGAACCCTTTTCCCTCAAGCAAAAAATGTCCTTAATCAGTAAATAACCAAGAAATGATAAGCCACCATGATTATGGGGCTTAAATTCGTCATTAAATGCGTTTTTGTAACTTCAGTCTCCTCCAACCGATCGGTTGGATCTCTCGGTAAATCACTTTTCTCCCATCCGAATCGGATGCGGGCACCATCCGATCGGATGGGCCATTCTGCCATGCATACTTTATTTTTTCTCTTCCTTTTCTCGTTACGTGCTTGATCCTTTGTTGTACCACTAATTCCTTCCATAGAACTTGATCTTTTCCTGATACATAAACATAGAAATCTTGACTTTATCAAATCTTTGAATTCTTGTGTGGTTCTTTTCTCGTTTCTTTCTCGTGATTCTTCAAATGTGCATAATCTCTTCATTTCTTCATCTTTTTATCATCTTTTCCTGTACTTGGCTATATTTACTTGCATATACACTTTTTCATGATTTAGTAACAAATATACACAAATATAACCAAATATGATGCACAAATCTAACGATAACGTAACTAAAAACATGTTCATTTTGAGCGTTATCATGTGCCAACTTACTACCCGAATAATCTTTTCGAATAGGCAGAAAATGAGCGGATTTGGTCAGACGATCAACAATGACCCAAATAGCATCATGCTTCCTCTGTGTGCGAGGTAAACCCGTAACAAAATCCATAGAAATCTGATCTCACTTCCAAGTAGGAATATCTAAAGGTTGTAAATGACCACTAGCACGCTGATGTTCGATCTTAGCCTGCTAACAGGTCATACACTTAGCCACAAACATAGCCACGTCCTAGTTCACGCTGTTCCACCAGAAATGCTGCTTCAAATCCCTATACATTTTAGTAGAACCTGGATGAATAGTAAAAGGAGAACTGTGCGCCTCGGATAACACAGCTTCTCGAATAGAAGGATCATTAGGAACATACAAACGATCACCATACCATAAAATCCCATCATCGTCAACATGAAACTCCGTCTGCCTTCCTTCTTCCAAGTTTTGAATAATATACCACAACTCGCCATTATCTTTCTGAGCTTCTTTAATTCGTAACATAAGATTAGACTCAACCTTCAAACTAGCCCAGTAACCATCATATCCATGAACACGTAACTCCACCTCCATCAGTTCCAAGTCGTTGAGTATCCTAGGCTCAATCTTAAGGCTAGCAATAATCCCTGACTTCCTACTAAGAGCATCTGCCACTACATTTGCCTTACCCAGGTGGTACTGAATGTTTGCATCGTAGTCCTTCAGAAGTTCTAACCGATGGCGTTGTCTCATATTCAATTCCTTCTGTGTGAAGATATACTTTAGGCTTTTGTGATCAGTAAAGATATCACAAGTCTCACCATATAAGTAATGTCTCCATATCTTTAGTGCAAAGACTACAGTTGCTAACTCCAAGTCGTGCGTCAGATAATTCTCCTCGTACGGTTTCAACTGTCTAGATGCTTAAGCGATAACCTTACCATGCTGCATAAGAACACATCCTAGACCTTTCTTCGAAGCATCACTGTAAATCTGATAGCCACCTGTACCTGATGGAAGAGTAAGAATAGGTGCGGAAACTAGTCTCTTCTTCAATTCCTCGAAACTTTTCTCCCTTTTCTCAGTCCAAACAAACTTCTCACCTTTCCGCATCAGTTTCGTCAACGGCAAAGCTAAACATGAGAATCCCTCAACAAATCTCCGATAGTAACCAGCAAGCCCCAAGAAACTTCTGACTTCGGTCACATTCGTCGGTCTTGGCCATTTGGTGATAGCCTCAACCTTTGCCGGATCCATTTTAATCCCTTCAGCCGATACAACATGACCCAAGAACGCTACTTGCTCTAACCAGAATTCACATTTAGAAAACTTAGCATACAACTTCTTCTGTCGCAGAATCTCCAATACGATACGAAGATGCTCCTCGTGCTCTTTCTTCGCCTTAGAATATATCAAAATGTCATCGATAAACACAATGACGAATTTATCCAGATACTCATGGAATACACGGTTCATCAAATCCATAAAGACAGCTGGTGCATTAGTCAAACCGAATGGCATCACTAAGAACTCGTAATGACCATAACGAGTATGGAAAGCGGTCTTAGGAACATCCTGTTCCTTCACACGCAACTGGTGATAGCCGGACCTCAAATCAATTTTGGAAAAGAATTTTGCTCCCTGCAGCTGATCAAATAAGTCATCGATATGGGGAAGTGGATAACGGTTTCTAACAGTGATACAGTTCAACTCACGATAATCGATACATAACCTCATACTGCCGTCTTTCTTCTTCACAAACAGAACTGGTGCACCCCACGGGGATACACTTGGACGATTGAAACCACGCTCTAAAAGTTCCTAAAGCTGCTCCTTCAGTTCTTTTAGTTCAACTGGTGCCATACGGTATGGAGCTTTGGAAATGGGTTCAGCACCCTGAATCAAATCAATACAAAATTCAACTTCACGTGCAGGAGGCATACCCGTAAGTTCATCAAGAAACACATCAGTAAAATCACAAACAACTGGATGACTCTCGATACTAGGAGCATCCAACGAAGTATCTTTAATCGAAGCCAAAAATCCTTCACAACCATGTGAAAGTAACGAACGAGCTTTTATAGCTGAAATGATCTTAACAGACTTACCAAGTTGGGAACCATGGTAAACAAATTTAGGAGCATTCAGATTACCAAATATAACTCATTCGGCATGACAGTCGATAGTCGCCCGATGCTCGGACAACCAGTCCATGCCCAGAATAATTTCAAAATCGTGCATGTCCAACGGAAGCAAATTAGCAGAATGGATCTTATCGGTAAAACTTAGAGGACATTTCAGAAATTCGTGATTTATAATCACATGATTCTTCATAGGGGTCGAAATAGATAGCGCATAATTTAATGGTGTTGTGGGTATATTTATATGTTTGGCAAATGAATTAGAAACCACCGAATGTGTAGCACCCGTATCAAATAAAACAAATGATGTATGATCATTTAAATGAAGAGTGCCTGAAACGGTACCTGAGGCACTAGCAGCCTGATCTCTGGTCAAGCAGTACACTCGACCCTTAGTAGCTGGCTGTTGGTCATTCCCATTACCCTTGTTGTTACCACCAGACTTAGGACAATCTCTAGCCATATGTCCCACCTGACCACATATAAAGCAAGCACCAGAAGCCCTATAACATGGTTTCCCAGAATGTAACTTCCCGCAAGTGTTGCAAGGAGTAGGAGAAGCATAATCCATATATCCCTTCTGACCAGATGAACCTGAAGCGCGGTTGTTCTGCTGACCACGGTGCTGCTGATCCCGATACTGCCGATCACGTCCCGACCTCTGGTTGTTGTAGCCATGCCTATCATATCCCCTTCTATCATAACCCCGATGATCATTACCCCTCGAATCACTACCCCGCTGATTGTTCCCCTGAACCGGTCGTACACGATCCCCATCCCGATATCTTTTAACACCCTGTCTAACCTTCTCCTGCAGGATCTCAATGTTATGAACAGCGTTAGCAACCTATGCTACATCATCAAAATGGGTATTCACAATCCCATCCAAAAGTTTATTCCGAAGTGCCCACTTGAAAGCATTAGCCTGTTCTTCCAGGGTTCCTGCCTTGGCCCCCAAGAATCCAGCCAAACGAAGAAACCTCTTCATGAACTCAGTACTAGTCTCCCTCTCAAATTGATAAATCGAATGGTATTCTCTCTCTCAAACTTCTCTTTCTCGGACCTTGGAAAATACTGAAGGAAGAAAGTGTCACGGAAATCGCTCTATGACAAAGTAGCAACAAAATCCTCTCCACCCTTCGCTTGCTTATAAGCTTTCCACCAACTGAGGGCGTCACCCTCAAACTTATAGCTAGCAAGTCGAGCTTTGAACACGTCATCACATCCCAGAACCTCAAATATCTTCTCCATATGCACAATCCAATTCTCCGCATCAACCGGAGCATTCGCAGAGCTGAATGATCGAGGCTTTTGCTTACAAAACCTCTCCAACCAAGTATGAATAGTCACTGGCGGAGTACCACTGCCAGCACCACCACTACCACTGGCCGTATGTTGACGGACCTCATTTGTGATCCGTTCGGTAAGGCCCGGTAACAGTGCGTCAACGGCCCGTTGAACTGCGATAGCAAAAGCAGGGTTAGAATTGAAATCTTTGGTGTTTCGAGTGTTCACCATCTGAAAGGTCATAAACGAATTAGCGAAAACAAAACAAAGGTAAGGATTAAAATACGAAGGAATAGATCGTGTCAAAAGTGAAGCCTAGTGTCTACCCAATCCTCACCCGGTCAAATCCTAAGTTCTACAGGGCGAAACCTAAGGGTCTAAATTTTCATAGGCCATAACTTATGTGCTACAAGTCGAAGCCTGAGCTCTGATACCATAATTGTTACACCCCAACCCGCTATAGGTCGAAATGCCACATTATGGTGTCTATCAGAACATATAAAATAAACACAAGCGGAATACTTTATAAATAATGTAAAGTCAAGAACATCATGACTTCCAACTTACAAGTTCCCAACAAGTCTAAACGAACATGAAATGAAATAAAATATCCAAACATAAGTCTAATCCTAATCCAAAAAAAATGGGGAATCTAATGAAGGTAGGTCTTCTAAGCTCCTACTCTCATCACTCATGCCCAGCATCCCTCTTATTACCTGCCGCATGGAAAAGAAACGTGGCTGAGATTAAAACCAGTGAACAGATATATATATATATATATATATATATATATATATATATATATATATATATATATATATATATACACAAAAATAGATAGGTAATAAGCATACGTGAACAAAGATGGATTATACGAATCAAATGAATAAATATCATAAGTCAAATGAAATGGGGAATCAAGA
This sequence comes from Artemisia tridentata subsp. tridentata, assembly GCA_021014915.2. Classification (NCBI taxonomy): domain Eukaryota; kingdom Viridiplantae; phylum Streptophyta; class Magnoliopsida; order Asterales; family Asteraceae; genus Artemisia; species Artemisia tridentata. The sequence continues at coordinate 191,139,960 of CP139509.1, read as the reverse complement.
TAATACAAATAAGATAATCATAATGAATCAAGGAATCAAATAGGAATAGCCACGAACCTGTCTAAATGCGACACTCGAATAGACCACATAATCACATATACGGAATAGCCACGAGTCTGTCTAAATGAGACACTCGAATAGACCACATAATCACATATACATATCCGTCAAATCATAAGTGCACGAAGAGGGGAGGCCTCTAAGTACCAAATAGTGAGAGGGGTGTAAGGCACACACAAGCTAATCACCAATCTTAACATAATCATATCAAAACATATACCATGCATCCATACGCCCCCTACAAAATAATTCATATATGTACCCTGTACTAGACAAGTATACACACATATCATAATGGCCAAGAGATCTCATATCATATCATATCATATCATATCATATCGTATAATATCAAAAGGGGACGCCGTGGACTAATCACACCGCCACAGATAGTGTCATGCCATTGGTGCCTCAATGACATGACCATGGTACCTCCATGGCTAGTTAGCTCGGGAAACAGAACATAACAAATCATATCATATCAGGTTATCATATCTTATCCAAACAGAACGTATCAAACTGAATTGAATCATATCATAGCAATTGGATAGCAACGAATATCATATTAAGGGAATCATAGCAAAGGCTCATATCAACGGAATCATAGCAAAGGCTCATATTAATGGAATCATAGCAAAGCAAACGTATCAAAGTCAAGGATCAAAAAGTCATGAGAGAAGACACCCTTACTGAGAAAGGGTAGAATATTTGTACCTTATGCAAAGCAAATCAAACAAATCAGAAAAGCACACTGAAACAGGAACTACTACTTCTTCATAGAACCTCTACAAATTAATGATCATGTATTACTTATAAGCTCATTTTATAAGTTTACTGCTTATAGTTATTCAGGTTTCACATTTAGGGTTTCTTTCTATTTTTAATAACTTTCCATTTTTAGAGTCTTTCTATTTTTAGTAACTTGCCATGTTTAGTAATTTCCATATTTAACAACTTTTCAGATTAAATAACTTTCCATATTAAATAACTCTCCATCTTTAGTAACTTCCCGAATTCGTAAGTTCCCATAATTAGTAAGTTTCCCGATTTAGTAAGTTTCCATAATTAGTAAGTTTCTCGATTTAGTAAGTTTTTATAATTAGTAAGTTTCATAATTTAGGTTTACAAATAACAATTTAATAACTCAAGGGTTTAATATGTTCAATATAATGCTTTAGGGTTTAATATGACAACTTATCTTAGTTTAGGGTTTAAAGTGTCAATATTGCAAAGTTTAGGGTCTATTATGTAAATAGTTAACAATTTCTTAAGTAGCATATTTCATGAACTATCCTAAACAAACCCATGCAACCTAACTCGACATTAAAACCACCCGAGACACCCTTTTGTGCACTTAACCCAATTCGACCCTTTTTAACCCACACATAGCCAAATGCTCAACACACTAACACACCCTCTTATACACACCTACACGACCTCACCTTTCCCTTTTTTAAACTGAACCAAACTCAACCATATTAGCCCTTCTCTTAACCATTTCCTTCGAGACCAAAATTGACCATGACAACCATTTTTGAACAAAACAAATAACCACAATTGACCCATGTTCTTCCTATGTTTCAATCCTCAAATCGACACTATTAACACACTCTCTCGAACGCACATGCAAACACACCCTAGTCGACATTTCACAAAACCTTAATAACCCTTAATGTGCCACATGAAATAATGAAATCAAAACAACCTGACTCCCTACTCTTTTGACTCGATTCACACCCATGTTTTCTTATGCTACACTCCTTAATTCGACACCTTTTACACACACATACAAAACTCCTTTTTTCCAGCCTATTCGACACACCACACACACCATATCAATTCACATGAAATCACGAATTCAAACAAACCCTAATTTCCCTTTTCGACCACCATAAATACGACTCACCATGCATGCATCTTTCATCATTTTATGTACGCATAAGTCCAGGTTTCTCATGCATAAAATAGATCCAAATCAAACGTGTATTTACCTGATTCGAATAATTAATTAAATCTCTATATCGATACATATATGATCCTTCATTTCATGCAACCTTATTCTATCATTTTATGTGACATACTAACGTTTCATTCGTATCATTTTTAGGTCGATCATAGCTTACTCTTAGGTTATAAATTATAAACGTGTTATGTGTATATATGTCGAGAGAAACAAGAAACAAAAGTGGGTGATACCTTTGTGTCGATTCCAAAAACAAAACGAGAACAAAAGGAACCAGAAACCGACCCAAAATAAACACGCTATTCGAATCAAACCAAGCCTCTTCGAACCTGGTATACCCAAGATCAACACCACCTTCGTTTAGCCCTTTCACACCTCGTTTTCTTGGAGAGAAAAAGAGCTGCCGCCACTTGTGTTTTGTTTTAGGGTTTATGTGTGTTTTAGAAATGTATACTCGATGGTTATAATGAGTAGATAAAAGGGAGAAGTGGCTGGAAATTAGGCAGAGTTTATGGGTGTCAAGGTGACCAATTTTCATTTCAAAATCCACATGAACCTAGACATTATCTCATGCTATAAGTTATGTACAAGTTTTAACATGTTTTGGTCCTTATATGTACCTTTTAAACGTATGATATGGAAGTTGGTGTACTATGCATGTGTCGACTTTTTACTACTTAGGTTATAGGTTTTTGTATTTTGAAATTCTCAAGTTGTAGCTTCTAGTTATTTAAGTTATATTCGGGTTCAAGTTCAAGATAGCCACAGATTTTAGAAACCATATTTTATGTTGTGTTGGGAATTAAATATTCAAGAAGTTTAATATCGGGTTCTACTCAAAAAAATACTCTAAGTATGATTCTGCTGCTAAGAGCATTTGTTCCTGCTGCTAGCGTTATCGGTTCCTGCTACTAGCATTTTCTGCAACTAGTGTTATGATCCTGTTGCTAGCGTTAACATTACTGCTGGTGATTAACTTTCTGCTGCTGAACGGATAAGTATGAAAAGATATTATGTGTATTAAAGTCAACAATATACGGTAGATAATATCTTACCCCATGTGATCAGTCATAATGTTATATTCACAGAACAAGTTGTAAACATAGATACAAGTTGTATCTTAATGACTGACACTCTCAAAGCAAGTGTTCGATTAGACTTAACAATATTGTAAAGATCTTTCTTGTGTTATAAAAGAAAGATCTTAGACTAGTGATAGATATACGAATAGATAATGTACGTGAATTATTAAGTGCAAAAAAAAATTATATAACTCTCAAGAACATAGAACAAATATCACAAGTCGTAGAAAACATAAGATTCAAGGTCTTTGTAACCCTAGTGATATTAAAGATCACTCGTATTATCTTGAATAATATTGAATCGTTTGGTGATAACATTGAGTGCATTCCTCACATCTTGAAATTTTTGGAATACATCTTTGAAAGCCAAATCTAGAAGATTATTCCTTGCATCATGAATGTCTTGGAATGATTCTTGAGGAGATGTCTGAGGCTGAGTTTGAATTATTTGATACTGTGGAGGTTGGTCATGATAAAGATAGTCATAATTGTCACAAGGGCCATGCTCATAGACAAGCGAGTTCCTCGTTTGACAATCGGAATTATAGTGCGGACCTCCACAGAATTCACAACAGTAAAACTGTTGTGACTGACTCGGTGAATCATATGGATACTGGTCATAACCAAAGTTTTGATTACATGGAACTTGCTCATAGACAAACGTATTCCTTGCTTGACAATCAAAACTTTGGTGAGGACCTCCACAATATTCACAAGAATATGTTTCCATCTCATGGTGTGGGGGTTGGTTAAAGAAATTGGTTGTTTCATTGTAGGGATTTTGGTCATAGACAAACCCGTTTCCCGAATTTACAATGCTACAACCGGGGCAATTTCCACCATTTAGAGGTCCCCCACACCATTCACAACCATAATGGTAAGATGAAGACATAAAAAGAATTAAACGGATAGAGGGTGAGATAAAGAATTAAACGAATAGAAGGGATAAGAAGAATATTTTTGGATTTTTAGAAACATTTTGAAAAACACAAAGGGAAAAAGGAAAAATAAATTTTGAAATGAAAATCTTTTTGGGTTTTTTATAAGAAAATATTAACGAAGAAATTGATAACTTCTCGGGAAAAAGGGTCTTCAAAACACGCAACGACAAACAAGAATTTAAAAATTCGCTTCAACCTTCCCCGGCAGCGGCGCCAAAAATTGATTCGATGGAATCAATACGTATTTTTCTCCAAGGAAACACAAGTGAAGTATGTGTAACCCGGTTCGTTATCCCCAACGAAGGATGAATGGAATTCGTGATCTCGATTCGTGAAACGTGTTTGAATAGTGAAAATGGAGAGATTTTGGATATTAAAAGAAATTAAATAACCTAAAACTACGGGAAGCATAAATAGGCTAAGGAAAACTTAATAAGCATAAAATACAAGACTATAAAGCATAAATAAAAAAAACGCGAAATAAATAAAAACGTAATTAAAAACGGGAAAAGACACGAACCTAAAAACTCAAAATAATGAAATATAAACTCTACGGGCATCAAACTAATTTTCTTAAGTTCTAATTAATAAAATAAAATTTTAGAAAAAAAAGAATTATATTTTTTTGATTTACATTTTATTTACTATGAATTAAAAACTGAATTACAAAGAAAAATGGATTAAAAATATTAAACCTTAGAGGAAAAATCCGAATTTTTTATAAAAACTAACTAATGTGATCAGGGATTAAAGAAAAATAAAATGAGGACAAAGCCATGGCAAATAAGCTGTTATAAGCAAAACAGCTTCAATAAGCTAAAATGGGAAACAAGGGTTAACTAATAAACTTTGCAAACTAATACCAAGAAAGACCCAAGGGCGAGTTGGTTAGGCTGTGTGTGTGTTGAGCTTTGGAAGGCTGAGGTCTCAGGTTCGAATCCTGCCTCAGCCTTTTTGCTAAACTATATATATTTTTTTAATTTTTCTTTGAACAAACTTATTAAGCACATTAAAATAAGCAATTTACAAAACTACAACTTTTTAAAAACCTAAAATAAGCTCAGAAATAAGCCTACAAGACTGATCAGAGGGCTAAATAAGGGAAATGAGCTAAAGCTTGGGACCAAAGGGCTGATAAGCTACATAAGCTAGTTAGCAACTGAAATAAGCTACACTAAACTAGGAATAATCTACATGAACTAAAGAAATAAGAATAGGCTAACTAGGAAAGGCAATAAGCTCAAACAATATCAAAATAAGCCAATAAGGCCACTGATGAATGCTGAGTGCAGGGCATGAACAAGCCAAAAGGCAACTTTGAGCTTATTTTCAAGCTCAAATAAGCTCAAAACTAGGACCCACTAATTGGAATACAAACTTCACCTAAAAAGACTACTTATATTATGAAAATCAGAATCAAAACATAACAATTAAGCTCTCAATTCATACCTGGAAATCTGATGCAGACAACAACATAACTTATAAACTACTGATGTACTGATCTGAAATAAAACTGCATCAAACTCAAATCCAATCACACTATCTCTTGCACATCAATTGAATAACTAAAATAGAACCTAGAAATGCCACACAAGGGGCTGAATAAGCATCAGCTTATGAGAAGCTTATCAGACCAGTGATGATTCTAAACTTACACTAAGCTATCCAAAACCTCAAAATGCTACTAATTAACCAAAGTCAGTTCAAAAACAGTTTGTATAAGTGACATTAAGCTAGATTTAAAGTTGCCAAATGGCACATGAATAGTGAGCATATGCATTGACCCGATTTGACTTTAATCCAAACACCCCTTTAAGCATACTGTTTTGAAATTTAAACTAAATTAAACCTATCCCAACTAAGTTTCCTGAAAACAAACTAATTACTGACTATATTCAAACTCAAAAAGCAATATTTGACCACAAGTAAGCACCCAAATAATCAAGATAAGCAGTTGACTAAATTGTTGACTTTTTTGACTTTTGGAATTAGAACTGAATTAGACACCAGTTAACTTAATCAAAGCTATAATTAACTGAGGAGAGCTTAAATAACAGTAAAGTGAACTTATAAAGATTAAATGACAACTGATTTGAATTACTTAATTAATCAATAAACTTGAATCACAACTGAATTGGTACAATGCTTGTGGAATTAAACTAGAATTTAAAATTACAATAGACTGAGATTAAGCTAAACAATTAAAGCTACACTACAGTTGGTTATATTACACTACTCCTAATTTAATTAACTAAAATCTAACTAATTAACTAACTGGCTTCTTCTGTGAGTGAGAGGAGATTTTATATCATCCAAAAGTCTTCTCTGGTCTCTCTGGGCAAATCCCAGCCCATGAATTGGTCCCATTCAATCTCAGCCATTGATTTGCATTTTGGCGGGAAAAGAAGTTGTGGGATTTAAGCGAGGCAGAGTTGACTTTGTGAGTGGGGGAAAGGAAGGTGGCTGGAGCAGAGGTAAAAGTGGAGGGGACAATGTTGTCTGGGGACATGGTGGTCTGGGTGAGGTGAAAGGTCTAGGGAATGTTGGTTTTTGGGAAGGTGAGAAAGCGGGGAAGAGGGAAAAGGGATGGGTTTGACTTCTCTTTTTTTTTTGACCCTGGGAATTAGCTAAAGGTAGGGTTGGGTTTAATGTTTGGGATTGGGCTTTTTTTGTTTGGTTGGGCTGGGTTGGATTGTGGCTGGGTTTTAGTTTTAGGATTAAAATGGATTAAGGTTATTAGGATTAGAATTGGAATTAGATTTAACTTTGAGAGGCTATTTCTGCCAATTCTGGAAACTTATCTCCAAGGATCATTTTTGCCATTTTGATATTCAGGAGGGTTGACTTTTGATAACTTGAGCAATATCCCGGTCCAAACTCGTAAATTTCTTCCCCGTCCTCGGCTTTTCACGATTTTCCAATCTTGTGCTCGGTTTTGTCCGTTTTTGCCCCGTTTTCAATCCTTTTGTACCTGAAACACATAAAACACAAACCAAGAATATTTGCAACAATATTTGATCTATTTGGGTGTTTTTGGTCATTTTTGTGTCTTATATGGGTATAAAACGATGAGTATTTACACACTCATCAATCCCCCACACTAAACTATTGCTAGTCCCTAGCAATCCGATCATATGAAGTAATGAAAGGATCAAAAGAATACCAAGCATACCCCGTTCTGAATTTTTATTCAATGCGAGAAATTTAAACTAAAACAAAAATAGAAAACATGCTTGATTTCCAAAAATGGTATCGTGGAACGGGATTCACACAAAAATGGGTGTCTCCAGGGAATTGTAATCGTCATTCTCTTTTTATACTTCCAACTAAGCTTAAACTCAATGTGCAAATGCTTTTGTAAAATGCTAACACTACTTATACTAATAATCTATGTAAGCTGAAACTTAACTTTTCACTCCCACAATTTATTCAAGTTAGGTGACTGTGCTTGATTTTCAAAATTTTGATCACAAAAATCGACGTTTTTATAAGATTTTGACTAATACTAGTTGAAAGATAGATTTAAAATTTACAACAAGCAAGTTTCAAAACTTTATTCAACACATCAAAACTTATTGCATTTTGCAATATCATTCCATTTTTGCATTTTGCAATATCATTCCATTTTATTTTATTTTTTCTTTTCATTTTTTCATAATCATTTTTTTTTACTTGTGCAACATAAACTAACGGAGTTTCACGGGAACCAAGACCTTACACCTTCCGGAATAAAGGATCCAAGGGCTGTTACAACGGAGAGTTCCAAGACTCTAAACATTCCTGAAATGAGGATCCAAGGGTGTTAGACCAAGACCTCACACATTCCTGAATTAGAGGTCCAAGGGCCGGTGTAAGAGGGTAGCCAAGACCTAAACGCCTTCTGAAATTAAGGATCCAAGGGCCGATCTTGGACCGTAGCTTTTTAGCACATACATTTATTACTTAACTTTTGCAATTTTCAAGCAACGTCTCACTTTCATTTTGCATTATTATGACATATGCTTGTTCCGAAATTTAAATAAAGCTTTGAACTAGTATTTTTCAAAATCGTATAAAAAAATAATTTTGTGTGTTCAAATGTTTGAAAATAAGCACTTATTAAGTCAGATTAGTTATCTTCTGGGAGGAAAAGCCATAGATTACTAATATAAGCTCTAAAGAAAACCAACTATTCTACGCTTAGCATTTTCATTTGCACATATCGTAAAACCTTAGTCTAATCATTAAGGAAGCAGCCAGATCAACACTCTGGCAGAGTCGGGATTCCCTTTGTTCTAACCTAATCAAGACTAAACACTACTTTTATATGCAATTTCTTATCTAAAAACGAAAGAAAAATTTTAAAATTTTTGGCCAAAACGGGGGTATTAGGGCACTAGTAGGTACATATGTGACAAAAATCGCGAGAATTCCCCCCACACTTAGAATTGAATATTGCCCTCAATATTCAAAGTACCGGCTATTATGCCGACACTTAGAACGTAAAAAGGTAATACTAATTGCCAAGTGTGGAACAGAAATCTCTATTTTCGCAAACAGGATTAAAAAGATATCCCTAGATAATCGTTAGCAAAAAGATCGGATATTGGGCGGCTGGACTGAAAACAGGCGCATCAATCTTCACAATCTAAGGGAAACCTGCAAACAAGAGCAAACAACACACAAAACAAAGCACAGTAGAGGAATCCCCCCACACTTAGTGTCAGAAAATAGAAAGAAGTCAGAAACATGGGTTGTCACCCATGTGGTGCTAATGTTTTTGTTAACCGACTCACTAGCTTGACTCGACCCCGAATTCATTTGTTCTTGGGGAAGCATGTGGAAGAGAAAATCTCCATCGGACTTTCATTCAATATGTTTGGATAAACATTGAAGTTCTTGAAAGTTCCACTCCGATGAGATACAACCGGCTCAAAAGAATGTTAATTGGAGATGCCGGGGTCAAAAACTTTGTCCTCACTCCCGAAGGAGTGAACAAAAGGACAAGGTACCTTATAAGCACAGAAAGGTAGAAAAACTTGAACGACATATGTGACGTCAATATAATGGCGATCCTCAGACGGAAATGTCACATATGTCGGAGAAAGATTGTCCTTTTGAATATCGGGATTAAGAATTGAGGTCATATCATCAAGTTTATGAATAATAGAGTCCTTGACCTCATCGTTCTCTAACTCTTCATCAAAAAGAGGATTTATTTTGCTAGAAAAGTACTCATCATCAAATTCAAAAAGAGAATTCGAATAGACTTTGAGACTTTCATTTTGAACTTCCTTATCAGAAAGTGATTCGTCATCACTAGAGGAAAAATCATCGTTTGAATTGAAAAAAGGGTTAGAAAACGTCCCGAAAAAATCATCAGTAGTGTCAAGAGGATGATCACTACGAAAAGAACCATCACTTTCACTTTCCGATATATCCTCAGACTCACTTGGGATTGGGATAAGGTTCTCAACACTAGACTTTATGAATTCGTCCGTTTCCTTTTCAGGAATAGTGCTAAGATGCTCATCCCCCATAATGAGAGAGTCCTCGGAGTCCAAAGTAGGTGATGTGGATGTGGTAGCAATGGACTGAGGGAGTTGAAAAATGGTTTTATTCATAAGAATAGTACTCTCCTCATAGTCCTCATCTTCGTCATCGAGCATGCAAGCCTTATTAAACAAGGAACGCTTTTGTGCTGCTCGTTCTATGGCGAGTAAATCTTCCATAGATTCACCATGACGATCTTCTTGGGTATGTTTAACAGCCAAATCATTAAGTGCATTCCTCACATCTTGAAATTTTTGGAATACATCTTTGAAAGCCAAATCCAGAAGATTATTCCTTGCATCATGAATGTCTTGGAATGATTCTTGAGGAGATGGCTGAGGCTGAGTTTGAATTGTTTGATACTGTGGAGGTTGGTCATGATAAGGATAGTCATAATTGTCACAAGGGCCATGCTCATAGACAAGCGAGTTCCTCGTTTGACAATCGGAATTATAGTGCGGACCTCCACAGAATTCACAACAATAAAACTGTTGTGACTGACTCGGTGAATCATATGGATACTGGTCATAACCAAAGTTTTGATTACATGGAACTTGCTCATAGACAAACGTATTCCTTTCTTGACAATCAAAACTTTGGTGAGGACCTCCACAATATTCACAAGAATATGTTTCCATCTCATGGTATGGGGGTTGGTTAAAGAAATTGGTTGTTTCATTGTAGGGATTTTGGTCATAGACAAACCCGTTTCCCGAATTTACAATGCTACAACCGGGGCAATTTCCACCATTTAGAGGTCCCCCACACCATTCACAACCATAATGGTAAGATGAAGACATAAAAAGAATTAAACGGATAGAGGGTGAGATAAAGAATTAAACGAATAGAAGGGATAAGAAGAATATTTTTGGATTTTTAGAAACATTTTGAAAAACACAAAGGGAAAAAGGAAAATAAATTTTGAAATGAAAATCTTTTGGGGTTTTTTATAAGAAAATATCTACGAAGAAATTGATAACTTCTCGGGAAAAGGGTCTTCAAAACACGCAATGACAAACAAGAATTTAAAAATTCGCTTCAACCTTCCCCGGCAGCGGCGCCAAAAATTGATTCGATGGAATCAACACGTATTTTTCTCCAAGGAAACACAAGTGAAGTATGTGTAACCCGGTTCGTTATCCCCAACGAAGGATGAATGGAATTCGTGATCTCGATTCGTGAAACGTGTTTGAATAGTGAAAATGGAGAGATTTTGGATATTAAAAGAAATTAAATAACCTAAAACTACGAGAAGCATAAATAGGCTAAGGAAAACTTAATAAGCATAAAATACAAGACTATAAAGCATAAATAAGCAAAAACGCGAAATAAATAAAAACGTAATTAAAAACGGGAAAAGACACGAACCTAAAAACGTCAAAATAATGAAATATAAACTCTACGGGCATCAAACTAATTTTCTTAAGTTCTAATTAATAAAATAAAATTTTAGAAAAAAAGAATTATATTTTTTTGATTTACATTTTATTTACTATGAATTAAAAACTGAATTACAAAGAAAAATGGATTAAAAATATTAAACCTTAGAGGAAAAATCCGAATTTTTTTATAAAAACTAACTAATGTGATCAGGGATTAAAGAAAAATAAAATGAGGGACAAAGCCATGGCAAATAAGCTGTTATAAGCAAAACAGCTTCAATAAGCTAAAATGGGAAACAAGGGTTAACTAATAAACTTTGCAAACTAATACCAAGAAAGACCCAAGGGCGAGTTGGTTAGGCTGTGTGTGTGTTGAGCTTTGGAAGGCTGAGGTCTCAGGTTCGAATCCTGCCTCAGCCTTTTTGCTAAACTATATATATTTTTTTTATTTTTCTTTGAACAAACTTATTAAGCACATTAAAATAAGCAATTTACAAAACTACAACTTTTTAAAAACCTAAAATAAGCTCAGAAATAAGCCTACAAGACTGATCAGAGGGCTAAATAAGGGAAATGAGCTAAAGCTTGGGACCAAAGGGCTGATAAGCTACATTAAGCTAGTTAGCAACTGAAATAAGCTACACTAAACTAGGAATAATCTACATGAACTAAAGAAATAAGAATAGGCTAACTAGGAAAGGCAATAAGCTCAGCAATATCAAAATAAGCCAATAAGGCCACTGATGAATGCTGAGTGCAGGGCATGAACAGGCCAAAAGGGCAACTTTGAGCTTATTTTCAAGCTCAAATAAGCTCAAAACTAGGACCCACTAATTGGAATAACAAACTTCACCTAAAAGACTACTTATATTATGAAAATCAGAATCAAAACATAACAATTAAGCTCTCAATTCATACCTGGAAATCTGATGCAGACAACAACATAACTTATAAACTACTGATGTACTGATCTGAAATAAAACTGCATCAAACTCAAATCCAATCACACTATCTCTTGCACATCAATTGAATAACTAAAATAGAACCTAGAAATGCCACACAAGGGGCTGAATAAGCATCAGCTTATGAGAAGCTTATCAGACCAGTGATGATTCTAAACTTACACTAAGCTATCCAAAACCTCAAAATGCTACATAATTAACCAAAGTCAGTTCAAAAACAGTTTGTATAAGTGACATTAAGCTAGATTTAAAGTTGCCAAATGGCACATGAATAGTGAGCATATGCATTGACCCGATTTGACTTTAATCCAAACACCCCTTTAAGCATACTGTTTTGAAATTTAAACTAAATTAAACCTATCCCAACTAAGTTTCCTGAAAACAAACTAATTACTGACTATATTCAAACTCAAAAAGCAATATTTGACCACAAGTAAGCACCCAAATAATCAAGATAAGCAGTTGACTAAATTGTTGACTTTTTTGACTTTTGGAATTAGAACTGAATTAGACACCAATTAACTTAATCAAAGCTATAATTAACTGAGGAGAGCTTAAATAACAGTAAAGTGAACTTATAAAGATTAAATGACAACTGATTTGAATTACTTAATTAATCAATAAACTTGAATCACAACTGAATTGGTACAATGCTTGTGGAATTAAACTAGAATTTAAAATTACAATAGACTGAGATTAAGCTAAACAATTAAAGCTACACTACAGTTGGTTATATTACACTACTCCTAATTTAATTAACTAAAATCTAACTAATTAACTAACTGGCTTCTTCTGTGAGTGAGAGGAGATTTTATATCATCCAAAAGTCTTCTCTGGTCTCTCTGGGTAAATCCCAGCCCTTGAATTGGTCCCATTCAATCTCAGCCATTGATTTGCATTTTGGTGGGAAAAGAAGTTGTGGGATTTAAGCGAGGCAGAGTTGACTTTGTGAGTGGGGGAAAGGAAGGTGGCTGGAGCAGAGGTAAAAGTGGAGGGGACAATGTTGTCTGGGGACATGGTGGTCTGGGTGAGGTGAAAGGTCTGGGGAATGTTGGTTTTTGAGAAAGCGGGGAAGAGGGAAAAGGGATGGGTTTGACTTGTTTTTTTTGTTGACCCTGGGAATTAGCTAAAGGTAGGGTTGGGTTTAATGTTTGGGGTTGGGCTTTTTTTTTGGTTGGGCTGGGTTGGATTGTGGCTGGGTTTTAGTTTTAGGATAAAAATGGATTAAGGTTATTAGGATTAGAATTGGAATTAGATTTAACTTTGAGGGGCTATTTCTGCCAATTCTGGAAACTTATCTCCAAGGATCATTTTTGCCATTTTGATATTCAGGAAGGTTGACTTTTGATAACTTGAGCAATATCCCGGTCCAAACTCGTAAATTTCTTCCCCGTCCTCGGCTTTTCATGATTTTCCAATCTTGTGCTCGGTTTTGTCCGTTTTTGCCCCGTTTTCAATCCTTTTGTACCTAAAACACATAAAACACAAAACAAGAATATTTGCAACAATATTTGATCTATTTGGGTGTTTTTGGTCATTTTTGTGTCTTATATGGGTATAAAATGATGAGTATTTACACACTCATCATATTGCATGTTCTTTGTTCTATATACTAAAGCATAACTGTTTCATTTCCATAACACAAATAACCTTCTAAGTGTGATTAAGTAAATTCCGCGTACTTGATCATATTAACTCAACTTATCACATACACAAAGCAACGAAGGTTTAACCACCTTATCAGTGTATCGATCACCCTCATCAATTGGTATCAGAGCAAGGCTGATATAGTTGATTTAGAAGAAGAAGAAGAAGAAGAAATGGACGTTGAATCTATTCAGACCAATGTTGCTTCAAAAATACCCATGCTCAAACAGAATGTGTTTGAGATGTGGAGGCTGAGGATAGAGCAATATTTCCAAGTGCAAGACTATGCACTTTGGGAAATCATTGAAGATGGAAACTCTTACCAGCCTACAACCATTTCATCAACAATGGACGGCAAAGTGGTGAAAACTCTGCAGACAAAGCCAACAACTGCAGAAGATAGAATAAAGAAGAAAAATGACTTAAAGGCAAGAAGCATGCTGATGATGACCATTCCCAATGATGAATTTCTAAACTTCAGCAAGTTCAAAGATGCCAAGTCATTATTTGAAGCTATTATTGCTAGATATGGTGGAAATAAAGCCACCAAGAAAACCCACAAGATAACGCTCAAGCAGCAGTTTGAAAACTTCTCCTCTACATACAATGAATCTCTTGACCATATGTTTAATAAGCTTAAGTATATTGTGAGCCAACTTGCTATTCTTGGGGTTGAAATACCTCAAGAAGATTTGAACTCAAAATTTCTGAGAAGCTTACCAGAAAGAGTGGGCTATGCATGTTGTTGTCTGGAAGAATAAGCCAGACCTTGATACAATGGAACTGATTGATTTGTATAGCAACTTTAAGATTGTGGAGCAAGATTTTGAAGAAGAATGGAGGTACTAGTTCTAATACTGGGAACATGGCTTTTATGTCAACTCCTAGTACCTCAAAATTAAGTGAAAAGGTGAAAGTTGTTGATGGTGTTGGTGCTGCTAGTTCATCAAGCAGTACCATGGGTATTTAAGATGAAAAGACTTGTTGTGCATTTCTTACAAGTCAAAATAATGGGTCCATGCTCACCTATTAATACCTCCAAGAGATCAATGATGATGATCTGGAGGAAATGGATCTAAAATGGCAAATTTCACTTCTTAGCATGAGAGCCAAGAAGTTCTATCAAAGGACGGGGAAGAAGCTCGTAATCAGCAACACTGATGTTACTGTAAAACCCAAAATTTCTGAACACGTAAAATACCCAAAATACCCTTTGATCTCAAGTTCATAAATGACGTTTAAAACATTAAGACATTTAATCCTGAGTATGTCCTAAGTAACTAACGGATAATAATTGAACTAATAAAACGAATGGTATACATTCGTATGTAATTCCCGTGCCACTAAATACCTAAACGAAACTCTATAGTGTAACATGATTTTAAATATTTTAACACTTTGAAATCGCCCAAATCAAATTCCCTAAAATGCGAAAGTTACCATTTTGAATATATCCATCACACGTCATTTTTTTTAAAACCAAATCATGATTCACACGTCTTTCCTTCATTGTGCCCCCATAATTCTTGTAAATTCCCTTTTTGGATATACCCTCATACGTCTTCCTTTTTAAAACCAAGATATGCACACACAAATTTAATTTTTAACATACACAAATCCTTTACACAAAAACCCTGAACTCTACCCACACATTGGCGGCTACTTCTTTTTTTTTTATATTCTTCTTTCTGTACGATGCAAAAGGCAAGCGGAACGAGGCTCTCTTTTATGCTTGCTATTCTGTGGTGTTGTCGAAGTGTGCTACTGGTTCGAGGGTGTGGTCTTGGCTTGGACTCAACAAGTTTTGATCGTGGTGTCTACCACATTATTGTGGGGTATTGGAATTGTTTCGGTTAAGTTTTGCTTGTGGGATTCCTTCGGTTCTTTTGTTCTTTACGTGATCACGCAACAAGGGTTCCTTTTTCTGATCTTATGCTCGTTGACATCAGAAGGTATCACAAAAACCCTTGTTTTCTCGTCTCGGCCGACACTCATATGCATGATAATCCAAATCTAAAACCCTATATGTAATCGTTATACACTAATATGAATATGTTAATTTGTTAACCGTTAATAGGAAATAAAACATGTTAATAAAGGACCACATGAAATCATAAAAGACTACGCCTATACAATCTGTTCTAGGGCAATGATTATAGTGTTTGATGTCTTATGTTTTGGATCAGTTTGTGTCGTGTGTGTGGTTTAACAGGATGTTTTAAACATATGAGATCTATAATTTTAAGTGAGTGTTTTGATGAGGTTTGACTCGTTAAACTTGGTCATATGAGGACTGAAATTGTGTGTGTTGCGTGTGTGTCAAATGATTGTTTTAGTGAGGGGTTATGGACTAGTGGTTGTCGTGTGTGTGAGTTCGATCTGTCCAGCAATAAAAGCATTGTCGAAGAGACGGGACGTTACGAGGACTATGTAAAGTACGTTGAATTTAGGTGTGTTAGGTGTCGATTTAAACTTTGTGGCTGCTGATGGTGTGTGAATTTATGTTGGTTTGTGAAAGGCCTGTTGTTGTCACTACATGGGTTAATATGGTTGATAAGTTGTGATTGCATGTGAGTATCTAGTTACATTATGGGAGTAGGGTTCTTGCATGTGTACGTCTCTTGAAGTTGGAGTTCAAGTGGGTTATTTTGTGTGTACACTCGCATGGTAAATGAATTGTAAATTCATATATAATCTAGAGTGTGTCTCATTAATTTTAACGTGTGTGTACAATTACATTGTGTGGGGTATTATTGGAGTGTGTCGACTCATGTATGTATGGAGGCTGTGAATGCGTCGTGTCTCATATCTGTGTTGTCCTTTTCCTTCGCTTATGAAACGCCCCCTTTAAAATGGGCCTTAAAATCTAATCGACATTTTAAATATTAAAGTTGAATAATTTACATTTATGACCCTAAACTTTATTAATTTGACATAATAAACCCTTAACTATGATATTGGTCATATTAAACCTTTACGATTAAATAGTTGTCATTTGTGACCCTAACCTGTCAAAGTTACTAAATATGGAAACCTACTAAATAAGAAAAGTTACTAAAAAAAATGGAAAGCCGACTAAAACGAGAAATTCGATTTAAAATAAGTATTAATCAGACGATCATAAATTCGTGTAGATTCGCTGAAGATGGAGTTTACTTCCGATCTTTTCATTTCTAGTTGTGTTTTCACTTGCGGTCTAAGGTACAGATATTCTACCCTTTCTCAGTAAGGGTGTCCTTCTCATGACTTTTGATCTTGATTCACTATAGGGTTCCTTAAGCCATTGCTATGTTCCCTTATACTTTGATTCGTTCTTCATGTTTCACTTACATCTGTCTATATTGATTTGATTTGATCTGAGCCTTTTTATTTGGGGCTTTCTTATTTAATCTATGCCTTTGCTATGCTTCCCTTGATTTGTGAACCTTGATAATTGAACCTTGCCATGTTCCCTTGATACTTGATATGACTCGTTCGTCACCCTGTAACAGGAATATTTGAATCATTTGATACTTTGAAGGTTTATTTGATTTTGGTAACTGGATGTGAAAACCTTTCTTAATTATATATGAAAATGTTTGAGAAAATCTATTTTAAAAAGATGCGATACTACTTTTAAATGAAAGTTACTTAGAGTTTTTATGAAAACTATTTTGTAAGATCATTTTTATGAAAACCATTATTGAAAGACTGCTTTAAATGGACTTTTAATAGAAACCTTTTTAAATGAACTGTTGCTATGAAACTTTGCTTTATAAACCTTTGATATAAACCCTTTGCTATGATTCCTTTTGTTTTGACCATTTGATATGAACATTTGATATGAGACATTTGATATGAACCATTTGATATGAGACATTTGATATGAACCATTTGATATGAACCTTATGATATAATTGAAATGGAAATTTGACTTGAACCGCTTGATATGAAATTTGAACTTGGATACTTGGACATTTGATACTTGACCCTTGACCCATAGTTTGAGACTACGAGCCATTCACTAGGCATGAGGGTTTCATGTCCATGTCATTGATGCACCGATGACATGACTCTAGGGCAGGAGAGTGATGACCTGTCCCGTCCCTGATTTGATTTGATTTGTTACGTAGAGGCAGACTTTGGCCACCTGGGGCGTATGGATGCATCCTAGATTTGTTATTTGGGCTTTACCATTATATTATTTGTTATATTTGGTGACTGATGGTGTGTGCGATACACGTCTTTCACATATTTGGGAGCTAGCTACTCCACCCTTTGGAGGTATCCCCTCATATTGCGTTTGGTACCGAGGTCTCCCTTTCGTACACCTATTTGATTTGATATTTGATTTTATTTGGGCTTGTAGTGGATTTCTGTTTCCTTTACCTTATAACCTTGTACTTTGATTCCGAGGTCACCCCTCCGGATACATACTTGACTTGACTTGATTTAACTTGGGCTCGTGGTGGATTATTGTTCCATTTACTCTTATCTATTGTAACTATTTCTTAACTCTTGATATATCTGCATAACCTTTTATTTTTCTTTCTTTCCTAACTCTTGTTATACCTTGCATTGTTTCACTTACTTCACTATCCCATTATTACTGCTTGTTACCTTTATATCTGTTCACTGGGCTTTTTAAGCTCAGCCGCATTTCTTTTCCTGCGGCAGGTTTTAGTTTGGAAGCTGGGTATGAGTGGAGAGTACCTTGGACTTAGAAGACTTTGATAACTTTTTATAAATAGAGATGACTAGAAGAGCTTATATTTAGACTTAGTAATTATTGTATTTCTCATTTATAACCTTGTAGTTTCAGATTTTCCATTGTAACCATTGAAATTCAATTGTATTATTTATGTAATATGCTTGTGTTTGCTTTGATACGTCACCATTGTTGTGACATCTCTACCCTTGTCGGGTTGGGGTGTTACAGATGCTGCTGGTTTTGATAATTCAAAGATAGAGTGCTATAACTGCCACATGATGGGTCACTTCTCAAGAGAATGTTGAAGGCCAAGGCAGCAGGATAGCAAGAACAAAAGTTTTGGAAGCACATCCAAAATAAGGGAGGTTTCTGAGCCGAACTCAAAAGCTATGGTAGCTATTGATGGGCTAGGTTTTGATTGGAGTTTCATGGCTGATGAAGAAGAAGATGCTTCACAGATGGGACTCATGGCTTTTTCTACTACTGAGGTACAATCTCATAAAGCTTGTTCAAATGCTTGTACTGCTCTTAAAGAATTACAAACTTTAATCAAACATTATGATGACCAAAAGAAAGAGCTAAGCAGAACTTTTCAAGACTTAGTAGATTATAAGTGTGGATTAGCATCAACAGAAAAGCAGATCTTATACTACAAAGAAAATGAACTTGCTTTTTCTGATGACAAAGCTCTTCTAAGACAGGACATATTCTTTAAAGATGCTGAAATTAAGCTTTTAAGAGAGGCTTTTGATAGGGTCAAAAAGGAAAATGGAAACATTCACTTGACTACACAGACACTAGAACATGCTTCTAAAGGTGTGACCAACATGATAGAATGCCAAGTGATAAATAGAGCTAAGTTAGGAGTAGGATATAAGAGTGTCCCACCTCCATACAGAGGTATCCCTAAACCCCCAGGGATTGACCTAGAGAATTCAGGTGTCCCTGAATTTCAACAACCTGAGCTACAATATGGTGTACAACCAAAGACCAAGCTAGTTGTTGATGAACCTAAGAAAGTAAGTGAAAGTTTAAGTAAAACTTTACTTCCTGAGGACAAGGTGTCCTCTGATAGAAGATCAGATAGAATAGTCATTGAAGACTGGGTATCTGATGATGATGAAGATGAACAGGTTATGTCTAAACCTGAAGTAGTTAAGAAAGCAGGAACAAGGGTTCCTAAAGTGATCAAAAAGGATACTGTTAAGCCTAGAACAAACATTAAACTTGTTAGGCAACCAGTTAAATATTGTGAACAATATAGATCCACTAGCAAGCCCAGAGGTAACCAAAGAAATTGGAATGGCCTCAAGTCTAACCAATTAGGTGATGACTTTTTCTTTTATAATAAAGCTTGTTACACATGTGGTAGTTTTGATCATCTTGCAGCTTTCTGTAACAAATGGGTATCTGGGTATGAAAAAAATAGAGTAAATTTCAAAAGGCAAACTCCTAAAAATCACTTTCACTCTAAGTCTAATAGAATAAAACCCATAGCAGTTGTCAAAGCAGTTTCTGCTGCTAGACCATTCATGACTGTTAACCCAAGACCAACAGTTAAAAATGCAAAATCTTTTTATACAAATGCATCAAAGACTGTTCAAAGGCCCATTCAAACAAAAGCAGTGGTCCTAAAACAAGTTTGGAAAATTAAGGGAACAATTACAAAGCTAGCAGTTTCTACTGCTAAGCATGTAATTCATTCTGCTGCTAGGGAAAACAGGGCAAATGCTGTTAAGGCCTCAGCATGTTGGATTCTTAAATCCAATGTTGCATCAACTGTTCTTAAGAGATTAAATTTCATTGATGCAAGAGGCAGATCCAAGTCAGTAATGGCTTGGGTCCCCAAAAGAAACTGATACTTCTCATTTCCGTGCAGGAACATTCAATTGATAAACAAGAGGATCAAGGATACTCAGATAGTGGATGTTCAAGACACATGACAGGGAACAAGTCTTATCTCTCAGATTTTCAATCAATAGATGGAGGCTATGTTACCTTTGGAGGAGGTGTTGGTGGCAAAATTTCCGTAAAGGTACAATCAAAACTGGAAATTTAGATTTTGAAGATGTGTACTATGTACAGGAGCTAAATTATAATCTTTTTAGTGTCTCACAAATGTGTGACAAAAAGAACAAAGTTATTTTCTGTGACACTGAATGTCTTGTACTTTCTCCTGATTTTAAGATGCTTGATGAAAGTCAAGTGCTTCTTAAAATTCCTAGAAAGGGCAATATGTACAGTGTAGACATGAAGAACATTGTTCCTAAAAAGACTTTAACTTGTCTTGTTGCAAAGGCCACATTGGATGAATCAATGTTATGGCATAGGAGGCTTGGTCATGTTAACTTCAAAACCATAAATCAGATTGTTAAGAATGGTTTGGTAAGAGGTTTACCTCAAAAACAATTTGAAAATGATCAAACATGCATTGCTTGTCTTAAAGGCAAACAACACAAAGCCACTTGTAAGCCCAAGATTTTTAACTCTATCAATCAATCATTGTTTATGCTTCATATGGACTTGTTTGGTCCTACAAATGTTAGAAGTATGCAACATAAGAGATATTGTCTAGTTATTTCTGATGACTATAGTAGATTTACATGGGTTTTCTTTTTAGCTACTAAGGATGAGACACCTAGCATCCTTAAGACTTTCATTACTGAGATAGAAAACCTAGTAGATAAAAGAGTAAAAGTCATTATATGTGATAATGGGACAGAGTTCAAAAATAGAGTTATGGATGAATTCTGCAAAGAAAAGGGTATTAGGAGAGAATTTAGTGTTGCTAGAACTCCACAACAGAATGGAGTTGCTGAAAGGAAAAATAGAACACTAATAGAAGCTGCTAGAACTATGTTAGCTGATTCTAAGCTACCTATAACTTTTTGGGCTGAAGCAGTCAACACTGCTTGCTATGTCCAAAATAGAGTTTTAGTTGTTAAGCCTCACAATAAGACATCATATGAACTTTTTAGAGGTAGAACTCCTGCAATAGGATTTCTTAGACCTTTTGGATGTCATGTGACAATTCTCAATACCTTAGACCATCTTGGAAAGTTTGATGGCAAAGCAGATGAAGGTTTCTTAGTTGGATATTCTCTCAATAGTAAAGCATTTAGAGTATATAACTTAAGAACTAAGAAAGTAGAAGAAAACCTACATGTAGAATTTTTAGAGCATAGTAGGTGAAGGTCCTAATTGGCTATTTGATCTAGAGTCATTAACCCATTCTATGAATTATGTGCCTGTTGTTGCAGAAACTAATAATTTTTCAGGTTCACAAACAACAAATGAGGCAGGGTTAGACAAGGAGACAAATCAAGATCATATATGGATGCCAATAAGTACCAGTGTGGCTTCAACTTCAACAAATGATGAATCTTCTTCTGGTAAAGCTAAAGAAGATGTTGAAAGTGAACACAAGGAAGATGGAACAAAGGAACAACAAAATGTTTCTGCTGATGATAGTGCTGCTGAGACAGAGCATTTTATTGCTAGGCTTAATTTTTCTACTGCCAGGCCAAATGATTCTACTGCTAGCCCTTCAGACTCAAATGAAGCAGATTTCTCAGATAATGAGGTGGATTTGAGCAATATCACACCTAACTATCAAGTTCCTTCAACCCCGCACACAAGGATTCACAAAGTCCACTCCCTTGCAAATGTGATTGGAGATGTACAATCAGGTGTGAAGACAAGACAACAACTGATGTCTTCAGACCAACAAGGGCTTCTTGATGCCCTTTATGCTTCAAAGCAGCATGAGTTTTCAAACTCTTGCTTGTTTGTATGTTTTCTCTCACAAGATGAACCAAAGAACATTCTGAAAGCCTTAGATGATTCAAGCTGGGTAGAAGCTATGCAAGAGGAGCTTCTTCAGTTCAAGATTCAGAAGGTATGGGTGCTAGTTGATTTACCTAAGGATGCAAAGGTAATTGGCACTAGATGGGTTTTCAAGAATAAAAGGGATGAAAGGGGAATAGTGATTAGGAATAAGTCTAGATTAGTAGCCCAAGGGTACACACAACAAGAAGGGATAGACTATGATGAGGTTTTTGCTCCAGTAGCAAGACTTGAGGCAATTAGGCTTTTCTTAGCTTATGCTTAATTTTTAGGCTTCATAGTTTACCAATTGGATGTCAAAAGTGCATTTTTATATGGCCCAGTTGAAGAAGAGGTGTATGTCTCACAACCTCCAGGGTTCATTGATCCTGACCATCCAGACAAAGTGTACAGAGTTGTTAAGGCTCTTTATGGCCTTCATCAGGCACCTAGAGCATGGTATGAAACACTGGCTTCCTATTTAAAAGAAAATGGATTTCAAAGAGGAAAGATTGATCAGACACTTTTCATCAAACAGCACAAGAAGGATCTTCTGTTAGTGCAGGTGTATGTGGATGACATTATCTTTGGATCTACAAGGAAGGAGATGTGTTTGGAGTTCGAGAAACTTATGCATGATAAGTTTCAAATGAGTTCCATGGGGGAACTTACATTATTTTTGGGTTTGCAAGTTAAACAGTCATGTGAAGGCATATTTATTAGTCAAGATAAGTATGTTGCTGAGATACTAAGGAAGTTCAACTTTGCTGATTCAAAAATGGCAAGCACACCAATGGACTCTGAGAAGCCTCTTCCAAAAGACTTAGATGGAGAAAATGTAGATGTACACACATACAGATCTATGATAGGATCTTTGATGTATCTCACATCATCAAGACCTGACATCATGTTCTCTGTTTGTGTTTGTGCAAGATTTCAAGTAACTCTAAAGGTTTCTCATTTAACAGCAGTCAAAAGAATTTTTAGATATCTCAAGGGTCAACCTAGGTTGGGACTATGGTATTCTAGAGAATCACCTTTTGACTTGGTAGTATTTTCGGATAGTGATTATGCTGGTGCTAGCTTGGACAGAAAGTCAACAACTGGAGGATGTCAATTCCTTGGGTGTAGACTTATTTCATGGCAGTGTAAGAAGCAAACAACTGTGGCTACTTCAACAACTGAAGCTGAATATGTAGCTGCTGCTAGTTGCTGTGCTCAAGTCTTATGGCTTCAAAACCAACTTCTTGACTATGGGTACAATTTCATGAACACTGTTATTCATATTGATAATAGTAGTACTATTTGCATTATTAAAAATCCAGTGCAACATTCTAAAACAAAACACATTGAAATTAGACATCACTTTATAAAAGACTGCAATGAGAAAAGATTAATTCAAGTTCTTAAAATTGCTTTAGAATTCAACTTTGCAGATCTGCTAACAAAAGCTTTTGATGTTGGAAGGTTTCAGTACTTGGTAGCAAGTATTGGAATGCTTAATCCTCAATGATTTTAAACTTTGTGTTTTTGTAAATAAATTTTTGTTTGTGCTGCTGACTTTAAAAGATACTACTGCTATTACAAAAGTTTGTGCTGCTAGTACAAATTTTAATTTGTGTTATTCATACAGTTAGTCCTATGATTATTCTAATACAAGACAAGTACTTTGTACATTGTTCTTTTGGTTTTAGACTAACAATTTCAGGTATGATCATGTGAACACAAAGGATGTTTCAAGTGAAATGGAAGCAGCAGAATGATAATACTAGTTGCTGACATAATAGGTTTATGATAGAAAAAGTTTAGGAATTTCAAACCTCCTTAAAACTTCTTTCTTGAAACTTGATTATGATATTTCACATTGAATTGATGACTTAGTTGATCAGATAATAACTGATGCAACTCACTTTCTATCATTTTATACTTTTAAGTATAATGAGCAAGTCTAAGGACATCTGATAGAAAGAACAGCTAGTAAAAGTGAATCTAATACTTGTGTTAGAGGCAAAAATTACTATGAGCTGGAAAATCTGTCAAGAAAGCCTTTTGAATAGGTTTATCTTTACACATGCAGTTATTTATAACTGAAAAATATTGGTTCTCACACAACCAGAGGTTGCTTTAAACCAAAATTTTGATTAAGTGTCTGTTATACACTTAATCCCTTCAAAATGGTTGAAAGCAGTATGGTTTTTCATAACAAAATCAAGTCCATACTGCTAAGGCAAAAGTTTCTTAAAATGATTTTAAAAGAGACTCACAAAAACCATCAAATGATGGACCATGAGTCAAATGCCCTATGAATTACCTCTTACAGGAGTTAACACACCTAGAAGTGACGAGGGCAGCAACTTAAACTCTTAAGGAATTGATGGCTACATGTACAACATTGTCTGATAACATGTTCTGATGGATAGCTCAGATGATGGAGAGAAAATTTTTGGTACATAGTGAGAGGTCTTCCAAACAGGGGAGGATAAAATGTTATTTGCATCTCAGGGGAGGTAATATCTCAGGAGAGGAAATAAATCCCAAAGAAGGAAGATTAACCAATGAAAGGGAGGAAAAGACAAGAGCATACAAGATGATGACATGGAGGTTGAAAATGACAAGAACAAAGCTTATTCTGGAGTATCATATTCAGAAGGGATGAAGCATTCCAAAGGAGAAAGTTCTATCTAGGTCAAATGAAGAAAAGTTTCAATTTCAGTTCACCACGTTTGTTCATCACTTGCAAAGGCATGCTGATAGATGATTTCACTTGTTGAAACAAGCATCCAAGATACACAGCATCATTGCCTCTTATAATTCCTCCATCCAAGGAAATTGCACCATCTTTTAGGTCAATGTTTGGAGCCTGAAGATGTGTATTGATATTGTTAAAGTCAAAGAACAGAAAGCAGATGAGTTACTGAGAAAGATATTTAATCTTGAAGAACAGAAGTGTTTGAAAGATCTTCACATTCCATAATTTAATTCAGAAACATGTTGAAAAGGATTCACATGTTTAGGGGAGGATTGTTGGGAATTAAATATTCAAGAAGTTTAATATCGGGTTCTACTCAAAGAAATACTCTAAGTATGATTCTGCTGCTAAGAGCATTTGTTCCTGCTGCTAGCGTTACCGGTTCCTGCTGCTAGCGTTAACATTCTACTGCTGAGTGTTTCTGCTGCTAGTGTTATGATCCTGCTGCTAGCGTTAACATTGCTGCTGGTGATTAACTTTCTGCTGCTGAACGGATAAGTATGAAAAGATATTATGTGTATTAAAGTCAACAATATACGGTAGATAATATCTTACCCCATGTGATCAGTCATAATGTTATATTCACATAACAAGTTGTAAACATAGATACAAGTTGTATCTTAATGACTGACACTCTCAAAGCAAGTGTTCGATTAGACTTAACAATATTGTAAAGATCTTTCTTGTGTTATAAAAGAAAGATCTTAGACTAGTGATAGATATACAAATAGATAATGTACGTGAATTATTAAGTGCAAAAGAAAATGTAACTCTCAAGAACATAGAACAAATATCACAATTCGTAGAAAACATAAGATTCAAGGTCATTGTAACCCTAGTGATCTTAAAGATCACTCGTATTATCTTGAATAATATTGAATTATTTGGTGATAACATTGCATGTTCTTTGTTCTATATACTAAAGCATAACTGTTTCATTTCCATAACACACATAACCTTCTAAGTTTGATTAAGTAAATTCCGCGTACTTGATCATATTAACTCAACTTATCACATACACAAAGCAACAAAGGTTTAACCACCTTATCAGTGTATCGATCACCCTCATCAGGTTGTTATAAAGTGACAATTCGTCTAGCCAATAGGAGATAATTAGGGAGTAATGAGATTCTAAGTAAATACGCTTTACCTATCATACGAGTTCCTATCCAATTTATATTTTCCACGTATTTAGTTTTGTTTAGTTTAATTATTAGTTATAAATCCAAACTCTTCAAACCCCGAGATTTTACCTTGCTTTCTATAAAATATAAAAATAATCAACCTCAACCCTTGACTTATTCTGTTATATACTTTGAGCCTACCTCACTATTCCCCTAGAGAACGATGACAACGCTCAAATCTAACATGTTTTATTAGCGTTATTTTGATGATTGTGCATGATATTTGGTTGTATTTGCGAATATTTTATGCTTAAAAGGTGCAAAAGATGTATTCAGGTTCACATACAACTATGTCGAAGGAAATAGAGAAAAAGACGAAGAAAAGTCAACAAAATCAAGTATTTATACACGAAGAGAAGTTTTTCGTTCAAGATAAAGATTCATGCTATGATTATTTCCAAGTTCAAGAGAAAGAGGTGAAAATGAATTCAAGATTAAGTGCCAAGAAGTGTGTTAAAAGTGGGAATTATATGCTAGCTTAGAGTTGAAATTTATCTGCAAAAGTCAGTCTCGACCCAAGGTTTACATTCCAGACCCAAGGTTGAGCAGTCAAGTCCAAACCCAAGGTTTAGAGTTCAAACCCAAGGTCTAGCAGACGTTCCGACCGCAGGTCCTAGGTCCCGACCGTGGGTTCAGCCACTTAAAGTTTTCCAAAGTTGCATTTAAGTGAAGAATTAAGTACCATTACTTCCAAGTCCGATCATATACTCCTAATAACTCATTTTCCTGCATCTTTATGACACTTTGTGGCCAAGGAACATGCTTGGTGACCAAGGAGTATTCATCTATAAATAGGAGTGCTTGGTTAAGTGTTTGAACAACCTAATATATCATCAAAAAACCTTATAATCAATCATCAAATTCTCTCAACTCTTGGAGGATTCTCTCCTACCACTCCCCACCATTTCTAGAGGTGTTGGGGAGTTGGTTTGGTCTACATTAGCATGACATATAACTTGATCATTCCTACACCATAAGGTTTGATTATAGTTCACACCAATTAAACACCACATACATCACCAACAATCCTTATTGCCAAACACCCCTAAGTCATATACTCACAACATGAGGTCGATTTCCAGGAAGGTTTATGGATGGATGATTTGTATTTTGGTAGTTTCTTTTGGTTGGAATCACATGGTTGGAATTGTAGCACTCGATGCCTTGACTCTAATGTTTGGTATTGTTTCTATTTAAATTCAATCATATTAATGTCTTTGCTTATGTTTATTATGAGAATTCCTTTGTGTGTTATGTTACATGTTTGATTACAATTATCTCTTTATAATAGTTTGGGAATTATGTATACTTTCGTGTGAATGATTGACTAGTTGGTTAGAGAAAGTGATTGTTCTCATAAGTTTGTTTAAATATAATTCGTGCTCTAAAACTTGTTAATTAAACATTGTTGGATTTAAAGGATGAAAAGATTTCTAATATTGTTTAATTCCAAGAAGTTGGTCGTCAAAATGGATTGGTATTTGATAATTGACAACCATTAAGTATTCAAGTTTTTAAATGAATTCGGAAATATTTAATCACGAGATTGGGTCGAAAGAACTCGTAAGAACTAATGAAACTAATCATCTTTTTCATACATTTGATAACACAAAGAGCTAGCGTAATGGGATGAGATATAGGCCGAAAGGACTCACCCGTGAAACTAGTAGAAACATGGATTTTCTTGATATTACCCATTGACTAGAAGTCCTTGTGAAAATTGATATGTGCCTTCTATGTTTCACCCAAACATGTTCAACATTGCATCACGATTGGTTACTATTCCTAAACAAGTGTTTATGTGCTTACATCATGCTTTTATAATTGCTTTTCTTGTTGGTTTGATCCGTGACAATCATAACCATCAACTTGTTACTTGCTTAAACAATCAAACAACATTTGAGTACAACCAAGTCTCGTGGGACGACCTTGACTTACCAACCCTCTTGCTACACACGGACGAGTATACTTGCTCGTATGTATTCCTAGTTAACCGGTAATTCTTGTATTATAAATTTAAAACCTAGTGCGAACGCATCAAGTTTTTGGCGCCGCTGCCGGGGATTTGGTTTTTGTTCTTAGGTGTTTGTTTGATTGTTTGTTCAACTGTTTGCTTGAAATGTTTGATTGTTTGTTTTAATTGAGTTCTTGATTGAATTGCTTGTCTTATTCATATGACCTGGCACCGTCACCATCAAGTTTTTGGCGCCGCTGCCGGGGACTTGTTTGTTGTGCTCTTTGTTCGTTTGATTGAAATATTGATTGATTTCTTGTTTGCTAGTTTATTCGAATTCTAAATTGCTCTTGCTCATGAATGATTGTTTCTTTGCTCTTGTTTGATTGCTCTTGCTTGCTTGTTTGCTTAATGATATTTGCTTAATTGCTCCCTTGCGTTTTGTTTCAAAAATCTCTTAATTCTCATCTTTTGCTTAATGATCTTGGCATCAAAATCAAGTGTTTTTGGTGTTGGGATTTTTCTTTCATGTCTTCTAAAAATTCTCACTCAAATGATTGCTTTCAAAGTTTGTGCTCGAATTGTTTGCGAAAATAAAAACCCACCATTGTGTTCGTCTTAATTTTCATTTGCTCTTTTGTGTTTAATTTTTTTTTAAGTTTAATAAAAGTTTAAAAGGTTAAACATGTTTGTTTATAAATAATTAGAATAATAAAAAGGTTCATACGAGCCAAGAAAAAAAATGCTTGTTTATAAATAATTAAAAGAAAAAAAATTTAGCAAAGAACCAAAAGCTTGTCAAAACAACAAAGTCCTATTCGTTGTATTCACACCAGATCATGCGAATTGTGCTTTTGGCTTGTTTCATATTAATGTCAAAAAAAAAAAAAAAAAAAAAAAAAAAAAAAAAAAAAAAAAAAAAAAAAATCTGCAAACCGACGGTCCAAAACTCAAACCGCCGGTTCAAAACCTTCTGACCAATCCAAACCGCCGGTCCAAAACTCGAACGACCGGTCCAAACTCTCTGTGAAAACTGAACCCAGTCAAACCGCCGGTCCAAATCTCGACCGAATGGTTCAAAACCTTCTGTGACCCCTCAAAATCCAAACCGCCGGTCCACCACTTGAACCGCCGGTCACTGTTCATTAAAAAAAAAAAAAAAAAAAAGTTTTGTTTATTTATTTTTGCTTACTGTAGCCAAAAAAAATCCGATTCACTGTTCATTAAAAAAAAATTAAAAAGAAAAAAGAAAAAAAAAATTTGTTTATTTATTTTCCGTTACTGTAGCGTAAATAAAAAAAAAAAAATCTTTCTCGTAAAAAAAAAGATATTTTTAAAAATAAAAATTAATAATTAAAATAATAAAAATAAATAAATAAAAAATATTTTTGTTTATTTGTTTTTATTTGCTTATGTTTTAATTAATCTAGTTTTTCTTTAATAAGTTTAAATGTTTTATTCAATTTCTTTCTACTTAAACTTGTGTTTTGCATATTTAAAATCGTGTTAATTTTAGTATGTCATAAATAAATAAGTAATTGTTTTTAATGAATAAAAAAATGTTTTGAACTTTGTGGGTATGTTCACTTGAAACCCTCACAAGACTTAACTCGTCCACTCGGGCCACCGAGGGGTTTAAAAGGCTTGTTGCATACGCTAAATGCAACCGTGATGCCTACGAAAATGAGTTTTAGAATTTTACGTGTTTTTTTTTTTTTTTGTAGTTTAGTTTTTTTTGCAGATTTAATAAGCTCTTGGAGATTGGATGATTGTGGCATTACTTTCTTGATTGGACATGCTTGGTTGGAGGAGAAATCGCGATCGAATTCCATATGATAAGATGTTAATATCGCGATTTCTTAATCCCGTGAAGTTTCGTTTCTCTCGGTCTTTTCTTATCTTAATTTTCCCTACTTTTTCATGCTTTGAAGTTTATTCTTCATATTGAGTATAATGCTTAACTTAAGTGTGGAGGAGGGGGGGGGGATGTAAAATGTGAAAAACGAAACTAGTTTTAAATTTTTATATTTTTGGGCCAATTCTTAAAAATTTGTATACTTGTTTGCCCTTAATTTCTAATGTTTTCACGCATATAGGTTAATATATTAGAATAACTAGATCATCCCACTGGTAAAATCAGTAAATTTTGAAAAATTCGAGATGTGTCCCGATTGACATTGCAATCCATTTTAGGATCGATAACATTTGCTTGCGCAATTATAGCCCATTCTACTAAATATGTGAGGATTTGAGCCTATTCTTATATAGCATATATCTTTTATGCTTGATCTTTTTGCTATGAGTGTGCCGGTGATTTTATTTATTCTAGAACTTGTGCTTGCAAATCATTACCAGACCGCAGTGAGATCACATTCGTGTGATATAAGTGTATTCGTGTGATAAAGAGGCATCCTTAGGAATTAAACTAAATGGCCTTCCATTTTACATCTAATGATATATTAGCTAGCCACATCGGTTAGTTAACCTCCCATATGGACCCATTTGTTAGCGCTCAATTTTAGCGCTAGATACCCCTAGTACACCCTCCGAGCCATTTTTTTTTCTTTTGTTACATCCAGAAAAAAAAAAAAAAAAAAAAAAAAAAAAAAAAAAAAAAAAAAAAAAGGATTTTACACTTTAAACCTTAGCCTACCCCGTGTCAAAGTCTAAATGGTAGGTTGCTAGTTGCTTGGTATGTTGGATTGTTTTTTGATGATTATTAGTTAGCAACACTTTGTCATTTGTGTGTGCCATTCCGACAAAGATGAAGGTGCGCAACTTCTTATTTGTATTTTTGTGGTGTATGCTTATGCGAAGTGTGGGGAGATG
Source organism: Artemisia tridentata subsp. tridentata (assembly GCA_021014915.2). NCBI lineage: Eukaryota > Viridiplantae > Streptophyta > Magnoliopsida > Asterales > Asteraceae > Artemisia > Artemisia tridentata. Next base: position 191,109,163 of record CP139509.1, on the reverse strand, counting down.
TGCTGTATGAAGGAGAAAGGTGTTGGAAAAAAAATGTAAAAAAGAAAAAAAATATGAATAAGTCATCGAAAATATATATATATATATATATATAGAATCCGGTTCCATTGAGAAAGTTTTTAGATTGAGAAGGTTGAGAAGCAATTTGAGCCATAGAAATCAATTAGTTTTAATGCATTGTACAAGTCATTAATTTGAATAAAAAGGGTAAATTAGTAATTGAATCGTTAGATTTAAATATGGAATCAAGAGTCCAACTGTTACGGTTTGTATAAATTCGAACTGATCCTATGATTCTTCATCGATACATCTTTGTTTCTATCTCAATTTTTAAGGACCCATCTTTTTGTGAATCATTCATTTCTTTAATTTTTTACTAGATACCATTAAAATTATTTTTTGGAAAATCCCTTAACCACAGCTAAATAAAATATTTAGTAAAATGTATGATTCAAGTTTTTTTTAATGTAACATTTATTACGTACGCGTTTTGTGTTTTGAATCATAAACATTGTAGCTTTTTTAAAAAGTGAATCTTTAAAAAGCTAGTAATCTTATTTTGAATCATTTGTGAGTCCGTGAATCATTCGAGTTTATGAATCATCATTGAATTAGTGAATCAAAAAGGAAATTGTTAGTGTCTTGCATGTTTCGAATAATATTCGGATTCGTGAATCAAATGTGAGTTATTAATTTGTTTTTCTGGAATCGCTCCTCCACCGAAAAGAAAAACGTTGGACAATATTAATTAATATAATTTTGAATCAATAATAAACTATATATATAATATAAAAAGGTTATTTATCATATAAACCATTTCATACTAAATACGTAATAAAAAGGTTGGAGAAATGCTATTGTATAAAATATTCCTTGAGATGGAGTTAAAGGTGATGAACACGGAGATATAACCGAATATAAAAATGAATCAATTAATTAAATTAGAGTGTATATTAAAGGAGGAGAAGCAAAACGCACGGTATAGGTTAGTGAAAAGAAAATATAAAATTATTAATACCTATCTTGCCCTTGTATTAATTTAAAGAGATGAATGATCAAGATTACTTCTCAATCTTCTCAATCCAAAACTCTTCTCAATCGATCCGGATTTTATATATATATATATATATATATATATATATATATATATATATATATATATATATATATATATATATATATATATATATGTGATGACAATTATAGCCAATGTGCTATATTACTATTATGAAGATAAAGGAAGATGAAGTATGTTTGAGATATCGATTAGCCAATGTGCTAAGACGTGATATACATATATATTTGGTGATCGATATGTGAAGAGGAGAAGATTGTAACTATAATCATTTACGGGTTTGTGGTTTGTTCGCACCTAGCAACATGGGACTTAGATTTGACTTTATTTTTATTTTAAAACCAATTTCATAAATACTCCCATGCCTTATCCATACCCTTTTGGCTTTGTGAAACTATCAAGTGTATTGACATGTAGTGACCATCCGATTTCTAAAGGAATTAGATAGCGTTGTTAGCGATCTAAGGTTATCCTTAGTGACCATCCGTTATTTGGTAATGCAAGAATTCGTTATTAGCGAGCTATTATGTTTTGCATAAGATAGTTGCACATAAGTCTAATATAACCCTTGAAGCCTTAAACCCGAATAAAAGTCCTCTTTAGATGTTTACACTTGGTGCTTACGCCACGTCGGTGGAGTTTTGTTTCTTGTACAAGCCTATGGTAATAAATGGATCATGACTGAGCAATATGAGTGTGATTTTCTTATATACTTATAACACCCCCATTTCAGGAACGCAGCGGAATACAACATGGGGTGCTATATATTAGTTGCATTGTACAAATATAGTAAACAACTTTAAAACAAAGTCGTTTTTGAAATTCACATTCGATAATTTACCAGAGTCAATGAGGTCCCAAAATTTTTTAACATAGTCAAAAGATACATAAGTTTTTTAAGTTTAGAACATTATCGAATGAAAACTTTTATTTAAACATGAGCCATCATAAAGATATCCATTCCTTGCGTCGCCCATCCAAGCCGAAAGTCACTTACGGACCTGAGATAAAACATGCTAAAAAGTCAACATAAAGTTGAGTGAATCCAGAGAGTTTAATAAGTAATAAGTTGAATACAAGTATTATTCATCGGGCGATAAGTAATGCATATACAAGTCGTATAATATGATTATAGTATCAAGCTCATGACCCCGAACCTTGACGTAATTTAATATGCCCTAAGGAGGTAAGTTTGCCAATTTACCTAAAATCTCTCAATATTATGCTACCCGTTGAGCATGAGCGCGACTCATCCAGACAGGCTTGTCAAACCAAATATGCATATTCATAATATTAGCGTTTCCCACGGAATTAACGGTTCATGATGTTAGGGACTTTTAATGGCAAAAGCTACTCAAAAACTATAATCATGTAATCGGGTCCAGCATACCAAAAACTATTTGTATTCAGTTTTAAAAATTAGCATGTATCCCCCTCGCGAGGTTTATAAAACATTAAAATGAGTAAAGGCGAGGCTATGGACTCACCGTGAATAAAGGAAGTAGTACGAAACAAGCAAGTGAAGAAAATAGCCGCGAAGCTCTACAAGGAACCTAAATAGATATACGCTTTTTTTTTTTTTTTTTTTTTTTTTTTTTTTTTTTTTTTGGAACAACAAATTTTATAAAACCAACTAGCAAGGAGCTAGAGTTAAACTACAACAAGATATGGGTTTTTAAGCCAATCATTCCACTTGAACGAGGCTTTACGTCTAAACTTACACCAATTAAAAGAAAACGAAACAATATTATCAAAAAACGCCGCCTGTCTTGGAGACTCCTTCTCGAATAGGAGTTTGTTGCGGAAATCCCATATCGACCACCACAAGCCGTAAAAGATGCCTTCAAATACAGATTTGAGCTTGGCCTGAATTCGAAGCGACACCATCCATGTACTCCATTCCTCGTAAGTATTAACATCAACATAATCCACGTTCCACCAGGAAGAAAGTTTTCGAGCAATCAACCTAACCAATCTACATTGGAAAAATAAATGACTAGTAGTCTCCACCCCACCATTACAAATAGGACAAGCAATAGAATCAATCTCTATGCCACGGCGAGAAATATTATATCTCGTAGGCAAAGCATCAATTTTGATTTTCCAAGCAATAATATTCACCTTGATTGGCACGGATTTAACCCACCTGGTTGGCGAAGTAACACCCTGGAACCTTTTTCCATCTATAATCTTTCGGATAGAAGCCACCGAGAACTCCCCTGAATTTTCCAACGACCATACATATCTATCAACACTAGGAGTAAGAGTAACCGTACTAATTAACTCATACAAGTCACCAAGCTGCGTTTCTTCAACACCACTTCTCACTTTCCGACGAAAAGAATTTTCTAAATTGGACTCGCTCAACTTCACGCTAACTGTGGATTTTCTCAACAAATCTAACGCATACAAACGTGGAAATAAGTCTTTAAGAACCCCACCTTCACACCATTTATCTTCCCAAAACAGCGTATTATCACCATTCCCTAATTTAAGCCGAATATATTCGAAGAAGTTAACCCCCTGATTCTGCAATTGCTTCACTTCCTGAACAATATTTGTCCAACAAGTCCGAATTCCAGCCTTCGACTCCTGTCCCAATCTACCATCAGAACCATGGATTGCCTTTATAACTCTTGTCCATAGAGATGTTTTATGAGCATAGAACCGCCATACCCATTTAAACATTAAACCTCTATTAAGCGCATATAAGCTGGAAACTCCTAAACCCCCCTTTTCTTTCCCGGTTAACACCTTACTCCACTTCACCCACGATGCTTTTTTGCTTCTAGTATCATGCCCATTAAAGAAATGACTTCGAATAGATTCAAGTTTTTTAAGCACACTCGTAGGGACCTTAAATATAGACATATGGAAAATAGGCATCGACCCTAATACCGATTTAATAAGAGTGAATCTACCTCCGATAGATAGCGTTTTCATCTTCCATCTCGAAAGGCGAGACGTCACCTTATCGACTACCTCTTTCCAAGCATGTACCCTCGACATATTCGCACCAACTTTCGTACCTAAATAAGAGAAAGGAGTGTTGAGAATTAAGCACCCAAGTTTAGATGCCGCATTTTTGATCTTCCCATCTTCAACATGAATTCCCAGGATTTTGCTCTTACACATATTTATCCGAAGACCCGAAGCACGGTGAAAACATTCCAACACATGAACAAGAGTGTCAATATTCGTTTCACTCCATTGACCAAGAAACATCGCGTCATCCGCATAGAACAAGTGGGAAAGATTTACCATGGAATTAAGGCTAATTCCAGTAAACAATCCCGAATCCACTACACGCTGAAACGATAAATGTAAGCTCTCCATTATAAGAATAAATAAGAACGGAGATAACGGATCACCTTGCTTAAGACCTCTAAAGAACTGAAATTCCTTCGTAGGACTTCCGTTAATAAGAATGGATCCTCTAGACGATTTGAGACAACTTTGAATCCACAGACGCCATTTATTTCCAAAACCGAATTTATATAAAACATCATCCAAAAAATCCCATCGAACCGAGTCATAAGCTTTTTCAAAGTCGACTTTGAAAATAAGAACTTGTTTTTTCTTCATTCGACACCATTGCATTACCTCATTTAGAATAAACGGCCCATCTAAAATTTGTCTCCCCGCGATGAAGGCCGATTGAACCTCATTAACAATATCTCCTAGCACATTCACGAGCCGATTAGTCAAAATTTTAGCTATAATTTTATATATGCTCCCAATCAAACTAATAGGACGAAAATCCTTAACCATGTTAGCATCAGGAATTTTCGGGATCAAAGCAATAAAAATCGAATTACATCCATTTGGAATATCACCATGCGTGAAAAAATGTTTAACAGCCTCAAACACGTCACATTCAATAGTCGACCAAAAGTGGCGATAGAAACCAAAAGTGAAACCATCCGGGCCGGGAGATTTATCCATACCACAATCCCAAACCGCCTTTTTAACCTCTTCTTTAGACACCATACACTCCAAATCTTCTCGTTGATCAATTGATAAAACATTCGGAAAACTCATGTCAATACGCGCACGTTGATTCGAAGGTTTCTCGAATCTATTTTTGAAGTGATGAAAAAATTCTTGTTTCACAGTGTCCGGATTATCAGTCCACGTTCCATTTTTCATAATACCCCGAGTATTCAATTGACTACGCTTCTTGTTTAGCATACCATGAAAAAACTTGACATTCTCATCTCCCTCAACGTACCATTTGATTTTGGCCTTTTGGACGACTTCCGAAGCTTGAGCATTAACCACATGTCGTAGCTTATTAAGCACCTCCAATCTTTTATTAACTATCTCGACCGAACCATTACCTTTATCAATCTCCTCATCCATAAACCTCAAGTCCTCCTTGAGTTTAACAGCAGCTCCTTTTTTATTATTCTTGTATACAGTATACCATCTTCTAATATTCGATTTTAGAAACTTCAATTTATATAAAAACTTACGAATAGCATTATTATCATCTTCGGGAGCTTCATTCCAAGAATCAATAACGAATTTGTCAAAGCCATCCGCTTCCAACCAATAATGGTAAAACCGAAATGGTATCGGACCATAATCATATAAAGTTTCGCGAAGTAAAATTGGACAATGATCCGAGAGGTATCGATCCAACGTGATAGCACTGATATTAGGACATGTATTCAACAGATTTTCGGAAACAAGGAACCTGTCCAATTTACTCATTTTAGTGGCGGATTTATGACACCAAGTATACACACTTCCACCTAGATGAACCTCTTCTAATCCCGCATTAGTAATGAAAGAATTGAACGCATCCGCACCATGAACATTAAAAATAGAACCAAATCTATCCGACCTATATCTAACCTCATTAAAATCACCCATCATTACAACCTCACCATCCCATTGATTAGTCACGTGAGTCAAATAATCCCATAACATCCGCTTATCCCTAGCATCATGTGGCGCATAAACCACCACAATTAAAAGATCAGTCCCTGACCTTAACCACACACCTCGAATAATGACAAAATAATCCGATACAGTAGAACTTTTCTTCCGGAAAGAATTTGGATCCCAAATACATAAGATCCCTCCTGAGTTACCGATAGAGTCACTATGAACATAATCAAAATTTAAATTGCCCCAACATAATCTCACACTAAGCAAATCAATATTCTCCATCTTTGTTTCTTGCAACCCCAAAAAATTCACTTTATTCTTTATACACAACTCTTTTACCCAATCTTTTTTTGCCTTTTGGGCAAGGCCTTGAACATTCAACGACAGAAAATTCATCGATGTACCCCGGACACTCCTTGAGATTCAATGATCTCTGTAATGTTATTCACACATCCTTCCATATTATACCCCATAGCTTGCCCCACCTTTACAATTTCCTCCATAACATTTAACATAGATCCCCCCTACGCGGCATCTCAGATTCCTTAAACCGTCCAGAACAAAGAGATTCTGAGAATTTGTTAGATATACCATCATCCTGATTCATATTCAAGTGATCCTCACGAAAAGCTTCATCATTGACATTCTGATTTCGAATATTATTTGTACCAACCTCATTCGGTTCCACCTCAGGAGTGAATCCGGGGGGATATTTAAAACTTTGGTCATCGCTATTTATCTTTTGTGGCGCATCTTTTTTATCCTTATTTAGTAATGGATAAAGCCCAAAAGGGTCCTCCGACTGCTTCTCCTTTTGTCCATCAGCTTCGTCAAACACAGTTTCATGAACCTCCTCCACTTCACTATCTTCCCCACCGTTGTTCATATCATGATCATTGAATATACCATCATTGTTACTCTGTTGCGATTTATCCTCATCATCCTCTTCATCTTCCAAAAAATCAGGAATCCATCCAGGAACTTCTTTAGCTCGAACCCAATGAACTTTACCACGGAAAACAATTTTAAAATTCTCAAAGATGTTCGAGCATACCTTAGTTTGAATGCATAACCTTTTAGAATGATAACTCATCTCAACATGATCGTCAACATCAAGTAAATCTCCCCACTTTGCAGCGATCCTTTTGAATGTAGAACCCGACCAAAATTTGAATGGAATTCCTTCAACTTCCACCCAAACAATTCTACCCTCAGTAGTAAATTCATTAGAAGCCTGACGCAGTACCGAAAACCAGGACCCCGCACCAACATTTTCCTGAAATAACTCATTGGCCTTTGTAGATTCGAATTCGATTAAAACCCATAATTCTCCCATATACCGAATGCATAAGTTATCAAAGCCTTCATTGCATAATGCCTTCTTGAGGTTTGATAAGGACGCAAATTCTTTTACCCTACCCATTAAAGAGTTGGACAAATCTTTCGAGTTCAAACATTCATCATCTAAAACAATAGCAGGAATGGACTCCGTCTCTTCCACCAAATTAATGCCTTTCACCACATGCACAAACGATTTACTAGGATCAGTAGTGCCAATCACCTTACGAGGACCAGTGTTACTATTCTTCGGAACCTCATTCTCCTTCTTATTCGCTTCACTATACCCATTTCTATAAGTTCTATTAAATCTTGCAATATTAGCATGTAGTTTGAAACGATCCACCCATATCGTACATAAGTTGTTAACCAATCGCTCCACATTAAACACATTAATAAAACGAACAAAACCAAATCGCTTACCAACTTTCGATCTCTTCAATGGGATAAAAGAATCAACAACGTGACCATACTGTTTACATGAATGGAACAGGTCTTTAGCGGTATACGAATCCGGAAAATTCGTGACGTATATCGACGTAGAGATCCTGGCTACGTCATCTTCCTTAGATCTCCTTTTCCTATGAGAAACCTCTTGCCAATCCGAGTCACCCAGTGAAAATATTGAAAATTAGGGTTTGAAAAAATAAGGGTTTTCCTATTGAGAAAATTAGGGTTTAGATTTGAGAAAATTACCTAACGAAACAATGTTCTATCTATGATGTACCACTTTTGTTGTCCCGCCTCTGGTGTCCCACCACAAGGATGTCCCACCTATGACGTCCCAACTTTAGTGTCTCATCTATGATATACCATTCGAATCGTCATGGATCTGAATCAAAATAAAGTTTTGGATTGAAGGGAGCTCAAGGGATATTTATAGCCATTGTGTAGATCTGGTGTGTTGTGGTGGATGATGTTGGAATTTAGTTATATAAGTTATGATCATATTTATGCTTGGTACATAATTTTTTTTTTGATAAGTCTAAATAAGTCTAAGGGTCCAATTTTTATAAAATGTAAACATTTTTTTACTTTTTATACTAATGCTGATGGAAATTTTAATAACTTGTTTACTTCCAAAAATTCGTTACTTGCAAACCGTAAGTCAAAAAATTAAGTTCTTTATACCTACGGAAAGGTATTGATCTGTACTAACAAGTTTTGTGGGTCCCACTTGGTCAAAAATTACATAACAGTAGCTAGATTATCTATTTGTCCATACTTTTTTGTCCCGCAGTTTTCAAATTTACAACAGTCCCACTAAAAATACAATATCTTGAGTTCCTCAAGTCCAATTAATTCCCCGTTTTCGTCCACGTTTAAGTTAAGATGTTATCTACAACTTTTATTCTTTGAGTAACAGTGGGTTATTCACAAAAAAAAATGAATTTTGCACGTTTCAAATCTGTTACTCAGGTTGTGACATGTTTTACGAAAACATTTCTAATTTAATCATCGTAATGAGTTATTCAATGAAATTCCCGTCAAAACGACCGCAAGACATAGTTCTAAAACCTCATATTTTTAGTTTATGTCCAATGTTTACTGATTAGTACAGTTTATTCCATCTTTTCCATTGATTCAGAATCACAGTTTGCAGGTCTAGTCCTTTAGGGTTTTTATTGTGTTTTAAACCATGTACCAAGCCTATCAAAGCATAATAACTTATATAATGTTCAAATACACCAAGATATATAATTTTTACAGTAGTGAAATGATAAAAATAAATAAAGTTAGTGAGGAGTTTCTTACAAAAGAGATGAACAAGATTGATGACAAAAAGAAAGGACTAGTGGTTTTCAAACAACACCACCAATGAGAAATCTTTGAGAGCACCAAAAGAAGAGCTTTTAGGGGATCAAGGAGGACTCCAATCTACAGCCACAATATCATTTTGTGAGCCAAAATTATAGTAGAAAGAAAGATCTTGAAGAAAGATAAATAGAGATCAAGATTTAAGTTACAATACTTGTACCTTTTCTCTAATTCATGATCACTAAATTTTCTTGTCACCAACACTTCTTTGGAAGATCTTGAGAGTCACACTCTTGAGTACTTGAAAACTTGAGATTATTCACCAACAAAACTCTTGAAAGTGAATACCTACAAGAAGCAAAAGATCAAGGATTGAGTTAGCATCAATAGACCACCATTCTTTGTACAAAATTTTCAATAGAAAATCAAAATACAATGGTCCTTGTGTGCTTGATGATCCACGGCAAGGAGAGGGAGAGAGTGCAGAATTTTGAGCTTATTTGCTTGTAATAGTGATAGTGGATGATAGATATGAGAGTTTGAAGGCTTAAGGAGAGATTAGATCAACACTTGTCTCAAATTTTTGACAAGTGTTGAGTATAATAGATAGTGGGCGTTACATACAAAGGGGAGGAAGATTATAGTGCAGATTTTTATCATTTGTTATAGTGTAGAGCGTATTGTGTAGTGTAGGTTGCTCCCGGTACTCAAACGTAGGGTTTTTAAGACACGTAACGCAATACCGGGTAACGTAAAAATATAAAAACTTCCAAAAATATTAAAATTTGTTTTCATAACATATTTTGTAAATTAGATGAGTGGTGAGATCAATGGAAGATTTAAATATGGTTAGAACATAAAAATGAGGGTTTAGAACGCGTAAGACGTAAAAGGTGCAAGGTTAACTTAAAAATGGAAAAAGTGAGAAGTGACTTTTAAAATAGGATAATCATGACATGAATTTACGAAAGGTTACAGTACCTACCCCTTAAGAGAGCGTCGTCCCGGCGCTCAATTTGCTTTATCCCCCGAAGGTTTACTTGCGAAAAGATGAGGATACTTGCTCTTGATTTGATCTTCGCGTTCCTATGTGAATTCAGGTCCTCGCCGGGTATTCCAACAAACTTTGACAATGGGGATGCGGCTTTGCTTGATTTCTTTACTTCATGATCCACGATCTCAATCGGTTCTTCGATGAAGTGTAGCTTGTCATCGATTCGAAGTTCCTTTAATGGAATGACGAGACTTTCGTCTGACAAACACTTCTTAAGATTTGAAACGTGAAAGGTGTTATGAATGCCCTGAAGTTCTTCCGGCAGCTCTAACTTGTATGCAACTAGACCAACCCTAGCTAGGATCTTGAATGGTCCAATATATCGTGGACTTAGTTTTCCACGTTTACCGAAATGAACTACACCCTTCCATGGCGAGACCTTGAGCATAACTCTATCGCCAACATTAAACTCCAAAGGTCTACGTCTACCATCTGCATAGCTTTTCTGGCGACTACGAGCAGTTAGTAAACGGTCTTTGATTTTGAATATCTTTTCCGTTGTTTCACGAATTATCTCTGGACCCGTGAGTTGGCTATCCCCAACTTCGTTCCAGAAAACCGGTGATCTGCATCTTCGTCCGTAAAGAGCTTCAAATGGTGCAATCTTAATGCTTGAGTGATAACTGTTGTTATAGGAGAATTTGGCTAATGGAAAATGTCGATCCCAACTACTCCCAAAGTCGATCACACACGCCCGCAACATATCTTCCAAAGTTTGTATCGTTCTTTCACTCTGACCATCCGTCTGTGGGTGGTACGCCGTACTCATATCTAGCTTTGTATCCAAGGCATCCTGGAGTGACTTCCAAAATCTTGATGTAAACCGGCTATCTCTGTCAGATATGATTGATATAGGTATACCATGCCTACAGACAATTTCCTTTAAGTACAGTTGAGCGAGCTTTTCCATGCTGTAAGTCTCCTTTATTGGTAGGAAATGAGCAGATTTTGTCAAACAATCCACAATGACCCAAATCGCATCATAACCACTTGAAGTTCTAGGGAGCTTAATAATGAAATCCATGGTGATTCTCTCCCATTTCCAAACTGGAATCTCGGGTTGTTGAAGGAATCCGGCCGGCTTTTGGTGTTCCGCCTTAACTTTTGCACACGTCAAACATTTGCCAACATAGGTAGCGATCTCAGCCTTCATGTTCGGCCACCAGTACAACTGTTTCAAATCATGGTACATTTTATCTGACCCCGGATGGATAGAGTATTTGGATTTATGAGACTCGTGCATGATCAAGTCTCTCATACCTCCAAACAGTGGTAACCAAACACGTCTATTAAACAATCGGGTTCCGTCAGAACGAGTTTCGAATATGGGTTTTATTCCTCTTCCCAGATTTTCAGCCTTCACATTTTCTTCTTTTATTGCTTCCGCTTGAGCTTCAAGAATCTGCTCGGGTAACTTGGGAAGGACCGTCATTACCAGTGATCTTACACGTAATGGTTTTTGCCCTTTCCTTTCTACTTAAAGCATCAGCCACTACGTCCGCCTTCCCCGGGTGATAACGGATGTCGCAATCATAATCACTCAGGAGTTCAATCCATCTTCGTTGCCTCATGTTGAGCTCTTTTTGATCTAGAATGTATTGGAGACTCTTGTGATCAGTATACACAGTACACTTTGTACCATACAAGTAGTGCCTCCATAGCCTAAGAGCAAAAACCACAGCACCCAATTCTAGATCGTGGGTAGTATAGTTTTCTTCATGAGTCTTCAATTGTCGTGAAGCATATGCTATGACCTTTTGTCGTTGCATCAGTACAGCTCCATAACCTTTGATCGACGCGTCACAATAAACCACAAAATCTTCCGTCCCATCTGGCAATGCTAATATTGGCGCACTACAAAGCTTCTGTTTTAGTATTTGAAAGGCTTCTTCTTCGTCTTCACTCCACTTATACTTCTTATTTTTCTGAGTCAACTTGGTAAGAGGTTTGGCTATTATAGAAAACCCTTCGATGAATCTTCGGTAATAGCCAGCAAGTCCTAAGAATTGCCTCACTTCTGTTGGTGTCGTCGGCGGAGACCAGTTCTTAATAGCCTCAATCTTTGCAGGATCTACATGAACACCACTGCTATTGATTACATGACCGAGAAATTGTACGGATTCCAGCCAAAAATCACATTTCGAGAACTTGGCATACAATTGCTCTTCCTTGAGTAACTCCAAGATAATCTTCAAGTGTTTCACATGTTCTTTCTTATTCTTGGAGTAAATCAAAATGTCATCAATAAACACGATCACAAACTTGTCGAGGTACGGTTTGCACACACGATTCATCAAGTCCATAAATACTGCAGGTGCATTGGTCAACCCAAACGGCATCACTTTGAACTCGTAGTGACCATACCGAGTTCTAAACGCAGTAATTGGAGTGTCTTCTTCCCGAATACGGAGTTGGTGATAACCTGATCGTAGGTCGATTTTGGAATACACGCTTGAGCCTTGAAGTTGATCAAATAGATCATCAATTCTCGGAAGCGGATAATGATTCTTGACCGTTAATTTGTTAAGCTCACGGTAATCGATACACATTCGAAAGGATCCGTCCTTCTTTTTCACAAATAGCACCGGAGCTCCCCAAGGTGACGAGCTTGGTCGAATGAACCCTTTTTCATACAATTCTTGTAATTGTTCCGATAGCTCCTTCATTTCTGATGGTGCCAGTCAATAAGGTGCACGTGTCACTGGTGCAGCACCGGGCACTAAATCAATTCGGAACTCTACTTGTCGAGGTGGTGGAAGTCCCGGAAGATCATCAGGAAATACTTCAGGAAAATCCTGAACAACAGGTACATCTTCTAGTCGTTTTTCAACTGACTCTTTCACTGTCACTTGTGCTAGAAACATCTGGCACCCTTGCTCAATGTACCTTTGAGCCTTGATACGAGTTATGATTTTTAATTGGGACCCATCTCTATCACCTCTGATTAGTAGTGTTTTGTTGATGTGTTGGCTGTTTATGGGGAGACCCCACCACCCGAAGCACGTGGATCCCCTCGTGACTCTTAGTAGTCTATGTATTTTTATTTCTTTCGTTGTATTTCGTTGTTGTTCTTCATTTTGTAATTGCTAAACAGAATGTATCAGTTAGTAGAACTATTATCGTTAAGTATGATGACTTTTTCAAATTTTGTAATACGATCGAACCATGTATTAATCTTTTGTATGTAATGATGAAGTTGTCATTTCTTAAACTCCACTTTATATTGTTATAATCTCTTTTATATTCGGTTTACTCGTACATGATTATATCTATGTCATTGTATGATTACTCATCAAAATTTTCTTGTGTTGTGATAGAATCATGCCACCAAAGAGAATGTCCGACGCAGCTATCCGAAAGTTAGTTGCTGATAGCGTGGCCGCGGCTTTAGCCGAGGATCGCGCTATAAGGCTAATAGGCTGCTGGCGGCGTGCTGAGCGATGGGGCTGCTGGCGGCGGTGCTGGAGCCGATGGGGCTGCTAGCGGCGGTGCTGGAGCCGACGGGGCTGCTGGCGGTGGTGCTGGAACCGCTGGGGCTGCTGTTAACACTGTAGCACGTGGTTGTACCTTCAAGCAATTCTTGGGTTGTGAGCCCACTAAGTTCAAGGGAACTGAAGGGGCGGTTGCATTGATACATTGGTTTGAAAGTTGTGAGACTGCGTTCATGCTTAGTAACTGCTCAGAGGAATGTAAAGTCAAGTACGCAGCAGGCACTCTACAAGAACATGCCAAATCATGGTGGAACGCTTATGCTAAACCCATTGGAATGGAAGCAGCCTATGCAATCACGTGGACCGATCTCAAGAAAAAGATGACTGAAAAGTTCTGTCCTCGGAGTGAAATAAGAAGACTTGTGACATAATTCTACTATCTAACGGTCAAAGGCTATGATATTGAAACTTACATCAGAAGGTTCCAAGAGCTAGAAGTTTTGTGTCCAAGTGTGCTACCTGAATTTGAAAGGAAATTAGAAGCTTTTCTTAAGGGTTTTCCCCGAAGCATTAAGGGGAACGTGACAGCCGCAAATCCTAACACTCTGGATGAAGCCATTCGTGTTACTCAGAAACTTATGGCACAAGTAGTGGAGGATGAGACGGCTCACAATGCTAACAACAACAACCAAAACAAGAGAAGGTGGAATGATGAGAAGAGGAGAAACGACAACAACACCCAAGGCCGCAACAATGATCATCATCAGCAGCAGAACAGAAGGCGAGTGAATATGAGGGCGATGACTGAAGCCCTACCAATCTATAACACCCCCATTTCAGGAACGCAGCGGAATGCAACATGGGGTGCTATATATTAGTCGCATTGTACAAATATAGTAAACAACTTTAAAACAAAGTCGTTTTTTAAATTCACATTTGATAATTTACCAGAGTCAATGAGGTCCCAAAAGTTTTTAACTTAGTCAAAAGATACATAAGTTTTTGAAGTTTAGAACATTATCGAATGAAAACTTTTATTTAAACATGAGCCATCATATAGATATCCATTCCTTGCGTCGCCCATCCAAGCCAAAAGTCACTTACGGACCTGAGATAAAACAAGCTAAAAAGTTAACATAAAGTTGAGTGAATCCATAGAGTTTAATAAGTAATAAGTTGAATACAAGTATTATTCATCGGGCGACAAGTAATGCATATACAAGTCGTATAATATGATTATAGTATCAAGCTCATGACCCCGAACCTTGACGTAATTTAATATGCCCTAAGGAGGTAAGTTTGCCAATTTACCTAAAATCTCTCAATATTATGCTACCCGTTGAGCATGAGCGCGACTCATCCGGACAGGCTTGTCAAACCAAATATGCATATTCATAATATTAGCGTTTCCCACGAAATTAACGGTTCATGATGTTAGGGACTTTTAATGGCAAAAGTTACTCAAAAACTATAATCATGTAATCGGGTCCAGCATACCAAAAACTACTTGTATTCAGTTTTAAAAATTAGCATGTATCCCCCTCGCGAGGTTTATAAAACATTAAAATGAGTAAAGGCGAGGCTATGGACTCACCGTGAATAAAGGAAGTAGTACGAAACAAGCAAGTGAAGAAAATAGTCGCGAAGCTCTACAAGGAACCTAAATAGATATACGCTTGTCTTAGGTTTTTAAAATAAACATTGATGCAATTTAGTTATATAAGTTATGATCTTATTTATGCTTGGTACATAATTTTTTTTTATAAGTCTAAATAAGTCTAAGGGTCCAATTTTTATAAAATGTAAACATTTTTATACTTTTTATACTAATGCTGATGGAAATTTTAATAACTTGTTTACTTTCAAAAATCCGTTACTTGCAAACCGTAAGTCAAAAAATTAAGTTCTTTATACCTACGGAAAGGTATTGATCTGTACTAAAAAGTTTTGTGGGTCCCACTTGGTCAAAAATTACATAACAGTAGCTAGATGATCTATTTGTCCATACTATTCTGTCCCGCAGTTTTCAAATTTACAACAGTCCCACTAAAAATACAATATCTTGAGTTCCCCAAGTCCAATTAATTCCCCGTTTTGGACCACGTTTAAGTTAAGATGTTATCTAAAAATTTTATTCTTTGAGTAACAGTGGGTTATTCACAAAAAAAATGACTTTTGCACGTTTCAAATCTGTTACTCAGGTTGTGACATGTTTTACGAAAACATTTCTAATTTAATCATCGTAATGAGTTATTCAATGAAATTGGCGTCAAAACGACCAGAAAGAAATAGGTCTAAAACCTCATATTTTTAGTTTATGTCCAATGTTTACTGATTAGTACAATTTATTCCATCTTTTCCGTTGATTCAGAATCACAGTTTGCAGGTCTAGTCCTTTAGGGTTTTTATTGTGTTTTAAACCATGTACCAAGCCTATCTAAGCATAATAACTTATATAATGTTCAAATACACCAAGATATATAATTTTTACAGTAGTGAAATGATAAAAATAAATAAAGTTAGTGAGGAGTTTCTTACAAAAGAGATGAACAAGATTGATGACAAAAAGAAAGGACTAGTGGTTTTCAAACAACACCACCAATGAGAAATCTTTGAGAGCACCAAAAGAAGAGCTTTTAGGGGATCAAGGAGGACTCCAATCTACAGCCACAATATCATTTTGTGAGCCAAAAATATAGTAGAAAGAAAGATCTTGAAGAAAGATAAATAGAGATCAAGATTTAAGTTACAATACTTGTACCTTTTCTCTAATTCATGATCACTAAATTTTCTTGTCACCAACACTTCTTTGGAAGATCTTGAGAGTCACACTCTTGAGTACTTGAAAACTTGAGATTATTCACCAACAAAACTCTTGAAAGTGAATACCTACAAGAAGCAAAAGATCAAGGATTGAGTTAGCATCAATAGACCACCATTCTTTGTACAAAATTTTCAATAGAAAATCAAAATACAATGGTCCTTGTGTGCTTGATGATCCACGGCAAGGAGAGGGAGAGAGTGCAGAATTTTGAGCTTATTTGCATGTAATAGTGATAGTGGATGATAGATATGAGAGTTTGAAGGCTTAAGGAGAGATTAGATCAACACTTGTCTCAAATTTTTTACAAGTGTTGAGTATAATAGATAGTGGGCGTTACATACAAAGGGGAGGAAGATTATAGTGCAGATTTTTATCATTTGTTATAGTGTAGAGCGTATTGTGTAGTGTAGGTTGCTCCCGGTACTCAAACGTAGGGTTTTTACGACACGTAACGCAATACCGGGTAACGTGAAAATATAAAAACTTCCAAAAATATTAAAATTTGTTTTCATAACATATTTTGTAAATTAGATGAGTGGTGAGATCAATGGAAGATTTAAATATGGTTAGAAAATAAAAATGAGGGTTTAGAACGCGTAAGACGTAAAAGGTGCAAGGTTTACGTAAAAATGGAAAAAGTGAGAAGTGACTTTTAAAATAGGATAATAATGACATGAATTTACGAAAGGTTACAGTACCTACCCCTTAAGAGAGCGTCGTCCCGGCGCTCAATTTGCTTTATCCCCCGAAGGTTTACTTGCGAAAAGATGAGGATACTTGCTCTTGATTTGATCTTCGCGTTCCCATGTGAATTCAGGTCCTCGTCGGGTATTCCAACGAACTTTGACAATGGGGATGCGGCTTTGCTTGAGTTTCTTTACTTCATGATCCACGATCTCAATCGGTTCTTCGATGAAGTGTAGCTTGTCATCGATTCGAAGTTCCTTTAATGGAATGACGAGACTTTCGTCTGACAAACACTTCTTAAGATTTGAAACGTGAAAGGTGTTATGAATGCCCTGAAGTTCTTCCGGTAGCTCTAACTTGTATGCAACTAGACCAACCCTAGCTAGGATCTTGAATGGTCCAATATATCGTGGACTTAGTTTTCCACGTTTACCGAAACGAACTACACCCTTCCATGGCGAGACCTTGAGCATAACTCTATCGCCAACATTAAACTCAAAAGGTCTATGTCTACCATCTGTATAGCTTTTCTGGCGACTACGAGCAGTTAGTAAACGGTCTTTGATTTTGAATATCTTTTCCGTTGTTTCACGAATTATCTCTGGACCCGTGAGTTGGCTATCCCCAACTTCGTTCCAGAAAACCGGTGATCTGCATCTTCGTCCGTAAAGAGCTTCAAATGGTGCAATCTTAATGCTTGAGTGATAACTGTTGTTATAGGAGAATTCGGCTAATGGCAAATGTCGATCCCAACTACTCCCAAAGTCGATCACACACGCCCGCAACATATCTTCCAAAGTTTGTATCGTTCTTTCACTCTGACCATCCGTCTATGGGTGGTACGCCGTACTCATATCTAGCTTTGTATCCAAGGCATCCTGGAGTGACTTCCAAAATCTTGATGTAAACCGGCTATCTCTATCAGATATGATTGATATAGGTATACCATGCCTACAAACAATTTCCTTTAAGTACAGTTGAGCGAACTTTTCCATGCTGTAAGTCTCCTTTATTGGTAGGAAATGAGCAGATTTTGTCAAACGATCCACAATGACCCAAATCGCATCATAACCACTTGAAGTTCTAGGGAGCTTAGTAATGAAATCCATGGTGATTCTCTCCCATTTCCAAACTGGAATCTCGGGTTGTTGAAGGAATCCGGCCGACTTTTGGTGTTCTGCCTTAACTTTTGCACACGTCAAACATTTGCCAACATAGGTAGCGATCTCAGCCTTCATGTTCGGCCACCAGTACAACTGTTTCAAATCATGGTACATTTTATCTGACCCCGGATGGATAGAGTATTTGGATTTATGAGACTCGTGCATGATCAAGTCTCTCAAACCTCCAAACAGTGGTAACCAAACACGTCTATTAAACAATCGGGTTCCGTCAGAACGAGTTTCGAATATGGGTTTTATTCCTCTTCCCAGATTTTCAGCCTTCACATTTTCTTCTTTTATTGCTTCCGCTTGAGCTTCAAGAATCTGCTCGGGTAACTTGGGAAGGACCGTCATTACCAGTGATCTTACACGTAATGGTTTTGCCCTTTCCTTTCTGCTTAAAGCATCAGCCACTACGTTCGCCTTCCCCGGGTGATAACGGATGTCGCAATCATAATCACTCAGGAGTTCAATCCATCTTCGTTGCCTCATGTTGAGCTCTTTTTGGTCTAGAATGTATTGGAGACTCTTGTGATCAGTATACACAGTACACTTTGTACCATACAAGTAGTGCCTCCATAGCCTAAGAGCAAAAACCACAGCACCCAATTCTAGATCGTGGGTAGTATAGTTTTCTTCATGAGTCTTCAATTGTCGTGAAGCATATGCTATGACCTTTTGTCGTTGCATCAGTACAGCTCCATAACCTTTGATTGACGCGTCACAATAAACCACAAAATCTTCCGTCCCATCTGGCAATGCTAATATTGGCGCACTACAAAGCTTCTGTTTTAGTATTTGAAAGGCTTCTTCTTCGTCTTCACCCCACTCATACTTCTTATTTTTCTGAGTCAACTTGGTAAGAGGTTTGGCTATTATAGAAAACCCTTCGATGAATCTTCGGTAATAGCCAGCAAGTCCTAAGAATTGCCTCACTTCTGTTGGTGTCGTCGGCGGAGACCAGTTCTTAATAGCCTCAATCTTTGCAGGATCTACATGAACACCACTGCTATTGATTACATGACCGAGAAATTGTACGGATTCCAGCCAAAAATCACATTTCGAGAACTTGGCATACAATTGCTCTTCCTTGAGTAACTCCAAGATAATCTTCAAGTGTTTCACATGTTCTTCCTTGTTCTTGGAGTAAATCAAAATGTCATCAATAAACACGATCACAAACTTGTCGAGGTACGGTTTCCACACACGATTCATCAAGTCCGTAAATACTGCAGGTGCATTGGTTAACCCAAACGGCATCACTTTGAACTCGTAGTGACCATACCGAGTTCTAAACGCAGTAATTGGAGTGTCTTCTTCCCGAATACGGAGTTGGTGATAACCTGATCGCAGGTCAATTTTGGAATACACGCTTGAGCCTTGAAGTTGATCAAATAGATCATCAATTCTCGGAAGTGGATAACGATTCTTGACCGTTAATTTGTTAAGCTCACGGTAATCGATACACATTCGAAAGGATCCGTCCTTCTTTTTCACAAATAGCACCGGAGCTCCCCAAGGTGACGTGCTCGGTCGAATGAACCCCTTTTAAGACAATTCTTGTAATTGTTCCGATAGCTCCTTCATTTCTGATGGTGCCAGTCGATAAGGTGCACGTGCCACTGGTGCAGCACCGGGCACTAAATCAATTCGGAAC
The DNA here is from genome assembly GCA_021014915.2 of Artemisia tridentata subsp. tridentata. NCBI lineage: Eukaryota > Viridiplantae > Streptophyta > Magnoliopsida > Asterales > Asteraceae > Artemisia > Artemisia tridentata. Next base: position 191,089,280 of record CP139509.1, on the reverse strand, counting down.
TCTACTTGTCGAGGTGGTGGAAGTCCCGAAAGATCATCAGGAAATACTTCAGAAAAATCCTGAACAACAGGTACATCTTCTAGTCGTTTTTCAACTGACTCTTTCACTGTCACTTGTGCTAGAAACATCTGGCACCCTTGCTCAATGTACCTTTGAGCCTTGTGATGAAGCGAAAAGTGTACCGCTTTTAAGGGGTCATTTAAGCCCTAAATCGTATTTATTTGATCAAATATCGCCCTAAATCGTTCCTTTTGTCATTTTAGGTACTTTTGAGAAGAAATCTGGAAAAGGAAGCATTTTGGACGTTTTTGGAGCATAAAAGTGAAGAAAACGACAAAGTCTCAAAATCTTGCTGGAAGTTACCTTTGACGGCGTCAGGATTAACCCTGGACGGCGTCATGGCTTGGCAAAAGTGGTGGATGTGAAATTTACTCATGATAAGCCAGAGAAATTGCATGGAAATTCTGACGGCGTCACCCTTTAATTTGATCAAGGTCGTCACGTTATAATTCAAAGAGGGACGGCGTCACGTTCATAGTCTGACGGCGTCAAGCCTTGATAAGCCAGAACGGATTTTGGAGAGCTAAAGAGGGACGGCGTCAAGAAGGTCATCCGAGAACCCTAAAAGCGGCGAGGTGATGGCGTCACACTCCATAACGTGACGCCGTCAGATCCAAAAATCTATATATAGTTTTGCAATTCTTTGTCATTAGTGTGTAACTTATTGGGTAACTTTGTGTGTGAAAACCCTAGGACGAATTTGGCAGCTCTTTCAAGGCTTTTTGCCTTGAGATCTTCCATGTTACATTGAAGATAAGTTATCAATTAATCATTCAATATGTCTATGTGTTGTTTGATTCTATCTTATTCTTGTCTTTTGTTTAACATGTTAGGCTACATTTATCTTGTGTTTGCTTAGATCTAATGAAACCTAGCTATTGATTATTGGTTATTAGTGTGTTGTTAGTTGTATTGGATGATTGTTCATCTATGTTAGGCTTAAGAAAACTGGCTAACTTCCTATTCGGTAACTTGCTTGAACGTCTTAAGAAACATGAACCAATGCGTACTAAAGGTTTTTATGGTTGTATTTAATGCACAAGCGAATTCTAGTGATCCCGTGTTAGGAGCTTCCTAGCCGGCTCGACATAGGAGTGAAGTAGGAGCTTGTAGAGTTGGGAAAGTACGTACGCCACCCCACGAATGGTATTAAGGAATACACCCGTCATCCACGCAACTAATACACACTAATCAACCGATAAAAGATAGTTAGGGAGTAAGGAAATCTAAGTAAACACATTTCCCTCCACATAAGTTTTCACCAACATTTTCATTTTCTGTTATTTTATTTTATTTGCATTCGTAGTAATTTGGGTTAGTTGACTAGCAACTAATTCCGCCCACTCTTTCAAACCCGAGATTTTACTTGCTTTCATAAAAATATAAAAACATAAAAGAATCTTCTCTCACCCTTAGACCTATTAGAGTAATTTTTCATACCTAACGAACACTATTCCCTGTGGAGAACGATCAATCCCCCGTACTTACCACTACACTATACTACATCGGTCAGGTACACTGCCTGGTGGGGTTGTAAGCCTCTTGAGATCCCTCGAGAGGTAAAACCTGTTGTAAGGTTGCAAAACCACGCATCACCTTGATACGAGTTATGATTTTTAATTGGGACCCATCTCTATCACCTCTGATTAGTAGTGTTTTGTTGTTGTGTGGAATACGAACAACTTTTTCACCATAGACAATAACCGCGTTTTGATCGGATAACCAATCCATTCCAATAATGACATCAAAAGTACCAAGTTCAATTGGCATGAGGTCAATACTAAATGGGTGGTTCGCTAGATTTATGGTACAACCCTTTAGAATAGAATTTGTACTAACCAATTTCCCATCGGCTAATTTGACTTCATAACTATAGTTTAACTTAACCGGGTTAATATTTATCAATGCGCTAAAACTAGTTGACACAAAGCTTTTGTCCGAACCCGAATCAAATAAAACTTTAGCATAATGATTATTAAGAAGAAACGTACCCGTCACAACATTCGGGCCTCGTTGTTCTACATTTCCCATCACATACGCACGACCACGAGCATTACCGGCTTGATCCTTCCCCTTCTTCGGGCAGTTGCTACTGAGATGCCCTTTCTCCCCACAGCCATAACAAGTTATGATTGGCTGTGCGTTAGCACCAGTAGCAATAGCCTTACCGCTACAGTTTTTCGCTATGTGTCCTTGTTTTCCACAACTGCTACATTTCGCACTACAGAAGCCAATGTGGTGCTTATTACAACGATTGCAGTGAGGATGAGGTCCCTTGTAACCACTTCCCCCAGTTGGGGCTTCAGTCATCGCCCTCATATTCTCTCGCCTTCTGTTCTGCTGCTGATGATGATCATTGTTGCGGCCTTGGGTGTTGTTGTTTCTCCTCTTCTCATCATTCCACCTTCTCTTGTTTTGGTTGTTGTTGTTAGCATTGTGAGCCGTCTCATCCTCCACTACTTGTGCCATAAGTTTCTGAGTAACACGAATGGGTTCATCCAGAGTGTTAGGATTTGCGGCTGTCACGTTCCCCTTAATGCTTCGGGGAAGACCCTTTAGAAAAGCTTCTAATTTCCTTTCAAATTCAGGTAGCACACTTGGACACAAAACTTCTAGCTCTTGGAACCTTCTGATGTAAGTTTCAATATCATAGCCTTTGACCGTTAGATAGTAGAATTCTGTCTCAAGTCTTCTTATTTCACTCCGAGGACAGAACTTTTCAGTCATCTTTTTTTTGAGATCGGTCCACGTGATTGCATAGGCTGCTTCCATTCCAATGGGTTTAGCATAAGCGTTCCACCATGATTTGGCATGTTCTTGTAGAGTACCTGCTGCGTACTTGACCTTACATTCCTCTGAGCAGTTACTAAGCATGAACGCAGTCTCACAACTTTCAAACCAATGTATCAATGCAACCGCCCCTTCAGTTCCCTTGAACTTAGTGGGCTCACAACCCAAGAATTTCTTGAAGGTACAACCACGTGCTACAGTGTTAATAGCAGCCCCAGCGGTTCCAGCATCACCGCCAGCAGCCCCGTCGGCTCCAGCAGCCCCATCGGCTCCAGCACCGCCGCCAGCAACCCCATCGGCTCCAGCACCGCCGCCAGCAGCCTCATTAGCCCTTATAGCGCGATCCTCGGCTAAATCCGCGGCCGCGCTATCAGCAACTAACTTTCGGATAGCTGCGTCGGACATTCTCTTTGGTGGCATGATTCTATCACAACACAAGAAAATTTTGATGAGTAATCATACAATGACATAGATATAATCATGTACGAGTAAACCGAATATTAAAGAGATTATAACAATATAAAGTGGAGTTTAAGAAATGACAACTTCATCATTACATACAAAAGATTAATACATGGTTCGATCGTATTACAAAATTTGACAAAGTCATCATACTTAACGATAATAGTTCTACTAACTGATACATTCAGTTTAGCAATTACAAGATGAAGAACAACAATGAAATACAACGAAAGAAATAAAAATACATAGACTACTAAGAGTCACGAGGGGATCCACGTGCTTCGGGTGGTGGGGTCTCCCCATAAATAGCCAACACATCAACAACATCACATGACCTCTCATCAATCATCCCCGCTCTAAGCATCTCCTCCCAATGTGTGTAGGCCCAGTGCCTCATCTCATAAAAATCTTTCTCAAGTCTCTCATTATACATATCAGCAAACATTAAGGCCAACCCCTTGTCTTCTAACTCATGTTTCAACCTCTTATTTTCACCTCTAAGACCCTCATTATCTAGTTCTCGAACACGCTTACCCAACATAGCCATTTCACGGTCTGTCTTGTCAACATGATGTTCTACCACCCCCAAATCAATGTCAAGCAAATCCATACGTCCATGCCCAATTTTGTCTCTAGATATAGCACTAGCACCCTCGAGCTCCCTTACACTCATTTTGCTCTCTAAAAGTCTAACTCTACCATGAATAGAGTTAATATCTCTCCTCATATACCCAGGTACTAAATCCTCGGGCTCATAAGCAGTGGGAGCAGCCAAAGATGATCCACCCCTCTCGTGGATAATCCTAGGAAATCGGCGTTCCAAGAGGGGAACCTGTCTAATGGTGCCAACAGTGGCAACCTCTTCAACCTCAGGCTCTGAATCAGATGAAGTGTCAGGTATAGATGGTGGTAGATAAGGAGAAGCAGGTGCCTCATAAGGATAGATAAGTTCAGATTCATCACCCTCTTCATCTGAACTCGCATTATGGAGTATCAACACATTCTCCTCTTCTTCCTCTTCTTGTTCCTCTTCCTCTTCCTCTTCTTCTTCTTGTTCCTCTTCCTCTTCTTCTTCTTGATTTTCAAGATCATTATTAGGAAAGCCGAATACATGATTAGGTGATGGAGGAACTGGTAGAGGTTCATTCGATAATGTTCTAAACTTCAAAAACTTATGTATCTTTTGACTGTGTTAAAAACTTTTGGGACCTCATTGACTCTGGTAAATTATCGAATGTGAATTTCAAAAACGACTTTGTTTTAAAGTTGTTTACTATATTTGTATAATGCGACTAATATATAGCACCCCATGTTGCATTCCGCTGCATTCCTGAAATGGGGGTGTTATAGATTGGTACCAAAGCACAAATTATAGTGAACTAGGTCTTTTGTTTTAAAAACCTATACTATAATCATTTTTACTTATACTTTTCTTAAAAAAAAAAAAAAAATGAGCCTCCATCATCTTGATCGATATCCGTGCGCGCCTACTCCCGAGCTTCCTAATTCTCCCTCGTATATATATATCTTGATCATTCTATAATAATTATATAAGCATTATAATTATTTCTTAACTCGATCGTTAATCCGCGAAATATCACTTATAAATATAAAATCTTTATGCACAAGATTTCTTATTATTTATGCTATTAGTAAACATTATTATTATTTTGTTTATTATTCAAAAACTTTATGCACATCTCTTGATTGCACAGTTGTTATACGTATGCGTAAAATAAATATTATCATTTGTATATGTAATATTTATCGATCATCTTACTTATTTACGAAGCATCATTATTCACTCACTTACTTACACAAATATTATTTTCATGATAATATTTCTTCTCTTATTCTAATCATATGTATATATATGATTTTTCAGATTCATCATGGCACTTCCACTCCCACCTGATCATGAGGTAGACATTCCAGAGGACGAGCCAGCTCAACCCGAGCTTGCACCGGAAGAACCTCTACCAGTTCCTCCATCACCTAATCATGTATTCGGCTTTCCTAATAATGATCTTGAAAATCAAGAAGAAGAAGAGGAAGAGGAACAAGAAGAAGAAGAGGAAGAGGAAGAGGAACAAGAAGAGGAAGAAGAGGAGAATGTGTTGATACTCCATAATGCGAGTTCAGATGAAGAGGGTGATGAATCTGAACTTATCTATCCTTATGAGGCACCTGCTTCTCCTTATCCACCACCATCTATACCTGACACTTCATCTGATTCAGAGCCTGAGGTTGAAGAGGTTGCCACTGTAGGCACCATTAGACAGGTTCCCCTCTTGGAACGCCGATTTCCTAGGATTATCCACGAGAGGGGTGGATCATCTTCGGCTGCTCCCATTGCTTATGAGCCCGAGGATTTAGTACCTGGGTATATGAGGAGAGATATTAACTCTATTCATGGTAGAGTTAGACTTTTAGAGAGCAAAATGAGTGTAAGGGAGCTCGAGGGTGCTAGTGCTATATCTAGAGACAAAATTGGGCATGGACGTATGGATTTGCTTGACTTTGATTTGGGGGTGGTAGAACATCATGTTGACAAGACAGACCGTGAAGTGGCTATGTTGGGTAAGCGTGTTCGAGAACTAGATAATGAGGGTCTTAGAGGTGAAAATAAGAGGTTGAAACATGAGTTAGAAGACAAGGGGTTGGCCTTAATGTTTGTTGATATGTATAATGAGAGACTTGAGAAAGATTTTTATGAGATAGGCACTGGGCCTACACACATTGGGAGGAGATGCTTAGAGCGGGGATGATTGATGAGAGGTCATGTGATGTTGTTGATGTGTTGGCTGTTTATGGGGAGACCCCACCACCCGAAGCACGTGGATCCCCTCGTGACTCTTAGTAGTCTATGTATTTTTATTTCTTTCGTTGTATTTCGTTGTTGTTCTTCATCTTGTAATTGCTAAACTGAATGTATCAGTTAGTAGAACTATTATCGTTAAGTATGATGACTTTGTCAAATTTTGTAATACGATCGAACCATGTATTAATCTTTTGTATGTAATGATGAAGTTGTCATTTCTTAAACTCCACTTTATATTGTTATAATCTCTTTAATATTCGGTTTACTCGTACATGATTATATCTATGTCATTGTATGAATTACTCATCAAAATTTTCTTGTGTTGTGATAGAATCATGCCACCAAAGAGAATGTCCGACGCAGCTATCCGAAAGTTAGTTGCTGATAGTGTGGCCGCGGCTTTAGCCGAGGATCGCGCTATAAGGGCTAATGAGGTTGTTGGCGGCGGTGCTGAAGCCGATGGGGCTGCTGGCGGCGGTGCTGGAGCCGATGGGGCTGCTGGCGGCGGTGCTGGAGCCGACGGGGCTGCTGGCGGTGGTGCTGGAACCGCTGGGGCTGCTGTTAACACTGTAGCACGTGGTTGTACCTTCAAGCAATTCTTGCGTTGTGAGCCCACTAAGTTCAAGGGAACTGAAGGGGCGGTTGCATTGATACATTGGTTTGAAAGTTGTGAGACTGCGTTCATGCTTAGTAACTGCTCAGAGGAATGTAAAGTCAAGTACGCAGCAGGTACTCTACAAGAACATGCCAAATCATGGTGGAACGCTTATGCTAAACCCATTGGAATGGAAGCAGCCTATGCAATCACGTGGACCGATCTCAAGAAAAAGATGACTGAAAAGTTCTGTCCTCGGAGTGAAATAAGAAGACTTGAGACAGAATTCTACTATCTAACGGTCAAAGGCTATGATATTGAAACTTACATCAGAAGGTTCCAAGAGCTAGAAGTTTTGTGTCCAAGTGTGCTACCTGAATTTGAAAGGAAATTAGAAGCTTTTCTTAAGGGTCTTCCCCGAAGCATTAAGGGGAACGTGACAGCCGCAAATCCTAACACTCTGGATGAAGCCATTCGTGTTACTCAAAACTTATGGCACAAGTAGTGGAGGATGAGACGGCTCACAATGCTAACAACAACAACCAAAACAAGAGAAGGTGGAATGATGAGAAGAGGAGAAACGAAAACAACACCCAAGGCCGCAACAATGATCATCATCAGCAGCAGAACAGAAGGCGAGAGAATATGAGGGCGATGACTGAAGCCCCAACTGGGGGAAGTGGTTACAAGGGACCTCATCCTCACTGCAATCGCTGTAATAAGCACCAAATTGGCTTCTGTAGTGCGAAATGTAGCAGTTGTGGAAAACAAGGACACATAGCGAAAAACTGTAGGGGTAAGGCTATTGCTACTGGTGCTAACGCACAGCCAATCATAACTTGTTATGGCTGTGGGGAGAAAGGGCATCTCAGTAGCAACTGCCCGAAGAAGGGGAAGGATCAAGCCGGTAATGCTCGTGGTCGTGGGTATGTGATGGGAAATGTAGAACAACGAGGCCCGAATGTCGTGTCGGGTACGTTTCTTCTTAATAATCATTATGCTAAAGTTTTATTTGATTCGGGTTCGGAAAAAAGCTTTGTGTCAACTAGTTTTAGCGCATTGATAAATATTAACCCGGTTAAGTTAAACTATAGTTATGAAGTCGAATTAGCCGATGGGAAATTGGTTAGTACAAATTCTATTCTAAAGGGTTGTACCATAAATCTAGCGAACCACCCATTTAGTATTGACCTCATGCCAATTGAACTTGGTACTTTTGATGTCATTATTGGAAGGGAATTGGTTATCCGATCAAAACGCGGTATTGTCTGTGGTGAAAAAGTTGTTCGTATTCCACACAACAACAAAACACTACTAATCAGAGGTGATAGAGATGGGTCCCAATTAAAAATCATAACTCGTATCAAGGCTCAAAGGTACATTGAGCAAGGGTGCCAGATGTTTCTAGCACAAGTGACAGTGAAAGAGTCAGTTGAAAAACGACTAGAAGATGTACCTGTTGTTCAGGATTTTCCTGAAGTATTTCCTGATGATCTTTCGGGACTTCCACCACCTCGACAAGTAGAGTTCCGAATTGATTTAGTGCTCGTTGCCGCACCAGTGGCACGTGCACCTTATTGACTGGCACCATCAGAAATGAAGGAGCTATCGGAACAATTACAAGAATTGTCTTAAAAAGGGTTCATTCGACCGAGCTCGTCACCTTGGGGAGCTCCGGTGCTATTTGTGAAAAAGAAGGACGGATCCTTTCGAATGTGTATCGATTACCGTGAGCTTAACAAATTAACGGTCAAGAATCGTTATCCACTTCCGAGAATTGATGATCTATTTGATCAACTTCAAGGCTCAAGCGTGTATTCCAAAATTGACCTGCGATCAGGTTATCACCAACTCCGTATTTGGGAAGAAGACACTCCAATTACTTTGTTTAGAACTCGGTATGGTCATTACGAGTTCAAAGTGATGCCGTTTGGGTTGACCAATGCACCTGCAGTATTTATGGACTTGATGAATCGTGTGTGGAAACCGTACCTCGACAAGTTTGTGATCGTGTTTATTGATGACATTTTGATTTACTCCAAGAACAAGGAAGAACATGTGAAACACTTGAAGATTATCTTGGAGTTACTCAAGGAAGAGCAATTGTATGCCAAGTTCTCGAAATGTGATTTTTGGCTGGAATCCGTACAATTTCTCGGTCATGTAATCAATAGCAGTGGTGTTCATGTAGATCCTGCAAAGATTGAGGCTATTAAGAACTGGTCTCCGCCGACGACACCAACAAAAGTGAGGCAATTCTTAGGACTTGTTGGCTATTACCGAAGATTCATCGAAGGGTTTTCTATAATAGCCAAACCTCTTACCAAGTTGACTCAGAAAAATAAGAAGTATGAGTGGAGTGAAGACGAAGAAGAAGCCTTTCAAATACTAAAACAGAAGCTTTGTAGTCGCCAATATTAGCATTGCCAGATGGGACGGAAGATTTTGTGGTTTATTGTGACGCGTCAATCAAAGGTTATGGAGTGTACTGATGCAACGACAAAAGGTCATAGCATATGCTTCACGACAATTGAAGACTCATGAAGAAAACTATACTACCGACGATCTAGAATTGGGTGGTGTGGTTTTTGCTCTTAGGCTATGGAGGCACTACTTGTATGGTACAAAGTGTACTGTGTATACTGATCACAAGAGTCTCCAATACATTCTAGACCAAAAAGAGCTCAACATGAGGCAACGAAGATGGATTGAACTCCTGAGTTATTATGATTGCGACATCCGTTATCACCCGGGGAAGGCGAACGTAGTGGCTGATGCTTTAAGCAGAAAGGAAAGGGCAAAACCATTACGTGTAAGATCACTGGTAATGACGGTCCTTCCCAAGTTACCCGAGCAGATTCTTGAAGCTCAAGCGGAAGCAATAAAAGAAGAAAATGTGAAGGCTGAAAATCTGGGAAGAGGAATAAAACCCATATTCGAAACTCGTTCTGACGGAACCCGATTGTTTAATAGACGTGTTTGGTTACCACTGTTTGGAGGTTTGAGAGACTTGATCATGCACGAGTCTCATAAATCCAAATACTCTATCCATCTGGGGAAAGATAAAATGTACCATGATTTGAAACAGTTGTACTGGTGGCCGAACATGAAGGCTGAGATCGCTACCTATGTTGGCAAATGTTTGACGTGTGTAAAAGTTAAGGCGGAACACCAAAAGCCGGCCGGATTCCTTCAACAACCCGAGATTCCAGTTTGGAAATGGGAGAGAATCACCATGGATTTCATTACTAAGCTCCCTAGAACTTCAATTGGTTATGATGCTATTTGGGTCATTGTGGATCGTTTGACAAAATCTGCTCATTTCCTACCAATAAAGGAGACTTACAGCATGGAAAAGCTCGCTCAACTGTACTTAAAGGAAATTGTCTGTAGGCATGGTATACCTATATCAATCATATCTGACAGAGATAGCCGGTTTACATCAAGATTTTGGAAGTCACTCCAGGATGCCTTGGATACAAAGCTAGATATGAGTACGGCGTACCACCCACAGACGGATGGTCAGAGTGAAAGAACGATACAAACTTTGGAAGATATGTTGCGGGCGTGTGTGATCGACTTTGGGAGTAGTTGGGATCGACATTTGCCATTAGCCGAATTCTCCTATAACAACAGTTATCACTCAAGCATTAAGATGGCACCATTTGAAGCTCTTTACGGACGAAGATGCAGATCACCGGTTTTCTGGAACGAAGTTGGGGATAGCCAACTCACGGGTCCAGAGATAATTCGTGAAACAACGGAAAAGATATTCAAAATCAAAGACCGTTTACTAACTGCTCGTAGTCGCCAGAAAAGCTATGCAGATGGTAGACGTAGACCTTTGGAGTTTAATGTTGGCGATAGAGTTATGCTCAAGGTCTCGCCATGGAAGGGTGTAGTTCGTTTCGGTAAACGTGGAAAGCTAAGTCCACGATATATTGGACCATTCAAGATCCTAGCTAGGGTTGGTCTAGTTGCATACAAGTTAGAGCTACCGGAAGAACTTCAGGGCATTCATAACACCTTTCACGTTTCAAATCTTAAGAAGTGTTTGTCAGACGAAAGTCTCGTCATTCCATTAAAGGAACTTCGAATCGATGACAAGCTACACTTCATCGAAGAACCGATTGAGATCGTGGATCATGAAGTAAAGAAACTCAAGCAAAGCCGCATCCCCATTGTCAAAGTTCGTTGGAATACCCGACGAGGACCTGAATTCACATGGGAACGCGAAGATCAAATCAAGAGCAAGTATCCTCATCTTTTCGCAAGTAAACCTTCGGGGGATAAAGCAAATTGAGCGCCGGGACGACGCTCTCTTAAGGGGTAGGTACTGTAACCTTTCGTAAATTCATGTCATTATTATCCTATTTTAAAAGTCACTTCTCACTTTTTCCATTTTTACGTAAACCTTGCACCTTTTACGTCTTACGCGTTCTAAACCCTCATTTTTATGTTCTAACCATATTTAAATTTCCATTGATCTCACCACTCATCTAATTTAAAAAATATGTTATGAAAACAAATTTTAATATTTTTGGAAGTTTTTATATTTTTACGTTACCCGGTATTGCGTTACGTGTCTTAAAAACCCTACGTTTGAGTACCGGGAGCAACCTACACTACACAATACGCTCTACACTATAACAAATGATAAAAATCTGCACTATAATCTTCCTCCCCTTTGTATGTAACGCCCACTATCTATTATACTCAACACTTGTCAAATATTTGAGACAAGTGTTGATCTAATCTCTCCTTAAGCCTTCAAACTCTCATATCTATCATCCACTATCACTATTACATGCAAATAAGCTCAAAATTCTGCACTCTCTCCCTCTCTTTGCCGTGGATCATCAAGCACACAAGGACCATTGTATTTTGATTTTCTATTGAAAATTTTGTACAAAGAATGGTGGTCTATTGATGCTAACTCAATCCTTGATCTTTTGCTTCTTGTAGGTATTCACTTTCAAGAGTTTTGTTGGTGAATAATCTCAAGTTTTCAAGTACTCAAGAGTGTGACTCTCAAGATCTTCCAAAGAAGTGTTGGTGACAAGAAAATTTAGTGATCATGAATTAGAGAAAAGGTACAAGTATTGTAACTTAAATCTTGATCTCTATTTATCTTTCTTCAAGATCTTTCTTTCTACTATATTTTTGGCTCACAAAATGATATTGTGGCTGTAGATTGGAGTCCTCCTTGATCCCCTAAAAGCTCTTCTTTTGGTGCTCTCAAATATTTCTCATTGGTGGTGTTGTTTGAAAACCACTAGTCCTTTCTTTTTGTCATCAATCTTGTTCATCTTTTTTGTAAGAAACTCCTCACTAACTTTATTTATTTTTATCATTTCACTACTATAAAAATTATATATCTTGGTGTATTTGAACATTATATAAGTTATTATGCTTAGATAGGCTTGGTACATGGTTTAAAACACAATAAAAACCCTAAAGGACTAGACCTGCAAACTGTGATTCTGAATCAACGGCAAAGATGGAATAAACTGTACTAATCAGTAAATATTGGACATAAACTAAAAATATGAGGTTTTAGACCTATGTCTTCGGTCGTTTTGACCGGAAATTTCATTGAATAACTCATTACGATGATTAAATTAGAAATGTTTTCGTAAAACATATCACAACCTGAGTAACAGATTTGAAACGTGCAAAAGTCATTTTTTTTATGAATAACCCACTGTTACTCAAAGAATAAAAGTTGTAGATAACATCTTAACTTAAACTTGGGCAAAAACGGGGAATTAATTGGACTTGGGGAACTCAAGATATTGTATTTTTAGTGGGACTGTTGTAAATTTGAAAACTGCGGGACAGAATAGTATGGACAAATAGATAATCTAGCTACTGTTATGTAATTTTTGACCAAGTGGGACCCACAAAACTGTTAGTACAGTCAATACCTTTCCGTACCTTCGTAGGTATAAAGAACTTAATTTTCGACTTACGGTTTGCAAGTAACGGATTTTTGGAAGTAAACAAGTTATTAAAATTTCCATCAGCATTAGTATAAAAAGTATAAAAATGTTTACATTTTATAAAAATTGGACCCTTAGACTTATTTAGACTTATAAAAAAAAATTATGTACCAAGCATAAATAAGATCATAACTTATATAACTAAATTGCATCAATGTTTATTTTAAAAACCTAAGACAAGCGTATATCTATTTAGGTTCCTTGTAGAGCTTCGCGGCTATTTTCTTCACTTGCTTGTTTCGTACTACTTCCTTTATTCACGGTGAGTCCATAGCCTCGCCTTTACTCATTTTAATGTTTTATAAACCTCGCGAGGGGGATACATGCTAATTTTTAAAACTGAATACAAGTAGTTTTTGGTATGCTGGACCCGATTACATGATTATAGTTTTTGAGTAGCTTTTGCCATTAAAAGTCCCTAACATCATGAACTGTTAATTCCGTGGGAAACGCTAATATTATGAATATGCATATTTGGTTTGACAAGCCTGTCCGGATGAGTCGCGCTCATGCTCAACGGGTAGCATAATATTGAGAGATTTTAGGTAAATTGGCAAACTTACCTCCTTAGGGCATATTAAATTACGTCAAGGTTCGGGGTCATGAGCTTGATACTATAATCATATTATACGACTTGTATATGCATTACTTGTCGCCCGATGAATAATACTTGTATTCAACTTATTACTTATTAAACTCTATGGATTCACTCAACTTTATGTTGACTTTTTAGCATGTTTTATCTCAGGTCCGTAAGTGACTTTCGGCTTGGATGGGCGACGCAAGGAATGGATATCTATATGATGGCTCATGTTTAAATAAAAGTTTTCATTCGATAATGTTCTAAACTTCAAAAACTTATGTATCTTTTGACTATGTTAAAAACTTTTGGGACCTCATTGACTCTGGTAAATTATCGAATGTGAATTTCAAAAACGACTTTGTTTTAAATTTGTTCACTATATTTGTACAATGCGACTAATATATAACATCCCATGTTGTATTCCGCTGCATTCCTGAAATGGGGGTGTTATAGATTGGTATCAATCTATAACACCCCATTTTCGGAACGCAGCGGAATACAACATGGGGTGCTATTTATTAGTCACATCGTACAAGCATAGTAAACGAACTCAAAATAGAGACGTTTATAATAAAACATTCACATTCGATAAAATCAGAGTTTAACGAAGTTAGGTCCCAAAAGTTTTAACCAGGACAAGAGTCCAAAAGATATGTAATTTAAACACAAAATAAGTTTTGAGTTATTAAAAGTTCCATCAAGTATGAAATAACACGTGTCTATCCATCCATGTCCTTGCACGCCCATCCAAGCATTAAACACTTACGAACTTGAGATAAAACATGCTAAAAAGTCAACACAAAGGTTGAGTGAATTCATAGAGTTTAATAAACAATAAGTTGAATACAAGCATTATTCATAAGTTGACATGTAACGAATACAAGTCGGGAAAATAAGATTATAGCATCGAGCTCATGACACCGAACCTTGACCTAGATATAATAATGCCCCTCAAAGGTAAGATTTGCCATTTACCTTGATCTCTCAATATTATGCTACCGGTTTCAATATGAGCGATACTCATTCAGGCAGACTTGTCAAGTCCAATATGCATATTCATAATATTAGCGTTTCCCACGGAATTAACGGTTCATAAATTAGGGACTTGAATGGCAAAGTTACTCAATGTCTATAATCATGTAATCAAGTCAAGCATACCAAAAACTACTTGTATTCAGTTTGTAAAACTAGCATGTATCTCCCCCAACGGGTTTATAAACAATTTAAGAGTTAAAGTGGGGCTATGAACTCACCTTGATCAAAGTCGATGATCAACCAATGACTCTTAACGCGAAATCCTAGTACGCGATCACGACCTAAAACATAGTAGCTAAGTTACAAAGTCGAAAACTACGTTCGACGATGCGTACATCGTCATGACGGTATCTTATATATACTTATTACCTACATGTGATGAGAACCTACTTGCGTGACTAAATCTCCAAATACCCCACGTAACTAAGTTACGATCATTTCATTCAAAATTTCCATTTTTTTTTTTAAAACTTCTATTTTTAGAACGTAACTATTCTCGGCAAAATCATTTTTAGTAAGTTTATTACTAAATTGTGTTTTCATCGTTTAAGTATTTAATACTTAAAAATTTTCAAGTAAATGACTTAGTTATTTATTACTTAGGTGGTGTTTGTTTGTTAAGAGGGTCTGAATCTGAATCTGAACCGCACATCTGAATCTGAATCTGAGGCGTAAATGTCTGAATCTGAACGCATCTGAACGCATCTGAACGGGAAAAAAAAACTCATGTTTGAAAGGGAATTTTTTTTTTTTTTTTTTTTTTTTTTTTTTTTTTGGTTATTTTGTGTCAACAAGAGGCATTCAGACGCGTTAAGACACCCCTCCCAAGTCTTGACCATTAAGATCTAACTGCATCTGAACGCGTCTGAACGAAAAAAAAAAAAAAACAAACGGTCTGAACGGAAAAAAGGTCTGACCGATTCAGACACAGTACCGTTAAGAGGCTGTTCAGAGCCTGTTCAGAGCCAGAAAATAAAAAACAAACGCAGCCTTACTTTAGAAATTACATTTCGACACTTAGTAAAAATTACTATTTTTAGACTTCCTATTTATCGATCAATGGTCTTAAATATTTATCGACCTCGAAAAGATATAATCGCGATAGTTTACCATTCCAATTAATTCATACGACGTGTTAACGTCGATTAGGATACAAGTTTGACCTTTACTTTGACTTTTATATAAATAGTACATAAAGTATATATATATTATATATATATATATATATATATATATATATATATATATATTAATATTATATATATATCGACATATAGTGTAGTTTATTCGTTTTAACTCGATAAATTATGAAATTTACATGGTAAAAGCGAAACATTATTTTGAACAACTTTTCAGTTTTGGCGAAAGGCCGAAACTGAACAGAAAATGACCTTTTTGCCCTTACAAGAATCTGCTGACAGTTGACTTTTAATAAAATTTCAGAAGTTTGACTTTCAGTTTTGACCCGCTAAACTACATTTTCAAGACTCGGACTCAAAAGAGATTTTATGCAAAACGACATTCCGAACGACTTTCGTGTTTCACCGTAAGGCTGAAACGGCCTCGAAAGTGCCCAAAATCACGATTTACGAAACTAGTCAGACCCAAACTTTGCTAATAGTTGTACCAACAATATATACAATTTCAAAACTTCATTCGACCATAACTTCTTCGTTATTAGGAGTTACAGGACGTTCAAATTACCGAAACGAACATGAAAATAAGCTCTTTCACATTACAAATCATAAATCAGTTTTTACAAAATCTCGGACATCGATTTGCGTGTTTCGTCTGCTGTCCGAATTTACTTTTTACCAAACACATCAAAATCATTTTTTGATCTAAAACCCAATTACTATATATCCCTTATAACGTATTTACATCATTCAAATCATCACCAACTATGTCTAGTCTAAATCACGCAAGACCCATCACATGCAATAATCGAAACTAAATCAAATCAAGGAAACAAAAATAGCACAAGACGGGATTTGCGAATTGACATACCAAGAGGAGGAGAGGGACGGTGGTGACGGCGGCGTAGGAGCGGCGGCAAGGTGGCTGGTGGTGTGGCGGTGGTTAACTCGAACCAAACGAGATCCTAATCAAACCAACAGCCACGGCCTTCAATTTCAAATCTTCAAGTAGAGCACCCAACTAGTCTTCACTTGAACACATAAGACTAGCCAAGAAAATTAAAGGAGATGGTGGTTTGGGGTGTTGGAGTTCACGGCAGCAAGCACAAGAAGGAGAGACACAAAAGATGAGGTTTGTGGTATAAATGAATCAAGAACCAGTTAGAAACACAAGACCTTCAAACTAGAGATTAGCTTGGTGAAAATGAAAGAGAGGGTGTGATGTTGGTGTGGTATGCTACGGCAAAGAAGGGAGCACCAGCAGGAAGAAAAAAAAAGAAGATTTTGTTCTAAGTTTGCATGTAGAATGGTAGCGGGAGAGAGTTTTGAGGTGATAAACAAGTTGGAAGGTTAAAGAGAACATTTGTCCACACTTTGGACAAGTGTGATGATGTGTGGACGTTACAAACAAGGGAAGGAGGGCAAAATTATTTTATTAGTGCAGGAATTTAATTTAGTTTAGGTTATAGAGTGTATTGTGTAGTGTAAGTTGCTCCCGGTAATTAAACTTAGGGTTTTTAAGACACATAATGTAATACTGGGTAGTGTAAAAATATAAAACTTTCAAAAATATTAAAACTTGTTTTCATAATATATTTTAGTAATTTAGATGAGTGGTGAGTTCATCGGAATATTTAAATGTGGTTAGAACATAAAAACGTAGGTTTAAATCGCGTAAAACGTAAAAGGTGCAAGGTTTACGTAAAAATGAAAAAAGTGAAAAGTGACTTTTTAAAATAGAATTGTAAGGAACCAAAAGTGTATAAAAAGTGTAGACTGGACATAGTCTAGTGTCGGTTGAATAATTGAACGTGTCATGACGTACGCGGATAACTTCCGACGAAGTTAATAAAAAAATAGAATGGCTAGGTAATTAAAATAGAAAAATTAATGACATGAAATTACGAAATGTCACAGTACGCACTCCTTAAGAGAGCGACGTCCCGGCGCTCAATTCTTCTTAATCGCCATTTGGTTTAATTGTGAAGAGATGACAATATAGACAAGTCATCGTCGAGGTTTCTAACGAAGGTTGAATGATCAAAAGCCAAAGCATCAGATATGTTCGATGAACAAGAGTGAATGGATTGAAGAATTTTAATAAATCCTCACTTTTTGGAAGCGGATAATAGTATATTACTATTAGCTTATCAAGCTCGCGACGGTCGATACCAAATCGGAAAAATCCACATAACAAATTACGAGTCGAGAGGAGTTCATAGCCCAAAGAATGATTCGTACGCACGCTATGGCGGATACACATAAGCCCACTCATTTATAATTCGTCACTTACATAAAGAAGCGTCCCAATCCATGTAAGTAAGGATTTATAAACTTATGGTTCGGCGGTTTATAATTTTCTTATTCAAATGAAGAGGCGTCCCAATCCATTTCAATAAGATGATTATAAATCATCCTACTTATATATTGCCGACACTAAACACAATAAAAACAGCACCAAATGCTATTCTTCAAAATCATAAGAAGTAACGAGAAGAAGAATGAGACGTTAGTCAATCACGTTTCAAAGGTAAGTGTCAAAAGACGGCATGATTTGAGGTAACAAATTTAAAGTCATACTCCCATCAACTGGAAGAGTTCAAAACGATGGATTACGAAGCAATATATACAATCTTGAAATGTAGTGAAATGATAGTTTGTAAAATAATAATAAAATTATTTACAAAATGATAGTAAAATAGCAAGTGCAACAGACAACAAGTTGTCGCAACATGTTGATGCAAAATAGTAGATAATTGAGGGAGGTTCGTCACACGGTTAAGGTGGTTAAACCTTGTATACTTTGTGTGAAATGATATATTGAGTCTATGTAATCAAGTACGCGGAATTTACTTAATCACACTTAGAAGGTTATATATGTTATGGAAATGGAAGAATTATGTTATGTTAACTCAACAATGAACAAAGAAAGTTTTCACTTAAACGATTCAATATTATTCAAAATAATACGAGTGATCTTGAGATTATCACTAGGGTTACAACCTTGAATCTTAAGTTCTAGACTTGTGATATTGTTTTGTTCTTGTTCTAACAGTTATATGTTCTTTGTTTTTGCATGTGCATATGTTATCTATTAAGTGTTTTTAATATCTAAGTCTAAGATCTCTTTTATAGTTGCAAGAGATCTTTACAAATTGCTTAAAGTCTTGGCCGACTCTCTTGTTTAACTTATGCTTATATTGTGTCAGTACATAAGATACAACATGTATCTATGTATACAACTTGTTAAACTAAAGCACATGGAGTAAGATATTATCTACCGTATATGTTTGACCAAAATACAATAAATATCTTTTCGATCTTATCCTCTTAATCAGCAGAGTGTTCTCTATCAGCAGGAACAATCTATCGCTATCAGCAGAATCATCAGTAGAGTTGTTAAGCCTATCAGCAGAGTCATTGCACTAAACAGCAGAGTCAACATCATCAGCAGAAACATACTTAGAGTATTTCCCGATTAAGAACTTCATGAATATTTAATTCCTAACAATCCTCCCCTAAACATGTGAATCATTTCAAACATGTTTTCTGAATTAAATGAGGACTTATCTTGAGAAGATCTTTCAAACACTTCATGAATCTGAACTGATCTGCTCTATTCTTCTTTGACTTCAGCAATATCAAAACATTGTACCAAAAGATGGTGCAATTTCCTTGGATGGAGGAATTATAAGAGGCAATGATGCTGTGTATCTTGGATGCTTGTTTCAACAAGTGAAATCATCTAACCAGCATGATGTCTTTGAAGAGAAATTGAAACTTTTCTTCGTTTGATCTAGATAGAACTTTCTCCTTTGGAATGTTCTTGTCATTTTCAACCTCCTCATCATCTTGTATGCTCTTGTCTTCTCCTTCCTTCTATTGGTTTTTCTTCCTTTTCTGGGCAATTATTTCCTCCCCTGAGATTGTAACCTCCCCTGAAGCAAATAACTTTTGTTTCCTCCCCTTGTTTGGAAGATCTCACTATGTACCTTTGACTGATCTATCAATGTAACCTTGTTGTCAGACAATATTGTACATGAAGCCATCAATTCCTTAAAAGTTTAAGTTCTGCCCTCATCACTTCTAGGTGTGTTAACTCCTATGAGAGGTGAATCAGTGGACATTTTGATTCATGATCCATCAATGGATGGTTTTTCTGAATCCTTTGAAAAATCCTTGTTTAAGAAACCTTTGCCTTAGTAGTATGTTCATGATTTTAGAATTGAAAAATCATACTACCTTCAACCATTTTGAAAGGATTAAGTGTGTAACAGACACTCAATCATAAGTTCGGTTTAAAGCAACCTCTGGTTGTGTGAGAACCAATGTTTTTCAGTTATAAATAACTGCCTGTGAAAAGATAAATCTATTCAAAAGATTTTCTTGACAGGGTTTCCAGCTCGTGGCATTTGTTACCTCTAACACAAGTGTTAGATTCACTTTTGCTCGCTGTTCTTTCTATCAGATGTCCTTAGACTTACACATTATACTTGAAAGTATAAAATGATAGAAAGTGAGTTGTATCAGTTACTATCTGATCAACTAAGTTATCAATTCAATGTGAAACATCATAATTAGGTTTCAAGAAAGAAGTTTTAAGGAGGTTAAATTCCTAAACTTAGTCCATCATAAACCTACTATGTTTAGCAATTGGATAAGCATTCTGCTATTCCCATTTCACTTGAAATCTTCTTTGTGTTTCTTTATTCATACCTGAAATAGTTAGTCTAAAACCAAAAGAACAATGTACAAAGTACTTGTCTTGCATTAGTATAATCATAAAACCAACTGTATGAATAACACAATTTACATTTTGTACTAGCAGCACCTTGTGTGCTTTAGCAGTACCTTATGATATATTAGCAGTACCTTATGAATCAGTAGCAACAACAAAAATTTATTTACAAAAACACATCATTTGTGAAATTTAAAGATTAAGCATTCCAATACTTGCTATCAAGAACTGAAATCTTGAAACATCAAAAGCTTTTGTAAGTAGATCTGCAAAATTATGTTCTGAAGCAATTTTCATTACTTGAATTAATCTTTTCTCATTGCAATCTCTAATAAAGTGATGTCTAATTTCAATGTGCTTTGTTTTAGAATGTTGCACTGGATTTTTAATAATACAAATTGTACTACTATTATCAATATGAATAGCAGTGTTTAAGAAATTGTACCCATAGTCAAGAAGTTGGTTTTGAAGCCATAAGACTTGAGCACAGCAACTTGCAGCAGCTATATATTCAGCTTCAGTTGTTGAATTTGCCACACTTGTTTGCTTCTTACACTGCCATGAGACAAGTCTACACCCTAGGAATTGACATCCTCCAGTGGTTGACTTTCTGTCCAAGCTAGCACCAGCATAATCACTATCCGAAAATGCTACTAAGTCAAAAGGAGATTCTCTAGAATACCATATACCCAACCTTGGTTGACCTTTGAGATATCTAAAAATTCTCTTGACTGCAGTTAAGTGAGAAACCTTTGGAGTAACTTGAAATCTTGCACAAACACAAACAGAGAACATGATATCAGGTCTAGATGATGTAAGATACATCAAAGAGCCTATCATAGATCTGTAAGTGTGTATATCTACATTCTCTCCATCTTCATCTTTCAGAAGGTGCTTCTCTGGGTCCATTGGTGTGCTTGCCATTTTTGAATCAGCAAATTGGAACTTTCTAAGAATTTCTGCAACATATTTATCTTGTGAAATAAAAATGCCTTCAGATGATTGTTTAATTTGCAAACCCAAAAAGAATGTGAGTTCTCCCATAGAACTCATCTGAAACTTATCATGCATAAGCTTCTCGAATTCTAAACACATTTCTTTCCTAGTAGATCCAAAGATAATGTCATCCACATACACCTGCACTAACAGAAGATCCTTCTTGTGCTGTTTGATGAAAAGTGTCTGATCAATCTTTCCTCTTTGAAATCCATTTTCTAATAAATAGGAAGCAAGTGTTGCATACCAAGCTCTTGGTGCCTGATGTAGGCCATAGAGAGCTTTCACTACTCTGTACACCTTGTTTGGATGGTCAGGGTCAATGAAACCTGGAGGTTGTGAAACAAACACCTCTGGTTCAATCTTGCCATATAAAAATGCACTCTTGACATCCATTTGGTAGACTGTGAAGCCTAAAAATGAAGCATAAGCTAGAAACAGCCTAATTGCCTCAATCCTTGCTACTGGAGCATAAACTTCATCATAATCTATTCCTTCTTCTTGTGTGTACCCTTGTGCTACTAATCTAGCCTTATTCCTAATCACAATTCCTCTTTCATCCCTTTTGTTCTTAAAAACCCATCTAGTGCCAATTAGCTTCTCACCTCTAGGTAAATCAGCTAGCACCCAAACCTTTTGAATCTTGAACTGAAGAAGCTCTTCTTGCATAGCCTCAACCCAGCTTGAATCATCTAGGGCTGTAAGAATGTTCTTTGGTTCCTTTTGAGAGAGAAAACATACAAACAAACAAGAGTTTGAAACCTCATGTTGTTTTGAAGCATAAAGAGCATCAAGAATCCCTTGTTGGTCTGTAGAGACCAATTGTCTTCTTGTCTTCACACCAGATTGTACATCTCCAATCACATTATCTAGGGAATGAACTTTGTGAATTCTTGTGTGTGGGGTTGTTGGAACTTGATAGTTAAGTGGAAGATTACCAAAATCCACTTCATCTTCAGAGAATTCTGCTTCTTTTGTGTGTGATGGCCCTATATCAGAAGTATTTGGCCCAACAGCAGAGTGTTCTGGCTTATCAGCAGAATGTTCTTGCTCATCAGCAGAGTGTTCTTGCTTATCAGCAGAGTGTTCAGCAGGAACAAATGTACTATCAGCAGAAACATTGTGTTGATCCATAGTTCCATCATCCTTGTTATCACCTTCACCATCATTTGAAGTTGATTCCACACTAGAACTTGACCATATTGGCATTGAAACACTAGATTGATCTTTATCTAACTCCACCTCATTTGTTACTTGTGAACCTGAAAAATTATTAGTTTCTGCAACAAAAGGTATATAATTCATAGAATTTGTTAGATAATCAAGATCAAAAATCCATTTTGGTCCTTGACCTACTACATTGGATTTGTTTTCCAGAAACTCCACATGCAGTTCTTCCTGTACTTTCTCAGTTCTTAAGTTGTAAACTCTAAAAGCTTTGCTAACAAGAGAATATCCAACTAAGAAACCTTCATCTGCTTTACCATCAAATTTTCCTAAATGGTCTAAGGTATTGAGAATTGTCACATGACATCCAAAAGGTCTAAGAAATCCTATTGCAGGAGTTCTACCATTAAAAAGTTCATATGATGTCTTATTGTGAGGCTGCACAACTAAAACTCTATTTTGAACATAGCAAGCAGTGTTGATTGCCTCTGCCCAAAAGATTATTGGTAGCTTAGAATCAGCTAACATTGTTCTAGCAGCTTCAATTAGTGTTCTATTCTTTCTTTCAGCCACACCATTCTGTTGTGGTGTTCTAGCAACACTATATTCTCTCTTAATACCTTTTTCTCCGCAGAAATCATCCATAACTCTATTTCTAAACTCTGTCCCATTATCACTCCTAATGACTTTTACTTTCTTGCTTACTTGATTTTCTATCTGCGTAATGAAGTCCTTAAGGATGCTTGAAGTTTCATCCTTAGACACTAAAAAGAAAACCCATGTAAATCTGCTATAGTCATCAGTTATAACAAGACAATATTTCTTATGCTGTATACTCCTTACTGAAACAGGTCCAAATAAGTCCATATGAAGCATAAACAATGACTGATTGATAGAGTTAAAAATCTTGGGCTTACAAGTGGCTTTGTGTTGTTTGCCTTTTAGACAAGCAATGCATGTTTGATCATTTTCAAATCTTTTGAGAGGTAAACCTCTTACCAAACCATTCTTAACAATTTTATTTATGGTTTTGAAATTAATATGACCAAGCCTTCTATGCCATAACATTGATTCATCCAATGTGGCCTTTGCAACAAGACAAGTTAACTCCTTTTTAGAAATAATATTCTTCATATCAACACTATACATATTGGCCTTTCTAGGAATTCTAAGAAGCACTTGACTTTCATCAGGCATCTTAAAATCCTTAGACAGAACAAGACATTCAGTATCAGTAAAAAGAACATTATTCTTTTTGTCACACATTTGTGAGACACTAAAAAGATTATACTTTAACTCTTGTACATAGTACACATCTTCAAAATCTAAATTTCCGGTTTTAATTGTACCTTTACCAGAAATTTTGCCACGAAAACCACCTCCAAAGGTAACATATCCTCCATTGAAAGCTTCAAAATCTGAAAGATAAGACATGTTTCCTGTCATATGCCTTGAACATCCACTATCTGAGTATCCTTGATCTTCTTGTTTATCAGTTGAATGTTCCTGCACACAAAAAGAGTGTTAGTTTTCTTTGGGGATCCAAGCCATTACTGACTTGGATCTGCCTCTTGCATCAATGTAATTTAATCTTTTAAGGATAGTTGATGCAACATTGGATTTATGAATCCAACATGCTGAGGCCTTAACAGCATTTGCCCTTTTTCCCTTATCAGCAGAGTGAACCACACACTTATCAGCAGAATCTGCTAACTTTGTAGTTCTACCCTTTGGTCTCCAAATTTGTTTATGGACCACTGATTTTGATTGAATGGGACTTAGAACAGTTGTAGGTGCATGTTTGAAAAATGTTTTTGCACCCTTAGCTGTTAATTTTGGGTTAATAGTCATAAATGGTCGAGCAGCAGAGTAAAATTTGCTATCAGCAGGATCATTTGGTCTATCAGCAGAATCAGATTTTGAGATAGACTTGCTTTTGACTACTCTGGGGTTTGATTTCTTAGAACTAGAGTGAAAGTGAGATTTAGGTGTTTGCCTTTTGTGATTCACCCTATTGTTTTCATACCCAGTTACCCATTGGTTGCAGAAAGCTGCAAGATGGTCAAAACTACCACATGTATAACAAGCTTTATTATAAAAATCAAAGTCATCACCTAATTGGTTAGACTTGAGGTTGTTCCAATTTCTTTGGTTACCTCTGGGCTTGTTTGTAGTTCTATATTGTTCACAATATCTAACTGGTTTCCTAACAGTCTTAACATTTGACTTAGACCTGTTAGTGTTGTGATTGACTATCTTAGGAATACTTGTTCCTACTTTCTTAACCACTACAGGTTTAGACATAACCTGTTCTTCTTCATTACTATCACTATCAGTTGTACAATCTTCAACAACTATAGCCTCTCCTTTCTTAACAAAGGACACCTTGTCCTGATAAGATAAAGTTTTATCTAAACTTTTACTTATCTTTTCTATCTTAGGAGATTTAGTGACCTTAGAACCATATTCCATGATTGGTTCTTGAAACTCAGGTAATCCTGTGTGTGCTAAATCAATACCTGGAGGTGAATGAACACCTCTGTATGGTGGGGGTACAGACTTAAATCCAACACCAGAATTAACCTTATCAATAACTTGGGCTTCCCAAAGTTTATTGAATCCTTCTAAGGAATGTGCTAAAACATCCACAGAGACCTTTACATTTTCTCTTTCTTTTTTATGTTTAGCTAATGAATCATTCAACTCAACAATACACTCATCTCTGATCTTAATGTCATTTTTTAGTATATTGATGTCATCAACAAAATGAATTTCGTTATCTTTAAAATGTAAGACTTGTTTTTCTAAAACAGCTAGACCTCTTTTGTGATTAGCCAAATTAAAAAGAGAGTTAAGTAGCTCTTCTCTATGAGCTTCAAATCTCTTATTAAGGTCTTCATAAGCTTTAAGATTAGGACATGATTCAGTACAAGATGTAATATTGTTTACCTCTGAATCAGAATGGGCCATTAGAGCAAATTCATTGGCCATAAGAGCAGCATTTGGTGGTGCATCCTCTGTAATAGCCATAGAGCTCCAATCATAACCAATACCATCAATAGCCAACATAGCCTTTGGCTCTTCAACAGTAACTTCCTTTTTCCTATCTTGCTTATACCATGTGTTTCTATTCTCTTGCTTCCTTGGGCTTCTACACTCCTTAGCAAAGTGTCCCAACCTATGACAGTTGTAGCACTCCACTTTCTTTTTGTCAAACCCAGCAGTATCATTACCATTTATGGTAATTTGCTTCCCAGTTCTCTGCCAATGCTTCTTGGCTCTCATGCTGAGCAAAGCAACCTGCCATTTGATGTCCATCTCTTCCAAATCATCACCATCAACCTGCTCAAGGTCTTCATGATTTAGAGGAGAACCACTAGATTGACTAGACATGAATACATAGAATGCTAGATCACCAAGTCCTGCAACAGTCTTTTGTATAATAGTAGAAGGACCACCATGGGTAGCAATAGAAACACCTTCAACTTCTTCTACCTCTTCAGACTTACCAATACTAGGAGATGACAAAAATGCCACGTTCCCAGAACTAGTACCATAAATTCCAGACTTTCTAAGACTTTGTTCAACAATTTTGAAGTTGTTGTACAAATCATTGAGCTTCATTGTTTCAATGTCTGGTTTGTTCATCCAGACAATAACATGAGTATGGAACTCATCAGGTAGACTTCTCAAAAACTTCATGTTGAGATCTTCCTTCTCTGTCTCAACACCTAACACAGCCAACTGACTGACAAGCTTGTGTAACCTTGAGAATAGCTTATCAAGAGACTCATTACTAAAAGCAGTAAAGTTTTCAAATTGTTGCTTTAGTAATGTCTTCTGTGTCTTTTTGGTAGTCTCATTACCACCAAAATATGCACAAATCTCTTCAAAAAGAGTTTTTGCATCAAGATACTTGTTGAAAGATAACATCTGTTCACCTGGAATGGTCATAAGCAATAAATTTCTTGCTTTCTGATGATTTTGTCTTCAGTATCTTCTCTTCATTTGACACTGGTCCAGTATTTCTTTTCCTACTTGTTTTACCTTCTAGGACAACCTCTGAGTAGCTTGGTGAAAAAGAATCACCATATATAATGATGTCCCAAAGAGTGTAATCTTGGACCATGAAATATTGCTCAATTCTCATCCTCCATAACTCAAACTCATTGGGTTTGATCATGGGCAACTTTGCAGCAACATTTGTTTGAGCATCATGTGCATCCATTTCTGTTTCTTCTAATTCAATTATATCAACCTGGGCTCTGATACCAACTGAGGGAGGTTCGTCACACGGTTAAGGTGGTTAAACCTTGTATACTTTGTGTGAAATGATATATTGAGTCTATGTAATCAAGTACGCGAAATTTACTTAATCACACTTAGAAGGTTATATATGTTATGGAAATGGAAGAATTATGTTATGTTAACTCAACAATGAACAAAGAAAGTTTTCACTTAAACGATTCAATATTATTCAAAATAATACGAGTGATCTTGAGATTATCACTAGGGTTACAACCTTGAATCTTAAGTTCTAGACTTGTGATATTGTTTTGTTCTTGTTCTAATAGTTATATGTTCTTTGTTTTTGCATGTGCATATGTTATCTATTGAGTGTTTTTAATATCTAAGTCTAAGATCTCTTTTATAGTTGCAAGAGATCTTTACAAATTGCTTAAAGTCTTGGCCGACTCTCTTGTTTAACTTATGCTTATATTGTGTCAGTACATAAGATACAACATGTATCTATGTATACAACTTGTTAAACTAAAGCACATGGAGTAAGATATTATCTACCGTATATGTTTGACCAAAATACAATAAATATCTTTTCGATCTTATCCTCTTAATCAGCAGAGTGTTCTCTATCAGCAGGAACAATCTATCGCTATCAGCAGAATCATCAGCAGAGTTGTTAAGCCTATCAGCAGAGTCATTGCACTAAACAGCAGAGTCAACATCGTCAGCAGAAACATACTTGGAGTATTTCCCGATTAAGAACTTCATGAATATTTAATTCCTAACAATCCTCCCCTAAACATGTGAATCATTTCAAACATGTTTTCTGAATTAAATGAGGACTTATCTTGAGAAGATCTTTCAAACACTTCATGAATCTGAACTGATCTGCTCTATTCTTCTTTGACTTCAGCAATATCAAAACATTGTACCAAAAGATGGTGCAATTTCCTTGGATGGAGGAATTATAAGAGGCAATGATGCTGTGTATCTTGGATGCTTGTTTCAACAAGTGAAATCATCTAACCAGCATGTCTTTGAAGAGAAATTGAAACTTTTCTTCGTTTGATCTAGATAGAACTTTCTCCTTTGGAATGTTCTTGTCATTTTCAACCTCCTCATCATCTTGTATGCTCTTGTCTTCTCCTTCCTTCTATTGGTTTTTCTTCCTTTTCTGGGCAATTATTTCCTCCCCTGAGATTGTAACCTCCCCTGAAGCAAATAACTTTTGTTTCCTCCCCTTGTTTGGAAGATCTCACTATGTACCTTTGACTGATCTATCAATGTAACCTTGTTGTCAGACAATATTGTACATGAAGCCATCAATTCCTTAAAAGTTTAAGTTCTGCCCTCATCACTTCTAGGTGTGTTAACTCCTATGAGAGGTGAATCAGTGGACATTTTGATTCATGATCCATCAATGGATGGTTTTTCTGAATCCTTTGAAAAATCCTTGTTTAAGAAACCTTTGCCTTAGTAGTATGTTCATGATTTTAGAATTGAAAAATCATACTACCTTCAACCATTTTGAAAGGATTAAGTGTGTAACAGACACTCAATCATAAGTTCGGTTTAAAGCAACCTCTGGTTGTGTGAGAACCAATGTTTTTCAGTTATAAATAACTGCCTGTGAAAAGATAAATCTATTCAAAAGATTTTCTTGACAGGGTTTCCAGCTCGTGGCATTTGTTACCTCTAACACAAGTGTTAGATTCACTTTTGCTCGCTGTTCTTTCTATCAGATGTCCTTAGACTTACACATTATACTTGAAAGTATAAAATGATAGAAAGTGAGTTGTATCAGTTACTATCTGATCAACTAAGTTATCAATTCAATGTGAAACATCATAATTAGGTTTCAAGAAAGAAGTTTTAAGGAGGTTAAATTCCTAAACTTAGTCCATCATAAACCTACTATGTTTAGCAATTGGATAAGCATTCTGCTATTCCCATTTCACTTGAAATCTTCTTTGTGTTTCTTTATTCATACCTGAAATAGTTAGTCTAAAACCAAAAGAACAATGTACAAAGTACTTGTCTTGCATTAGTATAATCATAAAACCAACTGTATGAATAACACAATTTACATTTTGTACTAGCAGCACCTTGTGTGCTTTAGCAGTACCTTATGATATATTAGCAGTACCTTATGAATCAGTAGCAACAACAAAAATTTATTTACAAAAACACATCATTTGTGAAATTTAAAGATTAAGCATTCCAATACTTGCTATCAAGAACTGAAATCTTGAAACATCAAAAGCTTTTGTAAGTAGATCTGCAAAATTATGTTCTGAAGCAATTTTCATTACTTGAATTAATCTTTTCTCATTGCAATCTCTAATAAAGTGATGTCTAATTTCAATGTGCTTTGTTTTAGAATGTTGCACTGGATTTTTAATAATACAAATTGTACTACTATTATCAATATGAATAGCAGTGTTTAAGAAATTGTACCCATAGTCAAGAAGTTGGTTTTGAAGCCATAAGACTTGAGCACAGCAACTTGCAGCAGCTATATATTCAGCTTCAGTTGTTGAATTTGCCACACTTGTTTGCTTCTTACACTGCCATGAGACAAGTCTACACCCTAGGAATTGACATCCTCCAGTGGTTGACTTTCTGTCCAAGCTAGCACCAGCATAATCACTATCCGAAAATGCTACTAAGTCAAAAGGAGATTCTCTAGAATACCATATACCCAACCTTGGTTGACCTTTGAGATATCTAAAAATTCTCTTGACTGCAGTTAAGTGAGAAACCTTTGGAGTAACTTGAAATCTTGCACAAACACAAACAGAGAACATGATATCAGGTCTAGATGATGTAAGATACATCAAAGAGCCTATCATAGATCTGTAAGTGTGTATATCTACATTCTCTCCATCTTCATCTTTCAGAAGGTGCTTCTCTGGGTCCATTGGTGTGCTTGCCATTTTTGAATCAGCAAATTGGAACTTTCTAAGAATTTCTGCAACATATTTATCTTGTGAAATAAAAATGCCTTCAGATGATTGTTTAATTTGCAAACCCAAAAAGAATGTGAGTTCTCCCATAGAACTCATCTGAAACTTATCATGCATAAGCTTCTCGAATTCTAAACACATTTCTTTCCTAGTAGATCCAAAGATAATGTCATCCACATACACCTGCACTAACAGAAGATCCTTCTTGTGCTGTTTGATGAAAAGTGTCTGATCAATCTTTCCTCTTTGAAATCCATTTTCTAATAAATAGGAAGCAAGTGTTGCATACCAAGCTCTTGGTGCCTGATGTAGGCCATAGAGAGCTTTCACTACTCTGTACACCTTGTTTGGATGGTCAGGGTCAATGAAACCTGGAGGTTGTGAAACAAACACCTCTGGTTCAATCTTGCCATATAAAAATGCACTCTTGACATCCATTTGGTAGACTGTGAAGCCTAAAAATGAAGCATAAGCTAGAAACAGCCTAATTGCCTCAATCCTTGCTACTGGAGCATAAACTTCATCATAATCTATTCCTTCTTCTTGTGTGTACCCTTGTGCTACTAATCTAGCCTTATTCCTAATCACAATTCCTCTTTCATCCCTTTTGTTCTTAAAAACCCATCTAGTGCCAATTAGCTTCTCACCTCTAGGTAAATCAGCTAGCACCCAAACCTTTTGAATCTTGAACTGAAGAAGCTCTTCTTGCATAGCCTCAACCCAGCTTGAATCATCTAGGGCTGTAAGAATGTTCTTTGGTTCCTTTTGAGAGAGAAAACATACAAACAAACAAGAGTTTGAAACCTCATGTTGTTTTGAAGCATAAAGAGCATCAAGAATCCCTTGTTGGTCTGTAGAGACCAATTGTCTTCTTGTCTTCACACCAGATTGTACATCTCCAATCACATTATCTAGGGAATGAACTTTGTGAATTCTTGTGTGTGGGGTTGTTGGAACTTGATAGTTAAGTGGAAGATTACCAAAATCCACTTCATCTTCAGAGAATTCTGCTTCTTTTGTGTGTGATGGCCCTATATCAGAAGTATTTGGCCCAACAGCAGAGTGTTCTGGCTTATCAGCAGAATGTTCTTGCTCATCAGCAGAGTGTTCTTGCTTATCAGCAGAGTGTTCAGCAGGAACAAATGTACTATCAGCAGAAACATTGTGTTGATCCATAGTTCCATCATCCTTGTTATCACCTTCACCATCATTTGAAGTTGATTCCACACTAGAACTTGACCATATTGGCATTGAAACACTAGATTGATCTTTATCTAACTCCACCTCATTTGTTACTTGTGAACCTGAAAAATTATTAGTTTCTGCAACAAAAGGTATATAATTCATAGAATTTGTTAGATATTCAAGATCAAAAATCCATTTTGGTCCTTGACCTACTACATTGGATTTGTTTTCCAGAAACTCCACATGCAGTTCTTCCTGTACTTTCTCAGTTCTTAAGTTGTAAACTCTAAAAGCTTTGCTAACAAGAGAATATCCAACTAAGAAACCTTCATCTGCTTTACCATCAAATTTTCCTAAATGGTCTAAGGTATTGAGAATTGTCACATGACATCCAAAAGGTCTAAGAAATCCTATTGCAGGAGTTCTACCATTAAAAAGTTCATATGATGTCTTATTGTGAGGCTGCACAACTAAAACTCTATTTTGAACATAGCAAGCAGTGTTGATTGCCTCTGCCCAAAAGATTATTGGTAGCTTAGAATCAGCTAACATTGTTCTAGCAGCTTCAATTAGTGTTCTATTCTTTCTTTCAGCCACACCATTCTGTTGTGGTGTTCTAGCAACACTATATTCTCTCTTAATACCTTTTTCTCCGCAGAAATCATCCATAACTCTATTTCTAAACTCTGTCCCATTATCACTCCTAATGACTTTTACTTTCTTGCTTACTTGATTTTCTATCTGCGTAATGAAGTCCTTAAGGATGCTTGAAGTTTCATCCTTAGACACTAAAAAGAAAACCCATGTAAATCTGCTATAGTCATCAGTTATAACAAGACAATATTTCTTATGCTGTATACTCCTTACTGAAACAGGTCCAAATAAGTCCATATGAAGCATAAACAATGACTGATTGATAGAGTTAAAAATCTTGGGCTTACAAGTGGCTTTGTGTTGTTTGCCTTTTAGACAAGCAATGCATGTTTGATCATTTTCAAATCTTTTGAGAGGTAAACCTCTTACCAAACCATTCTTAACAATTTTATTTATGGTTTTGAAATTAATATGACCAAGCCTTCTATGCCATAACATTGATTCATCCAATGTGGCCTTTGCAACAAGACAAGTTAACTCCTTTTTAGAAATAATATTCTTCATATCAACACTATACATATTGGCCTTTCTAGGAATTCTAAGAAGCACTTGACTTTCATCAGGCATCTTAAAATCCTTAGACAGAACAAGACATTCAGTATCAGTAAAAAGAACATTATTCTTTTTGTCACACATTTGTGAGACACTAAAAAGATTATACTTTAACTCTTGTACATAGTACACATCTTCAAAATCTAAATTTCCGGTTTTAATTGTACCTTTACCAGAAATTTTGCCACGAAAACCACCTCCAAAGGTAACATATCCTCCATTGAAAGCTTCAAAATCTGAAAGATAAGACATGTTTCCTGTCATATGCCTTGAACATCCACTATCTGAGTATCCTTGATCTTCTTGTTTATCAGTTGAATGTTCCTGCACACAAAAAGAGTGTTAGTTTTCTTTGGGGATCCAAGCCATTACTGACTTGGATCTGCCTCTTGCATCAATGTAATTTAATCTTTTAAGGATAGTTGATGCAACATTGGATTTATGAATCCAACATGCTGAGGCCTTAACAGCATTTGCCCTTTTTCCCTTATCAGCAGAGTGAACCACACACTTATCAGCAGAATCTGCTAACTTTGTAGTTCTACCCTTTGGTCTCCAAATTTGTTTATGGACCACTGATTTTGATTGAATGGGACTTAGAACAGTTGTAGGTGCATGTTTGAAAAATGTTTTTGCACCCTTAGCTGTTAATTTTGGGTTAATAGTCATAAATGGTCGAGCAGCAGAGTAAAATTTGCTATCAGCAGGATCATTTGGTCTATCAGCAGAATCAGATTTTGAGATAGACTTGCTTTTGACTACTCTGGGGTTTGATTTCTTAGAACTAGAGTGAAAGTGAGATTTAGGTGTTTGCCTTTTGTGATTCACCCTATTGTTTTCATACCCAGTTACCCATTGGTTGCAGAAAGCTGCAAGATGGTCAAAACTACCACATGTATAACAAGCTTTATTATAAAAATCAAAGTCATCACCTAATTGGTTAGACTTGAGGTTGTTCCAATTTCTTTGGTTACCTCTGGGCTTGTTTGTAGTTCTATATTGTTCACAATATCTAACTGGTTTCCTAACAGTCTTAACATTTGACTTAGACCTGTTAGTGTTGTGATTGACTATCTTAGGAATACTTGTTCCTACTTTCTTAACCACTACAGGTTTAGACATAACCTGTTCTTCTTCATTACTATCACTATCAGTTGTACAATCTTCAACAACTATAGCCTCTCCTTTCTTAACAAAGGACACCTTGTCCTGATAAGATAAAGTTTTATCTAAACTTTTACTTATCTTTTCTATCTTAGGAGATTTAGTGACCTTAGAACCATATTCCATGATTGGTTCTTGAAACTCAGGTAATCCTGTGTGTGCTAAATCAATACCTGGAGGTGAATGAACACCTCTGTATGGTGGGGGTACAGACTTAAATCCAACACCAGAATTAACCTTATCAATAACTTGGGCTTCCCAAAGTTTATTGAATCCTTCTAAGGAATGTGCTAAAACATCCACAGAGACCTTTACATTTTCTCTTTCTTTTTTATGTTTAGCTAATGAATCATTCAACTCAACAATACACTCATCTCTGATCTTAATGTCATTTTTTAGTATATTGATGTCATCAACAAAATGAATTTCGTTATCTTTAAAATGTAAGACTTGTTTTTCTAAAACAGCTAGACCTCTTTTGTGATTAGCCAAATTAAAAAGAGAGTTAAGTAGCTCTTCTCTATGAGCTTCAAATCTCTTATTAAGGTCTTCATAAGCTTTAAGATTAGGACATGATTCAGTACAAGATGTAATATTGTTTACCTCTGAATCAGAATGGGCCATTAGAGCAAATTCATTGGCCATAAGAGCAGCATTTGGTGGTGCATCCTCTGTAATAGCCATAGAGCTCCAATCATAACCAATACCATCAATAGCCAACATAGCCTTTGGCTCTTCAACAGTAACTTCCTTTTTCCTATCTTGCTTATACCATGTGTTTCTATTCTCTTGCTTCCTTGGGCTTCTACACTCCTTAGCAAAGTGTCCCAACCTATGACAGTTGTAGCACTCCACTTTCTTTTTGTCAAACCCAGCAGTATCATTACCATTTATGGTAATTTGCTTCCCAGTTCTCTGCCAATGCTTCTTGGCTCTCATGCTGAGCAAAGCAACCTGCCATTTGATGTCCATCTCTTCCAAATCATCACCATCAACCTGCTCAAGGTCTTCATGATTCAGAGGAGAACCACTAGATTGACTAGACATGAATACATAGAATGCTGGATCACCAAGTCCTGCAACAGTCTTTTGTATAATAGTAGAAGGACCACCATGGGTAGCAATAGAAACACCTTCAACTTCTTCTACCTCTTCAGACTTACCAATACTAGGAGATGACAAAAATGCCACGTTCCCAGAACTAGTACCATAAATTCCAGACTTTCTAAGACTTTGTTCAACAATTTTGAAGTTGTTGTACAAATCATTGAGCTTCATTGTTTCAATGTCTGGTTTGTTCATCCAGACAATAACATGAGTATGGAACTCATCAGGTAGACTTCTCAAAAACTTCATGTTGAGATCTTCCTTCTCTGTCTCAACACCTAACACAGCCAACTGACTGACAAGCTTGTGTAACCTTGAGAATAGCTTATCAAGAGACTCATTACTAAAAGCAGTAAAGTTTTCAAATTGTTGCTTTAGTAATGTCTTCTGTGTCTTTTTGGTAGTCTCATTACCACCAAAATATGCACAAATCTCTTCAAAAAGAGTTTTTGCATCAAGATACTTGTTGAAAGATAACATCTGTTCACCTGGAATGGTCATAAGCAATAAATTTCTTGCTTTCTGATGATTTTGTCTTCAGTATCTTCTCTTCATTTGACACTGGTCCAGTATTTCTTTTCCTACTTGTTTTACCTTCTAGGACAACCTCTGAGTAGCTTGGTGAAAAAGAATCACCATATATAATGATGTCCCAAAGAGTGTAATCTTGGACCATGAAATATTGCTCAATTCTCATCCTCCATAACTCAAACTCATTGGGTTTGATCATGGGCAACTTTGCAGCAACATTTGTTTGAGCATCATGTGCATCCATTTCTGTTTCTTCTAATTCAATTATATCAACCTGGGCTCTGATACCAACTGAGGGAGGTTCGTCACACGGTTAAGGTGGTTAAACCTTGTATACTTTGTGTGAAATGATATATTGAGTCTATGTAATCAAGTACGCGAAATTTACTTAATCACACTTAGAAGGTTATATATGTTATGGAAATGGAAGAATTATGTTATGTTAACTCAACAATGAACAAAGAAAGTTTTCACTTAAACGATTCAATATTATTCAAAATAATACGAGTGATCTTGAGATTATCACTAGGGTTACAACCTTGAATCTTAAGTTCTAGACTTGTGATATTGTTTTGTTCTTGTTCTAATAGTTATATGTTCTTTGTTTTTGCATGTGCATATGTTATCTATTGAGTGTTTTTAATATCTAAGTCTAAGATCTCTTTTATAGTTGCAAGAGATCTTTACAAATTGCTTAAAGTCTTGGCCGACTCTCTTGTTTAACTTATGCTTATATTGTGTCAGTACATAAGATACAACATGTATCTATGTATACAACTTGTTAAACTAAAGCACATGGAGTAAGATATTATCTACCGTATATGTTTGACCAAAATACAATAAATATCTTTTCGATCTTATCCTCTTAATCAGCAGAGTGTTCTCTATCAGCAGGAACAATCTATCGCTATCAGCAGAATCATCAGCAGAGTTGTTAAGCCTATCAGCAGAGTCATTGCACTAAACAGCAGAGTCAACATCGTCAGCAGAAACATACTTAGAGTATTTCCCGATTAAGAACTTCATGAATATTTAATTCCTAACAATAATTATGGGTTGAATAAATCCCACTACTTGGAGTACAAATGTTATAAGATGATAGGTTAAAGTCGCGTTCAATTTAATTAATTTGTTTCTAGGTGATTGGTTACGAGGTGATGTAGTGTTTCAAAAGTTTAGGACAAATATTCAATTTCATTTTCGGAGGTGGATAGTGAGATAATCAAGGGGAATCGATAGACTGCGATGGGTTTTATGTTAAACAATGCTGTATAAGGTTATGAAAAGTTTTTAAATTATCACTCACGATGTTTTGAAAATAAATGAGACCGTTGTGCCACCCACAATGCCTGAGAAAGTTTAAGGGGATCGTAAAAATAAATAAGTATGTATAACAGTTTAGTAATTTTGGTGGAATAAATACATAATTGGGAGAAGTGGGGTTTGACATGATGACCTAGATACTGAGTATATAAAGAATAAGAATCGGTACAACATTTATAAAGATAAGTAGTCGAGAGTAAACAAAGTGTATATGAATAATCTTTATATACATAGTATTAATAGTGGTGTTTCGAAAAGTAAGCAGAAATGCTCAGAAAACATGAGTTCATGGGGAGTATGTCAACCAATAGAAATTGATAAACTGCAACATGTTTCAATGTTATATGAAATGATATTACGGTTATGAAAGAGTTTTGAGATCATTGTAATCACAACAATGTATGAGAAATAAGAGAGACCATTGTAATCACTTACAATGTCTGATAAATAAGAGAGACCATTGTAATCATCTACAATGTCTGATAAATAAGAAAGACCATTGTAATCATCTACAATGTCTGATAAATAAGAGAGACCATTGTAATCACGAACAATGTCTGAGAAATAAGAGAGACCATTGTAATCAGATACAATGTCTAATAAATAAGAGAGACCATTGTAATCACATACAATGTCTGATAAATAAGAGAGATCATTGTAATCACGAACAATGTCTGATATAACTTGAAGATGTGTATAAATTTCCGGATGAAAATTTACAATGCTCACGAATAGCATATAATACACCAAGGAAGTTTAGTGCACAAAAGCTTACATACATAAGAAGTGATACTTTCGTGGATTATCGGACAAGTTAAGAAATAATTATAGTGCTCCTATAATTATCCTTAGTATAATATAATATCGATATATACTCAATAGAGTAATAGGAAATTTAGGAAGCAGGCGCGCATGGATATCGGACAAGATGATGGAACTCATGACTTTTGAAAAGTTAAAGGTTATAGTCTAGGTTTTAAAAAAAGAAAACGACCTAGTTCACTATAACGGTGAATGAAACACCTTAGGCAAATCCCACATTGGCCGTGACTTGGAGTGATGCTGGGACATATGTTAACATTCGTCTTATATGACAACAACGCGTTTTGTGGTCTAACGGTTAATCGCCCATACGGTTAAGCGTGCTCATGTGAGAGTAGTACTGGCTTGGGTGACCTGCCGGGAAGTCTTCACATGAGGGCCACAAAAGTAAAGCCGTGAGCCTACGGGCAAAGCGGACAATATTGTGGTCTATAAGGCGGGGTGTTACAGGTGGTATCAGAGCCACTCCAAGTCGTTCGAGATGTGGGGCAAACCTCATCGAGGACGATGAGTCCCTAAGGGGGGTGAATGTAACACCTTAGGCAAATCCCACATTGGCCGTGACTTGGAGTGATGCTGGGACATATGTTAACATTCGCCTTATATGACAACAACGCGTTTTGTGGTCTAACGGTTAATCGCCCATACGGTTAAGCGTGCTCATGTGAGAGTAGTACTGGCTTGGGTGACCTGCCGGGAAGTCTTCACATGAGGGCCACAAAAGTAAAGCCGTGAGCCTACGGGCAAAGCGGACAATATTGTGGTCTATAAGGCGGGGTGTTACAATACTCCACCACCAAAAATATATGAGTGTTGAGTGAATTATACTTTCATTCCTTTTCGTGAGGTGCTTAGTCATGTTATCAAGCGAGAGAATCTATAGGGTATTGTCAAACATCTCGGTTTTTCACCTAAAAAGCTTAAAACAATGAATCGTATCTTGTATTTGTACTTGGTAGATTTGCATCATATTTTTTAATCATTGTTCATACACCATGTGGGATATACTTTTCTTAATTGCTAGATTTGCTTGAGAGCAAGCAAACCCTTAAGTGTAGGGGAGTGTGCGCTCAATTTTCGCTTATTTATAAATAAAAAAAAACTAAAAAGATTTTTCGATATTTTCTAATTTTTTCAAAATTTTTTTAAAAAAAATTTCATTTACATATGCATTAAAATTTTTCTTTTCTTAGATTTTCTTGAGGGCAAGCAAAGTTTAAGTGTGGGGGTATATGATAACGCTCAAATCTAACATGTTTTATTAGCGTTATTTTGATGATTGTGCATGATATTTTGTTGTATTTGTGAACATTTTACGCTTAAAAGGTGCAAAAGATGTATTCAGGTTCAGGTACAACTATGTCGAAGGAAATAGAGAAAAAGACGAAGAAAAGTCGACAAAATCAAGTATTTATGCACAAAGAGAAGTTTTCCGATCAAGATAAAGATTCATGCTATGATTATTTCCAAATTCAAGAGAAAGAGGTGAAAATGAAGTCAAGATTAAGTGCCAAGAAGTGTGTTAAAAGTGGGAATTATATGTGTAGGGTATTCACAATGCAAGAAACACTTGTTTGAGGCTTAGATTTAGATCGAATGAAAGAAAACTTAGAGAGAGAAAGTGGGAACTTCTAGTGAGAGAAACACTATGTGTATTAGAAGCATCTTGTCTTTGAAGTAATCTGAGTTCTGAGGACGTTTAGGTTGATTGCAGTTTCTAGCAATGTGTCCAAGCCCCCCACAATTATAACACTTGATCTGTTTCCCTTGACCCTGATTGGCATTCCCTGCTCTATTCTGCACATAACCTCGACCCATGTTTCTACCAGCTCTCCCTTGCACATTCTGAACCACAATTTTCCCATCCTCCACCATTGCTAGATTGCGTGGGTTGGATGAATTCCTTAACTGATTGTTGGTCTGAGGGAGTGATGCTTGAAACTGTTGAACCAGTAATGATACTTGATTGGTGAGGTTGTCAATCATTTTGTCGGTCTGAGAGTAGCCTGAGTCAAGTTGAGAACTCATAGCAGGTACTTGTGAGTGAAGTTGATGATAGCTTGGGTTGGAAGATGATTGGATTGTCGGTTGAACATTTGTCATGAACGCCAGTGGATCATTTGTAGTTGAAGGATTAAACTTTTCTCTCAGCACCCGATCATAGACAGCATGCTTCTCATGTTGTTGCAGATATGCATACAGCTGTTCATAGTTGGTATCCCTTAAACCTTTGTTGAGTTTGACAGCAGTAACAAATCTGTCCCATTCAGGAGTCATGTTGTTCACAAACTTTGAGTTTAGTTGGATATTTGGCATAGTCATTCTGATCATCCTCATATCATTCACCAACTTATGAAATCTCACATAGTAGTCTGTGATATTCTCTCCTGGATTCATTTTGAAATGCTCGAACTCATCATACAGCTGTGACTCCCGATCTTCCTTTGTGAGTTCTGACCCTGCCAACAACATTTTAACGTTGTCCCACACAGCTTTGGCTTCAGTGTTGAAATTGATGAGCTTGTATACATCCTTTGGAAGACCTTGAATGACTATGTTTGAGGCTCTAATGTCAGCATCATACCTCTTCTTTTCTTCTTCATTAAGATCGTTGTAGTTTCTAGGTCTGTCGATGCCCCAAGTTACAGACCCATCTTCACCAGTTGTAACAACATCTCTGGTGGTACCCATCTGATATGGTCCATCGTCAATTGACTTTAGAATGTTAACTCCATTATCTTTACCCAAGCAGTAAAGTCTTATCCTTTGTGCCCAAGACTCATAATCCGTCCTATCCAGCATAGGTGGACGAGTGTCAGATCCTGCTGCTTGAATATCTTCTGATGATGTGTTTGATGTGGTAGCCATAGTAACTACGGGATTTTACAGATCTTGTGATTTAACCGAGAAATCGAATCTTTCGCGGGAATTTCTAAAATCACCAAGACACAAACCGCATAGACAAACCGCGTAGACACAAACCGAGTTCACGCTGCTGAGACAAACCGCGTAGACACAAACCGAGTTCACGCTGGAGAGACAAACCGCGTTGATACAAACCAAGTACACGCTGCAAAGACAAACCGCGTAGACACAAACCGAGTTCACGCTGCAGAGACAACCCGCGTAGACACAAACCGAGTTCACGCTGGATAGACAAACCGCGTAGACACAAACCGAGTTCACGCTGGAGAGACAAACTGCGTAGACACAAACCGAGTTCACGCTGGAGAGACAAACCGCGTTGATACAAACCGAGTTCACACTGCAGAGACAAACCGAGTTGACACAAACCGCGTTCGCGCTTTATAGACAAACCGCGTAGGCACAAACTTCCAAACACGTCGCTTTCAATGCTGTTTGTCCTTTTGCCTAAACTAGTAATAAGACAAGCCGCGTTCTCGATGGGACACAAACCGCGTTCAAGAACACGTCCAAGGTACATAAACCGCACCCAAGAACACTTGAATAAAAAACACTCGAATCACCCAAAAACACCACACAAACCTTAAATCTGTGAATCCAAGCACCAAATACTACTCTTATACTGTTCCTAAGCTAGAAAGTACAAGGTATAACAACTTTTAATCACTAAACAAAGCACAAAATGAAATTTATGTAACTTGTCAAATCGAACCAAAAAGCCTCAAAAACTAAACAAATCCGTGAATACCAACTCTCATGGACCTAACCATGGCTCTTGATACCAATTGTAGGGTATTCACAATGCAAGAAACACTTGTTTGAGGCCTTAATATGGATCGAATGAACAAGAACTAGAGAGAGAAAGTGGGAACTTCTAGAGAGAGAGAACTATGTGTATATTAGCTTGAAATGAAGTGAAGTTCCAACCCTTCCCTTGCAAGGGAAGGGGTATTTATACTTACTACATATTATGCCCCTAGCGGGCTATAGAGTGAGCTGACAGAGGGTAAAGACCCGACCCACTCCACAATACTAATAATAATAACTAAGCTACTAATAATATTACTGATAATCCTATGAGCTATGATGTACTAATAATTACTCGGGGTGACCGAGTCTTCAGCTGAATATTCATATTCCTAACAATATGCTAGCTTAGAGTTGAAATTTATGTGCAAAAGTCAGTCTCGACCCAAGGTTCACATTCCAGACCCAAGGTTGAGCAGTCAAGTCCAAACCCAAGGTTTAGAGTTCAAACCCAAGGTCCAGCAGAAGTTCCGACCGCAGGTCCTAGGTCCCGACCGTGGGTTCAGCCACTTAAAGTCTTCCAAAGTTGCATTTAAGTGATGAATTAAGTACCATTACTTCCAAGTCCGATCATATACTCCTAAGAGTAAATTGCAAAAATCGTCCTTGTGGTTTGGTCAAATTGCACGTGTGGTCCCTACTATTCATTAAGTGCAAAAATGGTCCGGATTTGGCACTGTTTCATTCACTTTTGGTCCTTCGGCATTGCAAAAATCGTCCGTGTGGTTTGGCCAAATTGCACGTTTCGTCCTTGTGGTTCGGAGGACGAAGGACCAAAAGTGAATGAAACAGTGCCAAATCCGGACCATTTTTGCACTTAATGAACAGTAGGGACCAAACGTGCAATTTGACCAAACCACAAGGGCTATTTTTGCAATTTACTCTACTCCTAATAACTCATTTTCCTGCATCTTTATGACACTTTGTGGCCAAGGAACATGCTTGGTGACCAAGGAGTATTCATCTATAAATAGGAGTGCTTGGTTAAGTGTTTGAACAACCTAATATATCATCAAAAAACCTTATAATCTATCATCAAATTCTCTCAACACTTGGAGGATTCTCTCCTACCACTCCCCACCATTTCTAGAGGTGTTGGGGAGTTGGTTTGGTCTACATTAGCATGACATATAACTTGATCATTCCTACACCATAAGGTTTGATTATAGTTCACACCAATTAAGCACCATATACATCACCAACAATCCTTATTACCAAACACCCCTAAGTCATATACTCACAACATGAGGTCGATTTCCAGGAAGGTTTATGGATGGATGATTTGTATTTTGGTAGTTTCTTTTGGTTGGAATCACATGGTTGGAATTGTAGCACTCGATGCCTTGACTCTAATGTTTGGTATTATTTCTATTTAAATTCAATCATATTAATGTCTTTGCTTATGTTGATTATGAGAATTCCTTTGTGTGTTGTGTTACATGTTTGATTACAATTATCTCTTTATAATAGTTTGGGAATTATGTATACTTTCGTGTGAATGATTGACTAGTTGGTTAGAGAAAGTGATTGTTCTCATAAGTTTGTTTAAATATAATTCGTGTTCTAAAACTTGTTAATTAAACATTGTTGGATTTAAAGGATGAAAAGATTTCTAATATTGTTTAATTCCAAGAAGTTGGTGGCCAAAATGGATTGGTATTTGATAATTGACAACTATTAAGTATTCAAGTTTTTAAATGAATTCGGAAATATTTAATCACGAGATTGGGTCGAAAGAACTCGTAAGAACTAATGAAACTAATCATCTTTTTCATACATTTGATAACACAAAGAGCTAGCGTAATGGGATGAGATATAGGCCGAAAGGACTCACCCGTGAAACTAGTAGAAACATGGATTTTCTTGATACTACCCATTGACTAGAAGTCCTTGTGAAAATTGATATGTGCCTTCTATGTTTCACCCAAACATGTTCAACATTCCATCACGATTGGTTACTATTCCTAAACAAGTGTTTATGTGCTTACATCATGCTTTTATAATTGCTTTTCTTGTTGGTTTGATCTGTGACAATCATAACCATCAACTTGTTACTTGCTTAAACAATCAAACAAAATTTGAGTACAACCAAGTCTCGTGGGACGACCTTGACTTACCAACCCTATTGCTACACATGGACGAGTATACTTGCTCGTATGTGTTCCTAGTTAACCGGTAATTCTTGTATTATAAATTTAAAACCTAGTGCGAACGCATCAAACGATCAATTCTCGTGTCTTACCTATACTACACTATAACGATTAGGTACTTTGCATAGGAGGATTGTAAAACTTCGGTGTTGCAATCCGCCGCATTAGAGATCAATTAAAAAGGATGGTAGTCATAAAGTAGTAGTAGGTACGACTATTTAGAAAGAAAGAAAAAAAAGTAATTTAGACAATTTTACCTACGTGTGCCTTGCACATGAGAGATTTAAGTGAATAATTTAACAGAAATTAAAATGAGTGATTATTAGTGTTATTTTTGAAAAGTTAAAGACTGCCAATGCAAAATGAAACTATCACCATTTCATGAAACGACATTCACCCCATTAAACGACGTCTTTTCATGTGTTTTTCCTCCAAAACGACGCCACACGCATGCATAATATATAATAGAGTTATATTAGATTTAGTATCCCTCATAAAAAATAAAATTTCTTATCTTTTCGTGTTTTGTTTAATTAAATTAAGTTTGTATTAAAAAATATATATTCTTCTAATGTAATAATTCTGTGTTGCGTTAAAACTGGTGTTTTTTGGTTTTCCATCCATTGTAAGAGTTTGTACATATGTG
Source organism: Artemisia tridentata subsp. tridentata (assembly GCA_021014915.2). Classification (NCBI taxonomy): domain Eukaryota; kingdom Viridiplantae; phylum Streptophyta; class Magnoliopsida; order Asterales; family Asteraceae; genus Artemisia; species Artemisia tridentata. The sequence goes on along the minus strand of CP139509.1, from coordinate 191,045,821 downwards.
ATGCAGTATTAATATCATGTTGGTAAAGTGACTTATGTAACGTTGAGAAAAAATGTATTACAAAATATTATTAAACACTTTAAAGTAATACGTAAATATATTGTAATTATAAATGACGTATTGCTTGATTAGTGAAATAGTATTAAAACAGGACTTGACGTGACTTTGTTAGCCTAAGAGACTTGTTCATATGATTAGTGTATGAACAAAAGCAATTTCGGCTTTGACATCATAAGAAGCCACCTTAGATTTTTTGTTGGGTTCGCAACTAATTAAGATACAAAGATACCGAAATATGTTTTATGTTGGTGTATGATGTGAATAGGATACATTTGATATAACTGAAACGTAATTATCTTATATTCATACAAGCTGTGTGATCTTAAATTGCATAGTTCGTGGATCACTTACACTATAAAACAATATTATTATACCTTAATAACTTTTATTCCAATCAACTTGAAATAATTGGACATACTGATTTCTTTAGGGCTTGCTTTTGTTTTCTCAATTTTGTTCTTCTTTCTTGCGTGGTTAACGGTACGTATTTCATGATCACATTTTGTGTGTTTGTATACACATAACACAATTATGAATTATTCTCCCCCATAAATCTATGATGAAAAATGCTTATTTATCTTTAATATTATAACTTTATGATTGCTTTTTTGATAGTATATATTTTTTTTTTTTTTTTTTTTTGTAACAGAAAACAAATTTTATGTAATTGATTATCCTCTTCAACTTATTTTCTCCATAAATTTATATAATGCAATTCAAAGTCTCATATGGAGATTTCACCTTTTAGCTTAAATGGATGTTACGCGATTGTATGCCTATAACAAATTTAATCATTATTTTTTCAAAAAATAAAATTGTGATACACCATATATATTATACAAGATTTTATTTGATATTGAAATAGTTTATTCATACATAGGTTGTTCATTATATATCAACTAACATTGTTCTCGAGTTCTCATCGTCACGAGGGAGCATCTTCAACTCTTCATGAACTCATATATCATTAAAAAAAAAAGTCTTCATCTTTTGAAACCATATTGTGATTGAATCATCAAAATAATTTTTTCCGAACATTCTAAGATATTAGGATATTCATCAAAAATCTTCTAGTTGTGTTATTTTAGAAGTTTTGATGATAACTGGGGGTGTCAAAACCCTTAAAGTATGACCAAATCTAAAAGGCGATAACGATGAAGAATGATCTGGTGATTGAAAAAATGTAACAAAAAAGATTGAAAGTTAAGGTTGAAAAGAAAAAAAGAATCTTGCATCTCCTATTTTGTTTTGTATCTCATATTTCCTCCCTAAAGGTTATAGATCTTTTTCAGTCTTCACAGAAATTGATATCTTTTCATTTTGTCCTCCACTGATATACATTGTTCAGACATGTATAATAACGTAAATATTTTACTAGTACTTATTATTTGTTATCTTGGTCCATAGGTAGCACTTGTACCATATTGTGAAAGGGATGAAGGAGGGAAATGGTGTTGTTTCGAAAAAGTACGTAAAAGATGTTGGTCCGGTGCTGATGCTAAAGCTATTTGTGAGTTTACGTGTATAGAAATATAATTAAAAGATACATAATGTTAAACAAATAAGTGTGAAATAAAAAGCAATTAGCATGTCTTGTAATGATACATTATTATTGGTGCAAGTTTGTAATTTCTTCTCCGTTCAATACATAAATTTACAAAATGCAACTAGCATATGCATAGATCTTTAATGGAATATAAACGAGTTTTGTAGTTGCCGCGCGTTACTGTGGATTACATTATTTTACAAATCGTTACGTATTTCAAAAAGCTTAAATATACAATTGTAATTAGTCTTGTCGACCAACAACCCTGATTGCTAGAGCGGAATAATCCCGATCGTGAAGTCGAACACACCACAGCTAGTTATGATATCGACAGAAAAGTAAAGAGCGATCAATGCACAAGTAAGTAACCCTAATCGTTTCTTGATTAGTATTGAAAGAATGACGTACAAACCCCTTCCCCCCTCACCTCCTTTTATAGAGATGAGGGGGAAGGAGAAACCGACTCCAATATGGACTCATAGTCGGTTGTTACAAAGACACGGGTTGGGCTTGGGACACAAGCCAATCAACCGACTCATACATTGCTAATAGAGTTTAACACTAAGACCCCTAGACTTATTCATAAGCTAATATAGAGACTAATATTGTAACAATTTCCACCTTAGGCTTTATATTAGCCTACACCGACGCTCAGCAACTCCAAGCAATGCTGAAACTTAAGTCCAGGTACCACCTTCGTCAAGGCATCCGCAGCATTGTGTTCAGTACCCACCTTCAGAACTTCAACCGTCTTTGCTTCCAAGACCTCTCTGATAAAGTGATAACGCACATTGATGTGCTTAGTCCTTTCATGAAAAGCATGATTCCGCGATAAGTGAATCGCGCCTTGATTATCACAATTAACTGCCACAGTGTTAAGCTCCACGCCCAACTCTTCCAAGAGTCCCCTTAGCCAAATAGCTTCCTTCACAGCCTCCGTAAGAGCCATATACTTCGCCTCTGTAGTTGAAAGAGCCACCACGGGTTGTAGCGTTGCCTTCCAGCTTACAACACATCCCTGTACTAAAAACGCGTAACCTGTGATCGACCTACCTTTATCCGGATCCTTTGCGTAGTCTGAATCAACAAAACCTGTTACGTCCACATGGTTGCCATGATTTGTCCCAAACACCAAACCCACATTTGCAGTACCCCGCAAATATTTCAAAATCCACTTCACTGCTTCCCAATGATTTTTACCTGGATTCGCCAAATATCTGCTAACAACACTTACTGCATACGCAATGTCTGGCCTCATGCACACCATCAAGTACATTAAGCTCCCAACCGCATTTGAATACGGCACCTTACTCATCCTTTCAACATCACAATCCCTAACCGGACAATCCTTCAACGACAGCTTGAAGTGCCCACCCAATGGCATCTGAACCGATTTCCCATTGTCTATTCTAAAATTATTTAAAATCTTAGAAACATACCCGGATTGTGACACCCTCAGAATCTTGCGACTCCGATCCCTGATGATCTCCATACCAAGAATCTTCTTTGCTTCCCCGAGTTCTTTCATGTCAAACTCCTTATTAAGCAAAGACTTGATAGACCCAATCTCAGCCTTACTTTTACAAGCAATCAGCATATCGTCTACATATAACAGTAGATAGATATACTCACCTGGTGCATAACTCCTGTAATATACGCAGCTGTCGTAACTGCTACGCTTAAACTCGTTGCTCAGCATGTACTCATCAAACCTCCTATACCATTGCCTAGGTGACTGCTTCAAACCATAAAGGGATTTCTTTAACAAACATACCTTGTTACCTTGTTCATATCCCGGTGGCTGCCTCATGTAGATCACTTCTTCAAGATTCCCATGTAAAAATGCCGTCTTTACATCAAGCTGCTCCAGCTCATAATCTCTACACGCAGTTAATGCAAGTATAACCCGAATAGATGTGTGTCGAACTACCGGTGAAAATACTTCATTATAGTCAATACCTGCCCTCTGTGTGAATCCACGAGCCACCAACCTTGCCTTGTACCTAGGCTTTTGAACACCTTTAATACCTTCCTTTATCTTGAACAGCCATTTGCAACTCACCAGCTTTTGCCCAGCTGGATGATCTACTAACTCATAGGTCTTATTCTTCCTCAGAGAATCCATCTCTTCATCCATAGCAGCTTTCCACTTAGAACTATCTTCACAAACAACTGCCTCCTGGTATGTCAATGGTTCATGAGTATCTTCTTCCTCTGCTGCAGCAAACGCGTAAGCAGCCATATTACTCTCATCTCAAAACCTCAAAGGTTTCGTTCTTGTCCTTGGCTCTCTATCCCGAACCAACTGATAATCTGTGAGATCTGGTGTTTGATCATGATCCTGATCCCCTGCATCTTCATCATCGCCATCTTCCTGATCATCTGTCTGATCTTCCTCAAGCGAATGATTATTTAACCTTTGCAGTTCCACCTCAACCTGTAATTCCTCAACAGACTTATCAGTACCTGCACCAGAATCCTTCAATGTGTCTTTGTACATGACACTTTCATTGAAGACCACGTTCCTGCTAGTGACTATTTTAGGTGATTCATTATCAAGCCTATATAGCCTGTACCCCTTCACACCTTCAGGATACCCCAAAAGAACGCATTTTACCGCTCTCGGCTCGAGCTTACCTTGTTTAACGTGTGAATATGCGACACAGCCGAAAATCCTCAACATCCCATAATCACTTGGATGTCCCGACCACATCTCCATAGGTGTCTTTTTCTCAATTGCTGTCGATGGTGACCTATTGATAAGATATGCGGCCGTACATGTCGCTTCCGCCCAGAAGGTCTTGGGCAATCCAGACTGAATTAATAAACAGCGTACCTTATCCATGAGAGTTCTATTCATCCGTTCTGCTAATCCATTCTGCTGCGGCGTCCCGGCAACTGTCAAATGTCTAGCAATCCCACTCTCTGTGCACAACTGTTCAAACTCCCGGTTACAGAACTCAAGACCATTATCTGTCCTAAGCTTCTTAACCTTCCTCCCAGTCTGATTTTCTACTAACTGCTTCCACTCTTTGAACTTTCCAAATGCTTCGTGTTTGAACCTGAGAATATAAACCCATACCCTCCTGGAATAATCATCAACAATAGATAAGAAATACCTCTTACCTCCCAATGATTCCACCTGAGACGGACCCCATAAGTCTGAATGAACATAGTCTATCACTCCCTGAGTAGTGTGCCTTCCTACACCGAAACTGACTCGATGTGACTTTCCCAGAACACAATTCTCACAAAAATCGAGCTTACCTAGACTCTTCTTTCCAAACAGCTCCTGCTTTTCTAGCACCTGAAGTCCCGCCTCACTGATATGTCCCAGTCTTTTGTGCCAAACCTGCGCAAGACTGTCTTTTTCTTCAACACTAGCATTAAGCTCACCCGCCACTGCATGGCCATCCAAAGAGTATACGCAATTATCCCTTCGGGTTCCAGATAAAATAACCCTGGAACCATTAATCACCTTGATTTTGCCCGACTGTATTTTTACGGTATATCCCTCTTTTTCAAGAGTTCCCAGCGATATCAAGTTTCTTTTCAATTCAGGAATATACCTGACATTGTGTAACACAAAACTTGACCCATCTTTCAGTTGAACCCTTACCTTGCCAATACCTCTGATCTTGCACTCCCTGTTGTCACCCAACAGTACCCTGCCCCCATCGCATTCCAGAAAATCAAAAAATAAATCTAACCTGGGTGTCATGTGGTATGAACCTCCTGAATCCATGATCCAATCTAGCAGAGCCTCTGCACTCATAACCATCATCACCTCAGAACCGTCATAAATCGAACCACTGGAGCTTGGCTGATCATCTTTCTTGACGAAACCATTTGACTTCTTGCGATTATTCTTTGGACAGTTTCTCTTCAAGTGCTCCTCAGACTGGCAAATATAGCACTTGAGTCTTCCACCTCGAGACTTTGATCTTGACTTTCCCCTAGACTGATGCGAATTCCTGCGATCAGTTCTTCCCCTCACATATAACCCTTCACCATCATCCCCCTTCGCCTTAGACCTTTCTTTGATTTCCTTTGAATTCAGTGTGGCCATCACATCCTCCAAAGTCAAAGCTTCCCGTCCATAAAGCAAGGTATCCACAAAGTGTTCGTATGATGCTGGTAAAGAAGTGAGTAATAATAAAGCAAGATCTTCATCCTCGAATTTTACCTCAATATTTGCTAAATCAAGAACAATTTTGTTGAACTCATCTATATGCTCGGAAATCGTACGTCCAGCCGGCATGTAGAATGTATACAACTTCTTCTTCAGGAACAACTTGTTGGCCAAGGACTTTGTCATGTACAAAGTCTCGAGCTTGGTCCAAACCCCTGCTGCAGTCGTCTCCCCGGTAACTTCTCTCAGTACCTTGTTACCTAAACACAAAATCATGGCACTGTGAGCTTTCTTGTTTAGCTCAGCTTTCGCTGTAGCATCCATAGTCACGGGTAAAACCTCCAGAGCTGCTTCACATCCATGTTGGATTAATAAAGCACGCATCTTGACTCTCCATAACCCGAAATCACCAGTTCCATCGAATTTCTCGATCTCAAACTTGGCTCCCGTCATTCTTTAATCCCTTTGTTAATTTGCTAAACCTTGTGATGTATAAAACCTCACAATCACAAATTACAAAGTCCCTTGTGTAATACCCTTAAATTAAAAAACCTTTTTGTTTTCTAAATAATAAAAAAACAAAAAAATAAACAAAGTCCCTTTTTGTTTATTTCAAAGCCCTTTTATCTTCTATCTTCTTTGTTGACTTTTACACCATAAAAGAAAACAAGACCTGGTTCTTCTTCTTCTTTGTGTACGCCGCCCAAAAAAAAACAGATCCAAAAACCAAAAAAAATTTTGTCGATCTTCGATACACCCGAAAACCAACAAAACCTTAAGTCTTCTACACCTTGTCGCAAACCCGGACAATCGAAGAACTCAAGAAGCCTTTAACTGTCGATACCCTCTGCTACTCCTTGACGTCTTGATCGATCCTAGACAACCAGCGAAACCCGCGAACCTGTCTCTGATACCACTTGTTAGTCTTGTCGACCAACAACCCTGATTGCTAGAGCGGAATAATCCCGATCGTGAAGTCGAACACACCACAGCTAGTTATGATATCGACAGAAAAGTAAAGAGCGATCAATGCACAAGTAAGTAACCCTAATCGTTTCTTGATTAGTATTGAAAGAATGATGTACAAACCCCTTCCCCCCTCACCTCCTTTTATAGAGATGAGGGGGAAGGAGAAACCGACTCCAATATGGACTCATAGTCGGCTGTTACAAAGACACGGGTTGGGCTTGGGACACAAGCCAATCAACCGACTCATACATTGCTAATAGAGTTTAACACTAAGACCCCTAGACTTATTCATAAGCTAATATAGAGACTAATATTGTAACAGCTTAAATATACAATGATAATTATTCAAATGTATTTAGCCAAAAGACATGTTGATCTAACTTGTCTTATTGTTTTTGTATATAAAAGATATATGAAGCTTGATATTTCATAAACATTATTGAATTCATTTACTTTGATATACAACAATAAGCATAATGGGCAACTCAAAATAAATATCGCTTGACGAAAGATTTAACGTTCTTTGAACATGTTTTATATATTCTATTTGTGTATTTTATAGATAGTATATAAGTAGAGTCGCTTTATTTTTCTTACCTAAAAAGCGCTGCATACCAAGGGACAGATCTGCACCGTTTGATAAAAAAGACAACATTTAGTAATAAAAAACACGGAGGGACTTAATATGTAAATTAGTTCATTACTTCACCCACCCACCTCTTTTCTCTCACATTTCATTATCAAAACCTAACACACACAAAAACGCACAACTAACTAACAAACTTTAAAATCAACAAAAAACATCAAAATCAAAGCGTTTTCAATCGTAAAAATCAAATAAAACACATAGAAATGGAAGAACGTGGCAAGCAAAACCAGATTTGTGAAAAAAAACGGTTCACAATGAATAGATATTCAAACCGAGGATGATGTTATGGCGCTTCTAATTAATTATTTTGTTATTATTTAAATATTTGTTGTGATTTTATTCTTATTTATGGATTTTATTTGTGTTTTTGTTGCTATTTATGAAGATTTTTTGTTTTTTGTTGATTTTAGTTGTTTATTGATATATTACTCTGATAATGTAATGATTGTGATGATTTTGTTCTCATTTCTAGATTTTATTTGTATTTTTGAAAATTTTTATGAAGATGTTTGTGATAATATGAGATATTAGAGGTTAGGTTTAACTGAAAACTAGAGATGCTATGATGCTTCTATTAGATTTGTGGTGGACTTTTCTATTTAATGGATACATTGTGCATGTTTTGATAGGTTTTACAGCGGGATTTGAAAATATATATGGTTGAATCAGCAAACTAAAGAAGCTATGGTTGAAGAAAGCACAACATCTTTATAAACAAACTTAAGAAGCTCAAACACCTGTGATATCACAGGTGATATCACGTGATATCACAAGTGGCATCACACGTGATATCTTAAGTGATATCACCTGTGATATCACATGTTCCTCCATCACCACCACTGATTCAACAAAAAGAATAAAACGACGCATCTGTGATATCATCTGTGATATGAAAGGTTCCTCCAAAAAGTTGAACAATATGAGAATAAGATACTTGCAAAGATCCTTCTTCATGAAAATGAATGACCAAATAAGCTGATAATAGAGTATGCAAATAGGTTTGCAGCAAGAAACCCATATGAGAATGCTATTATCACTTGTGATATTTCAAAAAATAGTTAATGTTTGTTTAGTTGTTGTGATATCCTATTTAATGTGTGTTTAATCACCTTATTTTACGGTTCTAATAGTGTGAAATCCAATGATGTGGCTTAATATGTGTTTGCTGTTATGTTTGAATTTATGTTTTAACAACTGGTACTGAAATCTTTTTGTTGGTAATATAAGATGCTAATGATAATATTCTATGTTCTCTACATAAAGGTGTTAATGTGTTATCAATTGGGATACCTAACTAAAAATGTGAATTATCATATAAAATGTTAATGATTATGGTGTTGGTTCTCAATATATATGTGTATCAATTGTGATACTCAATTAAGAATGTGAAATATTACATTCTTACCAAATGTGATAATGAATTTAGTATTTTACCAAGTGTATATGAAAGAAATAATAAACATCACTTGTTATATTTTAACGTCGTCTCAGCCTTCGGCTTCGATATCAGCTAAAACTTAAAAACACTTTTCTTTTCCTTTACAGTGTAGTATCACAAGTAATTAAAGTAATAAAGTTTACCTCTAGTATTATAAATATGAGTAATATCACAGGTGATAAATCAATAAAATTACCAAATATTAGACATTATTTATGTGACTTTGGTATGTGCTTATTCACATACCTTTATTTGACTAAATCAGACCAAAACGACCAAAAACTAACCAAAATGCCAAAGATATTTGTGTTTTTGTGTTTGTGATTGTGCAGGCAAAGGATATGTGAAAAAAGGGAAAAATCAAGCAAAAACCGGCAAACCCGAGCACGAGAGATGGAACGAGTATTTAAAGTCAAAGAGAGGAAGAAAATTTCAAGTCTCGAGCTTTATATTTTTCATTCAGCCCTTGGATCATGTCAATATTGCAAAATCAGTCCTTGTATAAATTTTACTCATTTGGCAGAATTGGTCCTCAAAAGTTAAAAATCATTTCACAATTAATTCTAAACTTAAAACTAACTCTAAACAAAATCACTAAATTAAATAACCTAATCCAAACTCCTAGCCCAACAATCCAGCCCATACCCTTTTACTAAACCGGATCTATGCCTTACCCATATTACAACCCAAACCCGGTCAAACCCCCAATTAAATACCCAGTCAAACACCCAACCCCTTTTCCCTCCGTTTACTATTCACCATCTACTATCTCCATTTACCCTGCAACCCAAATTAACCCACCTCACTTATATGCTTCTATAAGACTGAGGGGACCGTAAGGAATGCCACATGGACCAAATGGCAGCATCTCATTGGCTAAGGCACCACAACCCATGATCCAAGGGCTACGAATTAAGGATTGGAGGCCAAGGTTGATCAAAGGGCTGATATTGAGGGTTCCATAGGCTTCACAAACCCTAGAGGTTCCTTCCTCAAGGCCTATATAAAGACCTCTTCACCAACATTTTTGGGGGTGTAGTTTAAGAGTAATTTTAGGTCTAATTTATGTAATTTTAATTTCCAGTGTATTTCAGTTTTCAAAAGTAGTTTATGAACCTCTATTTTCTATTTAGAATTGTAACTCAGCTCTTTTATTAATATAATTGCATTTACTTTTCATAATCCGTGTTCAATTCATTTATATTTACTCTTTGTTATTAAGCTCTTATTAAAGCTTCCATAAGCTCTTTTTCTGTTTACATAAGCTTATATAAGCTCCTTATAGCTTTTTGTAAGTTTATAATTATCTATTACTTTTTTAATCTTAAAAATCCAAAAAGTCAAAAATAGTCAAACAAAAAGTCAAATAAGCAATTATGGAAGATAAGCCAATCAGGGAAGGGCTTATTACTGTTACTAGCTTGTCTTCTGACAAGCTAGAACTTGTAGAGTAGCTCCGCGAGCATATTTTTCCCTGTTTTGAGCAAGGGCTTTGTAAGTTTCCATTTAAATTCCTCTTTTAGTTTAATCTGCTTATTCTGCTTAATATAGTGCTTATTTATTTAAGTTCCTGTCTCATTTAGCTTATTATAACTATTTGTTGCTCATATTGTAGCTTCAATCTCTTTTGTCTTGTTTTTACTTAAAAATCTCAAAAATACCAAAAAATTAGCTTAATCTAGTTGCTTATTTTAAGTACTTAATTGTGGTTGCTTTTTGCTTTTGAAGTCTTAATATAGTTGGTTAATCATGTATTTTCAGAAAACTTTGCTTAAATTGGTCTATATCACTTTAAAAATCAAAACAGTCCCTATAAAGGGGTGTTTGGCATAAGATTAAATTGGGTCTAAAATTGGTTGTTACTGTTCAATTGCAAGTTAGTCAACTTTAGTTAGCATAATTTGAGTCATTTAAGCTGTTTTTAAGTAGGGTTAAGCTGATTTAGGTGGATTTGTAGTTTTAAGATTGATTTTCCACGTTTTGAGGTTTTGCTTTGCTTATTTGGCTTTTGATAAGAGATCTAGTTTTTAGAACTTGTTTTTGCTGTTTATATGCTCATCATAGTGCCTTAAGTTGATATTCAAGAGTGGGAATCATCTGATAAGGGATTTGAGGAAGTTTTGGCCATATTCAATAAAAATCTGTCACAGAACACTCATGTTTGAATATTCCTGATCAGCCATCCTTGTAAGTCATTATCAGTGCTTATTTGTTGTCCTTAGGGTCTAAAAATCAGCTTATAAGTTGTTCACTAGGTGTTTAATACTTTTTTACAATCTCCTCCCTAGTTCTCAGCTTTTTTATTGCTTATTGTGGTGTAAAAAAGTGGTTGATCAAGTCCTGATCTGCCCTGTGCATCAGGTCTGCCCAGTTGTTAATAAGGCAATTATAAGCTTTTAAATAGATTTCTAGAGTCTTCTTTTTGGTCTTTAAGCACTTTGGTTGGCGAACTTTGGAGATTCTCAGTTTTTGTGGTATTTTCTTATTGATTCATAGCTTTTTATTAAGCTTAAAATTGCCTTAGTAGGACATTTTAGGCCTGCACATTAGCTTTGGTAGCTTATTTGATTTTAAGTGCTTAACTGCTTATTTTTGTTGCTTATTCTCATCCCTTTAGCTTATTTATATTGTCCCTAGTCTGATTTAGCTTTTTCAAGTTGTACTTTAGCTGTTGCTAGCTTATCTAGCTTAATTCCCTTTGTTGCCTTAGCTTCTGTTCTCAGTTTAAGCATTTTGATCCTTTTATAGCTTCTTTTCTGGCTTATTTCTTACTTTCTAAAAATATTTCTTTCACAAAAGCTCTTATTTTCTCCTTATTTTCAAGTATACAAAAAGAAAAAAAAAAAAAATAAATAAATAAATAATAAAATTAAAAATTGCAAAACCAGGGTTCGAACCCTGGTCTCTACATATCCCACACCTCATACACACAACCCTTAACCAAAATCGACCTTGGGACTTCTCTGCTATAACTTTCACAATTAATTCATTTAAGCACTTTTTTTTTTCAGTTTTTGCTAATTTCTTTCTTTTGCTTAATTTCTGCTTATTCCAATAAGCTGTTGGCTTATTTTTATTTTTCCTAGAACCTTATTTTCTTAAAGTAATTTCCTGCAAAGTTTCATATTTTTCCATAACCATTTACTACTTTTTAACATTTAATTTCTTTTATTTAGTTTTTAATTCATAATAATTAAAAGAAAAGTCAAAAAAATATTCAAGTCTGATTGGTTTTCAATTATAGTCTGATTGGTTTTCAATTATAGTATAGTATAGATTACAGTTATTGAGTGTGTGATATAACAGGTGATATCACGATGATATCTCATGTGAAGAAGCTCAAACACCTGTGGTATCACAGGTGATATCATTGGTGGTATCACCTTTGATATCAACTTGTGACCTGTGATATCACTGGTGATAGCATCTGTCATATCACATGTAACAAAACATGATTTGAGTCATCTTCCATAACAGGAACATTTAATGTCTCAAACATGATTTGATTCATCTTCTCTATGTTAGCCTTAGGATTAAGAGGTGCCTCGGTAAGAAGAACGGGATACTCCTCAGGAGCAACACGAAGCTCGTTGTAGAAAGTGTGATGCAAGATCTTTTCCATATCATCCTAGTTACTGACAATATAGTGCTCAATGGGACACTTCAAAGTAAGGATACCTCTCTTTGACTATGCCTCATCACCAACGTAGGCATCCTTTTGTCTCATACCAACCATAACACCGGTATGTCTTGGTCTACTAACAATACTTGGAAAGACCGTCCTTGGAGCATCATCACCAGCAAACCCAGTGATCGGTTAAAATCAAGTCATATTTATTTCCAAGGAAACACAAGTGAAGTATGTGTATTCCCGGGTCGTTATCCCCGATGAGAGTTGAATGGAATTTGTGCAATCGGGTTTGTGAATCGTGTTTGAGATATAAAAATTTGAGAGATTTTGAATTTTGATTACAACTACGTAAAACAATAAGTAGGCTAGGAAAAAAAAACAATTACAACTAGAAACAATTAACGTAAATAAATAAAACGTGAATAAAATACACAAATAAAAACGTGAAATAATGAAATACTAAACCTAAGAGTACAAATGCAATAAAAACTAATTTTATAACAGAAAATAAAATTCTACAAAAGTTTAGGGACCAAAGTGCAAAAATTAAAACTTTAAAAATACTAAAAACAAAGACAGGGGCCAAATGGTATTTTTCTAAAACTTACTTTAAACTAAAAATGAGTTTAAGACAAAGACAAGGACCAAAATGGATTAAACTGAAACTTAGTGACTGACTTGTAAACTTTAAAAATTAAAAATGATTTTGAAACAACAAACTGCCCAGGTTCGAACCTGGGCAGCTAAACTTTGTTAAAACTATTTTTTTTTCTACTTCTTGATTATCTTTTGCAAAAAAACTCAAAGCGACACAGCATAAAAATTGACTCAAACAATCATACTAGTACCAGATCTAAACACAGGTTCAACATACAAACATGAATCAATCCATACTAAATAATACTCAAACACAAACAATAAACTAAAAAAAAAACACAAACTCAAATCTTACTATAGCACACTTAGGCAATAAACAATAACTGATCCAAATCCTAGCATAAACAATAAACAAGAATCGATCTAAATCCAACTCAAACTAAGCAACACTTAGACTATATATTTAAGCAACACCTAAATCAAATTTTTTCTTTTCTTTCTTAAACTACGAACAATCTAAAAAAAAAACAGAATCGAAGCAACACCAACAAGAATTAAAATAGCAGAATCAAAGCAGAATCGACATAATTCGACAACCATATAAAAGTCACTAACAGTCAATAGCCACAAAAGTCACTAACCACGAAATTCCACAATCATATAAAAGTCACCACAATAATTAAACTAGCAGAATCGAAGCAGTAAAATAATAAGCTAATCAACAAACTTGACTTATATTAAAAATAAAAGTTACAACCGAATTAAAGAAATTCAAATTACCTAATAGCTTAAACTAAAATCTACTGCTTAATGAAAATTACAAATAAAAACATACCTAATTTTTGCTAAAATTAATCCTCGTTACCAAAGTAACCTCCTACTCTATTTATACTACTAAGAAAAAAAAACAATAAAATACTTCGGTCCTCCTTTTGTGTTTCTTCTGTGAGAGAAGTCATCACAAAATAATACTTGTGCTTCTTTGCTGGCTTTCCCCACCGTTGGATTAAATAAAAATGATCACAGCCCTCAATCTTGGTCTTAGCACCCACTAACTCACACGGATAGGTGAGGTGGCTGATGGGAGGTATAAGGGGAAGGGTTTTGGTGTTGGGGAGAAGAGAAGTGGGTAAAATGGTGAAAGTTTTGGGGATAGGTGATAGTGATGGTGAAACCCGTGAGTGGGTTCTTGGCGGGATAGGGAAGAAGACAAAGGGAAGTGTGGGATTAGGGATTTTGACCATGTAATTGGGGATTTGACTATTTCTTTGAATCCGGTGTTTAGTTATTAGTGGTGTGGGTCGGTCGGGTTTTTGTGGTGGGATGGGCTTGGGCGGTTTTGTGGTAGTGGGCTTATGGTTAGTGGGTTGGGGTCGATGGGATTAAGTTATTTTTGTGGGGATCCGGTTGTTAGTTATGTAGGATTAAAGAGTTTTAAACCAAGGATCAAATGTATACATCATGAAATATCAAGGACCATTCTTGTAAATCTTGAAACTGCAGGGACCTGAGTTGACATTTCACCAAAATATTCCAAGTGACCAAAAATGCCAAGCTTATTATTCCGAGGACCAAAAATTTATTTTTTACTATTTTTTTATTTTTTAAAGCTTGAGGGACTAGACTTGCCATTTGCAAATTTTATTTGTTTTTCAAACGTTTTCAATCATTTTGCATATGGAATACAAAAACACATCTCAAAGATATTTTTAACATTTTTTGATCGTTTTAAAGTGTTTTTGGTTGTTTTGACTCGAAAATTGGACGAAAAGATATGTGTAAAACGACACATATCACCAGCAAACCCAGCCTACAGATTACATAAAACAAACTCAAATCAAATGAAAGACCGTCAAAGAAAAAAAAAATGATTCAATTACTAACTAACAAGTACATAATGATACCCACCTTCACCATTCTTGTATCACTGTCGCAAACAAGGGGCTGAATATCTTCATTATCGGCCATTTTTTATAGACTGTAACAGAAAATAAGACTAAAGTCACTACACCATTCGCAAAATACCGATTTTAACATTCACACTCCATACATGTACCACAACTACTAAACCAAACAGAACAAAAAATAATAAACTATCCGCAATTACACAAACAAAGGATCTATTCAAGTAGCTTTCAACTTAAACATACCAATCAAAAAAGTATAATAGTTACGATTGCAAACAAAACGCACAATATAAATACTTTTAGCTTAAACACACCGGTCATACGTGTGAAGATAACTACCAAACTAAACAAAACAACAAATAATAATAAACTATTAGCAACTACATGAATAACAGATCTATTGAAGTAAGCCTAACGAAACTGATCAAACAAGTATGATATTCCACCACCAAGTTCGGAACAAAAAGTGCAAAGATAGGATCAGTTGGGGACCAACAGAAGTCCATGACATTTTCAACCTTGATTGATTTCTTGTTAAGACTGAAGGTCTCAGTCTTATAAACAGAAATGAGTTTTTTACCAAATATTTTTCACTCACACATTTTATCAAACACTTGGTGTGCACATCAATTCAACTAGCAACATCGCAGTACACACGAATAAAGTAAAGATCAAAATTGTCATCAATAGACCTCTAGCCTAGAGATTATTAATAAATATCAAATTGTCTTGTGAAGTTATGATAAATTCATCATGAGTTGTATTCCCATTTGAGAATAAAGAGAAGAGTAATAAGCAGTGTTGCAAAAAAAGGTCTACAAGGCCGATTAATCACCGATTAGGTGCTACAAGGCCACCGACCTTGCCGATTTATGTAACTGGGTCAAACAAATAGGTCAACCGTGGTCAACGGCGGTAAATGGTGGTCAAACTTGTCGGAAACCTATAAATATTGCCGGAAGCACCCCAAACTCACTGTAAACTTATTTTTATCACTTATAGTAACTGTTTAAGTCTATTACAAGTTTTTTTTAAGAAAATACCTTGCCGGAAATACCTAAAACTCACCGGAAATACACAAAACTTGCCGGAAATAACTAAAATTTGTCAGTAATGCCAATCCGATTAATCACCGATTAATCCCGCCTAGACCGATTACAAGCTACAAGGTGGTCGACCGCCCGACTACCGATTCACGATTTTTGCAACCTTGGTAATAAGGATGACATAGTGATGGACAAAGATGATATGGAGATGATGAACAATTGATGATGATAATCATGAAGTAATTGATTTTTGGAGGACCAGGAGGAAAACATACACTAAGTGTGTGAATTTAATGAGCCTTTGGAAAAAATAAGACATTATATAGTTGGAAGAAAATAGGATAAACCAATTAAATCTTAAATTAATATCGCCCATTAGATCAAACTAGATGGATGGTGGAAATTTATTCTTCAGTAGGCACCAAAATAAGAGTAAGCAAATGAACTTTTCTCATGTAAGTAACAATATTTGTGATATTTGACTCATGACTTTCAAGATCATTTTATCGTTCAATTTCTGAAACAAAAGTTACTATAAAAAAGCACTAAATTAAGAAGAGTATTTTAATGATTGTTGTAATATTTTATCAATAGTACATGTTTTATTTTTAAAAAGATATTTTCAAAAACTTTTTCTTTTGGCAATATATAACATTATTTATTTTCTGCAAAATAAGCAAAACTGAAAAACGAAAATTATTTCAAAAACTAAATTCGAACATGCGACCATTCGTTTAATTTGGATGGTGTTATCAATTGGGCGAATGTTGTTTCTTTTTTATTTATACACACTTTTCTCTATTTAACAATATCTAATTTTTATTAATGACTATTAACATCGTTAACAATACCTAATGTATTATAGGTCAATTTCGTAACATGTAGTTTATTAACGATTTATCTATTATGGATTTCATGACTTATCCAAAATAGTAATTTTCTAAGAGAGCTCTTTATATTTACTTAAGGGGACTACGAGTCATATTTTCAGGTAATCTATACCTTCCAAATTCAACCATTAAGGTTCAGTTAACTCATACCTATAAATTCTCATACCTTCCAACCTAAATCACTGGCGGCCATAAATTCTCATACCTCCCAATTTTTTATTTTTTATTTTAATCATTAAACTAAAATCAATTTAATTAAAAACACAAACATTTTATTAAAAACATAACATTTTACTACAAACTAAAAAAGGAAACTACATTGCAACATTATTTTTAAAAATAAATAAAAAAAAAAACTACATAACACTAAATTAAGTCGTCAATCGGTTGTGGTTGAGCCGTTGGGTCATCGAGATATGCCAAGTCTAGACCCGCTACGTGCTCCGTAAGATCATATTGGAGACGATGATGGACGTTTTCGTCATGTAACTCCGGTAGTACACTTGGGTCATAAGATACCGGCACTGATTGGTCCATTATATGAACCGGTGATATTGCCCTCTTGTCGTCCTTTATGATCATGTTGTGCAATATACAACACGTTTCGACGACTTTTCCAATCTTTTCTTTCTCGAAAAACCGGAGAGGACGATCCAAAATCCTCCATTTTCCCTTAAGCACACCAAAAGTTCGTTCGACATCTTTTCTTGCCGCCTCTTGTAGTCGCTTGAATTTCTTTTCTTTCGGGTCAACTGGATGCCGATACGCTTTAACAAACGTAGACCAATTAGGATAAATCCCATCGGTAAGGTAATAGCCACGTTTGTAATAGCGCCCGCGTAAAACAAATGAAGTATCTGGAGCCGTTCCATTTCGGGCAGTAAGATACAACGGAGACTGATTCAACACATTGATATTGTTGTTTGACCCGGGAGGACCAAAAAACGAATGCCAAATCCACAGATCCTACGAAGCAACACATTCAATCATAATAGTCGGCACTTAATGATCACCTCTCGTATATTGGCCTCGCAAATGCCTAGGACAATTCCTCCATTCAATATGTGTACAATCTAGGCTACGAAGCATCCCTGGAATGTGATGTCTTTCTTCATGCGCCATTTGGATCATTGCGACGTCATGGGAAGTCGACAAACGTAAGAACTCTCGACGATATAAATGAATGACCGCATCACAAAAATATGTAAGGCACTCGCGTGATGTTCTATCGGTCATTCCTAAATATTCATCAAAATTATCCGGGGGATCACCCGTTGAGAGTTGTTTAATTGCCGAAGTGCATTTTTGTATCGCCGTGAAGCTTTTTTTACCCCGACCGTCGAATCTTTCTTGAAAATACGGAAAAGACGCTTTAATGTCACCAACAATCTTCAAAAACAAACTTTGACTCATACGATACCGATGCCTAAAAAATTGTTCGCCGAACTTCGGGTCTTCGACAAAGTAGTCACGCATTAGTCTTTCATTAGCTTTTTCCCGGTGTCTCTTAATATAAATGCGTGAATCATTAGAGCTACCCGAGTCTTCAAGGGCTTCAATCTCTTGCATCGCGTTGAGTATATAGGGCCATGTACTACCCGTGGATAAATTGGGTAGCGGGGGTGGGATGATGAATTCGTCAGAAGATGAAGACATTTTTTTTTGTGTGGAGTGTATATGAAAATGGGTGTGTTTTGATTGAATTGGTTAGTTGATGTATTTAAAATGGAAGTGAAAATGGGTATATATAAGTAAAAGTTGGTAGGTTTAATTTTTTTTTGGGTCACCAACGGCTCTATTGTACGCTCCAACGTCTTTTTTTTTTATAAAAGTGAATTTATGCCAAGCGGGGAATGAAACCGTGTTTGATAAATTTTTGGCATAAAATCAGGACCGACGGCGATGTTACCACCGGTTTCAAACACACCGCCGGCCACCCCGCAATTCACTCCGAGTCCCCTAAGTGATCTGATAAACACTGAATTATGTCTATTTGAGGCACCAAAGCCTATTGCTTCCATCTTCCATGTAAGTTGAAATGCTTCGTAGTTTGCACCAACATGCCACTCACATCACATATATCTAATTTTAAAAGTAGAAAAAAGGGACAAGTTATACAAGCCCCCCCTTTTTTTGTTATCCAAGCCCCCCTTTTTTTATTTTTTTTTTTTTATTTTATTATTTTTTATTTTTATAATTTTATTTATATCAAAAAACTATAAACCTGAAAGTACGGAACAGAAAATATAAAGTTTAATATGTCAATCGCCAAAAACTGTCAGAAATACGGAACAGAAACTGACAGAAAACTGTGTAATACTGCAAAATAAAAGAAAGATGCCCTTTGTCCCCTATGATTTGACATCATAGGGGGGGCTTGTATAGTATAACCCAGAAAAAAATGTAATCCAACGTAACGACAAGAATGGCATATATGCGAATCATTTCAACTATTTTCACCTGTAATATGTTATCCCATGAAACCGACAAACACTCATGTATTATTTACCACTGAAAAATAACATGCATAATACGGTGGACCATAAGTATCGTCTATACGGGATGTCCTTTCTATAATCAATCATCTCTGACAACGACACAAGAAAGGATTTTTTCGTTCCACCTGGCCAAAAAATTTGTATAATTATTTACAACATAAATCAGTACTGTTTTGTCGGTGTCAGAATACAAACAGTTATTTACAACATAAATCAGTAATCATTTACTATGTTTTGTCGGTATAATTATTTACAACATAAATCAGTAATCATTTACAATGTTTTGTTGGTATAATTATTTACAACATAAATCAGTAATCATTTACTATGTTTGTGGTCTTATATTCTCAATAATTTCAGTATACATGCGTATTCGATTGAAATATAAAGTTTCCCATGCGGATGCATTGGGAAGTCTGTACCGCCCCCATTGTGGGTGAGTAGTGGGAAGTGGTGAATTTCCGTCCAGCGTCACATAAATGAAGTGAGCACATGCGTCATCCCCCACACGGGCAATCACAAGGGGGCCAGTTTCTTGTGATAAGTCTGGACCGGAAAAAAGCAGAAAACACGTATGACTTTGTCGCTGTGATATAAATACAACAGGCCAGTTAATCAGTGAAGCAATAACCAACCCCGTGTTTGGCATACTCATCCAGTATTCCTGCGGTGCAAATCGATCTTCGAACCATTCTACTGATCTTCGAATTTGGTTAAAGTCATTTTTCCACCACATACTTATGTAATAGCCACTATTAGTGTCTAACTCTTGCATTAACCAAGATCAAATTTGACCTATCTTCGTGGAGACCAATACCGTGGGAACGCACCGAAACCCACAATTTCCATCACCTCGCACATTATAAATACTTACGATGTATCGACGGAAAAGCTCTGGAATCTGCTCAATCAAATATTCGCTAACTTCATCTCGAACGTATAAACTATGTCTTTTACTTTGTTCAACTCTGGGACCCATGTAAGAACTATGTCTCGCAGGTTCTTTGTTCAAGTCCGGGACTTTTGTAGATCTTGAATTTGTGCTTCTTTGGTGATCTACAGTTGGTTCTTTATTCAAGTCTGGGACTTTTTGTCCTTTGCGCTCGGACGTTCACTAGTACTTTTGTGAACAGCAGGTTCACGTATGTCAACAGATTCGGGTTGGTATATCCCTCTCACATTCTTTAATATATTTGTCCTGAAAAACATCGACATTTTGCCAAAAACATTCTTGAATTGTCGCATGTCATTTTCACAAGAAGGACCATCTTCAGGCGTAGGAGTATTAATGGGGAAAATTATGTGAACTGTGATGTTTTTGGTGATCCGTGATTTCTTGGTTTCTTGTTAGATCTTTTAAGATCTAAAAAAAAATTGATGGTGGTTCGTATGCTTTTTTAGATCTTGTTGTTTTAGATATAAAAAAAATTATGTGATCTTTTTTTAGATCAGTTGGTGGTTTCATTTAGAAAAGCAGTTGGTGGTGAAACTGCTTATGTGATCTTTTTACCAAACGGTTTATATCTAAAAAAATTTATTTTAGATCTTTTTGATCTGTGATGGTTGATCTTTTTACCAAACTATTTAGATCTAAAAAAATTTATTTTAGATCTGTTGTGATGTTTATGATGGTGAAACTGCTTATGTGGTTTCTTGGTTAGAAAAGTAGTTGGTGAAACTGCTTATGTGGTTTCTTGGAATTGCTTTGATGATTTATGTGATGGTTTCTTGATGGTTTAAGCGGTTTGTTGGAACTGCTTTGTAGTGGTTTGGTAAATACCATGGTTTCTTGATGGTTTAAGTAGTTTGTTTGAACTGCTTTGTAGTGGTTTGGTAAAAACCATGGTAAATACCATGGTTTCTTGATGGTGTGAAACTGCTTAAAAAAAGCAGTTGGTATGAAACTGCTTTATGATAAGCAGTTTGAGCAGTTTTAGCCCTTTTATGAAACTGCTTATGTGGAAAACTAGAAGGGGGTTGAATAGTTTTACCGTTTTAAAATTCTATTGCTTTGAATACTTAACGTGATTTCAAAGTTATGCAAACAATAAACAATATATAATAAGTAAATAGAGAAAGAAACAATCAAACCATAACATGGATGTTTATAGTGGTTCGGTCTACAAGGGCTCTCTTCCTTGCCCTACTCCACTCCTCGAGCCTCTAACTCGAGAGTTTTTCTTCACTAAGAAACAAGCTCCCTTCTAGGCGGAGAAAACCTTTACACGTCGCTTACTCTTTTCCGGTACAAAGCTAGATACCGAGTTCTTTTACAAGGGCACAACCACTCCCGACACTTTATGTATTTTAAGGACTAAAATACTAACTGGACTCTACTGAGGTAAATGAATGAATGGTACAACAATGATGTGTGATAAACAACTAAATCACACAGTGACTATTCTAACAAGTCTTGCAACAATATGTTGAAGCTTGTGATGCTTTGATCTCTTTGCTACAAAAGAAAGACCACTAAGAATGTAATATGTAATGGGTTAGTAATGAAAGAATGAATTAATGTTGTTTATGCTAAAAGTGATGAGTAAACAAGAATGAGTGGTCTGCTATTTATAGGTAAAATGATAAAACAGGCCATGGATTGAGCGGAACCAAATTGAGGGTTCCGTCCGTTATGCAATTTGGTTCCGCCAGTCCCTGACAGCAAATCTCCAAATATCTTTCCAAATCTTGCCAAGATATTACCATATCCAATTTTTTGCTTGAAGATCTTTCCATGATATTCTCAAAAAATTTCAAGATATCTAAAGATCTCAATATGATGTATGCCATGATGTCATGTACATATTTCCATTTTAAGAATTAAAATGTAATATGTAAAATATATGTATCATGTATAAAATAGTGATCATGTATGTAGCATGTTATGAGTTTTTAAAAGCTTATAACTATATATGTAAAAGACTTAACTTATATTTATACTTTGCTACAGATAAAATTTATAATTGTCATTAACAAAATATAGCAAAGATCGTAAAATATAAATAACGTTTTTAGACGATATTTGTATTAACAATCTCCCCCTTTTTGTTGATGACAAAACATAAAGTTTATTTTTAAGCAATGGAATAAATAAAGTGCAAGTCTTTTAAAAATATAGATTAAACTTGTTTTATGCAAATTTAAAAGCCATTTTGCTATTTTAAATTGTATGAAATGTATGATGTATGAGTTTAATATGATCTCCCCCTTTTTGTCGAAACAAAAAGAGGAAATGCAAAGCGGAATGTAGTGAATGGCCCTTGGTGATTACTCCCCCTAATTAGGAGTGCCAAGTACAATGAGAAATGGATTTTGAGTGCTTATTAGCTCCCCCTTGGACAATACTCCCCTAATTGGAGTGCCAAGTTTATGATGCTTGAATCTACAAAAACAAAGGTTAGTGCTAAATGAGCTCCCCCTTGATCAATACTCCCCTTTGTTAGGGTGCCAAAGTATATGATTCAATGATGAATGATGCTATAAAAATAAAGGTTAGTGCATGATTAGCTCCCCTTTGATCAATACTCCCCGTTACTAGGGTACCAACGTATATGATACAAGGATGAAGAATGCTACAAAACAAAGGTTAGTTGTAGATAATCCAACCAAGTAATATGATGCATGAGAATGAGAGCTATAACACAAAGGTTCCATCCAAGTATAAGAGTTCAACCCATTCAGGCAAGTGTAATAAGTCAACCAAATAAGTCAACCAAGTATAATAAGTCAACCAAATAAGTCAATCAAGTATTATGGTTGAAACCAACCATATAATGCACAAGTAGTGATCACAATCAACACATGAACAACATCAAACACCTTTCATTGAAAATTATTTGTGACCAAAGTCACAAATTAAGATGTTACAAAGGAAATAAAAAGGAAAATAACCTAGAAATAAAAAGGAGAGTCCTAAAACGCCTATAAAAGAAAAACAATAGAGAAAATCCTAGCGTCTATTGTGGTGGGTGTGAAAGAGCATTTAGGCGTTCTAGGATGTGGTTCAAAATGAACCGCATTTCGTTTTGTAACTCGTGAACCAAAATGTTAGTTCATTGAGTTAAGTGGGTGGTCCTCTCACACATGGAACAACCATGTCTAGGAAAGTTTGGAGGAAGGTTTAGTTCATTGGTTGGTGGTGGTGGTGGTGGTTGGTTATTTGATGGTGGAGGTGGTGGAACATAGGTAGGAGACATGATGGAAGCTAGCAAAGTGGATTGTAAATCCATAGCTTCATTTAGGTGGGAATCTGACCGGATCTAAACACACACGTTGTGTTGGGGATACTTTGAGTATATACTTGATAGCACGCGGAATTTACTACCAAGTATCTAGAAGATGTTTTGTGTTTGTTGATTGATTGAATAAGACAATAAGAACAAATAAGAACACAAACGATATCAACCAAACAATCACTTCAATATATATCAAACGATTACAATATGAACCTGAAGCTCTTGATAATTCGTATGAAGGGATATTAGGTATTAGGTATTCTGTATATCTCGTATTTCAAAACCCTAACTGAGGATCTCTTTTTATAATGCAAAGAGTCCTATACAAGTAAAACATCTAACCGTATCACTCTATACAAATAAGATATATACCATATCTTTTCTAGATTTATCTTCACACGGTTTCACCTTGATCTCTTAAGCAGTCCTAACTTTTCTTCATCAGCAGTCCTAACTGTTCTTCCATCAGCAGTCCTAACTGTTCTTGTATTCTTCAACCGTACTAACTGCTTAAGTTTAATTCCCAACAATCCTCCCCTAAACTTATGATTTCTATGAAAATCAATAAGTTTCTTGAATTAAACTTCTGATTATGTTGATGGGGTGGATTCTTTCAAACATTTGTCTTTAATCTCGAAACACTTGGGAATTTTCTTCATATATCGTACTCTTTTGGTCAACTCTTCAAAAATTACCAAAATTAGTTTAATTCTATCAAAGAATTAATTCCTTATACCAACCCAAGAGTTAATTCCTCATATCAACCACGCATTTAATGTCATTAAACCTTCATTAACTCTATAAAAATCCTCAAATCATTCACACAAAATCTTCAACTTTCCAATAACAATGAATTCTTCCTCCTCTAACATTATAGAAATCTCATCCGACTCTTCTTCAGATTCAAGAAGTTCAGGTTGGAAAAACTATTTTCCACCAAACTATTCTTCAACTTCAAGAAGCAATCTTTCAAAGAAAAAGGCTGAAATAACCTCGTCTGAAGAACCTTCAACAGATGAACTTCCACCATATGTAGATGATTCATCCTCCTTTTCTGACTCATCTGATGATGATGATGTTCAAAAGCTGTCAGTCTTATTAACAAAAGAATTTGAAAAAGCTGCATCATCAATGAAGAGGATTCCTGTTCCTGAGAAGAAGCAAGATCCAAAACCAAGAACAGTAGTGCTGGCACTCCCTTGCAAGAAGGTGTCTGACGTCATGGGTAGCAGAGGAGCCCGCAGCAAAACCATGCCAGATATCCAAGGAAAAGGAAAAGGGAAACTGAAGTAGTGTGTCTTGTGTTTGTGTTTGTAGATTTTGTTGGTTTTTCTTATGTGCAGCTCTTATGTAATGAATCATCTTTAATGAATAAATTTTATGCACCTCTTTATAATCCATCTCTGTCTTCTTATTTCCTCCCCTGAATTTCATAATCATCAATGATCTTTAACAGCAACTAGAACAAACTTTAATCCTCCACTGTTTGGAAGAATCTTCACCATCAGATGAACTAAAACATATGTTATCCAAGCTCAGCATCTAATAAGACAATTTGTACAAGTTACCATCAATTCAGTTGTTTAGTGTCAACCTGCTCTTAACACTTCCAGATGTATTACCTTCTGTGAGAGGTGTATCACAGAGCATAAACTCAGTAGGAACTAAGTTTTGAACAATCAATACAAACTGGTGAAGCCAGCAGTTCAAACTGTTAACCCCAGCAGTACTAACTGTTAGCAAAAAGTTTTCAGAGATAAAACCAAATTGTAAGTTTAATGTGGATTTGAAAACAGTTTTGTCCACTTATAGTTTTTAGCAAACTATCAGCTATGAACGGATTTGACTTGTCTTTACCAATAGCCGTTTGCTATGGACTAGCCAACTCTTCACACTTGGATTTGGTGAGTTGATAACCAACCAGTTTTTGGTAAACTGTCAACCATAAACGGATTTGAGTAGTCTTTACCAGAAACCGTTTGATCTGGACTAGTTGATTCTTATGTCGATTAGACATGGTGAATCAATTACCATTTGTTGTGTGACAAGCATTCACACTTGACAATCCAAACCACCATACTTTTCAAAGCACAATCCAAAGCAAAAAGCTTTTCTTAACCTGAAATGTTAGTCCAAAACCAAAGAAAACACAAAACACAATATTCTCTTTTAACAGTTATCACAATTGACTAATAAATTCACATATAGTCCAAAACATAAAGCACTTGTAATTCCTTTGTGCTCAACATCCATTCCTGCAATTGTTAGTCCAAAAACAAGGAAACAAAGTGCAAAGCATTTGTATCACAGCATATAAACACATGACTAACATTGCTAACCAAAAGGAATTAATTTCCTTGAGAAACCCAAGCCATCGCTGACTTAGGTCTGCCTCTTGCATCAATGTAATCAATTCTCTTTAAAAAAATAGATGCACCATTAGGTTTGATAGGTCTCCAAACCCAACATGCTGAGGCATTAACAGTATTGCCCCTTTTTCCCTTAACATTTAAGTGCCCAGCAGTAGGATTTGCTGGTCTAGCAGTTGAAGATACTGCTTGTGTTGGAACTGCTTGTTTAATCTTAGGCACCCACTTCTGATTAGTCATTGCTGTTTTCTGATAAAAATTCCTTTTAACTGTTTGTGCATGATTTGAAAATTGTTTTGCACTAGAAACAGTTTGCTTGTTATTAAACCACTTATTTTGACTAGCAGTTGAAACTGTTTTGATGCCAGTCTTTAACATAACAGCTTTAGGTGACATCTTATGATTTGCATTAGGGTTTGTCAATCAAGTTGGACTATTTTGAGTTACCCTAGCATTGTTATTCCTGTTCACCCTTGCATTTCCAGAAACCCTCTTTTTCCATGGGTTAGAATCATGATGCGTGGTTTTGCAACCTTACAACAGGTTTTACCTCTCGAGGGATCTCAAGAGGCTTACAACCCCACCAGGCAGTGTACCTGACCGATGTAGTATAGTGTAGTGGTAAGTACGGGGGATTGATCGTTCTCCACAGGGAATAGTGTTCGTTAGGTATGAAAAACTACTCTAATAGGTCTAATGGGTGAGAGAAGATCCTTTTTATGTTTTTATAATTTTATGAAAGCAAGTAAAATCTCGGGTTTGAAAGAGTGGGCGGAATTAGTTGCTAGTCAACTAACCCAAGTTACTATGAATGCAAATAAAATAAAATAACAGAAAATGAAAATGTGGTGAAACTTATATGGAGAGAAATGTGTTTACTTAGATTTCCTTACTCCCTAACTATCTTTTACCGATTGATTAGTGTGTATTAGTTGCGTGGATGACGGGTGTATTCCTTAATACCAATCGTGGGGTGGCGTACGTACTTCCCCAACTCTATGAACTCCTACTTCACTCCTATGTCGAGCCGGCTAAGAAGCTCCTAACATGGGATCACTAGAATTCGCTCATGCATTAAATACAACCATAAAAACCTTTAGTACGCATTGGTTCATGTTTCTTAAGACGTTCAAGCAAGTTACCGAATAGGAAGTTAGCCAGTTTTCTTAAGCCTAACATAGATGAACAATCATCCCATACAACTAATAACACACTAATAACCAATAATCAATAGCTAGGTTTCATTAGATCTAAGCAAACACAAAGAAAACCTAGCCTAGATGTTAAACAAAAGACAAGAACAAGATAGAATCAAACAACACATAGACATATTGAATGATTAATTGATAACTTATCTTCAAATGTAACATGGAAGATCTCAAGGCAAAAAGCCTTGAAAAAGCTGCTAAAATCGTCTTAGGGTTTCCTCCCAAAAGGTTACACACAAAGTTCCACACTAATGACAAAAAATTGCAAAACTATATATAGAGATTAAGGGCTGACGCGTCACGTTGTAGATCCTGACGCCGTCACCTCGCCGCTTTTAGGGTTCCCGGATGGCCTTCCTGACGCCGTCCCTCTTTAGACCTCCAAAATCCGCTCTGGCTTATCAAGGCTTGACGCCGTCAGATTAGTGCTTGACGCCGTCCCTCTTTAGTTTAAGCCGTGACGACCTTGATCACTTCAAAGGGTGACGCCGTCAGATTTTTCATGCAAAATTCTCTGGCTTATCATGAGTAAATTTCATATCCACCTTTTTCTTGCCAAGCCGTGACGCCGTCTGGGGAAATTTCTGACGCCGTCAAATGTACTTTTCAGCCGATTTTGATACTTTGTCGTTTTCTTCACTTTTATGCTCCAAAAACGTCCAAAATGCTTCCTTTTCCAGATTTCTTCCCAAAAGTACCTAAAATGACAAAAGGAACGATTTAGGGCAATATTTGATCAAATAAATACGATTTAGGGCTTAAATGACCCCTTAAAAGCGGTACACTTTTCGCTTCATCAAATACCCTTACACTTGAGATTTGCTTGTCCTCAAGCAAATGCGCTTTTATTCTAATCAAAATACAAGTTAGGGGTCATTTAATGCTAATATAAAAGTAATTACAACAAATAGTCGTTCCACTTTAATCATAATAAGCATGGAGATTACATACTAGCACCTCACAAGTAGTGTTTAGATACTCACATCTCTCAGGTGTCATCAAAATAAATCTCATAAATGAAAACAGATATTATCTCTCACTACCTGTCATAGCAAATAGATTACCATAGGCTTGGGAAAGGATCAAAAACCTCCTCCACTAGGCGTAAGCACCTAAGATAAACTATCAAAGAGGGCTTTTACATGGGTTATAACGTTAGGTGTAGGGAAAAGGAAAACACGGTTTTGTTGGATAAAGGATATTTACTGGCGGCGAGTTAAAGATCTTGATCAATTACATGTACTATACAATGTTGCTAAGCCAAGACTCGACTCAATCTTAAGCTAAAAACAAAATAACAAAAACATAAAACAAACATAAAATGAAACGGGATGGTAGTCCGTATGTTTTTTCTATTTTTCTTTTTCTCATTTTTTTGTATTTTTCTTGATTTTTTCTTTATTTTTTTTTTATACACTCTTGCCCTACCATCCAAAATAATACATCATAGGGGCATTGCATTCCCCTTACACTTGAACTTTTACATAACTTTACAAATAACTATTCCAATGACTCGAATTAAGATAATCAAAACACTTGGAGTACTTTTAAAAATATTTAGCACATATGGGGGTAATAAATGATGTTCTTCCCCATTACTCCATTACACTAGTACTTTACCCATGAGTCCCAATCGTCCCAAAACAATATGTACAAGGATATGACTCGACTTAGCAACCATGTAATCAACTAGATAATTAACTTGGGGTTTAAACAAATGTTGTCACAATAATGCACTAAAAATGAGTGCATACAAGGTAGGCTAAGGCGATTTGGGTGTACATTTAAGTGGGGTGTAAACAAATTCTTACTTTAAGTAAAATGATTAAAGTTAGAAACGAAAAGATAGGCTCTGAGGGGTGTACTAGGGGTATCGTGTACTAAAAATGAGTACAACGCAAAGGGTGTGGGAGAATTACTTGACCAATGTAGCCAACGTAATTATAACAAAATCACAGGTGTAAAACAATGGGTTAATCCTAATGCCTCTTATCATGTAGTAAATCTAACTACACGAATGTAGTCTCACTTGTGGCCTCGGAATGGTCCTAACGCAAGTTCTAGAATCTAAGTGCTACCGGTACACACATCATAGCATAAATGCTTTTCCTACCAATTCTAGGGGCGAACCTCACATATTTGGGGGTGGAAAATTTTTTAGTGGTACGGTTTTTGTGCTAGTCATATAACTCCTATCCGTGAGACGCTCATTAGATCAAGTTTCACTCCTAAGTGTTGTAAAAAAAAATTAAATTTGGCACTAAAATTGCCCTAACAGGTATTTATCTCAGTTTTATTACACATCAACTATTAAACAAACAAAAATCAAGCGTAATAGCATTCTCTAATCGTACTTTTACCCCCCCCCCTTACACTTAAGATGAACATTGTCCCCAATGTTCAAATAACAAGATGTAAAAGTAAAAAGGTAAAAGAATGAAATCAAATACTCCCCTGATTCGCTCGGTGGATAATGTAGTAACACGGTTAGATCTTCTTCCAAGAGAATGTAGAAGCTTTATGACTAATGCATCGCCAAAAGCTTGATCCAACAAACATTTCCTTGTCCAAAATAACCTGTTAAACCTGAGAAAACAAACACGAAAACCTGCATAACATCGGCGGGATAAACTCTATATAAGGATATAATGCTTGTGGAATGATAATTTTGCAGATTCCTGGAGATTATAAGTTAGAGATTTAATAGAAACTTTTTATGAAAACAAAACTTTCAAAATTTTCAGAAAATTAAAACCTGACGCCGTCAGGTTGTAAAGCCCGACGCCGTCAGAAATAATCTGACAGAATTCTCATGTTAAGTTTCCGGAAAAATTTTGGAAAAACCTATACCTTACTTCCTGGAAATCCTGCAAAACATCATTACGACTCGATACAAGCATTTGACTCAAACAAATACTAATATGTATGTTAATTTATTATTATTATGATTCATGTTCACTTGTGTTCTAATAAACCGATTTAGATTTCCCTTACACTTAACTTTTGCAAAATACCTTTATATGTAGTTAAGACGAAGTTAAAAACAAGATAAAGCATTTTCACAAATTAGTTTTGAACATGAATCAATAATAATAAAATTTAAACATACATACGAAAGCAAATAAAATCAAACAAACAAATAAACACACAAAGCAAATAAAACTTGGGTTGCCTCCCAAGAAGCGCTTTTCTTTATTAACGAGTCTTGTAGCTAGACTCAAGGTCACGTACATTACGTGACTCCATCATTCATAATGACGTACCCCTGATAGATATAATCCTTGTTATCAGGGTGGTGGTGTCTCAATCGCTCGACATTCACAGTCACTTCACCTCCTCCCTTGCTAGTCAAGCTCACTACCCCATCTTGGTGTAGACTTTTAATTGTGAATGGTCCGTACCACCAGGGACTTGGTTCATCGGTAGGTGCTTTTGTTTCGGAATGCCTTAGGAGTACTGAGTCTCCTTTTGTAAATTCCACGGGGTTATTGGTCTGCTTATCAGCCTCAATATAATCGTCATTTCCGCCCTTACATTCTCTAATCTCATTTTCCTTGTAATTCTTAATCCTTGCCTCCCATGCACGGATCTTCTCTCGAACCTTACCACGGATTATATTGGGGTTCGCCTCCATCTTCTTTTGTAGAGCAACATCTCGTATATGTCGTGGGATCGTTGGGAAGTTTATTGTTTTCTTCCCCTTCTTCATTTGGATGGTACTTTTTTCGTAATTGATTTGTGCCCTAGTGGTCGCGAGAAAGGGTGCCCCAAGGATTATTGGCATATTCATGTCATTTCTTTCAATAATCATGAAGTCGACCGGATACAGGAATCCGGCAACGTTGACCAACACATCTTCCGCAATTCCTAACGGGTACTCATAAGAATGTTTTGCAAAGGAGAGTTTAGTACGGGTGATGGATGGCAGTTCGTCGGTTAACTGGACATAAATGGATAAAGGCATCAAATTTACGTCGGAACCTTGGTCAGCTACCGCATCGAGATACTTGAGTTTCCCAATGCTGCATGGTATTTCGAAGACCCCGTAGAATTCCTGCTTTTCCACTAACTTTTGTCTTATGAGGCACTCATACAATTGCCCTCCGGGTAATGTGTCGGATTCATCATCCGGTTCCATCCTCTTGGCCTCCTTGTTGGGTAGATGAGTACGTCGATAGTTTCCCACCCAATCGTTTATGGTTTCCTTGTTTATTTCGTGCTTCAAGTAATGCCTCACTTGTTGTGACTTTAGTGGTTCTTCCAATTGGCGCTCCTTAGTGGGCGCCTCCTTTCCCTTGTCGGAATTGCATGTGTAGGCATTGGTGTTTCCGTCATTAAGTGGGACGAGGTCAATTTTGTTAACTTCCATAGTTATCAACTTCCCTCTTCCATCATTTTCGCCCTCTTGGACGATGGAGATGGCATTAACACATTTAGTGTTGGGAACTTCAACATCTTTTCGCACTAGCACATTTTTAGGAGCTTTTGTATTTGTGTATTCTTTCAAAAGGTTCATCATCTCCGCCATCTTCTCCTCCATTTCCTCCTTTTGTTTGTAGACGGCTTCCTCAAATTTTGCCAACCGTTCGGAGTGTTTTGACATGTATTCTCTCATTCGAGCTTCGAATGTTGGACTAAGTTCCTGAGGTGGTGAGTTGGGTTGAGCGTGCTTATGGAAGGGTTTAGTATTTTCCCTACGGGGTGATTCGGACAATGGTATTTGCTTAACGCTTGAGACCGAGTTAATTGTTGCTTTTTTTGGACTTAAGGGTCTCTTTTGCTTTTCCATAAGATATGCAACCCTTTTCTCAAGTTCACTAACGCTTTCCTCAGTGATTTGATTAGCTGTATCGGGCGATGAATATGTCTTGACCGCAGAGCGTACGTCGTGGGAAACTTGCCACAATTCATCATCGTCGGATGCAAGCTCATCAATGATCTCCCATGATTCCTCGGCGCTTTTGTCGCGCAATCTGCCCCCGGCGGCTCGATCGATGGCACGCTTGGTGTGGTAATCAACATGGTCATAGAAGATTTGGATTTGAAGCCAGAGATTTATGCCATGATGAGGGACTTTTTGGAGTAAGTCCTTGAATCGAATCCATGCCCCGTAGAGGGTTTCGCCTCGACGTTGTTCAAACATCAAGATATCCTTCCTTAGCTTGGTGGTTCTTCCCGGTGGGAAAAACTGAGCAAGGAAACGAGTAGTGAGATCATCCCAAGAGGTGATGGATCCTGCGGGTTGACGCTCTAGCCATTGACTAGCTTGGTCCCGCAAAGAGAATTGAAAAAGACGCAGTCGGGTCGTCTCTCGAGTGGCAACATCAAGGTCTATAGAATCAACAATTTTGAGAAAGTCCTTGAGATGTTGATTAGGATCTTCAGAACGAAGTCCATGGAATGCGCATCCGCTTTGCACCAACCAGATGGTGTCGGATCGCAAGGGAGTGACATTGGCTCCTTGAGTGAGCTCAATGGTGTTTCGATAGCCATGGTGGCTAGGACGGGAGTACTCTCCTAAAGTACGGGCTCTAGGAGGTTGTGGTGGTTGTTGTGGTGGGTTGTTGGGATCGAGGATATTACCACCTTCCATGATGTCGGATGGTAATGGTTACGAACAAAGAAACGAAGAAAAAAGATAGACTAAAGAAAACCTAGAAAAATAAAATAAAAATCTCACTAGAAAGGAATCTAGTGAGTAGACCTATAAAATAAAAATTCAACCTAAACAATAACTATTCCCCGGCAGCGGCGCCAAAAACTTGATGCGTGGTTTTGCAACCTTACAACAGGTTTTACCTCTCGAGGGATATCAAGAGGCTTACAACCCCACCAGGCAGTGTACCTGACCGATGTAGTATAGTGTAGTGGTAAGTACGGGAGATTGATCGTTCTCCACAGGGAATAGTGTTCGTTAGGTATGAAAAACTACTCTAATAGGTCTAATGGGTGAGAGAAGATTCTTTTTATGTTTTTATAATTTTATGAAAGCAAGTAAAATCTCGGGTTTGAAAGAGTGGGCGGAATTAGTTGCTAGTCAACTAACCCAAGTTACTACGAATGCAAATAAAATAAAATAACAGAAAATGAAAATGTGGTGAAACTTATATGGAGAGAAATGTGTTTACTTAGATTTCCTTACTCCCTAACTATCTTTTACCGATTGATTAGTGTGTATTAGTTGCGTGGATGACGGGTGTATTCCTTAATACCAATCGTGGGGTGGCGTACGTACTTCCCCAACTCTATGAACTCCTACTTCACTCCTATGTCGAGCCGGCTAAGAAGCTCCTAACATGGGATCACTAGAATTCGCTCATGCATTAAATACAACCATAAAAACCTTTAGTACGCATTGGTTCATGTTTCTTAAGACGTTCAAGCAAGTTACCGAATAGGAAGTTAGCCAGTTTTCTTAAGCCTAACATAGATGAACAATCATCCCATACAACTAATAACACACTAATAACCAATAATCAATAGCTAGGTTTCATTAGATCTAAGCAAACACAAAGAAAACCTAGCCTAGCATGTTAAACAAAAGACAAGAACAAGATAGAATCAAACAACACATAGACATATTGAATGATTAATTGATAACTTATCTTCAATGTAACATGGAAGATCTCAGGCAAAAAGCCTTGAAAAAGCTGCTAAAATCGTCTTAGGGTTTCCTCCCAAAAGGTTACACACAAAGTTCCACACTAATGACAAAAAATTGCAAAACTATATATAGAGATTAAGGGCTGACGGCGTCACGTTGTAGATCCTGACGCCGTCACCTCGCCGCTTTTAGGGTTCCCGGATGGCCTTCCTGACGCCGTCCCTCTTTAGACCTCCAAAATCCGCTCTGGCTTATCAAGGCTTGACGCCGTCAGATTAGTGCTTGACGCCGTCCCTCTTTAGTTTAAGCCGTGACGACCTTGATCACTTCAAAGGGTGATGCCGTCAGATTTTCCATGCAAAATTCTCTGGCTTATCATGAGTAATTTTCATATCCACCTTTTTCTTGCCAAGCCGTGACGCCGTCTGAGGAAATTCCTGACGCCGTCAAAGGTACTTTTCAGCCGATTTTGAGACTTTGTCGTTTTCTTCACTTTTATGCTCCAAAAACGTCCAAAATGCTTCCTTTTCCAGATTTCTTCCCAAAAGTACCTAAAATGACAAAAGGAACGATTTAGGGCAATATTTGATCAAATAAATACGATTTAGGGCTTAAATGACCCCTTAAAAGCGGTACACTTTTCGCTTCATCAAATCACAATAAGTAGCCATATGATTAAAACTTCCACAAACAAAACATACTTTTCTAATCATGGCAAACTTATCATCCAATTTCTTAGATTTTGAGTGATTCCAGTTCCTATGACTACTCTCAGAACTTGATGATCTGTTCTTAGTCCTATACATCTCAGCATATCGAACATTTTTCCTAACTGGTTTTATGTTTTCAGTCTTAACCACTTTAGGAGCATGTTTAACTTCTACCTTAACAACATTAGGTTTATCCTTAACCTCTACATTCTCATCATCAGATGTCCACTCCTCAATAGTTAGTGCATCTGAGTTCCTATCAGAGGACATCTTATCCTCAGAAAGAGATTTATCACTAGCACTCACAAAAGAATCTTCTGCCTTAACAAATTTAACAGGATTCTCACTAACCTTAACACCATATCCAGGAAAATCCATTTCCTTAAACTCTTCTAAACCAGTATGAGCTAAATTAATTCCTGGTGGAGCAAACGTTCCTCTAAAAGGGGGTGCAACTGACTTATAACCTAAACCAGATTTAGATTTGTTAAGTATTTGACTCTCTACAATCTTTTTAACTCCGTTTGAAGTATATTCAAGAGTATCTACACTTAACTGGATGTTTTCTTTTTCCTTTTTAAGCTTCTCTAGTTCATATACAAGTCCACTCATTTTATTATCTTTTATTTGCAATTCCCTCTTTAAAATACCTATCTCATCAGAAAAGTTTGACTCATTCTGTTTATAAAACACAATTTGTTCTTCCAAAATAGCTAATCCTCTTTTATGATTTGACAGACTAAAACTTACTTGATTATATTCTACTCTAAGATCATCATACTGTTTCTTAACATTTTCATAATCTTTTAAAGCACGACAAGAGTTTGAACATTTTTCAAGTATATGTACCTCAGAGTCTGAGAAAGCCATCAAACCTAAGTTAGCTAGTTCCTCTTCTTCCTCCATGAAGCTCCAATCAAATCCAGCTCCATCTACAGCTACCATAGCCTTGGAAGAAGGCTCTTCAACATTAACAGTTCTCCTTGACCTTGCTGATTCTTAAACCCTTGACTCTGGTTGCTTTGTTGTCTTGGACCTCTACATTCCCTGG
The DNA here is from genome assembly GCA_021014915.2 of Artemisia tridentata subsp. tridentata. NCBI lineage: Eukaryota > Viridiplantae > Streptophyta > Magnoliopsida > Asterales > Asteraceae > Artemisia > Artemisia tridentata. Next base: position 191,010,281 of record CP139509.1, on the reverse strand, counting down.
CAAAGTGCCCCATCTTGTGACAATTAAAGCATTCCACCTTAGACTTATCATACCCAGCAACATCTCTTCCATTGAAGATAATCTTATTCCCAGTCCTTTGGTAATATTTCTTAGCCCTGATGCTTATCAAAGCCAACTGCCACTTTAAATCCATAGCTTCCAAATCATCTTCAGCAATTTGAAGAAGATCTTCATTAAAGATCTTTGACCCACCAGACTGTTCTGACACAAATGCATATATGGTCTCTTCAGTCAAGCCAGCAGTACTAGTTTTTACACTAGCAGTGCTAACTGTTGGTATAGCAGTACCAACTGCTTCTTCATCTTCATGATTCGAACTGTTTGAAGAAGATACAAAAGCCATATTCCCTGAACTGGAACTGGTGTTACCACTCTTCTTGACCTTCTGCTCAACAATCTTAAGATTATTGTAAAGCTCATTCATTGTCATTTTCTCCAGCTCTGGTTTATTGCTCCAAACTACAACATAAGTGTTCCATTCAGCAGGTAAACTATTTAGAAACTTCATGTTGAGGTCTTCCTGAGGTATCACAATCTTCAACACAATAAGTTGACTGATGATCTTTTGAAGCCTATTAAAGATATGGTCCAAAGTTTCATTGCTTGATGCAGTGAAGTTTTCATAACTTTGCTTGAGTAGGGTTTTCTGTGCCTTCTTGGTAGCTTCATTGCCACCAAATCTTTCCACCACTGCTTCAAAAAGAGTTTTAGCCGACTCGTAATGGCTAAAGTTCAGCACTTGATCATTAGGAATTGCCATTAGTAACAAATTCCTAGCCTTCTGATCATTCTTCTTTTTGATTCTCTCCTCGTTTGTAACTGGCTCAATGTTAAGCTTTGTGATCTTGGAACCATCAGCACATGTTTCTTCAACAGCAATTGGTTTGAAGGAATCACCATTGATAATAATATCCCATAATGCATAGTCTTGCACCATGAAATATTGCTCTATTCTGAGCCACCATAAATCGTATTCATTCTGTTTTAGCATGGGGAGTTTAGCAAGGATTGAGGTTTGAGGTGTCTGCATGTCCATCTTCTTGGTTGCTAGTGAGTAAATACTTCTGGTTCTTCTAAACTCAAAGTATCAGAAGTCTGTCTCTGATACCACTTGACCGGATCTAAACACACACGTTGTGTTGGGGATACTTTGAGTATATACTTGATAGCACGCGGAATTTAATACCAAGTATCTAGAAGATGTTTTGTGTTTGGTGATTGATTGAATAAGACAATAAGAACAAATAAGAACACAAACGATATCAACCAAACAATCACTTCAATATATATCAAACGATTACATTATGAACGTGAAGCTCTTGATAATTCGTATGAAGGGATATTAGGTATTAGGTATTCTGTATATCTCGTATATCAAAACCCTAACTGAGGATCTCTTTTTATAATGCAAAGAGTCCTATACAAGTAAAACATCTAACCGTATCACTCTATATAAATAAGATATATACCATATCTTTTTTATATTTATCTTCACACGGTTTCACCTTGATCTCTTAAGCAGTCCTAACTTTTCTTCATCAGCAGTCCTAACTGTTCTTCCATCAGCAGTCCTAACTGTTCTTGTATTCTTCAACCGTACTAACTGCTTAAGTTTAATTCCCAACAGAATCCACCATGTTGGAGAAGGCGTAGAGGCGGTCAAGTTCCTCATTGATCTCGCCTTGGGTTTGCGGTTGGTTTATCCACATTCCCTCCTCAATAGCTTGAAGGGTGGATTTTGGTGAAAGGGGCTGAGGTTGAGGTTGTGGTGGAGCTTGCTCACGGTTAAGAGGACCGTGAATGTCCCCATAGATGGGGTGAAAGAGGAGTGGTTCTCCTTGTGAGGATTGTACCTCAAAAGTCATTGGTGGAGGATTGATGAACCTAGGTGGAAGGTCTTTCAAAGTTTCTAAATATGGGTGAGGTGATGTTGGTGGAGTTGCAAACAACTCAATGGGTTGAAGTTGGGGTGAATGAGGAGGTGATGGTGATCTTGTTGGTTGAGATGGTGCGGGTGGTGGTGTGGTAGCCACTGGTGTGATGGTGGGTCGTGGAGTGTTGATGATGATATGAGGTGGCGTTGGAGTTGATAAAGTAAGGAAGATTTCATTAGCAATGGGTGATGAGATGTTCAAAGGTGATATTTCTTCCGATGATGAGTTGAGATTAACGAAACAGCAAGGTCTGACACTCATTCGAGTTGTCCTTCTGTGTGGTCTGCTTGTTGAGGAGTTGTTTGATTTGGTCATTGTGAGGGTGAAGATTGCTTAGAAATGCAGAAATAATGCTTAGGAATGATGGTGAAGATGTGAGAAAAGATGAAACTAAAGCTCCTAATTTATAGACAGTAAGGTTTATGGAAGGGTGTGTTTGGATGTGATGTTGATTCATAGAAAAATGTTGGTTTCTAATGATTTTGAAGAAGAAAAGGAGTTAGTCATATCATCAAAGTCAATCCATTGAGATGGAGTTGAGTAAGATGAAGATGATATGCAGTAAATGTAGAGGGTGAGTGGGAAATCTAGTGATGTGATTGATCCACGGATTGCAAGGAACCAATTTGAGGGTTCCTTGCTTGTTAGAGAAAGGTAACTTGAGTGGAAATTTGAATTTTCAAATTTTGGTGGGAAATTATGTTCCTATTGGTCTAATGTTGCTAAGATGATCCTAATGTGATGAATTATCAGTAAAGGAATTATAATTCAAGAATCAATGATCTAAAGTGCGGGATTGAATGAAAAAAATTAAAAATATGACTGTTGATCCGCGGAACCAAACGATAACAAAGGCGGACCCCTGTTTTTGGTTCCGCGTGATCCGTTGGGTATATTTTGGCGGCACCAAAATTTTGAACAGACGGAACCATATTTTTGGTTCCGCCATATCCGCCAATCGAAAAAAGTTTACAGAGCAGATTTTTAAGACCCCTAAACCCGTTCAAATTCCGTAAATTATCCTAAAACATATGTAATTAATGAGTTATGATTGATTAAAAACAAAAACACAAGTATAAACACATGTTAACATATAGATCAAACCAAGGATTTTGAACTTACTAATAATGGAAGTTTAGCCAAACAGTGGCTTAAATATGGAAAATTGATAACATCAAAATGTTATCGTCCTGCATGATCAAGTTAGTTCAAGTATTTGTTCAATGATAAGATAACATCCTACAAACATAAAAATTCACCACATCATTGTTTCAAATTGATTGTACCAAACACTCCATCACCTCACTACTTAGCTAATTTCTTGTTGATCTTCATTAGCGAATGCCCGATGTTCTTGAACATTCCTCGTATCTGTTTGAACTCTTCACTTTGTTGCTCAATTGGTGGAAGTTGGCTCAAATATTTCGGAGGAGGAATCCTAGAATTAGGGAGTCCGCCATTCTCACTCATGATGATGATGATGAGGAGGTTGAAGGATGAGGGCATTTTCCTTTCAACTTGGCTACTCTCTTGTCACTTAGGGGTACAAAAGTATGGGGAATGAGAGAGTAGTCTGGGCAGAAACCTCTAGCGTTAGGAAGGATGGGTGCAAACGCTCTATAGAGACGGGTGAGAATCATCCCGTATGGCATGGCAGTGGTTCCTAACACCGAAATGTCGGCCATTTTCTTGGCGACATAGTGTGCAAGGTTGAAAGGTTGGTGGGTTGACATACAATAGAGCATATAACAAATGCTAGCATTGAGATGATCCCTATTCCCTATGGTGCATAAAACGTTTGCCCTAAGAATTTCTTCCAACTTCTTGAATAGGGGCCTAAGCTCGTTTAGCTCCATGCCAAACGGGTCTTGATCAACTTGATGGCCTTGTTGGTTGATCCTAGTGTGGGTGGTCCTAAGGAGGAAGAGATGATCACGGATAGTCTCTTTGGGAGTCAATGGTGTGTCGTATGGAGGCATACGATCAACAATGGAATTGAGGCTTGTCAACGACCATTTGTTGGTGTAAAGACAAGTACCTACACCTGGAATTCCTAAGACTTCTGCGAATTGGTTCAAGGGAATGTTGAATTGGGCTTGATTTACCTTGAAGTGGATGCTGATGAGACCATAATCATTGGAACTAAGAATGACACTAGCATAGAATTCTAGCACAAATCTAGGACAAATAGGTTCGTCTATGTCCAAAAGACAATCAAAGTTGATGGTAGCTAATTGTTGTCGGATGTTGGTTTCTTTTAAAAAGGAGGGATCTATGGTTCTACCCTCGTGAACATACCTCTTTTCTAAAGCCTTAAATATCTTAACTTGTTCGGTTGAAAGTCCCTTGGTCTTATGGTGTTTAGGGAGGTAGTTAAGGGTGTCTTTGTGGTCGTAGTAGATTGCGGGAGGCATGTTGTTATCCTAGATACAAAAATTACATAGTTTGGTTAAAACTAACGAAAGTATATATTTAATGTTCTAGTGTGTGCCTATATGGGAACAATGTGGAGGTGTAGTTATCTCGGCTCCTTTTAATGCATGAAAATTTTGTTCAATAAATTTTGTAACAAAACGAGAGATAACCCAAACGCTCCTAATTTAATGTAGCTTCGATTGAATGTACCCGAAAATACATATTAGTTATGTATTCCCTTTAGCATTCAAGAGACATTATGCAAATGATGTTTAAAACATAACGTTCTTATTTGTATGAACAATGTGCAAAAACCGTTTTTCCTAATCGTGAGAAGATTTATAAAAAATTTCTCATGGGGTTTTTAGTGAATTATGATAATATCATATAAGATGCAATTCCTAACTATGGAAAACATGATTTGTTATGTAATTCAGTGAATATGCTTCATGATTAATCAAAAAATTATGCATAATCCCCAAGTTTTGGTTTTGTGCAAGAAATAGAAATCCTAGACTTAGATCAGGAATGTAGATATAGTTAGGATACTTACAGAGCGGATTAAAGCACAAATTTGTTGTGGTAGAATTCCTAAGTTATGAGTTTGGCTTGCTATGGGCCGAGTTCTAGTTGCTTGCGTGTTTTTGGGGAATGTGATAAACCGTACAGGATTGTTTGTTTAATATACTTAAAAACTGACTCAGAGACCCACGGATAGGGCGGACCCAAAATCAGGGTTCCATTCTTGTTGTCGATTGGTTCCGCGGTATCAGATTTGGTTTTTGGTTATTTTTGTCGTGTTTGGTTTATCTAAGGTTCAAACTAAGGTTTTTATCTACACATTAGGTTCCATTAATCCTAAACCAAGTCTAAGAAGGTTAAAGGGTTCTCTCTTAAGAGGTTTTGTGAGGATATCGGCAATGTTGTCTTCTGAGGATACTTTCTCAATCGAGATGTTTCCTTTTTGAACATTGTCGCGTAGAAAGTGATGACGAATCTCTATGTGTTTGGTTCTAGCATGTTGAACTGGATTCTTGCTAAGGTCGATAGCTCCTTTGTTGTCGCAGAGAATGGGAACATTGTTGAGTTGAATCCCATAGTCAACGAGAGCTTGTTTTATCCACAGTTCCTGTTAACATGCTTTTCCTGCATACACGTACTCGGCTTCGGTTGTTGAGATTGCTAGAGCCGTTTCTTTCTTTGAGAACCATGCGGTAAGACAATGTCCAATAAAAGTACAAATACCACTTGTACTCTTTCTATCGACATAGTCACCGGCATGGTCTGAGTCGGCATACACTATGGTTTCAATTCCCGTTCCTTTGGGATACCATAATCCTAAGTGTGTAGTACATTTAATGTGTCTAAAAATCCATTTTACGGCTTCAAGATGGGATGTTTTAGGATCTTCTTGAAAGCGAGCGCATAGACAAACACTAAACATAATGTCGGGTCTACTAGCCATGAGATAGAGTAGACTACCAATCATTCCTCTATATTTAGTGCTATCTACAGATTCACCTTCGTCATCCTTGGTGAGTTTAGTTTCCGAAGACATAGGAGTTTTCATAGGTTTGGAATCTTCAAGACCAAATTTATTAAGCATATCTTTGATGTACTTAGATTGGTTAAAGAATATCCCAACTTCTAATTGTTTAATTTGGAGTCCTAAGAAAAAGTTTAGTTTTCCCATCATACTCATTTCAAACTCGTCATGCATGATTTTAGAGAAATCGTCGCATAACTCTTGACAAGTTGATCCGAATATGATGTCATCCACATATATTTGAACTATGATAATATGTGATCCATTTTTCTTAGTGAAAAGAGTGTTGTCTACTAGTCCCATGGTATACTTATGTTCAACTAGGAAAGTCTTAAGTCGATCATACCATACTTTTGGTGCTTACTTAAGTCCGTATAAAGCTTTTTTAAGTTTGTAGACATGATTTGGTTTTTCAAAGTCGGCAAAGCCGGGAGGTCGTGCGACATACACTTCCTCATTAATAAAACCATTAAGAAATGCACTTTTAACATCCATTTGGAAAAGTTTAAAGTCATGTGCACATGCATATGAAAGTAGTATTCTAATTGACTCGAGCCTGGCAACTGGTGCAAATGTTTCGTCGTAGTCTATACCTTCTTGTTGATTGTAGCCTTGAGCTACTAGCCTAGCTTTGTTTCTAGACACTACACCATTTTCATCCATTTTATTTCTAAAAACCCATTTTGTTCCAATTATGGTTTGACATTTAGGTTGAGGGACTAATGTCCAAACATCATTTCTAACAAAATTGGTTTAGTTCTTCTTGCATTGCTATAACCCAAGATTCATCTTTAATAGCCTCATTTATATTTTTGGGCTCAATTGTTGAAATGAAACAAAAGAAATTACTTTGATTTTGAACTTTTGATCTTAAGGTTCTTTCATTAATTTCTCCTATGACATTATCTAATGGATGACTTCTAGATTCTTTGATATTGACTATTTCCTTATTTAAAGGTTCATCTTCTTTATCATTATCTAGATTTTCTTGATTTTCAACTAATTGACTTTCAACTAAGTCGTCATCTACCAAAGGTGATGTCTTAGAGGGAGGTGGACTTTCGTCGAATGTTACGTTCAATGATTCCTTGACTCTTAAGGTTTCTTTGTTCACGACGATATATGCTTTACTATTTTGTGAGTATCCAAGGAACACACCTTCATAAGACTTTGGGTCAAACTTGGTGAGATAATCCTTAGTGTTTAAAATGAATCACTTGCTTCCAAAAACTCTAAAATATCCTAAAGTAGGCTTTTTGCCTCAATAAAGCTCATATGGTGTTTTATTCAAAAATGGTCTAATTAAGACTCTATTTAAGATATATGTGGATGTGTCAACGGCGTTGCACCAGAACTTTTGTGGTATGTTTTGTTCATTTAACATTGTTTGACTCATTTCTTGAAGTGTTCTATTTTTACGTTCTACTACACCGTTTGATTGAGGAGTATGCGGAGCTGAAAAGTTATGTGTTATGCCATTAGCATCACAAAAAGCTCCAAATTGAGTTTCGTTATCAAATTCACGACCGTGGTCAGTTCTAATTGACACAATGCTATTTCCTATTTGATTTTGAATTTTCTTACTTAGAATTTCAAATTTATCAAATGCTTCATTTTTAGTTTTCAAAAATTTAGTCCAAGTATATCTTGAATAATCATCTACTATTACCAAAGTTTAGAAGTTTCCTCCATAACTTTGTATAGCGGATGGACCAAACAAATCCATATGCAATAGTTCTAAACACCTAGATGTGGACACCATGTTTTTAGCCTTATGGCTATTATGAACTTGTTTCCCAATTTTGCAAGCATCACAAAAGTGTTGGTCGTATTTCAACTTGGGAAGGTTCCTTAGATGATAGAGATTGGATTAGTCTCATATTGGCGTGACCTAGGCATCTATGCCATAGAGTTGAGTTGTCGTCTAGAGAGGTAAGACAAAGTTTATCTTTAGATGTTTTATCTAATTTCATAACGTATATGTTATTTTTCAAAACACCTTTTCCTACAGTTATACCGTCTTTAAGTATTTTACTTCCATTTTCACTAAAAAGGACGTCATACTTTTTACGGCATAGTTGACTAATACTAAGCAAGTTAAAACCTAAGTTATCTACATGAGCAACATCATCAATAGAGAGAGAGTCATGAGAGATTGTACCTTTTCCGATGATTTTACTTTTAAGCTTGCTACCAAACGTAACATTACCTCCATCGTATGCTTGGTAGGTTGAGAAAAGGCTTTTGTTTCCCGTCATGTGCCTTGAACACCCGCTATCCTTAATCCACTCGTCTGGTTCCAATCCAACTATCAAGCATACCTAAGTTTAAGAAAAACTCATGCGTTTGGTCCCCAATATCTCATGGGTCCATTTGGGTTAAACATCCCATTTACTTGATTCATGTAAGGAAACGGTGGATATGGGTTCCATGGCATATAGTTGGGACCTTGATAGCTCCTCGGAATGTTTGGGTTCCAACTATTTTGATAATGATGTTGTATGTTGTAATTACTCTTTGGAAAGGGGCGTTTGGGAAAAGTAGTTCTAGGTCTTTGTTGAACAGTTTTGGTTCTAAACTCATTTTTAGCTTGTCCTATTCCTATGGTAACAGCTGGTTTTTGTTTGTTAACAGTTGAGCTAGTACTAGGTTTTCTTGTGACTTTAAAAGACTCAGTACTAGCCGAAGTGCAATCCTTCTGTTCAGCAACAGTACCCGCGTAACCTTTTTCCACTACTGGCGGAACCAAATTTTTGGTTCCGTTGGATCCGTGGGTGTCTGAAACTGTTGGAACAGTTTCTTGTACTTTAACGGCTTGTTTCTTAAAACTACTTAAGTCTCCTAGTTTCATAAAGCCTAATCCAGTTTTATCATGAGGTAACTTTTGAATTTTCATTATCTCATCTGCTAAACTAATATTTTTATCAAACCTTTTAAACTTAGAAGTTTGTTTGATAAGTGTATCCTGTGTGTTCTTAAGCTTTTCTAATTCTAGTTTAAGCTCTTCACATGAAATACATGCTTCGTTAACAATTTTTCCCTTTTCTAATCTTTTAACTTTTTCCTTTAACTCATAAACTTCATTTTCTAGAATATGACGAGTCAAAATGTACCTCTTCTTAGTCATGAGCCATGAGAGCAACTTCGTCGTTCTTAGGCTCGTCATCATCACCTTCACTGTCACTCCAAGCCCCACTAACAAAAGCTCTTTGAGTCTTGTTCTTGGGCGGCTTAGGACACTCTCCTATTAGATGACTAGAATCTCCGCACCTAAAGCACTTTCTTTCTCCTTTACCTTTCTTATCATCACGGTCTTTCCGGAAGGATTTCTTTTCTTCTCGAGGTTGTCTTACGAACTTCCCTCATCTTCTAAAGAATTTCTTGAAATCTCTTATGGCCATGGCATACTCTTCATCTTCGCTACCTGAACTAGACTCTTCATCATCACTTGAATCTACCCTAGCTTTTAAGGCAATGGACTTGATCTTTTCCTTTTTGCCTTTGACTATCTCTGAATCTTTTTCCATCACCATCTCATGAACTTTGAGATTCCTATGAGCTCGTCAAGTGGCATGCTTGAAAAATCCTTGGATTCTTCAATGGCCGTTACCTTTGCTCTCCACTTCGGATGAAGTGCTCTAAGAAATTTCCTGACAAAGTTCTTACTAGAAAAAGAATCGTCAAGTGCTTTAAGAGAAGTAATAATAGTATTAAATCTAGCAAATGCACTATCAATGGTCTCATCTTCAGGGATAACAAATTGTTCATATTGTTGAACAAGAAGATCAATTTTGTTATCCCTTACTTGTGAGTTCCCTTGATGAGTGATAATTAAAGATTGCCAAATATCTTTAGTGGTTTTACACAAAAATACTCTTTCATATTCTTTCCTAGGTAAAGCATTATAAAGCATCATTTTAGCTTCATTATTTTTGGCAATCAACTTCTTTTGCTCATCACTGTGACAAGTAAGAGAAGTATCCTCATCCCGACCGGTTGATATATCTTTTATTATGGCCTTATGGTCACCTTCTATAATAATGTACCATAGATCTATATCCTTTGACTTAACATAAGTTTCAAAGCGGTTTTTCCAATATATAAAACTATTTGGTTCAAATAGTGGTGGTCTTTGCATAGATTGCCCTTCTTTGAAGTTTTCAAAATCCATTGATCTTTTCAAGTTTTAAAATACAATATATTTTGAAAGTCTTGATTAACGTAGCTCTGATGCCAATTGTGGAAAACTAGAAGGGGGGTTGAATAGTTTTACCGTTTTAAAATTCTTTTGCTTTAAATACTTAACGTGATTTCAAAGTTATGCAAACAATAAACAATATATAACAAGTAAATAGAGAAAGAAACAATCAAACCACAACACGGATGTTTATTGTGATTCGGTCTACAAGGACTCTCTTCCTTGCCCTACTCCACTCCTCGAGCCTCTAACTCGAGAGTTTTTCTTCACTGAGAAACAAGCTCCCTTTTAGGCGGAGAAAACCTTTACACGTCGCTTACTCTTTTTCCGGTACAAAGCTAGATACCGAGTTCTTTTACAAGGGCACAACCACTCCCGACACTCTATGTATTTTAAGGACTAAAATACTAACCGGACTCTACTGAGGTAAATGAATGAATGGTACAACAATGATGTGTGATAAAAAAACTAAATCACACAGTGACTATTCTAACAAGTCTTGCAACAGTATGTTGAAGCTTGTGATGCTTTGATCTCTTTACTACAAAAGAAAGATCACTAAGAATGTAATATGTAATGGGTTATGTTTGGAACGCATTTCACAAGAATTAAAGACTTGGTCATTTTGTTAAATATGTTGCTCTAAAATGGGTTATACATTAGTTTTAAATCCATGGTCCATTAGTAGCCCATGGACCATGTAGCCTTGCAAATTACTTCTAGAAGCTTTCATGTGAGTGGCGCTCTAATTAGTTGCCTATAAATAGAAGGCTTAGGGTGCCTCATTTCTTGTTGGTTTTATTCATTTTGTGCGGAAGCTTTGCTAGTATATCCTGTGAATGAAATCATCCTACTCTTATTCTCTTCATCTCATTTCTCTCATTCACTAGTCTCTCGTATTGCTTATGCTGTTATTAGTTTCATACGTAGCTTAGTTATTAGTTGTTAACGTGGTTATTGTAGTGAGTAGATCTTGTGTTACGCTCTTGATAGGGACCATCAAGTGGTATCATACGCCAAAGGATAATTAGGAGTGTGTTTTAGAGTATTTTAAATCGTTATCTATAAGTTTTTACGTTTGGTTTAGTAGCTTCGATTGGTTTTTGTGGTTATTTGTTCGAAATTTAGTAGATATACACTAGTTTTTCACTCGTTGCAAGTTATCCTAAGTCATCAAATTTTAGTTTTAACGTTAAAGCTCGAAACTTTCCTCATATCCTAGTGTTATTAAACGTTTAGAACTGAAAAAATCCCGTTAGAACATCGTTTTTTAGTCGAAAAAGTGATCTGAAAAACTTGACGTTTTATCAGAAATTTGGTGAAAAGGGGTTTATCGTAATTGTGAAAAAGAGGGTTTATCAAAATTGTGAAAAAGAGGGTTTATTGCAATTGTCTTCAAGGATTTATCGCAATTGTCTTCAAGGGTTTATCAGAATTCCTTGTATAAGGAATTATCGGAATTGTCTTTAAGGGTTTATCGCAATTGGAGTTCAGTGTTTTCCTTGCTTGTATAAGTTTGTGAAAATACTTCGACTAGTTGGCAAATCTCATATCTTGTATAAGATATTGGGAAAGTTATCGAAATTGTTAATTTAGATAACCTATCGAAATTGCTAGATCTATCGCACTTCTGTTAACTTATCGAAATTGCCTTTTCTATCGCAATTGTAAGTTCAATCACAATTTGAAAGCTTATCGCAATTCTCAATTTCTATCGCAATTGCTGAAGCTATCGCAATTGGATTCTTATCGCAATTGGACTCTTATCGCAATTACTCTTATCGCAATTGGACTCTTATCGCAATTGTAGTGAACAGTGTTATCGCAATTGTAGTGAACAGTGTTATCACAATTGTTGTGAACAATAATCTATCGAAATTGAACAAAAACACCACTTAACCAAAACCAAACCTGAAAACTCATTACACACATCTTAATTATCTACACGATCAACAAAAACACAAGGATGTCTCAACCACCATACAATAACTACTTCTACAATCATCAACAACAACAATATCATCAGCAACAACAATTTCATCAACCACAATATCCTCAACAACATACTTTTGTGCAACAACATCAGTTCTTCCCTCAACAAGTCCCTCAGCAACAAATCATTCAACAACAACCAATGTAGAATTACCAACCTTCCTCAAGAGAACCTCACTGGTTTACCAAGATGTGCGAAGCCATAAGTAGTCAACAGTCGAGGCATGAAGCAGGGTCTTTGGACACACCACCTATGCTAACACCAGGAAATTATGTGCAGTGGTCCAGTCATTTTCTCCACTTCATCGAGTTAAAGAAACCTCACGGTAAGTATCTAAAGAAGGTCATCATTGAAGGACCATATCCGGTTCCTACTACAACTGTTCCAGGTGATCCCAATGCTATTCCACCACGAGAAGCCATTACAACTGGTATGTGTTAAATTACACATACCTTTTACCTATTTAAACAGACCAAATAGACCAAAAACTGACCGAATATGCCAAATATATGTTGTTTTTTATGTTTGTGAATATGCAGGTACGGATATCTAGAAAAATGGATAAAAATCAAGAAAAAGACAAAGACGAGCACGGGAAATGGAAAAGAGCTCAAAAGACGGGACCCGGGAAGAAATTCACGAGTTTGGTCGAGTTATTGTGCAAAAATCCCGAAGAGCCCTTGGATTATTTTTAGTTGGCAATATTGGTCCTCGGATGAACTTTACAAAATTGGCAGTGTTGGTCCTTGAGGTTTCATAAATTACTACAATGGTCCTTGTGTTTAAACCCATATTTAAACCTATCCTAACTAAAACACAACCAATCCAAAATACATCCCATCCGGATTTAAATTAAACCACTAACCCAACAATCCCTTATCCACCCCAAGCCCAACAAACGCTTAACCCTTAATTCCCCAAGCCCACTTTACACCCCACACAAACCAGCCCAACACCCATAAAAAACCCGACCGACCCGCTACCCACTAACTTAAAACTAATACCGGATAACAGATAGTCAAATTCCCCTTTTCACAGTCAAACTTCCAATTAAAATCCCTAACTTCTCTAACTCACTACCTCATCCTCTTCTCCCCTAAATTACCGCCCCATTTCCTCCATAACCGCCCGCTAATCAACCTCTCCACCTCACCACTACCATCCAAAACTATTGTCGTTGGTCCCCTCCATCCACCTCATCGATCCGCACCAACCAAAGAAAATCAACGGTTCAAGATTTAAAGATAAGGGATCCAAGAATTCATCCAAGGGTCGACAAACGCACAAGGGAACACTCTCACGAAGAAAACACAATTAGCTGCTAGGGTTTTTTATCTTTTAGTATAAATATAGTCGAGTAGCATTTTTTTTCCTTTGTCCCATTTTTCATGTTTTAGGAAAATGTTGACCATTTTATTTGTTTGATGTTTTTTTTAGTGTAGAATTTAAATTAAGTTGTAATTTACGCTAATTTAATTTCCTGTTTATGCAAGTTAAAATTTATGCAAGTTAAATTTCCAGTTTCTTGTTTTTATTTTGCTTGGTCAACCTCGGTCAACTGTGTAATTTCTGCTTTTGTTGCTTTTGTACTACTTTTGTTGATTCTTGTTAGTTCAGAAGTTAGTTTAGAGCCTAGGTGTTATTGTTTGCTTTAAAATCATTATTAGCAGCCTGAACATGTTTTGTCCCAATCTTCCTTATTCTTAGCTTATTATCTACTTGTTAATTAAACCTTTAGGCCTGAATTTTGGTATGTAATTAGGTGATAGTATGAGCTTAATCTGTTTTGCACTTTTAGGTTCTAAGCTTTTAGACTAGTAGCTTTTAGGTTGGCTTGTTTATGCCTTTAGGGTCTGTTTGGTTTAGAGCATAACAGGCCTGCTTCTGGTTACCCAGTGCTTTTTATAGATTCTTAGTTAATATTTGTTGCTAGTTGTTGTTAGTTGTTGTTTCAGCTTATTCATTGCTTCAGTTTATCCACTGTTTTATTGTGGTTACTTTGAAATTTTTTTTTATCTCATGTTCTCTCTTTTTAATCTGTTGCTGTTTTAGCTTGTTTTTGAGCTTATTCTTAAGTTTTCAAAAATATTTTCTATTATAAAAAGCTCTTATTTTTCTGTGCTATACAAGTCTTCAAGAGAAAAACCAAAAAAAAAAAAAAAAAAAAAAAAAAAAAATAGAATAGCAAAACTGACCAGCCTGGGATTCGAACCCAGGTCTGTCAGCCCACTACTCCATCAACACTACCACTGCACCCTTAGCCTTCTTTTAGTTAAAACTTACTTAATTTAATTTAAAAACCCTTTTGTTTTTTTTTTTCCCTTTAAGCTGTTAAGCTTGTAAACAGCTTATCCCAATAAGCTATTTAACTTTTCTCATTTTTTTCTTAATTCATTTCAGTTTAAAGTATTTCTTTAAAAATTTTCATATTTTTCTTAAACATTTTAGGTATTGTTAATCATTTATTTTCTTAAAATTAGTTTTTAATTCGTATTTAATTATTTAAATTTCAGAAAAATGCAATTCTTTTTTCCAAAATTTTATTTTGTCATTTAGGATGTAGGAAAATTATTTTGGCACCCGTAGGATTAGTTTTTCGTAGATTTTCACGTTTATGCTCGTTATTTATATTTTAGTTCGCGTTTTTTAGATTTTCGTTACGTGTTTTTAGTTAATTAGATTTTTAGGTATTTGCTTTTAGTTTAATTAGTTTATCTTGTTTGTTATTTTAATATTAGTAGTGTAATCCAAAAATCAATCACTTTTTTTTTTCTCATTCACTACACGAATCACGTTCCGGGAACACAAATTCCATTCGATCTTCGTCGGGACAACGAACCTGGGCTTTGCATATTTCCGGTGCAATTCTCCTTGTACTATAAATTGTTGTCGAAATCAATTTTTGGCGCCGCTGCCGGGGAAGGTTGAAGTGAGTGCGTGATTCCGTTTATCGATTCGTGTTTTGAAAATCCTTCCTCGTGAAGTTTCGTATATATCTTGTGAATATTTTTTATCCAAAAATCCAAAAAAATTGAAAAACTTTGAAAAACCCAAAAAGATTTTCTTTTCAAAAATTATTTTTCTTTTTCTTTTAAATGTTTCAAAATTTAAAACCAAAAAAAAAAATCTTCGTCTCCTCTTATATGTTTAATTCTTATTTCTTTACCCTCTCATACCGTTTAATTCTTATCTTCTTATCCTCTTAACCGTTTAATTCTATCTTCTTAACCCTCTATTCATTTAATTCTTTTTCTCCATGTCTTCATCTTACCAATATGGTTGTCAATACTGTGGGGGTCCTCCAAATGGTGGAAACTGCCCCGGTTGTAACATTATGGATTCAGGAAACGGGTTTGTCTATGACCAAAATCCATGTTTCTATAATGAAACACCCGACCTTTTCAACCAGCCCCCACAGCAACAGATGGAGACATACTTGTGTGAATTTTGTGGAGGTTGTCCTCATCCGAAATTTGATTGTCGAACGGGTGACATGCTTGTCTATGAGCAGAACCCTTATAACAATCAGACATCATCCGGATTTGACACATCTTCATATTATACATCAAGTTCTCCACAACAGTATTATTCTTGTGAATATTGTGGAGGTCCACATCCAAGTTTTGATTGTCAAGCAAGGAATACGTTTGTCAATGAACAAGTTCCTTGTAATCAGAACTTCGGGTATGACCATTATCCACATAATTCATCAAATCAATCACAGCAACAATATTGTTGTGAATACTGTGGAGGCCCTCACTTTGGCTCTGATTGTCAAACAAGTAACCAGTTTGTCTATGAACATGGTCCTTGTGACAATTACGACTATTCTTATAATAACTCACCTCCACAGTACCCATCATCTCAAACACTCAATCAAGAACTTCTCCATGAACTATTGGAGTCAGCAAAGAAATATAACCATGAACTTATAGAGTTAACAAAGAGCTATAAGGCTTTGGTTAATAAACAACTCCCACAAGAAGAAACTCATCAGATAACTTATGGAGAATTTTTAGCTGAAAGACAAATAGCTCAAATAAGTTCTAATTATCGTCAAACTTTCGTTTATGACGACGATGACGATGATGAGGATTCTATGTGGGGAGTTTGTGAAAATTCATCAGAAATCACTCCCGTCTTTCCTACCAAAGAACCCGAGGACTCTCTAAAAATGGGGGACGAGCATCTCGACACTATTCCGGCAACGGAATCAGACAATGTTGAGAACCTCGTCCCAATCCCAAGTGAGTCCGAGGAAATATCCGACGGTGAAAGTGATTTGCAATCTTGTGGAGATTCTCTTGACGTTTCCGAGGTTACTTCCGGAATTTTCTCTAACCCCCTCTTTGAATATAGTGACGAGTACACTTTTTGTGCCGTTAATCCTCTTTTTGATGGGGTGTTAGAGGACGTTGAGAGCGAGGACTCTATAATTTCTAATCTTGATGAGCCCGTAACGGAACTGGGACTCACAGATTCTCCTCGTATGATTGAATCTCTTCATGAGGAGTTCTCCGATGAACTCACTCATATCATACCTCCTCCGGAGTATGATTATTTTGTTATTGAAGAAGATCCTGACCCGGGGGGAGGTAAACTCTATCCTAAGAGTTTGCTTGATGATGATATCACCCCAACCCTCCCTCCCGAGGTTTTCAAGAGCTTTGATGATGAAGAATGGATCCCCATTCTAATTATGATATTTCTCCCTTTCTTCACCTACCCGGTGACTTCTCTTCTCCTTCACTCCTTCGGGAGTGAAGACACCATCTTTGACCCCGGCATCTCTCCTTCTTTTGAGCCGTGGGTATCTCATCGGAGTGGAACTTTCGTATGCTTCAATGTTTATCCAAACATCTTGAACGAAAGTCCGATGGAGATTTTCTCTTCCACCTGCTCCCCCAAGGACAAATGAATTCGGGGCGAGTCTAAGCTTTCCGACTCGAGCAAAAACAGCGCTTCGTGGGAGGCACCCCATGCTTATCCATCTATCTTCTTTCTATTTTCTCTCTAATAAGTGTAGTGAGGAGGGCTTCCTCTTCCATTCTTGTGTTTCGTGGTTGTTTGTGTATGTCCAGGTTTGCCCGATTGATGAAGACTCTCGTGCTCGTGGTTTGCTTCTCTCCACTCGAGTTTCATCATTCGTTGCTCATCCGATATCCTTAATCTTATCGTTTTACGTTTATCTTTGGCATAATTAATAAACGGCCTTAGATTTATGTAGGAGAACCCTTACCTTTAAGACATTGAGGACAATGTCTCGTTTTAGTCTGGGGGGGTAATCTTTCGATTTGATTTTTGCCTTGCATTTTTGCCGTTTTCTCTCGCAACCCCGTTTTTCCTCAAAATTTGAAAAAATTCAAAAAAATGAGAAAAATTTAAAATTTTTTGCAAAAATATAATAAATTTTGACATTTTTGTTGACTTTCCGCTGGTGAGAGTAGGAATAAAATTCTGACTTGACCGGGCGTGTTGAGCCCTAGCTTGTCTCCTTAACCGTTTATAATCTATAAGCTCGTGCTAGTCTTTTACACAAGGAGCTAGAAAACGCGAATTCTTTTTAAGAATTTGCAAGTTCCCGTATTTGACTTTATATATGCATGGCTTGATTATAAGGCTAAGCATTCACGGATCTTATTATTTAAGATTTTAAATTTGCGAAGAACGAGAAATGATAGAGTTGTTTATAAGTTAGATTGCTAAACGTGGAGTAGTTGGATCTCTTTAGAGCTCATCGAAGTTACTTGTGGCTTTTTGTTCCCATAAGCTTGTTTCACCTCAAAAATAGAAATCTAGGAATAATTAAAGCTATTTTAGATTTGGCGATAATTAGTTTTTATTTCTTCCTTAGAGAATCCTTGCTTATAAGAGTTGGGTACACATCAAGGTACTGCCAGTGTTACGGTGTAATAGACTATTCCATCTTGCCGGCTCGCAACCGATGTTGGGATTGTTATAAAAGCCGTAGGACTTGGAGTTTGGCAAATAATTAATGAATATGATGATGTATAATAATAATCCAAAGCCATAAAAAGTTTTCTACATCTTGCCGGTTCGCAGCCGATGTTGTAGACTTCTAATAAAGGCAGAGGAAAAATTCCAAGGTCATAATAGACTATCACATCTTGCCGGTTCGCAGCCGATGTTGTGATTGTTATAAAGGGCCAAGGACTAAATTCATTAATGTGCTTTATAATGTTAAAAATGCCAAACTTCGACTCCGGGGGTGTCCTAATAAAGGCTTCCGTCTCTGGACTCGTAGATGAGTTGTTTCGGTCGCAAATAAAAGGTATATTCTCAAAATCGTGTTAAATCAGAGACCTTGATGTGGACCTCATTTTTGTATGCAACGGTTTTCGAGGGAAGATTTGGAAACTACTTAGCGTCTAAACTAGGTATCTTTATCGGATTAAAACTTATCGAAATGAGAATTTGAAGAAATTCATTTCTCACCAAAAATAAAATAAATAGAGGAAAATAGGAATTTGGGAACAAGGAGTCCACAATTAGCTTTATGAGTAGTGTTGGCAATCTAACTTGTAAATGAAAATGATTTCGTTTTTACACTTAGTTTGGGGACTCGTGAAAAATCAGGGACGACGAATTTTATCCGTATGGTCACTTCCTTTGAGTCGTGTTTCCTACTCTAAGACCCTAAAAATTATCGATAGATAATGATTGTCAACAAATCCGTCACATGATTATATGAAAAATACAAAAATAGAATAAAAGGAAAATCGGGGAGTTTTTAGAACTTGAGATTTCTTAATCTCTTTTGAAAATTTTGCTACTTCTCAAAGTTAGTAAAAAGAGATTGGAAATTTTTGGTTTCAAAAACGTGTTTTTATAACATTGCGTGAGGACACAGCAATATCTTAGTCTGGGGGAATTTTGGTATGTGTTAAATTACACATACCTTTTACCTATTTAAACAGACCAAATAGACCAAAAACTGACCGAATATGCCAAATATATGTTGTTTTTGTGTTTGTGAATATGCAGGTACGGATATCTAGAAAAATGGATAAAAATCAAGAAAAAGACAAAGACGAGCACGGGAAATGGAAAAGAGCTCAAAAGACGGGACCCGGGAAGAAATTCACGAGTTTGGTCGAGTTATTGTGCAAAAATCCCGAAGAGCCCTTGGATTATTTTTAGTTGGCAATATTGGTCCTCAGATGAACTTTACAAAATTGGCAGTGTTGGTCCTTGAGGTTTCATAAATTACTACAATGGTCCTTGTGTTTAAACCCATATTTAAACCTATCCTAACTAAAACACAACCAATCCAAAATACATCCCATCCGGATTTAAATTAAACCACTAACCCAACAATCCCTTATCCACCCCAAGCCCAACAAACGCTTAACCCTTAATTCCCCAAGCCCACTTTACACCCACCACAAACCGGCCCAACACCCATAAAAAACCCGACCGACTCGCTACCCACTAACTTAAAACTAATACCGGATAACAGATAGTCAAATTCCCCTTTTCACAGTCAAACTTCCAATTAAAATCCCTAACTTCTCTAACTCACTACCTCATCCTCTTCTCCCCTAAATTACCGCCCCATTTCCTCCATAACCGCCCGCTAATCAACCTCTCCACCTCACCACTACCATCCAAAACTATTGTCGTTGGTCCCCTCCATCCACCTCATCGATCCGCACCAACCAAAGAAAATCAACGGTTCAAGATTTAAAGATAAGGGATCCAAGAATTCATCCAAGGGTCGACAAACGCACAAGGGAACACTCTCACGAAGAAAACACAATTAGCTGCTAGGGTTTTTTATCTTTTAGTATAAATATAGTCGAGTAGCATTTTTTTTCCTTTGTCCCATTTTTCATATTTTAGGAAAATGTTGACCATTTTATTTGTTTGATGTTTTTTTTTAGTGTAGAATTTAAATTAAGTTGTAATTTACGCTAATTTAATTTCCTGTTTATGCAAGTTAAAATTTATGCAAGTTAAATTTCCAGTTTCTTGTTTTTATTTTGCTTGGTCAACCTCGGTCAACTGTGTAATTTCTGCTTTTGTTGCTTTTGTACTGCTTTTGTTGATTCTTGTTAGTTCAGAAGTTAGTTTAGAGCCTAGGTGTTATTGTTTGCTTTAAAAATCATTATTAGCAGCCTGAACATGTTCTGTCCCAATCTTCCTTATTCTTAGCTTATTATCTACTTGTTAATTAAACCTTTAGGCCTGAATTTTGGTATGTAATTAGGTGATAGTATGAGCTTAATCTGTTTTGCACTTTTAGGTTCTAAGCTTTTAGACTAGTAGCTTTTAGGTTGGCTTGTTTATGCCTTTAGGGTCTGTTTGGTTTAGAGCAGAACAGGCCTGCTTCTGGTTACCCAGTGCTTTTTATAGATTCTTAGTTAATATTTGTTGCTAGT
The DNA here is from genome assembly GCA_021014915.2 of Artemisia tridentata subsp. tridentata. Classification (NCBI taxonomy): domain Eukaryota; kingdom Viridiplantae; phylum Streptophyta; class Magnoliopsida; order Asterales; family Asteraceae; genus Artemisia; species Artemisia tridentata. The sequence continues at coordinate 190,989,772 of CP139509.1, read as the reverse complement.
TGTTGTTAGTTGTTGTTTCAGCTTATTCATTGCTTCAGTTTATCCACTGTTTTATTGTGGTTACTTTGAATTTTTTTTTATCTCATGTTCTCTCTTTTTAATCTGTTGCTGTTTTAGCTTGTTTTTGAGCTTATTCTTAAGTTTTCAAAAATATTTTCTATTATAAAAAGCTCTTATTTTTCTGTGCTATACAAGTCTTCAAGAGAAAAACCAAAAAAAAAAAAAAAAAAAAAATAGAATAGCAAAACTGACCAGCCTGGGATTCGAACCCAGGTCTGTCAGCCCACTACTCCATCAACACTACCACTGCACCCTTAGCCTTCTTTTAGTTAAAACTTACTTAATTTAATTTAAAAACCCTTTTGTTTTTTTTCTTTTCCCTTTAAGCTGTTAAGCTTGTAAACAGCTTATCCCAATAAGCTATTTTACTTTTCTCATTTTTTTCTTAATTCATTTCAGTTTAAAGTATTTCTTTAAAAATTTTCATATTTTTCTTAAACATTTTAGGTATTGTTAATCATTTATTTTCTTAAAATTAGTTTTTAATTCGTATTTAATTATTTAAATTTCAGAAAAATGCAATTCTTTTTTCCAAAATTTTATTTTGTCATTTAGGATGTAGGAAAATTAATTTGGCACCCGTAGGATTAGTTTTTCGTAGATTTTCACGTTTATGCTCGTTATTTATATTTTAGTTCGCGTTTTTTAGATTTTCGTTACGTGTTTTTAGTTAATTAGATTTTTGCGTATTTGCTTTTAGTTTAATTAGTTTATCTTGTTTGTTATTTTAATATTAGTAGTGTAATCCAAAAATCAATCACTTTTTTTTTTCTCATTCACTACACGAATCACGTTCCGGGAACACAAATTCCATTCGATCTTCGTCGGGACAACGAACCTGGGCTTTGCATATTTCCGGTGCAATTCTCCTTGTACTAAATTGTTGTCGAAATCAATTTTTGGCGCCGCTGCCGGGGAAGGTTGAAGTGAGTGCGTGATTCCGTTTATCGATTCGTGTTTTGAAGATCCTTCCTCGTGAAGTTTCGTATATATCTTGTGAATATTTTTTATCCAAAAATCCAAAAAAATTGAAAAACTTTGAAAAACCCAAAAAGATTTTCTTTTCAAAAATTATTTTTCTTTTTCTTTTAAATGTTTCAAAATTTAAAACCCAAAAAAATAATCTTCGTCTCCTCTTATATGTTTGATTCTTATTTCTTTACCCTCTCATACCGTTTAATTCTTATCTTCTTATCCTCTTAACCGTTTAATTCTATCTTCTTAACCCTCTATTCGTTTAATTCTTTTTCTCCATGTCTTCATCTTACCAATATGGTTGTCAATACTGTGGGGGTCCTCCAAATGGTGGAAACTGCCCCGGTTGTAACATTATGGATTCAGGAAACGGGTTTGTCTATGACCAAAATCCATGTTTCTATAATGAAACACCCGACCTTTTCAACCAGCCCCCACAGCAACAGATGGAGACATACTTGTGTGAATTTTGTGGAGGTTTTCCTCATCCGGAATTTGATTGTCGAACGGGTGACATGCTTGTCTATGAGCAGAACCCTTATAACAATCAGACATCATCCGGATTTGACACATCTTCATATTATACATCAAGTTCTCCACAACAGTATTATTCTTGTGAATATTATGGAGGTCCACATCCAAGTTTTGATTGTCAAGCAAGGAATACGTTTGTCAATGAACAAGTTCCTTGTAATCAGAACTTCGGGTATGACCATTATCCACATAATTCATCAAATCAATCACAGCAATAATATTGTTGTGAATACTGTGGAGGCCCTCACTTTGGCTCTGATTGTCAAACAAGTAACCAGTTTGTCTATGAACATGGTCCTTGTGACAATTACGACTATTCTTATAATAACTCACCTCTACAGTACCCATCATCTCAAACACTCAATCAAGAACTTCTCCATGAACTATTGGAGTCAGCAAAGAAATATAACCATGAACTTATAGAGTTAACAAAGAGCTATAAGGCTTTGGTTAATAAACAACTCCCACAAGAAGAAACTCATCAGATAACTTATGGAGAATTTTTAGCTGAAAGACAAATAGCTCAAATAAGTTCTAATTATCGTCAAACTTTCGTTTACGACGACGATGACGATGATGAGGATTCTATGTGGGGAGTTTGTGAAAATTCGTCAGAAATCACTCCCGTCTTTCCTACCAAAGAACCCGAGGACTCTCTAAAAATGGGGGACGAGCATCTCGACACTATTCCGGCAACGGAATCAGACAATGTTGAGAACCTCGTCCCAATCCCAAGTGAGTCCAAGGAAATATCCGACGGTGAAAGTGATTTGCAATCTTGTGGAGATTCTCTTGACGTTTCCGAGGTTACTTCCGGAATTTTCTCTAACCCCCTCTTTGAATATAGTGACGAGTACACTTTTTGTGCCGTTAATCCTCTTTTTGATGGGGTGTTAGAGGACGTTGAGAGCGAGGACTCTATAATTTCTAATCTTGATGAGCCCGTAACGGAACTGGGACTCACAGATTCTCCTCGTATGATTGAATCTCTTCATGAGGAGTTCTCCGATGAACTCACTCATATCATACCTCCTCCGGAGTATGATTATTTTGTTATTGAAGAAGATCCTGACCCGGGGGGAGGTAAACTCTATCCTAAGAGTTTGCTTGATGATGATATCACCCCAACCCTCCCTCCCGAGGTTTTCAAGAGCTTTGATGATGAAGAATGGATCCCCATTCTAATTATGATATTTCTCCCTTTCTTCACCTACCCGGTGACTTCTCTTCTCCTTCACTCCTTCGGGAGTGAAGACACCATCTTTGACCCCGGCATCTCTCCTTCTTTTGAGCCGTGGGTATCTCATCGGAGTGGAACTTTCGTATGCTTCAATGTTTATCCAAACATCTTGAACGAAAGTCCGATGGAGATTTTCTCTTCCACCTGCTCCCCCAAGGACAAATGAATTCGGGGCGAGTCTAAGCTTTCCGACTCGAGCAAAAACAAGCGCTTCGTGGGAGGCACCCCATGCTTATCCATCTATCTTCTTTCTATTTTCTCTCTAATAAGTGTAGTGAGGAGGGCTACCTCTTCCATTCTTGTGTTTCGTGGTTGTTTGTGTATGTCCAGGTTAGCCCGATTGATGAAGACTCTCGTGCTCGTGGTTTGCTTCTCTCCACTCGAGTTTCATCATTCGTTGCTCATCCGATATCCTTAATCTTATCGTTTTACGTTTATCTTTGGCATAATTAATAAACGGCCTTAGATTTATGTAGGAAAACCCTTACCTTTAAGACATTGAGGACAATGTCTCGTTTTAGTCTGGGGGGGTAATCTTTCGATTTGATTTTTGCCTTGCATTTTTGCCTTGCATTTTTGCCGTTTTCTCTCGCAACCCCGTTTTTCCTCAAAATTTGAAAAAATTCAAAAAAATGAGAAAAATTTAAAATTTTTTGCAAAAATATAATAAATTTTGACATTTTTGTTGACTTTCCGCTGGTGAGAGTAGGAATAAAATTCTGACTTGACCGGGCGTGTTGAGCCCTAGCTTGTCTCCTTAACCGTTTATAATCTATAAGCTCGTGCTAGTCTTTTACACAAGGAGCTAGAAAACGCGAATTCTTTTTAAGAATTTGCAAGTTCCCGTATTTGACTTTATATATGCATGGCTTGATTATAAGGCTAAGCATTCGCGGATCTTATTATTTAAGATTTTAAATTTGCGAAGAACGAGAAATGATAGAGTTGTTTATAAGTTAGATTGCTAAACGTGGAGTAGTTGGATCTCTTTAGAGCTCATCGAAGTTACTTGTGGCTTTTTGTTCCCATAAGCTTGTTTCACCTCAAAAATAGAAATCTAGGAATAATTAAAGCTATTTTAGTTTTGGCGATAATTAGTTTTTATTTCTTCCTTAGAGAATACTTGCTTATAAGAGTTGGGTACACATCAAGGTACTGCCAGTGTTACGGTGTAATAGACTATTCCATCTTGCCGGCTCGCAACCGATGTTGGGATTGTTATAAAAGCCGTAGGACTTGGAGTTTGGCAAATAATTAATGAATATGATGATGTATAATAATAATCCAAAGCCATAAAAAGTTTTCTACATCTTGCCGGTTCGCAGCCGATGTTGTAGACTTCTAATAAAGGCAGAGGAAAAATTCCAAGGTCATAATAGACTATCACATCTTGCCGGTTCGCAGCCGATGTTGTGATTGTTATAAAGGGCCAAGGACTAAATACATTAATGTGCTTTATAATGTTAAAAATGCCAAACTTCGACTCCGGGGGTGTCCTAATAAAGGCTTCCGTCTCTGGACTCGTAGATGAGTTGTTTCGGTCGCAAATAAAAGGGATATTCTCAAAATCGTGTTAAATCAGAGACCTTGATGTGGACCTCATTTTTGTATGCAACGGTTTTCGAGGGAAGATTTGGAAACTACTTAGCGTCTAAACTAGGTATCTTTATCGGATTAAAACTTATCGAAATGAGAATTTGAAGAAATTCATTTCTCACCAAAAATAAAATAAATAGAAGAAAATAGGAATTTGGGAACAAGGAGTCCACAATTAGCTTTATGAGTAGTGTTGGCAATCTAACTTGTAAATGACAATGATTTCGTTTTTACACTTAGTTTGGGGACTCGTGAAAAATCGGGGACGACGAATTTTATCCGTATGGTCACTTCCTTTGAGTCGTGTTTCCTACTCTAAGACCCTAAAAATTATCGATAGATAATGATTGTCAACAAATCCGTCACATGATTATATGAAAAATACAAAAATAGAATAAAAGGAAAATCGGGGAGTTTTTAGAACTTGAGATTTCTTAATCTCTTTTGAAAATTTTGCTACTTCTCAAAGTTAGTAAAAAGAGATTGGAAATTTTTGGTTTCAAAAACGTGTTTTTATAACATTGCGTGAGGACACAGCAATATCTTAGTCTGGGGGAATTTTGGTATGTGTTAAATTACACATACCTTTTACCTATTTAAACAGACCAAATAGACCAAAAACTGACCGAATATGCCAAATATATGTTGTTTTTGTGTTTGTGAATATGCAGGTACGGATATCTAGAAAAATGGATAAAAATCAAGAAAAAGACAAAGACGAGCACGGGAAATGGAAAAGAGCTCAAAAGACGGGACCCGGGAAGAAATTCACGAGTTTGGTCGAGTTATTGTGCAAAAATCCCGAAGAGCCCTTGGATTATTTTTAGTTGGCAATATTGGTCCTCGGATGAACTTTACAAAATTGGCAGTGTTGGTCCTTGAGGTTTCATAAATTACTACAATGGTCCTTGTGTTTAAACCCATATTTAAACCTATCCTAACTAAAACACAACCAATCCAAAATACATCCCATCCGGATTTAAATTAAACCACTAACCCAACAATCCCTTATCCACCCCAAGCCCAACAAACGCTTAACCCTTAATTCCCCAAGCCCACTTTACACCCACCACAAACCGGCCCAACACCCATAAAAAACCCGACCGACCCGCTACCCACTAACTTAAAACTAATACCGGATAACAGATAGTCAAATTCCCCTTTTCACAGTCAAACTTCCAATTAAAATCCCTAACTTCTCTAACTCACTACCTCATCCTCTTCTCCCCTAAATTACCGCCCCATTTCCTCTATAACCGCCCGCTAATCAACCTCTCCACCTCACCACTACCATCCAAAACTATTGTCGTTGGTCCCCTCCATCCACCTCATCGATCCGCACCAACCAAAGAAAATCAACGGTTCAAGATTTAAAGATAAGGGATCCAAGAATTCATCCAAGGGTCGACAAACGCACAAGGGAACACTCTCACGAAGAAAACGCAATTAGATGCTAGGGTTTTTTTATCTTTTAGTATAAATATAGTCGAGTAGCATTTTTTTTTCCTTTGTCCCATTTTTCATGTTTTAGGAAAATGTTGACCATTTTATTTGTTTGATGTTTTTTTTAGTGTAGAATTTAAATTAAGTTGTAATTTACGCTAATTTAATTTCCTGTTTATGCAAGTTAAAATTTATGCAAGTTAAATTTCCAGTTTCTTGTTTTTATTTTGCTTGGTCAACCTCGGTCAACTGTGTAATTTCTGCTTTTGTTGCTTTTGTACTGCTTTTGTTGATTCTTGTTAGTTCAGAAGTTAGTTTAGAGCCTAGGTGTTATTGTTTGCTTTAAAATCATTATTAGCAGCCTGAACATGTTCTGTCCCAATCTTCCTTATTCTTAGCTTATTATCTACTTGTTAATTAAACCTTTAGGCCTGAATTTTGGTATGTAATTAGGTGATAGTATGAGCTTAATCTGTTTTGCACTTTTAGGTTCTAAGCTTTTAGACTAGTAGCTTTTAGGTTGGCTTGTTTATGCCTTTAGGGTCTGTTTGGTTTAGAGCAGAACAGGCCTGCTTCTGGTTACCCAGTGCTTTTTATAGATTCTTAGTTAATATTTGTTGCTAGTTGTTGTTAGTTGTTGTTTCAGCTTATTCATTGCTTCAGTTTATCCACTGTTTTATTGTGGTTACTTTGAATTTTTTTTTTATCTCATGTTCTCTCTTTTTAATCTGTTGCTGTTTTAGCTTGTTTTTGAGCTTATTCTTAAGTTTTCAAAAATATTTTCTATTATAAAAAGCTCTTATTTTTCTGTGCTATACAAGTCTTCAAGAGAAAAACCAAAAAAAAAAAAAAAATAGAATAGCAAAACTGACCAGCCTGGGATTCGAACCCAGGTCTGTCAGCCCACTACTCCATCAACACTACCACTGCACCCTTAGCCTTCTTTTAGTTAAAACTTACTTAATTTAATTTAAAAACCCTTTTGTTTTTTTTTTTTTTTTTTTTTTCCCTTTAAGCTGTTAAGCTTGTAAACAGCTTATCCCAATAAGCTATTTTACTTTTCTCATTTTTTTCTTAATTCATTTCAGTTTAAAGTATTTCTTTAAAAATTTTCATATTTTTCTTAAACATTTTAGGTATTGTTAATCATTTATTTTCTTAAAATTAGTTTTTAATTCGTATTTAATTATTTAAATTTCAGAAAAATGCAATTCTTTTTTCCAAAATTTTATTTTGTCATTTAGGATGTAGGAAAATTAATTTGGCACCCGTAGGATTAGTTTTTCGTAGATTTTCACGTTTATGCTCGTTATTTATATTTTAGTTCGCGTTTTTTAGATTTTCGTTACGTGTTTTTAGTTAATTATATTTTTGCGTATTTGCTTTTAGTTTAATTAGTTTATCTTGTTTGTTATTTTAATATTAGTAGTGTAATCCAAAAATCAATCACTTTTTTTTTCTCATTCACTACACGAATCACGTTCCGGGAACACAAATTCCATTCGATCTTCGTCGGGACAACGAACCTGGGCTTTGCATATTTCCGGTGCAATTCTCCTTGTACTAAGAAGCCATTACAACTCCTATTCCTCTAGCTCAACAAATAACGGAACAAGTTCTTCAACAAGAGGCTAATGAGCTAGCCATGTCTTACATACTCCAAGGGATTCCCAATCCTATCTTCTGGAGTATTGATGCCCAAAAGACAGCCAAGGATATGTGGGAGCATGTACATCTGCTTATGGAAGGCACAGAACTAAATCAAGAGGACATGGAATCAAAGTTGTATATGGAATACACACATTTTATGATCGAACCCGAGGAATCTTTAGAATCATACTATCATCGTTTCACCAACATCATCAATGATCTGGATCGCCACAACATCACCTTACCAAAGATTGCTGTGAACTCTAAGTTTTTGGGATGTCTCGGACCAGATTGGTAAAAGTACGTCATGTTTGTTCGACAAGCCAAAAAGATAAATGATGTTTCTTACGGGTTATTTTATGATTACCTAAAACAACACCAATCTGAAGTTGACAAGGACCGAGCAGCACGTGGAGGATTCTCATCAGCACCTACTTCAAACCCACTTGCTTTAATGGCTTAATCTCATTTTGCACCAAATCAGGATTTTGTTTCACCACCACCACCTCATTCGGGTTTTGCACCACAACCTTCAAACCAAATTGTCCCATATGAAGCACCTTCTCAATACTCTGATAATCAACTCATCCCATACGACAACACTGATTATAGCATGTACTCCAATGTTGAAAACGATGAAGATGATGCCTTTAATTCTTTGAATGAGGGTTTTGCATTAATTGCTCGCGCATTTAGCAAATTCTATAACAGGTCTAACAATCGTTTAAGGTCTTCATCAAACATCAGAAATCAAGCAGTAGTCAATGATGGAAGGGTTGAAATTCAGAATAGGTCTTCAGGAACATTTGGTTCAGGAAACTACATGGGGAATTCTGGTGGTTAGAGGTTCAATTCTGGAGGACAGAGGTTTAATGGAGCTGGGGGTAGTAGAAACAACATGGGAAATGCACAAAGGAGGACTCAGATTGCTGGAACTGAAAAGAGAGGAATTGCAAACACATTAATTACTTGCTATAATTGTGGTGGGACTAGTCACATGGCTAAAGCATGCCCCAAGCCGAGGACAATGGGTAGCGCATATCATAAAGAGGCTCTTCTCATGGCACTGAAAGACGAAGCTGGTGGAAATTTGACAGAGAAGGAACATAGTTTTATGGCCAATGCATACTCCGATGACGAAATGGAGGATCTGGAGGCTAATGCTACAGTCATGTTAATGGCCAACATGCAGGAGATGAATATGAGTGAGACAGGCCCGGTCTATGATACCGATGGCTTATCTCAGGTACTTGAATCAGAATGTCTTATTCATGAGATTGCATCACCCTCTACATCTTCATCTGCACAAGAAAATACTGGTCAATATGACTCATCATTTTCATCTCAAGACGATAATCAAATAAACATTGTTGTCATGTTTGATGATGATTAAATTGACACTGTTGTTTCATTTGATGATCCTTTTGATGATGACAATCATGATCACATTGAACAAAATGATTTTGTGCATGATACAGATCCAGAGCTTATGACCCTGCTGTTAACCACCCAAACACAATTAGATGCTCAAAAGTCACAAATTGATAAATGCAATGATATAAATCGGAACTTAAAAGCAAAAATTGCACTGTTAACAAAGGATCTTGAGTGCTACAAAATGCAACTTTCAAATTATGAAATTCAGGAAAAACGTGAGAAAAGCTTTGAGGTTGCATTCCAACAATCATACGTTCAGGTAAAAGATTTAGAACATCAAGTTCATGAGTTAACTGTTTCTAAAAATGATTTGATTTCTCAAAAAGAACAAGAGCTATTCGAATTTCAAAAACAAATTGACATATTAAACTCTGAGCTTTCCAAAACTAAAACAGAGTTTTCAAACTGTCAAAATGATCTTATTGAAGAAAAACAAACCACAAGGAAACGTGTTAACTCATATCTTGAGGAGATTGTTGCGTTGGAATCCAAGCTCAAAGAATTTCAAAACGTTATGTATAAAACGGGTGATTCTGTAACTACAATTCAAAAACTAACTGTGAAACCAAATCCTAAAGGATACGGATTTGCAATTGGAAATGATCAACCACGTTTTTTACAAAAGGCACTCAGGAAAAATCCTAAGTTGTACAGTGCAGAATACTTGTTTGATGAAACTTTCCAGCGTGTTGTTGTATATAATACTGAAGAGGAACTGGAACACGAGGATGAGAGTCAATCTAAGTTGAGTTATGTACATTATAACAAACCATACGATTATTCGAAAGCACCTTATATTAGTAAAACTTTCATACCTCAACAAGATAGATCTAATCCAACATGGTCTTTCACCGAAATAAATGCTTCATCTGAAGTTGGTCTAGTAACCACTGTTACACAAGTCAATGGTCCATTACCAAATCAATGTCTCAATGAACAAATGCCAAAAGAATGTCGCATTCTTAAATATTTTAAAACATTTATGGACGACATCCAATTTTTTGAAAACGCAATTGAAAGAAATTCTGAAATCAAAATCTCCACTTTTCTCTCTCCTTATGAGAAAGAAAAGTGAGAAGTTTTTCAAAAACAATTATTGCCACATGTCAAACACCTGCGACTTTGTGCAACACAGTGGGAACAGGAACTCCAGTCAGAAGTTGCATCAATGATGAGTATTTTCAAAGCAAAAGATAACAAAATTGCCAAAGAAAAATATCAAAAGAAAGCTTTGGAAAAAGATTCAGATCGACTCTTGATGAATGTTCTCAGTTCTGATGTGATATCTGTGCTTATGAATGCTACCTATTTGTCATGCAATGAATTGCTTGTTGATGATCACTGTGTTGAAATTGAGACAATGAGACTTGAGATTGATAATCTGAGAAAAGAAAATGAGAAAATTCGACAAATCAATGATGATGTGGAAACTAAATGTGCACAAGAAATTTTCAAAATTCGCAAAACACTGGATCAGTGTCAGACTCAAAGTATTAACTTTGAGTTACAATTAAAAAGTCAAAAAGAGTCAGTGTCTTGTCAAAACAGTCATAATTTTGAAAAAGAAAATGCTGTTTTAAAGCAACAAATTTCTGAATATGAAAAAGACATTGATCGAGTTTTTGAAAACATAAATGACACTGTTCGGCTAAACAGAGAATTAGAATCAAAGATTCAAGAACAAAAACTCATCATCATTGATTTGAAGGAAAAAATAAGAGTACTTGACAAAGGGAAATTTGTATCAAATAATGTGATTGCACCAGGAATGTACAAACTCGACAAGGCACCTAAGAAAGCATCATCACAAACTACTAATGTGAATACTTCAACTTCCACAGGATTAGGCAACACATCTAAGGCTAGCAGCTCAAAGACCACCAAGAGTCAAAAGAAGAATAGAGTTTGGCAACCTAAGAGTGGATTATCTAAGAATGCAGAAGTAGAAGTTAATGCTAGTAGTTTGAATAAGACGCACGTTATGTCTAGTATAGAATCCAACTTGTCTAAGTGTAATTCTAGAAATGATGTAACGAATGCTGAATCTTTGAATGTTATGAATGATGTAATGGTTGATGCTTACTGTGTGTTCTGTCGTGCTAGTGTATTATCTGGTAACCATCAGAAATGTATTGCTAAAACCCTTTTGTCCCGAAAACAGAAACGTACTACTGGCATTTCCTATAGGCCCATAACCGCTGCTAAGTCCATTTTAGGAAAACCGCCGAAAGTAGTTTCTGAGACCAAATTTGACAAGACCGTAGTTCCTCCTAGGACAATTCATTCACCAAGCGCATTCACTAGGAAGAAAGCACAAACTAGTTGGACGTGGCAGCGTTGGTTACAATATAAACCTAGTTTTACTTGGGTTCCAAAGATGGTTAAAACTTGTATTACTAACCCAACGGGATCCACTGGTTCCAACTCTCCTGTGTCCTCTTCTTGTGATGCAGGTGATTCGAATTGTGCTATGGATTGTTGATAGCGGGTGTTCCCGGCACATGACAGGCAATCTAAAGCTTCTAGTAGACTTCGTCGTGAAGTTCATAGGCACTGTCAGGTTCGGGAATGATCATTTCGCAGCTATCATGGGTTATGGTGATTATGTCAACGGGAATATCGAAATTAGCCGTGTCTACTATGTCGAGGGCCTTGGTCATAATTTGTTCTCCGTCGGGCAATTCTGCGATGGTGACTTAGAAGTGGCTTTTCAGGAGAAAACATGTTTTGTTCGAGATCTTCAAGGAAATGACCTAATGAAAGGAAAACGCGGAACCAGTCTTTATACTATTTCCTTCTCAGACATGACAGCGTCCTCACCGATTTGTCTACTATCCAAGGCACATCCCACAAAAACATGGCTATGGCACAAACATAGGTCTCACCTGAACTTCAAAACCATGACCGAGCTCGCTCGTAAAAAGTTGGTCGATGGTCTTCCAAAATTCAGATACGCCAAAGATCATCTGTGTCCCGCTTGTGAACAAGGAAAAAGTACTCGTGCTCACTTTCCTTCTAAACCCGAGCACAATACTGATCACGTACTTCAACTGTTGCATATGGATCTGTGTGGCCCTATGCGTGTTCAAACTATTAATGGGAAGCGGTACATACTGGTAATCGTTGATGATTATTCACGATGGACTTGGACTTATTTTCTTCGCAGTAAAGATCAAGCACCGTCGATGATCATCACCTTTCTCATAAAGATTCAAGTTCAGCTCCGTAATACAGTCAGAAAAATTCGAACAGATAATGGAACTGAGTTCAAGAATCAGACTCTTATGGAGTATTATGAGAAAGTAGGAATTGAACATCAAACATCCATTACTCGCAGCCCTGAACAGAACGGTGTGGTCGAAAGACGAAACCGAACATTAGTGGAAGCAGCACGAACGATGTTAATCAATGCTCAGTTACCAGATTACCTATGGGCCGAAGCCGTTTCAACTGCCTGCTACACCCAAAACAGATGCATAATCACCAAAGGCACACCAAGACACCATATGAACTTGTTCACCGCAGAAAACCTAACATTAATTACTTTCATGTCTTTGGAGCTCTCTGCTATCCAATGAATGATCGTGATGACCTCGGAAAATTGAAGGCCAAAGCGGATATAGGGATTTTTGTCGGATATTGTGAAAATTCAAAAGGATTCAGAATTTGGAACCATCGCACCTGGGAGATTCAGGAGACTATACATGCTAATTTTGAAGAGCTCACCGATATGGCTTCTGAGCAAAACAGCTTAGGACCCGAAACCAACTGTCTCAACTTCCCTGATCCTTCAGCTGCATCCTTCTCTCTAAACCACAAAGACCTAGAAGACCTGTTTGCCCTGTTATTTGATGATACTCTGGTTAGTCGTGCTCCTGATGTATCCACAAGCTCCGCTGCACAACCACTCGTCGATAATCAAGTACCTGATACACTGATGAAGCGAAAAGTGTACCGCTTTTAAGGGGTCATTTAAGCCCTAAATCGTATTTATTTGATCAAATATTGCCCTAAATCGTTCCTTTTGTCATTTTAGGTACTTTTGAGAAGAAATCTGGAAAAGGAAGCATTTTGGACGTTTTTGGAGCATAAAAGTGAAGAAAACGGCAAAGTCTCAAAAATGGGCTGAAAGTTACCTTTGACGGCGTCATATTTAACCTTGGACGGCGTCATGGCTTGGCAAAAGTGGTGGATGTGAAATTTACTCATGATAAGCCAGAGAAATTGCATGGAAATTCTGACGGCGTCACCCTTTAATTTGATCAAGGTTGTCACGTTATAATTTAAAGAGGGACGGCGTCACGTTCATAGTCTGAGGGCGTCAAGCCTTGATAAGCCAGAACGGATTTTGGAGAGCTAAAGAGGGACGGCGTCAAGAAGGTCATCCGAGAACCCTAAAAGAGGCGAGGTGACGGCGTCACACTCCATAACGTGACGCCGTCAGATCTAAAAGTCTATATATAGTTTTCTAATTTTTTGTCATTAGTGTGGAACTTATTGGGGAACTTTGTGTGTGAAAACCCTAGGACGAATTTGGCAGCTCTTTCAAGGCTTTTTGCCTTGAGATCTTCCATGTTACATTGAAGATAAGTTATCAATTAATCATTCAATATGTCTATGTGTTGTTTGATTCTATCTTATTCTTGTCTTTTGTTTAACATGTTAGGCTAGATTTATCTTGTGTTTGCTTAGATCTAATGAAACCTAGCTATTGATTATTGGTTATTAGTGTGTTGTTAGTTGTATTGGATGATTGTTCATCTATGTTAGGCTTAAGAAAACTGGCTAACTTCCTATTCGGTAACTTGCTTGAACGTCTTAAGAAACATGAACCAATGCGTACAAAAGGTTTTTATGCTTGTATTTAATGCACAAGCGAATTCTAGTGATCCCATGTTAGGAGCTTCCTAGCCGGCTCGACATAGGAGTGAAGTAGGAGCTTGTAGAGTTGGGGAAGTACGTACGCCACCCCACGAATGGTATTAAGGAATACACCCGTCATCCACGCAACTAATACACACTAATCAACCGGTAAAAGATAGTTAGGGAGTAAGGAAATCTAAGTAAACAAATTTCCCTCCACATAAGTTTTCACCAACATTTTCATTTTCTGTTATTTTATTTTATTTGCATTCGTAGTAATTTGGGTTAGTTGACTAGCAACTAATTCCGCCCACTCTTTCAAACCCGAGATTTTACTTGCTTTCATAAAAATATAAAAACATAAAAAGAATCTTCTCTCACCCTTAGACCTATTAGAGTAATTTTTCATACCTAACGAACACTATTCCCTGTGGAGAACGATCAATCCCCCGTACTTACCACTACACTATACTACATCGGTCAGGTACACTGCCTGGTGGGGTTGTAAGCCTCTTGAGATCCCTCGAGAGGTAAAACCTATTGTAAGGTTGCAAAACCACGCATCAAGTTTTTAGCGCCGCTGCCGGGGAATAGTTATTGTTTAGGTTGAATTTTTATTTTATAGGTCTACTCACTAGATTCCTTTCTAGTGAGATTTTTATTTTATTTTTCTTGGTTTTCTTTAGTCTATCTATTTTCTTCGTTTCTTTGTTCGTAACCATTACCATTCGACATCATGGAAGATGGTAATATCCTTAATCCCAACAACCCACCACCACAACAACCACCACCTCCTAGAGCCCGTACTTTAGGAGAGTATTCCTGTCCTAGCCACCATAGCTATCGAAACACCATTGAGCTCACTCAAGGAGCCAATGTCACACCCTTGCGATCCGACACCATCCGGTTGGTGCAAAGCGGATGCGCATTCCATGGACTTCGTTCTGAAGATCCTAATCAACACTCAAGGACTTTCTCAAAATCGTTGATTCTATAGACCTTGATGTTGCCACTCGAGAGACGACCCGGCTGCTTCTCTTTCAATTCTCTCTGCGGGACCAAGCTAGTCAATGGCTAGAGCGTCAACCCGCAGGATCCATCACCTCTTGGGATGATCTCACCACTCGTTTCCTTGCTCAGTTTTTCCCACCGGGAAGAACTACCAAGCTAAGGAATGATATCTTGATGTTCCAACAACGTCAAGGCGAAACTCTCTACGAGGCATGGACTCGATTTAAGGACTTACTTCAAAAAGTCCCTCATCATGGCATAGAACTTTGGCTCCAAGTCCAAATCTTCTATGACCATATCAATCTCTCCACAAGGCAAACCATTGACCAATCGGCCGGTGGCAAGCTACGTGATCTAAGTGCGGAACAATCATGGGCTCTCCTAGAGGATCTTGCTCTTTATGACAACGAAAGTTGGAGTGATCCCCGTGATTTGAATAAAACGGTCAAGGCAATCTCTTTGCCTTTGAACAATTCAAGCACTTCCGACCTCAAACCAAAACCTAGGGTTTTAAACCTCAAAGGGGACAAAATCACCTTTTGTGAAAAATTAAATTTCCCACACAAACTATTCTAAACCCCCCCAACTTTTTACACCTCCCCTCCACACAAAAATTTCATTTCAAAAGCCAAAAAAATAGGATTAAACCCCCTTTTTTTCACCCGAACCTGGGGAAACAAAACAAAACCACAAAAAACCAATTCTTAAGCCAACTTTTAAGGGTTTCCCAATTAAACCTTTTCCAAAACCTTTCCCCCAAAGGAACCTAAATTTTAAATGACCCTTTTAATCTCGAAACTTTGAAAAGGATTAACCAATTAAAAAAAAAGGAATACCAAAAAAAGAAAAAGGGGAAATTTAAAAAAAGGGGATAATAAAAGGGTAAACCAAAAAAAAAGGGGACCCCAAGGAAAAGACCCCTCTTCAAAAAAAACAGCCCCGCACATTTTCCTATTAAAATTAAAGGAATAGGGGAATTTAACCCCAAAAGGAAAAAATCGGGTTGATAAGAATTGGATAATAAAAAAAATATGATGAGAAAATAATTAAAAAAAAAAAAAAAAAAAAAAAAAAAAAAAAAAAAAAAAAAAAAAAAAAAAAAAAAAAAAAAAAAAAAAAAAAAAAAAAAAAAAAAAAAAAAAAAAAAAAAAAAAAAAAAAAAAAAAAAAAAAAAAAAAAAAAAAAAAAAAAAAAAAAAAAAAAAAAAAAAAAAAAAAAAAAAAAAAAAAAAAAAAAAAAAAAAAAAAAAAAAAAAAAAAAAAAAAAAAAAAAAAAAAAAAAAAAAAAAAAAAAAAAAAAAAAAAAAAAAAAAAAAAAAAAAAAAAAAAAAAAAAAAAAAAAAAAAAAAAAAAAAAAAAAAAAAAAAAAAAAAAAAAAAAAAAAAAAAAAAAAAAAAAAAAAAAAAAAAAAAAAAAAAAAAAAAAAAAAAAAAAAAAAAAAAAAAAAAAAAAAAAAAAAAAAAAAAAAAAAAAAAAAAAAAAAAAAAAAAAAAAAAAAAAAAAAAAAAAAAAAAAAAAAAAAAAAAAAAAAAAAAAAAAAAAAAAAAAAAAAAAAAAAAAAAAAAAAAAAAAAAAAAAAAAAAAAAAAAAAAAAAAAAAAAAA
Organism: Artemisia tridentata subsp. tridentata; assembly: GCA_021014915.2. NCBI lineage: Eukaryota > Viridiplantae > Streptophyta > Magnoliopsida > Asterales > Asteraceae > Artemisia > Artemisia tridentata. Next base: position 190,973,361 of record CP139509.1, on the reverse strand, counting down.
AAAAAAAAAAAAAAAAAAAAAAAAAAAAAAAAAAAAAAAAAAAAAAAAAAAAAAAAAAAAAAAAAAAAAAAAAAAAAAAAAAAAAAAAAAAAAAAAAAAAAAAAAAAAAAAAAAAAAAAAAAAAAAAAAAAAAAAAAAAAAAAAAAAAAAAAAAAAAAAAAAAAAAAAAAAAAAAAAAAAAAAAAAAAAAAAAAAAAAAAAAAAAAAAAAAAAAAAAAAAAAAAAAAAAAAAAAAAAAAAAAAAAAAAAAAAAAAAAAAAAAAAAAAAAAAAAAAAAAAAAAAAAAAAAAAAAAAAAAAAAAAAAAAAAAAAAAAAAAAAAAAAAAAAAAAAAAAAAAAAAAAAAAAAAAAAAAAAAAAAAAAAAAAAAAAAAAAAAAAAAAAAAAAAAAAAAAAAAAAAAAAAAAAAAAAAAAAAAAAAAAAAAAAAAAAAAAAAAAAAAAAAAAAAAAAAAAAAAAAAAAAAAAAAAAAAAAAAAAAAAAAAAAAAAAAAAAAAAAAAAAAAAAAAAAAAAAAAAAAAAAAAAAAAAAAAAAAAAAAAAAAAAAAAAAAAAAAAAAAAAAAAAAAAAAAAAAAAAAAAAAAAAAAAAAAAAAAAAAAAAAAAAAAAAAAAAAAAAAAAAAAAAAAAAAAAAAAAAAAAAAAAAAAAAAAAAAAAAAAAAAAAAAAAAAAAAAAAAAAAAAAAAAAAAAAAAAAAAAAAAAAAAAAAAAAAAAAAAAAAAAAAAAAAAAAAAAAAAAAAAAAAAAAAAAAAAAAAAAAAAAAAAAAAAAAAAAAAAAAAAAAAAAAAAAAAAAAAAAAAAAAAAAAAAAAAAAAAAAAAAAAAAAAAAAAAAAAAAAAAAAAAAAAAAAAAAAAAAAAAAAAAAAAAAAAAAAAAAAAAAAAAAAAAAAAAAAAAAAAAAAAAAAAAAAAAAAAAAAAAAAAAAAAAAAAAAAAAAAAAAAAAAAAAAAAAAAAAAAAAAAAAAAAAAAAAAAAAAAAAAAAAAAAAAAAAAAAAAAAAAAAAAAAAAAAAAAAAAAAAAAAAAAAAAAAAAAAAAAAAAAAAAAAAAAAAAAAAAAAAAAAAAAAAAAAAAAAAAAAAAAAAAAAAAAAAAAAAAAAAAAAAAAAAAAAAAAAAAAAAAAAAAAAAAAAAAAAAAAAAAAAAAAAAAAAAAAAAAAAAAAAAAAAAAAAAAAAAAAAAAAAAAAAAAAAAAAAAAAAAAAAAAAAAAAAAAAAAAAAAAAAAAAAAAAAAAAAAAAAAAAAAAAAAAAAAAAAAAAAAAAAAAAAAAAAAAAAAAAAAAAAAAAAAAAAAAAAAAAAAAAAAAAAAAAAAAAAAAAAAAAAAAAAAAAAAAAAAAAAAAAAAAAAAAAAAAAAAAAAAAAAAAAAAAAAAAAAAAAAAAAAAAAAAAAAAAAAAAAAAAAAAAAAAAAAAAAAAAAAAAAAAAAAAAAAAAAAAAAAAAAAAAAAAAAAAAAAAAAAAAAAAAAAAAAAAAAAAAAAAAAAAAAAAAAAAAAAAAAAAAAAAAAAAAAAAAAAAAAAAAAAAAAAAAAAAAAAAAAAAAAAAAAAAAAAAAAAAAAAAAAAAAAAAAAAAAAAAAAAAAAAAAAAAAAAAAAAAAAAAAAAAAAAAAAAAAAAAAAAAAAAAAAAAAAAAAAAAAAAAAAAAAAAAAAAAAAAAAAAAAAAAAAAAAAAAAAAAAAAAAAAAAAAAAAAAAAAAAAAAAAAAAAAAAAAAAAAAAAAAAAAAAAAAAAAAAAAAAAAAAAAAAAAAAAAAAAAAAAAAAAAAAAAAAAAAAAAAAAAAAAAAAAAAAAAAAAAAAAAAAAAAAAAAAAAAAAAAAAAAAAAAAAAAAAAAAAAAAAAAAAAAAAAAAAAAAAAAAAAAAAAAAAAAAAAAAAAAAAAAAAAAAAAAAAAAAAAAAAAAAAAAAAAAAAAAAAAAAAAAAAAAAAAAAAAAAAAAAAAAAAAAAAAAAAAAAAAAAAAAAAAAAAAAAAAAAAAAAAAAAAAAAAAAAAAAAAAAAAAAAAAAAAAAAAAAAAAAAAAAAAAAAAAAAAAAAAAAAAAAAAAAAAAAAAAAAAAAAAAAAAAAAAAAAAAAAAAAAAAAAAAAAAAAAAAAAAAAAAAAAAAAAAAAAAAAAAAAAAAAAAAAAAAAAAAAAAAAAAAAAAAAAAAAAAAAAAAAAAAAAAAAAAAAAAAAAAAAAAAAAAAAAAAAAAAAAAAAAAAAAAAAAAAAAAAAAAAAAAAAAAAAAAAAAAAAAAAAAAAAAAAAAAAAAAAAAAAAAAAAAAAAAAAAAAAAAAAAAAAAAAAAAAAAAAAAAAAAAAAAAAAAAAAAAAAAAAAAAAAAAAAAAAAAAAAAAAAAAAAAAAAAAAAAAAAAAAAAAAAAAAAAAAAAAAAAAAAAAAAAAAAAAAAAAAAAAAAAAAAAAAAAAAAAAAAAAAAAAAAAAAAAAAAAAAAAAAAAAAAAAAAAAAAAAAAAAAAAAAAAAAAAAAAAAAAAAAAAAAAAAAAAAAAAAAAAAAAAAAAAAAAAAAAAAAAAAAAAAAAAAAAAAAAAAAAAAAAAAAAAAAAAAAAAAAAAAAAAAAAAAAAAAAAAAAAAAAAAAAAAAAAAAAAAAAAAAAAAAAAAAAAAAAAAAAAAAAAAAAAAAAAAAAAAAAAAAAAAAAAAAAAAAAAAAAAAAAAAAAAAAAAAAAAAAAAAAAAAAAAAAAAAAAAAAAAAAAAAAAAAAAAAAAAAAAAAAAAAAAAAAAGGGGGGGGGGGGGGGGGGGGGGGGGGGGGGGGGGGGGGGGGGGGGGGGGGGGGGGGGGGGGGGGGGGGGGGGGGGGGGGGGGGGGGGGGGGGGGGGGGGGGGGGGGGGGGGGGGGGGGGGGGGGGGGGGGGGGGGGGGGGGGGGGGGGGGGGGGGGGGGGGGGGGGGGGGGGGGGGGGGGGGGGGGGGGGGGGGGGGGGGGGGGGGGGGGGGGGGGGGGGGGGGGGGGGGGGGGGGGGGGGGGGGGGGGGGGGGGGGGGGGGGGGGGGGGGGGGGGGGGGGGGGGGGGGGGGGGGGGGGGGGGGGGGGGGGGGGGGGGGGGGGGGGGGGGGGGGGGGGGGGGGGGGGGGGGGGGGGGGGGGGGGGGGGGGGGGGGGGGGGGGGGGGGGGGGGGGGGGGGGGGGGGGGGGGGGGGGGGGGGGGGGGGGGGGGGGGGGGGGGGGGGGGGGGGGGGGGGGGGGGGGGGGGGGGGGGGGGGGGGGGGGGGGGGGGGGGGGGGGGGGGGGGGGGGGGGGGGGGGGGGGGGGGGGGGGGGGGGGGGGGGGGGGGGGGGGGGGGGGGGGGGGGGGGGGGGGGGGGGGGGGGGGGGGGGGGGGGGGGGGGGGGGGGGGGGGGGGGGGGGGGGGGGGGGGGGGGGGGGGGGGGGGGGGGGGGGGGGGGGGGGGGGGGGGGGGGGGGGGGGGGGGGGGGGGGGGGGGGGGGGGGGGGGGGGGGGGGGGGGGGGGGGGGGGGGGGGGGGGGGGGGGGGGGGGGGGGGGGGGGGGGGGGGGGGGGGGGGGGGGGGGGGGGGGGGGGGGGGGGGGGGGGGGGGGGGGGGGGGGGGGGGGGGGGGGGGGGGGGGGGGGGGGGGGGGGGGGGGGGGGGGGGGGGGGGGGGGGGGGGGGGGGGGGGGGGGGGGGGGGGGGGGGGGGGGGGGGGGGGGGGGGGGGGGGGGGGGGGGGGGGGGGGGGGGGGGGGGGGGGGGGGGGGGGGGGGGGGGGGGGGGGGGGGGGGGGGGGGGGGGGGGGGGGGGGGGGGGGGGGGGGGGGGGGGGGGGGGGGGGGGGGGGGGGGGGGGGGGGGGGGGGGGGGGGGGGGGGGGGGGGGGGGGGGGGGGGGGGGGGGGGGGGGGGGGGGGGGGGGGGGGGGGGGGGGGGGGGGGGGGGGGGGGGGGGGGGGGGGGGGGGGGGGGGGGGGGGGGGGGGGGGGGGGGGGGGGGGGGGGGGGGGGGGGGGGGGGGGGGGGGGGGGGGGGGGGGGGGGGGGGGGGGGGGGGGGGGGGGGGGGGGGGGGGGGGGGGGGGGGGGGGGGGGGGGGGGGGGGGGGGGGGGGGGGGGGGGGGGGGGGGGGGGGGGGGGGGGGGGGGGGGGGGGGGGGGGGGGGGGGGGGGGGGGGGGGGGGGGGGGGGGGGGGGGGGGGGGGGGGGGGGGGGGGGGGGGGGGGGGGGGGGGGGGGGGGGGGGGGGGGGGGGGGGGGGGGGGGGGGGGGGGGGGGGGGGGGGGGGGGGGGGGGGGGGGGGGGGGGGGGGGGGGGGGGGGGGGGGGGGGGGGGGGGGGGGGGGGGGGGGGGGGGGGGGGGGGGGGGGGGGGGGGGGGGGGGGGGGGGGGGGGGGGGGGGGGGGGGGGGGGGGGGGGGGGGGGGGGGGGGGGGGGGGGGGGGGGGGGGGGGGGGGGGGGGGGGGGGGGGGGGGGGGGGGGGGGGGGGGGGGGGGGGGGGGGGGGGGGGGGGGGGGGGGGGGGGGGGGGGGGGGGGGGGGGGGGGGGGGGGGGGGGGGGGGGGGGGGGGGGGGGGGGGGGGGGGGGGGGGGGGGGGGGGGGGGGGGGGGGGGGGGGGGGGGGGGGGGGGGGGGGGGGGGGGGGGGGGGGGGGGGGGGGGGGGGGGGGGGGGGGGGGGGGGGGGGGGGGGGGGGGGGGGGGGGGGGGGGGGGGGGGGGGGGGGGGGGGGGGGGGGGGGGGGGGGGGGGGGGGGGGGGGGGGGGGGGGGGGGGGGGGGGGGGGGGGGGGGGGGGGGGGGGGGGGGGGGGGGGGGGGGGGGGGGGGGGGGGGGGGGGGGGGGGGGGGGGGGGGGGGGGGGGGGGGGGGGGGGGGGGGGGGGGGGGGGGGGGGGGGGGGGGGGGGGGGGGGGGGGGGGGGGGGGGGGGGGGGGGGGGGGGGGGGGGGGGGGGGGGGGGGGGGGGGGGGGGGGGGGGGGGGGGGGGGGGGGGGGGGGGGGGGGGGGGGGGGGGGGGGGGGGGGGGGGGGGGGGGGGGGGGGGGGGGGGGGGGGGGGGGGGGGGGGGGGGGGGGGGGGGGGGGGGGGGGGGGGGGGGGGGGGGGGGGGGGGGGGGGGGGGGGGGGGGGGGGGGGGGGGGGGGGGGGGGGGGGGGGGGGGGGGGGGGGGGGGGGGGGGGGGGGGGGGGGGGGGGGGGGGGGGGGGGGGGGGGGGGGGGGGGGGGGGGGGGGGGGGGGGGGGGGGGGGGGGGGGGGGGGGGGGGGGGGGGGGGGGGGGGGGGGGGGGGGGGGGGGTTTTTTTGAAATTGCTTTTGGCCTTTTGTTTTTCTCTGGGGGGTTTTTTTTAGTTTAAAAAAGGGGGCCTTTTGCCCTGGGGTGTGGGTTGTAAAATTTTTTTTTTTTTTGTGGGCCCCCGTTGGTTAAAAAGGGTTAGGGTTTCCCCCTTTTTTTTGGTTTTTTTTTGGGGGGCTTTGTAGTTAGTTGGGGGAAAAATTTTTTTTCTTTTATTTTCTTTATTTTTAAAGTTTTGTTTTGTTTTCGGTTGTTTTTGTTTTACGTGGGATTGTTGGGGGTTTTGGGTTGTCGTGGGTTTGGTTGGGTGGAATTTTTTGTTGTTTTGGTGTGGAAAAGTGAGTGGTGCTTTTTGGCAAAAGTTAAAAAGGGGTTGGGGGCTTGGGGTTGTTTAGTTTTGGTTTCCCCCTTGAAACAAATTAAATTTCTTTTTTTATGTTTTTATCTTCTTTGCTTTGGGTTTTTTTTATAATAAAATTTTTTTCGTTCTGTTAAATTTTTGGATTTGTGGGGTCTATTTTTTTTTTGAAAAAGTAAAAGTTTTGTTTGTAAAAATTAAAAGAGTTTCGGGTTCTTGGTTTTTGGGGTGTAGGTTTTTAAATTTTAAAAATTTTGTTTTTTTTTTTTGAAAGATAAAAATTTTAATTGGCATTACAAAATATAAAAGATTTAAAATAAAAAAATTTTTAGGCATATTTTATTAAACAGGGTTCTTTTTTAAACTCATTAAAAAAAATCCCCAAAACTGGATGTGTATTTTTTTAAAATTTTAAAAAAAAAAAAAAAAAAAAAAAAAAAAAAAAACCTTGGTTGGATTGTTTTGCAAATTAAATTTAAATAATTTGAATTAATAAAAATAATAACTTTTTTGCCTTAAAACCCTTTTTTTTCAAAAATTTTTAAAATTTTGTTTATTTTTTAAATTAAACCCCCATATATTAAAAACATTAACGTAAACCCCAGCACAAAAAAATCCAACAAATAATTTTTCCCCAAGTAATTTTTTTCCTGGCCAACCTGACTATTAAAAAAAATTTATTTTTCTTTATTTACTGGCTGCCCAAAATTGCCCCATTTTTTTTTTTAACACCCCCAAAATAAAACCCTTTTCTAGAATCCCAACTAAAGGGGAACATTTTTTAAAATTTCTTTTTGAATTTTTTTCAACCCCAAAAAAAGGGAGAAATCACCCCCCCAAAATTATGACAAAATTTTATCCCCCCTCGTCCTTAAAGTAACCCCCTTTTAAATTTTCTCATCAAATATTTTAAAAAATTTTCTCCCTTTTTTATTTGGCCTTAAAAAAAATTTGGGCCCCCTAGGGAACAAGACCAAAAAAAAAAACCATTTTAAATTTTAAAATTAAAAAAATATTTAAATTTTTTATCCCCAAAAAAACAAAATGAAAAAAAAGAAAACCTAAAACCCCCCCCCCTTGTATCAAAACCTTTCCCCTGCAAAAATTTAAACAACAAATTGATCAAAAATTTTTAAAAAAAATTTAAAATCTAAAATAAAAATAAAAACCCAAAATTCTTTAATATTTCAAACCAAATTTTTCATATTTCTTTCCAATAAGAAAAAACAATTTCCCAATTTGCCTTTAATGTTAATCATTTGCCCCTTTTTTATTTTAAAAGTGAAATCCCCCCCTTCGAAACCAATTTGAAATAAATCAATTTTTTTTGGGGTTAATATTAAAAAATTTTTTTTTTTTTTTCCCCCTGTTTTTTTTTTTTTTTTTTTTTTTTTTTTTTTTTTTTTTATTTTTTGTTTAAATTTTATTTGTTATTACTTTATCTTTATTTTTATAATATGGTTTTTATTTTGAAAATTTTTTAATATCCCCTTTATGTATTTTATTTTTTGAAACTTTGATTTTTTCGAAGTCTATATTAATTCTATTCGACAAAAATTTTTTTTATTTGTTATTTTACTTATTTAACAACTTTACACTCTATGGGGGAGATACATGCTACAAAATAGAACACAAGTATTATCTGTATGCTTCACCTGATTAATATTGCCTAAGTTACTTTATTTCCAAAATCCCCTCACATTATGAACCATTAATCACTTGCGAGTGAACGCGAATATAGTGAATAGATCTATTGGAGGCTGACTGCCTATTCCACTAATGCCTGACAGATAGCCTTAGTTGCTAGTCGGATTAGTCGCAATGCACTATATATGAAGGAAATAGGAAGATGGCAATCTCCTACACGAGGGCCATATTATCACCGGTTACAATACACTGTTAACGTTTGCGTGTCATGAGACTTAGGGCAATATATCCAACTGCAATATCACCATTTCAAACATGATTGTAATTCACATGCAATCACAAACTTGTGTTCCAAACTGATTACTATTACAAACTCTATGATTTCACTCAACAATTTTGTTGACTTTTAGCATGTTTATCTCAAGTAATTAACGGAGCAGACAAGGCACGGAGTGGGCATTAAACTGATGGTTTTTGTGGTGTAAAATAAATTATGTCATTCATTTCAAACTACTACACCCTTAAATGGGATTTCACAACTCTAATATTTTCAATTTTATATCTCAACTACTATTTAAATGAAAATAACTTTCAAAACGCCTCTTTTGAGCCGTTTTCTATGATTATGACAACGATCCTCCCCGTAATACCCTGATTAGTCTTTTGTTGTTAACTCATAATTTAGGGGGTGTTACAGCATGGCATAACCAAATAGATGGCAAATACTTTGCAACCTTCAAATTTGCAGCCATATTATTAAAAATAATAATCTGAGCCATCTCGATTTATCATTTTTTTTCATAAACGTTACTCATTTTTTGAAAGTAATATATATGTAATAGCGTAAAGAAATTAAACCTCGTTCGTTTAAAACGATGATGTATTCATCGTAAACTTTTATAAACCCAACTTTTATGAACCTGTAATTCCGCACTTGTTCCACCAATAAAACACTCCCGTTATTTTTTTTTTCTTTTTTTTTTTGATCTTCTATAAACTTTTGATCTTTAAGTTGTTATTTTTTTTGTGTGAATGAAAGTATAATCAAGTGCAGTTTGCTTATAAAACTTAAAAAAGAATCTTCAATAGTGAACTCGTACAACAAAAAAAAAACGTGTTTCACCAATAAAACACTCCTGTGACTATGGTACAAAAGTTAAAAGACAAACAAACTAAAACAAAAAAAAAAATGGACATTGGAATACAAAAAAAAGACTTTGGAACAATCCCCAATACATTTGATTTGTTAAAAGTTGTAAATACCACCTTTACTAAAAAAAATGAAACAAAAAAAACAAACTAAAAGCCCTCAAAAGGACAAAAGGCACAGGACAAGAAAAAACACAAAGTACAAATATAGAGAGGGTTTTGGGGTAGGGAGGGTATGTATAACACTACCCATTATGTTGTGCACATTTTTTTTTTGTTATAATTTTTTGAGGCTTATCAAAGTCAATTGATAATTCAAATTAAGATCTTTGAAAGTGCACAACATTTTCTTCATCCATCTTATAATGAAGAAATAGGATTGTTAGTTTGGAGAAAAATGGAAGAACATAAAGCTTGTGAGGATGATAAAAGATAAAATATTTAAAGAGATAATTCCAAAAATAGTCCAGTTGTCATTTGTGAGAGGATGCTTCGATACACTGGAAAGGTGGTTAAACCTTTGTTGCTTTGTGTATGTGATAAGTTGAGTTAATATGATCAAGTATGCGGAATCTACTTAACCACACTTAGAAGATTATTTGTGTTGTGGAAATCGAACGGTTATGCTTGTGTATATTGAACAAAGAACATGCAATGTTATCACCAAACGATTCAATATTATTCAAGATAATACGAGTGATCTTCACTATCACTAGGGTTACAAAAACCTTGAATCTTATATTTCTATGACTTGTGATATATGTGTTTGTTCTATGTTCTTAACAGTTATATCTAAGCACTTAATAATTCACTCACTATTAGACACTTTTTGTCACACTTATATCTGGTCTAAGATATCTCTTTTATAGTCCAAGAGAGATCTTTACAATATTGTCAAGTCTAATCGAACACATGCTTTGAGAGTGTCAGTCATTAAGATACAACATGTATCTATGTTTACAACTTGTTCTGAGAATATAACATAATGACTGATCACATGGGGTAAGATATTATCTACCGTGTATTGTTGACTTTAATACACATAATATCTTTGAATACTTATCTACTCAGCAGCAGAATCATTCGATAGTTATCCACTTAGCAGTAGAAAGTTCTTCACCAGCAGCAGAATCATTCAGCAGTAGAATGTTTAACGCTAGCAGCAGAATCAAATGCTCTAGCAGTAGAATGATACTTAGAGTATTTCTTTGAGCAGAACCCGATATAAATCATCTTGAATATTTAATTCCCAACAATCCTCCCCTAAACTTGTGAATCTTTTTCAACAAGTTTCTGAATTAAATTATGGATTGTGAAGATCTTTCAAACACTTCTGTTCTTCAAGATTAAATATCTTTCTTAGTAACTCATCTGCCATTTTCTTTTGACTTTGACAATATTAGTACCTATCTTCAAGCTTTAAACAAAGCCTAAAAGATGGTGCAATTTCCTTGGATGGAGGAATTATAAGAGGCAATGATGCTGTGTATCTTGGATGCTTGTTTCAACAAGTGAAATCATCTATCAGCATGCCTTTGCAAGTGATGAACAAACGTAGTGAACTGAAATTGAAACTTTTCTCCATTTGACCTAGATAGAACTTTCTCCTTTGGAATGCTTCATCCCTTCTGAATATATATAATACTCCAGAAACAGCTCTGTTCTTGTCATTTTCAACCTCTATGTCATCATCTTGTATGCTCTTGTCTTTTCCTCCCTTTCATTGGTTAATCTTCCTTCTTTGGAATTATTTCCTCCCCTGAGATGCAAATAACATTTCCTCCCCTGATTGGAAGATCTCTCACAATGTACCAAAATATTTCTCTCCCTCATCTGAGCTATCAATTAGAACTTGTTATCAGACAATGTTGTACATGTAGCCATCAATTCCTTAAGAGTTTAATTTGCTGCCCTCATCACTTCTAGGTGTGTTAACTCATATGAGAGGTAATTCATGGGGCATTGACTCATTATCCATCAATGGATGGTTTTACTGAGTCCTTTTGAAAATCCTTTTTAAGAAACTTTTGACAGAGCAGTATGTTCATGATTTTATTATTGAAAAATCATACTGCTTTCAACCATATTGAAGGGATTAAGTGTGTAATAGACACTTAATCAAGATTTCGGTTTAAAGCAACCTCTGATTGTGTGAGAACCAATGTTTTTCAGTTATAAATAACTGCCTGTGTAAAGATAAACCTATTCAAAAGGCTTTCTTGACAGGGTTTCCAGCTCATAGTAATTGTGTCTCTAACACAAGTGTTAGATTCACTTTCACTAGCTGTTCTTTCTATCAGATGTCCTTAGACTTGCTCATTATACTTAAAAGTATAAAATGATAGAAAGTGAGTTGAGTCAGTTACTTTCTGACCAACTAAGTCATCAATTCAATGTGAAACATCATAATCAAGCTTCAAGAAAGAAGTTTTAAGGAGGTTTGAAACTCCCAAACTCTTTCTATCATAAACCTATTATGTCAGCAACTAGTATTATCATTCTGCTGCTTCCATTTCACTTGAAACTTCCATTGTGTTTATTTGTTCATACCTGAAATTGTTAGTCTAAAACCAAAAGAACAATGTACAAAGTACTTGTCTTGTATTAGAATAATCATAGGACTAACTGTATGAATAACACAATTTAAATTTGTACTAGCAGCACAAACTTTTGTAATAGCAGCATTAACTTATAAAGTTAGCAGTACAACCAAAAATTTATATACAAAAACACATTAGATTGAAAAAAATTAAAGATTAAGCATTCCAATTCTTGCTACCAAGTACTGAAACCTTCCAACATCAAAAGATTTTGTTAGCAGATCTGCAAAGTTGTATTCTGAAGCAATTTTAAGAACTTGAATTAATCTTTTCTCATTGCAGTCTCTTATAAAGTGATGTCTAATTTCAATGTGTTTTGTTTTATAATGTTGCACTGGATATTTAATTATGCAAATAGTACTACTATTATCAATATGAATGACAGTGTTCATAAAATTGTACCCATAGTCAAGAAGTTGGTTTTGAAGCCATAGGACTTGAGCACAGCAACTTGCAGCAGCTACATATTCAGCTTTAGTTGTTGAAGTAGCCACAATTGTTTGCTTCTTACATTGCCATGAGATAAGTCTACACCCAAGGAATTGACATCCTCCAGTTGTTGACTTTCTGTCCAAGCTAGCACCAGCATAATCACTATCCAAAAATGCTACCAAGTCAAAAGGTGACTCTCTAGAATACCATAGACCCAACCTTGGTTGACCCTTGAGATATTTAAAAATCCTCTTGACTGCTGTTAAATGAGAAACCTTTAGAGTTACTTGAAATCTTGCACAAGCACAAACAGAGAACATGATGTCAGGTCTTGATGATGTAAGATACATCAAAGATCCTATCATAGATCTGTATGTGTGTACATCTACATTTTCTCCATCTAAATCTTTAGGAAGAGGCTTCTCAAAGTCCATTGGTGTGCTTGCCATTTTTGAATCAGCAAAGTTGAACTTCCTTAGTATCTCAGCAATATATTTATCTTGACTAATAAATATGCCTTCATATGACTGTTTAACTTGCAAACCCAAAAATAATGTAAGTTCCCCCATGGAACTCATCTAAAACTTATCATGCATAAGTTTCTCAAACTCCAAACACATCTACTTCCTTGTAGATCCAAAGATAATGTCATCCACATACACCTGCACTAACAGAAGATCCTTCTTGTGATGTTTGATGAATAGTGTCTGATCAATCTTGCCTCTTTGAAATCCATTCTCTTTTAAATAGGAAGCCAGTGTTTCATACCATGCTCTAGGTGCCTGATGAAGGCCATAAAGAGCCTTAACTACTCTGTACACTTTTTCTGGATGGCCAGGATCAATGAATCCTGGAGGTTGTAAGACATACGCCTCTTCTTCAATAGTACCATATAAAAATGCACTCTTGACATCCATTTGATAAATTGTGAAGCCTAAAAATGAAGCATAAGCTAAGAAAAGCCTAATTGCCTCAAGTCTTGCTACTGGAGCAAAAACCTCATCATAGAATATCCCTTCTTGTTGTGTGTACCCTTGGGCTACTAATCTAGCCTTATTCCTAATCACTATGCCCCTTTCATCCCTTTTATTCTTGAAAACCCATCTAGTACCAATTACCTTTGCATCCTTAGGTAAATCAACTAGCACCCATACTTTCTGAATCTTGAACTGAAGAAGCTCCTCTTGCATAGCTTCGACCCAGCTTGAGTCATCTAATGCTTTCAGAATGTTCTTTGGTTCATCTTGTGAGAGAAAACATACAAACAAGCAAGAGTTTGAAAACTCATGCTGTTTTGAAGAATAAAGGGCATCAAGAAGCCCTTGTTGGTCTGAAGACATCAGTTGTTGTCTTGTCTTCACCCCTGATTGTACATCTCCAATCACATTTTCTAGGGAGTGCACTTTGTGAATCCTTGTATGTGGGGTTGAAGGAACTTGATAGTTAGGTGAGATATTGCTCAAATCCACCTCTTTAGCTGAGAAATTTGCTTCATTTGAGTCTGAAGGGCCTGCAGTAGAATCATTGGCCTAGCAGTAGAATCATTTGGCCTAGCAGCAGAAAAATTAAGCCTAGCAGCAGAATGCTCTGTCTCAGCAGCACTATCATCAGCAGAAACATTTTGTTGTTCCTTTGTTCCATCTTCCTTGTGTTCATCTTCAACATCTTCTTTAGCTTTACCAGAAGAAGATTCATCATTTGTTGAAGTTGAAACCACACTAGTACTTATTGGCATCCATATATGATCTTGATTTGTCTCCTTGTCTAACCCTGGCTCATTTGTTGCTTGTGAACCTGAAAAATCATTAGTCTCTGCAACAACATGCACATAATTCATAGAATGGGATAATGACTCTAGATCAAATAGCCAATTAGGACCTTCACCTACTACATTGGATTTATGCTCTAAGAATTCCACATGTAGGTTTTCCTCTACTTTCTTAGTTCTTAAGTTGTATACTCTAAATGCTTTGCTATTGAGAGAATATCCAACTAAGAAACCTTCATCTGCTTTACCATCAAACTTTCCAAGATGGTCTAAGGTATTCAGAATTGTCACATGACATCCAAAAGGTCTAAGAAATCCTATTGCAGGAGTTCTACCTCTAAAAAGTTCATATGATGTCTTATTGTGAGGCTTGACAACTAAAACTCTATTCTGGACATAGCAAGCATGTGACTGCTTACCAAAAGTGATAGTAGCTAGAGTCAGCTAACATGTTAGCAGCTTCTATTAGTGTTCTATTTTTCCTTTCAGCAACTCCATTCTGTTGTGGAGTTCTAGCAACACTAAATTCTCTCCTAATACCTTTTTCTTTGCAGAATTCATCCATAACTCTATTTTTGAACTCTGTCCCATTATCACATCTAATGACTTTTACTCTTTTGCTTACTAGGTTTTCTATCTCTGTAATGAAAGTCTTAAGGATGCTAGGTGTCTCATCCTTAGTAGCTAAAAAGAAAACCCATGTAAATCTACTATAGTCATCAGTAATAACTAGACAATATCTCTTATGTTGCATACTTCTAACATTTGTAGGACCAAATAAGTCCATATGAAGCATAAACAATGATTGATTGATTGAGTTAAAAATCTTGGGCTTACAAGTGGCTTTGTGTTGTTTGCCTTTAAGACAAGCAATGCATGCTTGATCATTTTCAAATCGTTTTTGAGGTAAACCTCTTACCAAACCATTCTTAACAATCTGATTTATGGTTTTGAAATTAATATGACCAAGCCTCCTATGCCATAACATTGATTCATCCAATGTGGCCTTTGCAACAAGACAAGTTAAAGCCTTTTTAGGAACAATGTTCTTCATATCTACACTGTACATATTGCCCTTTCTAGGAATTTTAAGAAGCACTTGACTTTCATCAGGCATCTTAAAATCAGGAGAAAGTACAAGACATTCAGTGTCACAGAAAAGAACTTTGTTCTTTTTATCACACATTTGTGAGACACTAAAAAGATTATAATTTAGCTCTTGTACATAGTACACATCTTCAAAATCTAAATTTCCAGTTTTAATTGTACTTTACCGGAAATTGCCACCAACACCTCCTCTAAAGGTAACATAGCCTCCATCTATTGATTGAAAATCAGAGAGATAAGACTTGTTGCCTGTCATGTGCCTTGAACATCCACTATCTGAGTATCCTTGATCCTCTTGTTTATCAATTGAATGTTCCTGCACAGAAATGAGAATTATTAGTTTCTTTTGGGGACCCAAGCCATTACTGACTTGGATCTGTCTCTTGCATCAATGAAATTTAATCTCTTAAGAACAGTTGATGCAACATTGGATTTAAGAATCCAATATGCTGAGGCCTTAACAGTATTTGCCCTGTTTTCCCTAGCAGCAGAATGAATTACATGCTTAGCAGCAGAAACTGCTAGCTTTGTAATTGTTCCCTTAATTTTCCAAACTTGTTTTTGGACCACTGCTTGTGATTGAATGGGCCTTTTAACAGTTTTTGATGCATTTTTGTAAGTTGTTTTTGCATTTTTAACTGTTGGTCCTGGGTTAACAGTCATGAATGGTCTAGCAGCAGAAACTGCTTTTGTAACTGCTCTAGGTTTTGTTCTCTTAGACTTAGAGTGAAAATGAGTTTGAGGAGTTTGCCTGTTTAAATTCACCCTATTATTTTCATACCCAGATACCCATTTGTTATAGAAAGCTACAAGATGATCAAATCTACCACATGAGTAACAAGCTTTATTATAAAAGAAAAAGTCATCACCTAATTGGTTAGACTTGAGGCCATTACAATTTCTTTGGTTACCTCTTGGCTTGCTAGTGGATCTGTATTGTTCACAATATTTAACTGGTTGCCTAACATGTTTAATGTTTGATTTAGGCTTATCAGTATCCTTTTTGATCACTTTAGGAACCCTTGTTCCTGCTTTCTTAACTACTTCAGGTTTAGACATAACCTGTTCATCTTCTTCATCATCAGATACCCAGTCTTCAATGACTACTCTATCTGATCTTCTATTAGAGGACACCCTGTCCTCAGAAAGTGAAGTTTTACTTAAACTTTCACTAACTTTCTTAGGCTCATCAACAACTAGCTTTGTTTTTGGCTGTACACCATATTGTAGCTTAGGTTGTTGAAATTCAGGGACACCTGGATTTTCTAGGTCAATCCCTGGGGATTTAGGGATACCTCTGTATGGAGGTGGGACACTCTTATATCCTACTCCTGACTTGGCTCTATTAATAACTTGACATTCTATCATGTTGGTCACACCTCTAGAAGCATGTTCTAGTGTTTGTGTAGTCAAGTGAATGTTTCTATTTTCCGTTTTGACCCTATCAAAAGCCTCTCTTAAAAGCTTAATTTCAGCATCTCTAAAGAATATTTCTTGTCTTAGAAGAGCTTTGTCATCAGAAAAAGCAAGTTCATTTTCTTTGTAATACAAGATCTGCTTTTCTACGGATGCTAATCCAAACTTATAATCTACTAAGTCTTGATGAGTTCTGCTTAGCTCTTTCTTTTGGTCATCATAATGTTTGATTAATGTTTGTAATTCTTTAAGAATAGTACAAGCATTTGGACAAGCTTTATGAGATTGTACCTCAGAAGTAGAAAAAGCCATGAGTTCCATCTGTGAAGAATCTTCTTCTTCATCAACCATGAAACTCCAATCAAAACCTAGCCCATCAATAGCTACCATAGCTTTTGAGTTTGGCTCAGAAACCTCCCTTGTTTTGGATGTGCTTCCAAAACCTTTGTTCTTCCTATCCTGCTGCCTTGGCCTTCTACATTCTCTTGAGAAGTGACCCATCATGTGGCAGTTATAGCACTCTATCTTCGACTTGTCAAAACCAGCAGTATCAGTATTGCTGATTAAGAGCTTCTTCCCCGTCCTTTGATAGAACTTCTTGGCTCTCATGCTAAGAAGAGAAATTTGCCATTTTAGGTCCATTTCCTCCAGATCATCATCATTGATCTCTTGGAGGTCTTCATAGGTGAGCATGGACCAATTATTTTGACTTGTAAGAAATGCACAACAAGTCTTTTCATCCAAAATACCCATGGTACTACTTGATGAACTAGCAGCACCAACACCATCAACAACTTTCACCTCTTCACTTGATTTTGAGGTACTAGGAGTTGACATAAATGCCATGTTCCCAGTATTAGAACTAGTACCTCCATTCTTCTTCAAATCTTGCTCCACAATCTTAAAGTTGCTATACAAATCTATCAGCTCCATTGTATCAAGGTCTGGTTTATTCTTCCAGACAACAACATGCATAGCCCACTCTTCTGGTAAGCTTCTCGGAAATTTTGAGTTCAAATCTTCTTGAGGTATTTCAACCCCAAGAATAGCAAGTTGGCTCACAATATTCTGAAGCCTATTAAACATATGGTCAAGAGATTCATTGTAGGTAGAGGAGAAGTTTTCAAACTGCTACTTGAGCAGTGTCTTGTGGGTTTTCTTGGTGGCTTCATTTCCACCATATCTGGCAATAATAGCTTCAAATAATGACTTGGCATCTTTGAACTTGCTGAAGTTTAGAAGTTGATCATTGGGAATGGTCATCATCAGCATGCTTCTTGCCTTTAAGTCATTTTTATTTTTTATTCTATCTTCTGCAGATGTTGGCTTTGTCTGCAGAGATGTCACCACTTTGCCGTCCACTGTTGATGAAATGGTTGTAGGCTGGTAAGAGTTTCCATCTTCAATGATTTCCCAAAGTGCATAGTCTTGCACTTGGAAATATTGCTCTATCCTCAGCCTCCACATCTCAAACTCATTCTGTTTGAGCATGGGTATTTTTGCAGCAACATTGGTCTGAATAGATTCAACGTCCATTTCTTCTTCTTCTTCTTCTAAATCAACTATATCAGCCTGGCGCTCTGATATTAATTGAGAGGATGCTTCGATACACTGGAAAGGTGGTTAAACCTTTGTTGCATTGTGTATGTGATAAGTTGAGTTAATATGATCAAGTATGCGGAATCTACTTAACCACACTTTGAAGATTATTTGTGTTGTGGAAATCGAACGGTTATGCTTGTGTATATTGAACAAAGAACATACAATGTTATCACCAAACGATTCAATATTATTCAAGATAATATGAGTGATCTTCACTATCACTAGGGTTACAAAAACCTTGAATCTTATGTTTCTATGACTTGTGATATATGTGTTTGTTCTATGTTCTTAACAGTTATATCTAAGCACTTAATAACTCACACACTATTAGACACTTTTTGTCACACTTATATTTAGTCTAAGATATCTCTTTTATAGTCCAAGGGAGATTTTTACAATATTGTCAAGTCTAATCGAACACATGCTTTGAGAGTGTCAGTCATTAAGATACAACATGTATCTATGTTTACAACTTGTTCTGAGAATATAACATAATGACTGATCACATGGGGTAAGATATTATCTACCGTGTATTGTTGACTTTAATACACATAATATCTTTGAATACTTATCTACTCAGCAGCAGAATCATTCGATAGTTATCCACTTAGCAGTAGAAAGTTCTTCACCAGCAGCAGAATCATTCAGCAGTAGAATGTTTAATGCTAGCAGCAGAATCAAATGCTCTAGCAGTAGAATGATACTTAGAGTATTTCTTTGAGCAGAACCCGATATTAATCTTCGTGAATATTTAATTCCCAACTATTTGCTTTTGCTTTTCTAGACGGAATCTTTTCTCCTTCCGAAACTAGACCAGGGCAACCGGTAAAATTGTGCAACTATAACCAGCAAGTGACAAGTGTGACTTTACAAATTACAAGGTAGGGTAACTTGTGTACTTTTTGGGCAACTGGTGTACTTTTTGGGCAACTAGTGTACTTCATGTCGGGCAAGTGGCTGCACATGGTTGGGTAGTTCAGAGTTGCCCAGTTGCCTGGCCTAGTTTCGGAAGGAGAAAAGATTCGGTCCAGAAAAGCAAAAGCAAAGGACAACTGGGGTATTTTTGGAATTATCCCATATTTAAATTACAGAATAAGTTATGTTATAAAGTTCAACCGCTTGGAGATAACCCATAATCCAACGAAACCAATAATCATGGCTCCCAAATTGTCCAACATATTTCATAACATTGACTTAAGGATATATTTCTTTTTGTTTGAAAGAAACGAGGAGTTAGGCTGTCGCTCGTTGCGGCAGAGCCTTTTGTATGTCATATGTCTGTATGTAAATATTTGATAATTTTGATATATTATATATTTTCAGTGTCAAAGTTACAATTTTATAATTTCTGTGAAACTGTGAATATAAATAAAAATGAGCAGAACCAAAAATGAAAAAAATAAATAAATGTAATAGAGTACTTTGCTATGTCAATAATCTTTGTGTTGTTGATGTAAACTTCATTTGTCACACCCTCTAAATGTCGCAGCGGAAAGGTAACCAGGGGCGTGACATTCATAGCACAAAGTCACCAGGTGTAAAGAACGACCTCTATATGAGCCGTTTTTAAAAGGTGTATCATTTGATTCTTTAAAAAAAACTTAAGGTTTTCAATACAAAGTTCTCAAGTTTCTCAGCAACATAAAGATAGTTTTTGGAAGCAAAATCAAATGATGTAAGTCCATGCAGAAAATCTTCGTAAAGGTAACCGCCAACGGCGACTCTATGAATGGACTCCGAGTATGCCAAACCAATCAGCTTACGCACCTGAGAAATACATGCTAAAAATGTCAACATAACGTTGGTGAGTTCATAGGTTTATGTAAAAGTAATGTGGATCCCAAGATTTCAACGAAATTTTGTACTAAGTACGAGTTCACGAAAAGTAATATTGTTGCACTAAGCTCGTGACACCGAACCCAGTCTGTTAATTCAAGTTTGTACCCAGTTTGTTACTTCAAGTTTGTACCCAGTCCATTAGTTCAGGATTGTACCCAGTCTGTTAGTTCAAGATTCTACCCAGTCAGTTAGCTCAACAAACGGTTCATGATTGTAAGGATTTGTAACGGCAATAGTGATAACTTAGGCGATACGTAAATATTTGAGTACCTCGTTAAACTCTCTAAATGTAGGTGGATGTGTCAACTTTCAATTTTTCAAAGTCCCGGTTCATAAAAATAAGTTTTGGGTGTCGTTTTATATTAAAACATTTTGTGAATTGCTATTACTCTATTTCAGAAAACTTTCGTCTTCATCAGGTTATTTCTCATTTGTTTTCTAAAGAAGACACTTGTTTCAGAATCCTAGGTTCATCGTTTTCGAGTCTACTTTCCAAAAAATGTAAGCCACTTGACTCTGTTCTTCAGAAATTATTATATAGAGTAAAAAACGTACAAGTGTATCAAAGGTGTTAAAATTTAGAATGTATGACCTATCTTTCCAGGGGCGTATCTCCTTCGATATTCATCGTCATGACTCGATTCAACTCTCTTCAGTTTGGTATAAGTGTCCTTTACAGTAGCTATTCACATCATTTTTACTCAACTAGGCCTTAAGGCTGTCGTTTTCTTAAATTACAAACGGTACTTAGATTTGTATCGGTATTGACTATCATTTTCGTATGATTTATTAAAAGTAGTAAATCATCTCTAAAAGTTGTGAAAAAAAATTCAGGAAATAACCTAAGACATATATATATGTTCACAAAAATTGGCAAGGTCCAGAAAAATATATAAGATGGGTTTTTACGTCAATGTTTGTGACTGAAATTACGGGAAAGAGTCTGTGTTAACAAGTCTTAGTTTTATTTCAGTTTTCTCAACACCTCGAGTATATATAAGTGAGAATATAAACATGGCATGCAATATCTATGTAAATGAGTTCATGAAGCTTACAATGTGTTGTGGATGATTTGTGCAAAAAAAAAAAAAAAAAAAAAAAAAAAAAAAAAAAAAAAAAAAAAAAAAAAAAAAAAAAAAAGGACCCAAGTAACTTAACCAAAACCCAAAAACTAAGAACCAAGAACCTAGCTTTCCAAAACCTTTAATCAATAAGCTATCAAATAAGCTAAAACCAAAACTTTTCACCCTTCCTTGCCCTTTATTTAGCCGAACCAAATGAGAGAAAAAAGAAGTGTGTTTTCCTTTTGGTATGTGCTTAAACACATACTTTTTCTTAACCAAAACCGGACCAAAATGACCAAAAACCCGTCCATAATGCCAAAAGATATAGTGTTTTTGTGTTTTGTTTATGCAGGGACGGATATCGCGAAAAACCAACAAAAAGACACAAGAAAACGAGCACGAGATACGGGAATGACTCAGAGCTGAACCGGGAAAGCCATTATTGGTCAAGAAGTCAAAAATCACCCTTAGATCATACTTTGAAGAATGGCAGCATAGACCCCTCAACTTTCAGAATTTACACTTATGGTCCCTTAAACTTTACAACCTTAAATCCTTTAAACCCTTTTTCCTACAAAACCCGGATCCAACATTACCTAACCCACATCATCCTACAACCCAACCCTTAAAACCCACCAGCCCATAAGTAGCTTTACCCAGCCCAGTCCTTATCCGTGTGACCCGATCCGCTCACAATAAAATCCGGTCAACTCATATACCTCAAACCAATCAACTAAATAATAAAAACTACACTCACCCTTTCCCACTCACACGCGCGCCCAAAACAATTCACCCCCAAATTAACCATAAGAACCCTAGTTACTGTACCTCCAAAATTACCTCGTCTAAAGGATTAATTACCCAATTATTAGTTCTTCTGGAAGGATCTGACAGCTGCCAGGACACGTGGGAGCCTTTGATTGGAGAGGCCGTGTCATCAAATGGAATCGTACGGATGAGATTAAAGCTTGGGAAGAAAGAAATGATCTAAGGGTGTTGATGAGCTCAAACGCACACGGATTGCCAAGCTGGACATCCTAGAAGGTTCAGCCGAGCTCTATAAATAGGAGGACTTCTCTTCGATTGAAGGAGTTAGTTCTTTAAGTTTTTCATATTGTAATTTTTCTAGTTTATCATTTTCAGTTGTCTAGTTTGTAGTAGGTTCAAAAGCTATTTCCGAATTTGTAATTTCAGTTTGTACTCTTGAATTTTTCATGAATGAAAATTAATTTTTAGCTTATATTGATTCTTCATAATATGAGATGATGTTCTAAGTTTTAGCCTAATAATTTCATTAGTAGCTCACATAAGTTCTATTCAGATTAATAGTTTTGTTTTTATAATTTGTTCAGAATTCCAAAATTACTCTAAAAAAAAAAAAAAAAAAAAAAAAAAAAAAAAAAAAAAGAGTTTAGTCAATCAAGCTTCAACAAGCTTGTTCTCTGTTTTTCAGAGTTTCATTTAAGCTTCTCATAGCTTTTGTGAGATTTTATTTTAGCACTTAATCAGTTATTCTCAAAATCAACAAAGTCAACAAAAAGTCAAACATCAGCTAATTCAATTAGCTGAGCTTAGCCGAGATTGATTTGATAGTCCAATTGTAGCAAGGGAAGTCATTGGCCTATCTAAAGATAGGCTAAGTTCAAGTAAAACCTCTGTTCAGCTGAGGTGACCTTTGTAAGTTCCTATTTCATTTGTAGCCCTATTTTTCTGCATAAGCTATTCGTTCTAGATTAGTTCTGCTGCTAGTTCAATGTTTATTTGATATTAGTTATTTGATGTTTATTAGCTAGACCTAATATTAGTTAAGCTTGATTAGTCATTAGAGTTTGATTTAGTTTGCATCTGGGTTATCAATTTAGTTTCTTATGAATCTTTGATTCTACTGTTTAAAGTTGTTGTTTGATGCTCCATTGATGTTATTGAATGATGTTTGATGATGGTTGAGGAGTAGTGTAACTTGAATCTTAGTCTGTTAGTGAATCTGGCGGTTAATCTAGTGTTTAGATCTGCTTGCATCTTCGAGTTGGATCTGGTTTTGATAAGGACTGCTTTTAGTTCATTTCTCAATAACTGTTCATTGGTATTTTTTTTTTTTTAAGATTAGAGTGATCATATTTGGGGTAATGGTGGCTGTTGAGAATTGGTTTTTGAAATATTGTAGTACATATGAGATAATTGGTTCATCAGTTGCAAAATAGGAAGCCAGGCTGCCAAATTAAGCTAGCTTGATCTGTGGTATTTTGTTGTTGTTTCTGTGTCTCATCTAGTGTTTTAAGTAGAGTTAGAAGGTTGGATCAAGTGTCAAAAGAATTGCGCCTAAGTTCCAGGTCTGCTGCACAAGATAAAAATCTGTGCAGATCAGCCCCTTTAGCCCCTTTTCAAACTCAATCTGTGGCTTAACCACTTGAGCATAGGACCTTATTTTTGGTTTATAGCTAGTGCATATATTAGGCTTTGAGTTCAATATCTGGGATCAAGGTTATCAGCTTATTTGAAAGCTTATTTGGCATCTGCATTTCAGCCTTTGCACTGCTTATCTGTTTCATACCAGCAGACCAGCCCAACACATCTTTTCTAAGACCTAAAATAAGCTAGCTATAAGTGATAACAATTGGGCATTTTTGGTTTTTAGATAGACTTCCTGATAAGCTTTAACATTATCATCTGGGATTTGCACATTGAGCTTATTAGACTAGCTTAATTAGAGCTGCAAGTTGGCTGCAAAGCAAAGTTGTGCCTGTTTCTTTTAAGATCTGTTCAGCATCTTTTGGGGCTTATGCTTTGAGCTTGTGTAGTAAATTTAAGTTGTTTTAAGCTTATTCTATTGGATTTACTAGTATTTAGCTTTTTATAATTTTTGGCTTATTTTTGCTTATTTTTAGCTTATTTCCTATTAGCTTATTTACTGTTTCAGTTTATTTAGTCTTATTCAGCTTCTAAAAATATTTTCATTAAATTTCTCATTGAAAATTAAAATTCCTCAAAAATTTTCAGAATTTTTTATTCAGCTTTACTATTTTTTAAGAATTTAATTAGTTTTAATTAGTTTTAATTCATAAAAAAATTATTAAAAAGTCAAAAAAATATTTTTCTTTTTCCAAAAATTTTCTTTTATCAGATTTAAAATAGGAAAATTATTTTTATATTTTTAGGTTTTAAATTTTAGTAATTCACTTTTATTTACGTTTTAAATTTCGTCGCGTAACATTTTTAAATTCAATTTTTCGTTTTTAAGTTCGTATGTTTAGTTTAATTGTTACATTAGCTTAATTAATTGTTTATTTTTATTATTTGATTATTCGTAGTATAAATTCACAAAACAATCAATCTCTAATTCACTTCACATTTTCACGACTCCGAATCGACTTAAACGCCGTCAAACCTTCGTTGGGAGAACGACCCGGGGAAATATTTTCACAAATATTTCTTTGGTAAAAATAACTCTAATCAAAAATGGCGCCGCTGCCGGGGAAGGCTTGAAACGTTGTCGTTGATTCATATCGTATTTTGTGTTTTGAAGATCCTTCCTCGGAAGTTATCGTTTTATAAAAAAAATAAAAATACAAAAAGAAAATAAATAAAACACTTTTCCTAAAGTGTTTTCATAAATACATCTTAATAAACATCCTCGGTCTTCCGTTGAAGGAGGGCGGTTGTAAACCATTCCAAATTACAACAAAACAAATCGTGAAATTGATCGTTATCGGATTACTTTATTACTACAACCTAATTACGGGGTTTAAGGAAGCTTGACATTAAATTGACGAGCTGAAGAAGGCGGGTTTTTAAGCATCTTCGGAGCTACCTTTGCCTTCCCGCCACGCTGCGCGTAGTTTTAAAGGAAACGGTTACGGTTAACGTAACGGTTACCAAAAATAAAATAAAGTCTTTTGTTTTTCAATATATTAAAAAAGCCAAAAATAATTCCCAACCAAAAATACAAAAAGATTTTTGATTTTTATTTTTGTTTCATTTTTGGTGTATGCACACCCGTTCTTCTTCTTCTAATCCTCTTCTTTCACCACTTTCAAACCCCGAGAGGATTATCCGTCAAAACAACCGTGTTCATTTCTCAACCGTTGAGGAAATGGCCAACAACCAACACAATCAACCCCCGCCGGTGGGTGTTGACAATCACAACCAAGGGCAAGCTCCCGATCTCCGCACTATGCAAGAGTTACTCCAATGTCCCACCGTGGGATATGGAGACGCTATTGTTATACCCCCGATTCAAAACACAAATTTTAAACTCGAGACCGGTTTAATTCAACTTGTCACGGGAAATCAATTTCATGGTTTTGATCGGGAGGATCCTCACAATCACATCCGATGGTTCAATAAATTAACCTCAACACACTACCATAAGGATGTCCCTCACGAAACAATCAAATTGATGTTATTCCCATTTTCGATCGAGGGGGCGGCCCGAATTTGGCTCGAGAAAGAACCTCCTCAATCAATCCGTACTTGGGAAGATCTCGTCCATAAATTCGTGAACTATTTCTTTCCTCCGTCTAAAATGACCAATGCTAGGAATGAAATCACAAATTTCCAGCAACGATTTGATGAGAATTTCGGTGAGGCATGGGAACAATTCAAGGATCTCCTACGGAAATGCCCACATCACGGATTCTCGGAATTGCATCAAATCGATACGTTCTACAATGCCTTAACTCAATCAGATCAGGATTCACTCAATGCAGCCGCCGGTGGCAATATCATGAGTCGAATGCCGAGAGAAATTCTTTCAATTATTGAGAACAAATCTAAGGTACCTACCTCACGAAACAAACCGGTTGTTTCTAAGGTGAGTACCCAAGCTTCTAGCAGTGATGCTAAGATCGACAAGCTTGCAGATATGTTCCAAGCTTTCATTCTCTCAGAACAAAAGAAACAATCTTCTCCGCCCGCACAAGTTAAAGCGGTGCAAGAGAATTGCGTTATTTGTGGTGGTCCCCATCCGTATTATGATTGTCAAGCTACCGACAGCCAAGTTTGCAATGCTACTGCAGTAGCTGCAAACTACAATCAAAATCAAGGATTCCGTCCTCAAGGTGAAGTTAACTACCGAGTTAGCAACCAAATGGGACCACCCGGTTTTACACCCGTTCAAAACAACCAAAACCGTTTACCTCAAATCAATCAAGGTTACAATCAAAATCAAAGCTACAACCAAAATCGTGGAAACAATTATCAAGCTCAATCACAACAAGTCTATCAACCTCCTCCTCCCCAAGTTCCACTTCCTCCCGACTTTGTGAGTTATATGAAAGCAACCGATGCTAGCATACGAACTATGCAAGGTCAAATCAACAATATGAGAGCTGACTTTCGGAAGGAGATTGATACGACAATATCTCGACAAACAAACGACCTTAAGCAAATGATGAGTGGATTTTTTCAGATGAATCAATCATCAACCTCGGGTACTTCTTCTCTTCCTAGCAACACAATTGCTAACCCGAGGGGCGATGCTAAGGCAATCACGACTCGGAGCGGTGTTTCATATGATGGACCCACGGCTCCGGCTACCGCTTCTTCTCTACCTCCCAAGGTAGCCGTCCGTGAACCCGAGGCGACCAAGGACATGGAACCTCCTACTAACAACGGAGGAACCAAAGACGTCCAACCTCCGGTCATCCATCCATCTGAACCAAAGAATGTTGAGCCAAAAGAAATTCCCGTCAAAACAAACCTTCCGTATCCTTCGAGATTGAATGATCAAAAGCTCCGCGATAAAGCTTCAAATCAAATGGAAAATTTTTTCCAAATTTTTCAAGAATTGCATTTCGATATAAGCTTCGCGGATGCTTTACTTTTGATGCCTAAGTTTGTTTCGACTCTCAAAAGTTTGTTGAATAACAAAGAAAAATTAATTCAGTTAGCAAAAACTCATCTGAATGAAAACTGCTCAGCGGTAATTCTCAAAAAGCTTCCGGAAAAGCTTGGAGATCCCGGAAAATTCCTTATTCCATGTGAATTTCCGGGAATGGTTGAATGCTCCGCCTTGGCCGATCTCGGTGCTAGCATCAACCTAATGCCGTTGTCAGTATGGCAAAAGCTTTCTCTGCCCAAACTTACCCCCACTTATATGACTCTCGAGCTTGCGGATCGTTCCGTAACCCGTCCCGAAGGTATAGCCGAGGATGTCTTCGTTAAAGTGGGGAAGTTCCATTTTCCTGCAGATTTTGTGGTTGTTAATTTTGACGCTGACCCCCGGGTTCCTCTCATTCTCGGAAGATCATTTTTGAGGACCGGGCGGGCTTTGATTGACGTATACGGAGAAGAAATAACTCTGCGAGTTGATAATGAAAAAGTCACGTTTCAAATCAATCCGAACTCGAAACCTCAAACCGACAAATGCAATGTCGCTACGGTTGATCAAAAGTCCGATCCCGTAATTGCTCCTAAAAGAGTTGATCCAAACCTTTCAAGATTCACGGTCAAGAGTATGTCAGAAAAACGTGCTGAACTCAAGGCCATGAAAATCAATCCTGGATCAAGCAAATGGTTTGAGTGTTGTGCTGCAAATACTAAGAGTGTTCTTGATAATGATGAATCTGATTCGGAGACCACAACGGAAGAGGTGGAAAATGCTAGCTCTAAGAGCACACCTCTTGTCCCACCTCCAGAGACGGTTTATCGTGTAGAGATGGTTGATTCTGTTCTTTCCGACTCTTCCCATCCTTCTCCTCCGATTGAGGGAAGTGAAATCTCGAGGGAAGAGCTCGAGGTGTTGTCTGATAATGCTCCAATTGTTGAGATCGATAGTAATCCCGGGGAAGACATCTCGTTATTTAAAATGGAATTTGATGAACCTTTATTTTCCCTTCCCCCGGATGATGATAAAGAAAAGACGCCTAAATCCGTTCCAGATGTTGAATCAAAATCAGAAGAGCACAGTAGTGGCAGTACCACTTCTTATATTGATTCTCTTCTTGAGGAGTTCGCCGATGAACTCGCTCACATTGATCCAATCCCACCGGGGGATGAGGACGATGAGTTTGATTTTGAATCTGACTTAAGAAAATTGGAATCGTTGATGAACCATGATCCGTCTAAATATGATTCTGATCCCGAGGAGTTCGCCGATGAACTCGCTCACGATGATCCACTTCCATCATATGATGATGATCTCTTTGACGTTCATGCTGATTATAAAGAAGATGAAAATATTTTGTACCATACCCCATCATCTGATTCTTACACTGAGCTGAAAGATTTACAAAATGATGATGATCTCTTCGATTTTAGGGCCGATCAAACCGAATGGAGAAATCTTTTATATGGCAAACCTACTGAAAAAGGCCCTAAAATTGAAACCATAACCGAGGATGCTTCAATAGTATCTCATGACTTAGCTCCTCATTCTCCCGAGGATGATTTCTTTTTTGAGTCCTCCATTGAGTACCCTGCTGAATTTCCTTGTGAGGACAAAGTATTTAAGCCAGGCTTACTCAATGATGGTGAAATTCATCCTTTGATGAAATTGACTCGTGCTAAGAATTTAAAGTTTCCTGCCTCATCAAAGGAACTCTTAATTCTGGAGAAAAATGATTCTTCTCTGCTTCTTTCTACTCAAAAACTCCCATTCTGTCCGGAGTCATCTCTGCTTGAAACTTTACTATCGTTTCCAGCCGGAAGCGAAGACAAAGTTTTTGACCCCGGCATCACCGCTTTCATCTTTTAAAGCCGTGGGTATCTCAATCGGAGTGGAACTTTCGTGTGCTTCAATGTTTATCCAAACATCTTGAACGAAAGTCCGATTGAGATTATCTCTTCCACTTGCTCCCCCAAGGACAAATAAATTCGGGGTCGAGTCAAGCTCATGTGACTCGGTTACCAAAAACAAGCGCTTCGTGGGAGGCACCCCATGCTTATCCATCTATCCTCTTATCTTATTTCTAATAAAACATGAGGAGGGATCCCTTCTCCATATCTTGTGTTTCGTGTTTTCTGTGATGTATCCAGGAATGCCCGATGATGAAGACTCTCGTGCTCGTAGTTTCCTTCACGCTACTCGAGTTTCATCATCCGCTGCTTATTGATATCCTTAAATCTTATCGTTTTACATCTATCTTTTGGCATAATTAATAAACGGCCTTAGATTTATGTAGGAGAACCCTTACCTTTAAGACATTGAGGACAATGTCTCATTTTAGTCTGGGGGGGGTAATCTTGCGATTTGATTTTTGCCTTGCATTTTTGCCGTTTTCTCATGCAACCCCGTTTTTCCTACAAAATTGAAAAAATCCAAACAAAAAAAAATGAGAAAAATTTAAAAAATTTTTTTGCAAAAATATAATAAATTTTGACATTTTTGTTGACTTTCCGCTGGAGAGAGTAGGAATAAAATTCTGACTTGACCGGGCGTGTTGAGCCCTAGCTTGTTCCCTTAACCATTTATGATCCATAAGCTCGTGCTAGTCTTGTACACAAGGAGCTAGAAAATGCGAATTCTTTTTAAGAGTTTGCAAGTTCCCGTATTTGACTTTATATATGCATGGCTTGATTATTTGGCTAAGCATTCGCGGATCTTATTATTTAAGATTTTAAATTTGCGAAGAACGAGAAATGATAGAGTTGTTTATAAGTTAGATTGCTAAACGTGGAGTAGTTGGATCTCTTTAGAGCTCATCAAAGTTACTTGTGGCTTTTTGTTCCCATAAGCTTGTTTCACTCAAAAATAGAAATTTAGGAATAATTAAAGCTATTTTAGTTTTCGCGATAATTAGTTTTTATTTCTTCCTTAGAGGATCCTTGCTTATGAAAGTTGGGTACACATCAAGGTACTGCCAGTGTTACGGTGTAATAGACTATTCCATCTTGCCGGCTCGCAACCGATGTTGGGATTGTTATAAAAGCCGTAGGACTTGGAGTTTGGCAAATAATTAATGTGATAACGAATAATAATAATAATCCAAAGCCATAAAAAGTTTTCTACATCTTGCCGGTTCGCAGCCGATGTTGTAGACTTCTAATAAAGGCAGAGGAAAAATTCCAAGGTCATAATAGACTATCACATCTTGCCGGTTCGCAGCCGATGTTGTGATTGTTATAAAGGGCCAAGGACTAAATACGTTAATGTGCTTAATAATGTTTAAAAAAGCCAAACTTCGACTCCGGGGGTGTCCTAATAAAGGCTTCCGTCTCTGGACTCGTAGATGAGTTGTTTCGGTCGCAAATAAAAGGGATATCCTCAAAATCGTGTTAAATCAGAGACCTTGATGTGGACCTCATTTTTGTATGCAACGGTTTTCGAGGGAAGGTTTGGAAACTACTTAGCGTCTAAACTAAGGTATCTTTATCGGTTTAAAAAAATTATCGAAACGAGAATTTGAAGAAATTCATTTCTCACCAAAAATAAAATAAATAGAGGAAAATAGGAATTTGGGAACGAAGAGTCCACAATTAGCTTTCTGAGTAGTGTTGGCAATCTAACTTGTAAATAACAATGATTTCGTTTTTAAGCTTAGTTTGGGGACTTGTGAAAAATCAGGGACGACGAATTTTATCCGTATGGTCACTTCTTTATGAGTCGTGTTTCCTGCTCGAAGACCCTAAAAGTTATCGTTAGATAATGATTGTCGACAAAACCGTCACGTGTAATAAGAAAAATACAAAAATAGAATAAAAGAATAAATGGGGAGTTTTTATAACATTGCATGAGGACATTGCAATAGCTTAGTCTGGGGGAATTTGGTATGTGCTTAAACACATACCTTTTCTTAACCAAAACCGGACCAAAATGACCAAAAACCCGTCCATAATGCCAAAAGATATAGTGTTTTTGTGTTTTGTTTATGCAGGGACGGATATCGCGAAAAACCGACAAAAAGACACAAGAAAACGAGCACGAATACGGGAATGACTCAGAGCTGAACCGGGAAAGCCATTATTGGTCAAGAAGTCAAAAATCACCCTTAGATCATACTTTGAAGAATGGCAGCATAGACCCCTCAACTTTCAGAATTTACACTTATGGTCCCTTAAACTTTACAACCTTAAATCCTTTAAACCCTTTTTCCTACAAAACCCGGATCCAACATTACCTAACCCACATCATCCTACAACCCAACCCTTAAAACCCACCAGCCCATAAGTAGCTTTACCCAGCCCAGTCCTTATCCGTGTGACCCGATCCGCTCACAATAAAATCCGGTCAACTCATATACCTCAAACCAATCAACTAAATAATAAAAACTACACTCACCCTTTCCCACTCACACGCGCGCCCAAAACAATTCACCCCCAAATTAACCATAAGAACCCTAGTTACTGTACCTCCAAAATTACCTCGTCTAAAGGATTAATTACCCAATTATTAGTTCTTCTGGAAGGATCTGACAGCTGCCAGGACACGTGGGAGCCTTTGATTGGAGAGGCCGTGTCATCAAATGGAATCGTACGGATGAGATTAAAGCTTGGGAAGAAAGAAATGATCTAAGGGTGTTGATGAGCTCAAACGCACACGGATTGCCAAGCTGGACATCCTAGAAGGTTCAGCCGAGCTCTATAAATAGGAGGACTTCTCTTCGATTGAAGGAGTTAGTTCTTTAAGTTTTTCATATTGTAATTTTTCTAGTTTATCATTTTCAGTTGTCTAGTTTGTAGTAGGTTCAAAAGCTATTTCCGAATTTGTAATTTCAGTTTGTACTCTTGAATTTTTCATGAATGAAAATTAATTTTTAGCTTATATTGATTCTTCATAATATGAGATGATGTTCTAAGTTTTAGCCTAATAATTTCATTAGTAGCTCACATAAGTTCTATTCAGATTAATAGTTTTGTTTTTATAATTTGTTCAGAATTCCAAAATTACTCTAAAAAAAAAAAAAAAAAAAAAAAAAAAAAAAAAAAAAAAGAGTTTAGTCAATCAAGCTTCAACAAGCTTGTTCTCTGTTTTTCAGAGTTTCATTTAAGCTTCTCATAGCTTTTGTGAGATTTTATTTTAGCACTTAATCAGTTATTCTCAAAATCAACAAAGTCAACAAAAAGTCAAACATCAGCTAATTCAATTAGCTGAGCTTAGCCGAGATTGATTTGATAGTCCAATTGTAGCAAGGGAAGTCATTGGCCTATCTAAAGATAGGCTAAGTTCAAGTAAAACCTCTGTTCAGCTGAGGTGACCTTTGTAAGTTCCTATTTCATTTGTAGCCCTATTTTTCTGCATAAGCTATTCGTTCTAGATTAGTTCTGCTGCTAGTTTAATGTTTATTTGATATTAGTTATTTGATGTTTATTAGCTAGACCTAATATTAGTTAAGCTTGATTAGTCATTAGAGTTTGATTTAGTTTGCATCTGTGTTATCAATTTAGTTTCTTATGAATCTTTGATTCTGCTGTTTAAAGTTGTTGTTTGATGCTCCATTGATGTTATTGAATGATGTTTGATGATGGTTGAGGAGTAGTGTAACTTGAATCTTAGTCTGTTAGTGAATCTGGCGGTTAATCTAGTGTTTAGATCTGCTTGCATCTTCGAGTTGGATCTGGTTTTGATAAGGACTGCTTTTAGTTCATTTCTCAATAACTGTTCATTGGTATTTTTTTTTTAAGATTAGAGTGATCATATTTGGGGTAATGGTGGCTGTTGAGAATTGATTTTTGAAATATTGTAGTACATATGAGATAATTGGTTCATCAGTTGCAAAATAGGAAGCCAGGCTGCCAAATTAAGCTAGCTTGATCTGTGGTATTTTGTTGTTGTTTCTGTGTCTCATCTAGTGTTTTAAGTAGAGTTAGAAGGTTGGATCAAGTGTCAAAAGAATTGCGCCTAAGTTCCAGGTCTGCTGCACAAGATAAAAATCTGTGCAGATCAGCCCCTTTAGCCCCTTTTCAAACTCAATCTGTGGCTTAACCACTTGAGCATAGGACCTTATTTTTGGTTTATAGCTAGTGCATATATTAGGCTTTGAGTTCAATATCTGGGATCAAGGTTATCAGCTTATTTGAAAGCTTATTTGGCATCTGCATTTCAGCCTTTGCACTGCTTATCTGTTTCATACCAGCAGACCAGCCCAACACATCTTTTCTAAGACCTAAAATAAGCTAGCTATAAGTGATAACAATTGGGCATTTTTGGTTTTTAGATAGACTTCCTGATAAGCTTTAACATTATCATCTGGGATTTGCACATTGAGCTTATTAGACTAGCTTAATTAGAGCTGCAAGTTGGCTGCAAAGCAAAGTTGTGCCTGTTTCTTTTAAGATCTGTTCAGCATCTTTTGGGGCTTATGCTTTGAGCTTGTGTAGTAAATTTAAGTTGTTTTAAGCTTATTCTATTGGATTTTACTAGTATTTAGCTTTTTATAATTTTTGGCTTATTTTTGCTTATTTTTAGCTTATTTCCTATTAGCTTATTTACTGTTTCAGTTTATTTAGTCTTATTCAGCTTCTAAAAATATTTTCATTAAATTTCTCATTGAAAATTAAAATTCCTCAAAAATTTTCAGAATTTTTTATTCAGCTTTACTATTTTTTAAGAATTTAATTAGTTTTAATTAGTTTTAATTCATAAAAAAATTATTAAAAAGTCAAAAAAATATTTTTCTTTTTCCAAAAATTTTCTTTTATCAGATTTAAAATAGGAAAATTATTTTTATATTTTTAGGTTTTAAATTTTAGTAATTCACTTTTATTTACGTTTTAAATTTCGTCGCGTAACATTTTTAAATTCAATTTTTCGTTTTTAAGTTCGTATGTTTAGTTTAATTGTTACATTAGCTTAATTAATTGTTTATTTTTATTATTTGATTATTCGTAGTATAAATTCACAAAACAATCAATCTCTAATTCACTTCACATTTTCACGACTCCGAATCGACTTAAACGCCGTCAAACCTTCGTTGGGAGAACGACCCGGGGAAATATTTTCGCGAATATTTCTTTGGTAAAAATAACTCTAATCAGAGAAAAAAGAAGTGTGTTTTCCTTTTGTTTTGATGAGAAAAGGAAGAGTTAGGTGCAATGTTTATACATGATTAGTTTTGGTAGGTTTGAAATCTCATTTTCCTCATAATAGTAACATTTGATCTAAAATTAGTATGGTGTGTTTTTTGGGGTTTGTTCTTGCCGTATAATGGGAGAACCAAGGGTAGGGTCCCACGTTTTCCTTGAGATTCTAAGTCATCACATGTTAGCATAAGTATTCAAACCAAACACATAAATGGTGAGATGAGTTTTTCCAAGACAAAAGACTATGATTGTGTTTCCCTTTGTGTATGGGTGGCAATGAAAAAAAAAACCAAAAAAAAAGAAAGAAAGAGTAGTGTTACTCTTTTTTTGTTAAGTGTAAGTATAAGTATGTATATGTATAAATAAGTGAGTAATATTAAGAAAGGTGGTGAACGTATGCATGCATGTATGATAAAAATGAAAAATGTAAGCGTTTACGTAAAACTTAAAAAATAAAATATGTTGACTTATAAAACTTGCTTAAATAAGTCATATGACACGATTTAATGTAGACTTAAATTAGTCTAATGTCGTTTTCCGGTTTACGTGATTTAACCTAACGGTTATACGTTAAAGTAAATATTTAAACGTACAAGGTAAATGATTTTGAGTTTATAGACAAGTAATGACCTAAAAATACGAGTTGTTACAATCTTCTCCCGTTAAGGGAATTCCGTCCCGGAATTCAGTTTGTGTTGTCTGCCGGAGTGGTGTCTGTGAAGAGGTGTGGGTACTTACGGCGAATCTAGTCTTCTCGTTCCCAAGTGAATTCAAGACTTCTCCTGGAATTCCGTCGAACCTTGATGATTTGGATACGACACTGCTTTAGTCGCTTAACTTCTTGGTTCATAATCTCTGACTTGTATGCCTCCAGGGCCCTAATCATACGATAAACCACTAATCGTGACCACACTAGTCAGTGGGTTTTTTTTTTTCTAATGTGATTAGTGATGTAATTCGACTCATCGTCTTAGAACGCGGTGTAGGATGAGGTTTGAATCTACATGATAAGTGTAGAAAACTAGAAAGGGGGTTGAATAGTTTTTACCGATTTAAATTTGGTTTATAAAACTTTAGATTGATAGTATGTGAAACATTTGGATGTTGAGATATATATAATGCAAGTTAGTAAGAAAGAAAACAAATATGAAAAAGAGAAAAGAGGAAGAGATAGAACTGTGACACAATGATTTATAGTGGTTCGGCTACAAGGACACCTTCTTTGTCCTACTCCAGTCACTAGGTACCCAACTCGAGAGTTCTTAAGAACTATGTCAACAAGCTCCTTTAACCGGCGGAGAAGCCTCACAACGTCGCTTACACTTTTTTCAGTACTAAGCTAAATATCGGGTCCTTCACAAGGAAGAACCAATCCAACACAACTACACAACTATCACAACTACTTTATGAATACAAGAAGATGCATCAACAACAAGAAACAACTTAGTGGTCTTGAGGTGATGAAAAAGTGATAAGGATTTATATGGTACCTTTTTAAGGGGTCATTTAAGCCCAAAATCGTATACATATGATCAAATATTGCTTCAAATCGTTTCTTTTTGTATTTTAGGTACTTGGGACGAGAATTCTGGAATTTGGCACTTTTAGGGCGTATTTAGATGAAAAAGTGAAGAAAACGACAAAGTCACAGAAATTCTGTCATACATGGGAGTCTGACGGCGTCACAAGCTACAACGTGACGCCATCATATGTTAATCAAGCTGGATTTCTAGTGGAAAGCTATCAAGTGATGCCTCAGAAGAATTTGAAGATTTTATAACCTGACACCGTCAGGTGTAAATGGAAGATAAGAGTCACGCTTTAAGCTAACAAGAGACGGCCCAGAAAGATTATCAAGTGACGGCTTCAAATCAGTCTTAACGCCGTCAGAATGACGACTTGCACAAGACGAAACCCTAACCCGCAGCGAGCTGACGACGTCAGAAGCCATAAGCTGATGCCGTCATAATTATAAAAATATATATATTTTCGAATGTTTTCATTGTAATGTGTAACACTTTAGAGGATAAAACCCTAGACAATTTTGAAAGCTTTTGTAAGGCTTCTCCAGCCTTTTTCATCCATTTTTTATTGAAGATAAGTTACTCGTTTAATTATTCAATATGTCTATGTGTTGTTTGATTACTTGTTTATCTTTTATTTGCTTTAACATGCTAGCTTAAGTTGGTTTGTGTTTGCTTAAATCTAGTGAAACCTAGTTATTGAATATTGATTTGTTTTCTCTTGTTTAGT
Organism: Artemisia tridentata subsp. tridentata; assembly: GCA_021014915.2. Classification (NCBI taxonomy): domain Eukaryota; kingdom Viridiplantae; phylum Streptophyta; class Magnoliopsida; order Asterales; family Asteraceae; genus Artemisia; species Artemisia tridentata. The sequence goes on along the minus strand of CP139509.1, from coordinate 190,937,971 downwards.
TGATTGCCTCGCGTTAGGCTAAGAAAACTGTAACCACCGGTAAATTCCCACTATAATTAACAACAATTAATTATATATTAATCTCCATCACTATTTTATTTGCCATTTTTACGGTAAAATTTAAAATTTTCTTTATTATACAATACTCACACAAGATTGGGATAAGCCTGCATATTTTATGAACTATTGTCTCTTTATTATTTTTATTTTACATTATACTCTTTACGTAATTCGAACACTCAAACCTATTAGATTTTATTAACGTATACCCTCTATTAAAATTATCACACGTCTAATATAATTAGTTGGAGTATATTAATAAATTTTGATATTTTTATAAACGTTATATTTTTACGTTATCTGGTCTTAAGTTTCGTAACATAAGAATTTAACGTTAGTAAATACCGGAATCAAACTACACTTTAAAATATTAACATATGTATATAAAGCATGTCACATCGCCATCTCTCATGCATACCATACGTGCCATAATACCAAGTCCATACATGTATAAATAATAACATGCATATTCCTTAATATGTTATACAAGTTTATAAGTGGAATAATTATGCAACATGCGTGAGATTGAAGATAAGATCATGTTTTTATTTCTACTAGCTTATTAACTTGAGCTAATGGCTATGCTGTCATACTTTTTAATGGAACTGTGCAATATTTAGGTCCGACCTATTTTCCATTAGTTATGTTATAGATTGCGTCATGTGATACTGATCATGAATTATCCATTTATTTAAGATTGTTACAAATGGCATGCAATATAACAATATGTATAATTTTGTACTATGTCATGTAAACTAAACGTGTACTATTTGGTAGCCATAACAAACTAATAGCTAATATACATATTAATGTGAAACATCTTATGCCATAATATGCAACACATAACATGTATAATATAGGCGTGTATAATTTTGTAACCATGCATGCAATCTTACCATAACACCATATATATGAACATTTAATTGCCATGACAAAGCTAATATGTAGTATATATATAAGCATGTAGTACTAGATGGCCATAAGCAACAATATAAGAATGTGAACCATGACATGCTAAAAATATCTTATGTTCGATAAACATGACTCTTCATATAGAAATTCTAGACTTGCTATGCATGTTGGTAACCTTATAAGTTGTACAACTATTTTCCGCTCAATTGAATAAAATGTTAGAAACCCAAAATGAGTTGTGGTTCGTAATAGGCATCATACTTGAATCTAATATCATTCCCACTAGTATATATTTTAGTAGCTTATCAAATTACATAAACCTATTATATGTGTATGATCTTTCAACTAGAATATATATGTGTAAATGATATATAAATGTGAGAATAGGATACATGCCACATATCATACATATGCATGTGCTACATTTTTAACCATGAAAAGCAACCACCATGAAATATTTAGGTACGTATAAAGCATGCAATATATATTGAACTATGTAATTACCATAGCAAAATAATATCTAAAATACATATGAATGTGTATAATGTAGTACCATGTCATGCAAACTATGTGTGCTTTTCCTTCCTTATACGTGTATAATTACTCTATCATGGATTACTATAACAACTTACATAGGAACGTGTATGACATTGTACCACAAAATACAACAATCAGTGAAATGTGTGTATCTTTGATCCATAACATGCAATCACCAACAATACATATAACGTGTCTCATATATTTACCAAGTCATGCAACAACTTTACTTTTCTTATTCCATGCAACTCACGCTATAAATCAAACCGAACCTTTCGTTTTTATTACAACCTACGAACCAACTCATCCATATCCAAATTTACCTACGTGTATCATATTTGATCATGCTATCTTTCTATAAAATCCATGGTTTCCCTTTAACCACATCATTAAGTTCCATATTATAGTTAAAATCCTTGGCTTTCCTTTTTCCACCTCACGCCATCCTTTTTCCTCCCCTCCCCTGGTCTTTTCTTCACTAGATAAACCCACAACCTAAGATATGGTGTATGTTTATACACATCACCCTCCTTCTAACATGATGACCTAAGAAATTAGAAAACCCTAGTTTTCCTTACTCTATAAATTCGACATACCTTCCTTCATTTTACATAACCCATCCAAAAATCCACAAACACAGAAAACTCCCTCACATATCTACTAAACTAGAGGTCCCAAATAGAAGATATTCAAGAGATTAGTAGGAGAGAAAGACTAGGAATTCCGGTTTCAAAACATTTTTGTCGAAAACCTTCCATAACCATTTTCAGCTTGTAAGTCTTTTTTAATCTATTTCAATATCTTTTATAAGTCTTATTTATGTCTAAACATAATACTAAGCAATCCCTAACTAAAAACAAAGGCTAAAATATTGTTTTGAAGGTTTCTGTGAACATCAGTAAACAAGCAAACCATATTATCACTTTGTAGAACCATGTGGGCTTAAAAACTATAAATTGTTACGCTAAAACAAGCTAAATAGCCATTTAATATGTTGTAGAAACAAGTTATAGGATTTTATAAAATAAAATTTAACAACTTGTTTTTCCTGCTTCTGGTCTTGTCGCCTCAAACTAGTCCCAAACGCCTAACTTGCCCCTTAATTTCCTACCACGAGAAAGAGTTATTAGTCTTAGCCAAATACCCCTTTTAATCACCACCTAGGAGACTCTAAAACGCCCCCATAAGCTGGTCGAAACAGCCATGTATCATGTTCCTTTTTGAGTCCTCTTTCTGGTCGCAAAATACAAAAACCAAAAATCTATTTTGTACACTATTATTCATTTTACAAAAATAAGCTATAAGCTACTATGGAAATGACTTTTAATAAGCTTAAAAACCTATTAAAAAACTACTGAAAAAGTCTTGTGAAGATCCGAGATCAAAATCTTGTTTTACCATTTTTCTTCTTTTCTGTTCTTCCTTTTGTCGAGACCAGCTAAGACCCCAACTTTGGACCTTTATTTCAACAACCAAATGAATCCCATAAAATCTAAATTTTTGCCATCTTAAATACCACATAGCGAAGTATTTAAAGGAACTAAAGCGTTGTCAAAACTTGGTTTCGCCCCGGCTCTAATTGAGCTCTTTTTCTGGGCTGGTCGAACAAAACAAATAAACCCTTTTATAAATCGCCCAAACCCCCTCTTTGAATAAATTATTGTAAGCAAACGACATAAGTATAGAACTTGAGATTAGAGCCATTTAAAAGACCACCCGGCAAAGTATTAAAAGAATTAAGAAAGTTGTAAAATCATTGTACGGTCTCGCCTATATTTACTTCCTTTTTGGGCGAAATAAGCATAAAACCAAAAGCACCCTTTTATTTATTTTTATTATTGAAAAAGCTATAAATTAAAAATTAGAGTTTTCTTGGACCTAAAATGTAAATTTTACAAAGATATTAATATAAGGGTTGTTTTTTCAATGATCCATATTAGAGGGTATAAATTGTCATTTTTGAAACTATAGGGTAAAAACTGTCATTTCACCAAAGTTGAAGGATAAAAGTTGTCATTTTTATAAAAGTTCAAGGGTATAAAGTACAACATTTTTATACACTTCGATAATATGTTTCACCACTTAATGATTCGGATTTTGTTATAAAACCTATATAAGAAATACACTTAACAACTCGGGAGTTTATAAAACTTATATGTGAAATATTTATATGTCAACGAACAAACAAGCGAAACATAAACATAAAATATGAAATACGATAAAATCTTATCATCCACCAATATTTGAAGAGACTTCATGTTGTCCCAATTAACCGTTAATAAAACATTACGAAACGAATATTAAAATCACAAATACTTGAATACGAATACTGCAAAACTTGACATTTTCATCTAGGTTGCATATCGGAGCATTTTATCCGCTATATTTGATTTGTTTTCCATCTAGACTGCTCAGGTGAATTCATAGTCCCACTTTTCTTTATATGTTTTCTGAACTTGCGGGGAGATACATGCTACCAAACCGAACACAAGTATTTTCCTGATTGTTTTTGCACTAAGTTAACTGTTCCCTATTTATATTTATTATTTAAAAGTCCTCTATCATGCACATTGTCACTGCTGGTGAGCGCGAATATGTGAATAGATCTATTGGTCTGACGACCCATTTGTTCTAATCGGATGGATATCTTTGTGGTAGCCGGTTAGGCAGATGCATTATATTTGAAATCTAATCCTAGGGGCAAACCACTTTCATTTTTATTATGTTAGTGAGACTGGAAACTGTCAACGCATTGCGTGTCATGAGGTTTAGTGCAATATTCCGAATTGTGATATAACTGATTTCTTTTATGTAGCTTGTGTTCAAAACCTATTATAACTTTAAACGCTATGGATTCACTCAACCTTTGTGTTGACATTTTTAGCATGTTTATCTCAGGTCTATAATAAGCGAGGATGGCATGGTAAGGCACGGATACCGATAAAAGGCTAATTATCATTCGAAACTTATTTAATAAACTGTAAACCTACTGGGACCTCAATTTGTAAACTTTGATATTTATAAAATTCGAATGATAAATCTTTTAAAACGAATCCATTAGAGATTGTTTTCTATTACTATAACTGTTGTACTGTTGAGTAACACCCAGGTTGAATTTCGCTGCATTATTCGAAAATGAGGGTGTTACAGATTGGTATCAGAGCTTATAGGTATAGAGAAACGGGTCTAATTGAGACCTAAACTATAACTGCTTTTTCAAAAAAACATTTTATTGCCTTTTGCTGTCCGTTCCTTCCATCCTCCAGACGATTATGTGATTTTTAGGTAATTTATGCTTTAGAATGTTGATATATACGTACGAAATACTTCTGATCACTTTATATAAATAAACATAACTGCATATGCCTAATTCTAAGGCATCACGACTTAATTTTATTTCCTCGAGCATGTACCTACTTCTATATTTTGTAATCTATGAAATCTTCCTAAGACATTGTGAATTGCAAAATTCCTTTTCTATCTATAATAAATATATACTCTCCAAATATTTTGAATCCTATGTCAATTTTCCTTGATTTCCTTACTCTCATCTCAATAGGTGAGTGTAAATACTCTTCCCGTACCCTCACTAAAATACCTTGTAACTCATCGGTCAAGTACGAATGTTGAGTCATAAATTCTTAAGTAGGCTGATTTACAATGTCTTTATTTGAATGGATTGGGACGCCTTTTTATTTAAATAAAGAAATTATGAATCACCGAACCATAAGTTTATACTCCTTTATTTACATTGTTTGGGACGCCTCTCTATGTAAATAATGAATTATAAACAAGTGGGCTTATTTGTATCTGAAAAGACATGAGTACGAACTCGAGAATCTCTAAAATTCATAAAACACAAAATGTAAACTTCCATTACATTAAAATCCACGAATATTAATACATAGCAATACAATTAGCATAACAAGTTATTAAAAACGATAGCAAGACTAGATCTTAAACATAAGTACGAACGAGTTTTATTTCATTTTTACAACAAGGATCCCTACTAACAACCCTAGTGCGAGACTTATAGTCCCCATGTCTGATCCACGACAAAAGCTAAAATCGTAAGTGGTACGACGAATATTAAGATCACGCCTAGAATTCTGAAATCTTCTTCTAGATTATTGATGAGGCGAAAAGTGTACCGCTTTTAGGGGGTCATTTAAGCCCTAAATCGTATTTATTTGATCAAATATTGCCCTAAATCGTTCCTTTTGTCATTTTAGGTACTTTGGAGAAGAAATCTGGAAAAGGAAGCATTTTGGATGTTTTTCGAGCATAAAAGTGAAGAAAACGACAAAGTCTCAAATTCGGCTGGAAAAGTACCTTTGACGGCGTCAGGGATTGTTTCTGACGGCGTCATGGCTTGGCAAAAAAGGTGGATATGAAAAATACACATGATAAGCCAGAGAATTTTACAATGGAAAATCTGACGGCGTCACCCTTTGAAGTGATCAAGGCCATCACGGCTTAAGTTAAAGCGAGACGGCTTCAAGCCCATTTCTGACGGTGTCAAGCCTTGATAAGCCAGGGAGGATTTTGGAGGACTAAAGAGGGACGGCGTCAGGAAGGCCATCCGGGAACCCTAGACACGGCGAGGTGACGGCGTCAAGATCTACAACGTGACGCCGTCAGCCATTTAAACTCTATATATAGTTTTGCAATTTTTTGTCATTAGTGTGCAACTTTGTGAGGAGAAACCCTAAGACGAATTTCTGCCAGTTTTAAGGGTTTTCATACCCTTGGATCTCCCATGTTTAATTGAAGATAAGTAGTTGTTTAATCAATCAATATGTCTATGTGTTGTTTGATTATATCTTGTTCTTGTCTTTTGATTAACATGCTAGGCTAGATTTATCTTGTGTTTGCTTAGATCTAATGAAACCTAGCTATTGATTATTGGTTATTAGTGTGTTATTAATTGTATTGGATGATTGTTCATCGATGTTAGGCTTAAGAAAACTGGCTAACCTCCTATTCGGTAACTTGCTTGAACGTCTTAAGAAACATGAACCAATGCGTACTAAGGTTATTATGGTTGTATTTAATGCATGAGCGAATTCTAGTGATCCCATGTTAGGAGCTTCTTAGCCGGCTCGACATAGGAGTGAAGTAGGAGCTTGTAGAGTTGGGGAAGTACGTACGCCACCCCACGATTGGTATTAAGGAATACACCCGTCATCCACGCAATTAATACACACTAATCAACCGGTAAAAGATAGTTAGGGAGTAAGGAAATCTAAGTAAACACATTTCTCTCCACATAAGTTTCACAACATTTTCATTTTCATTATTTTATTTTATTTGCATTTGTAGTAATTTGGGTTAGTTGACTAGCAACTAATTCCGCCCACTCCTTCAAAACCCTAGATTTTACTTGCTTTCATAAAAATATAAAAATACAAAAAGAATCTTCCCTCACCCTTAGACCTATTAGAGTAGTTTTTCAATCCTAACGACACTATTCCCTGTGGAGAACGATCAATCCCCCGTACTTACCACTACACTATACTACATCGGTCAGGTACACTGCCTGGTGGGGTTGTAAGCCTCTTGAGATCCCTCGAGAGGTAAAACCTGTTGTAAGGTCGCAAAACCACGCATCAAGTTTTTGGCGCCGCTGCCGGGGAATAGTTATTGTTTAGGTTGAATTTTTATTTTATTAGGTCTACTCACTAGATTCCTTTCTAGTGAGATTTTTATTTTATTTTTCTAGGATTTCTTTAGTCTATCTTTTTTCTTCGTTTCTTTGTTCGTAACCATTACCATCCGACATCATGGAAGGTGGTAATATCCTTGATCCCAACAACCCACCACCACAACAACACCCACCTCCTAGAGCCCGTACCTTAGGAGACTACTCTCGTCCTAGCCACCATGGCTATCGAAACACCATTGAGCTCACTCAAGGAGCCAATGTCACACCCTTGCGATCCGACACCATCCGGTTGGTGCAAAGCGGATGCGCATTCCATGGACTTCGTTCCGAAGATCCTAACCAACATCTCAAGGACTTTCTCAAAATTGTTGATTCCATAGACCTTGATTTTGCCACTCGAGAGACGACCCGACTGCGTCTCTTTCAATTCTCTCTGCGGGACCAAGTTAGTCAATGGCTAGAGCGTCTACCCGCAGGATCCATCACCTCTTGGGATGATCTCACCACTCGTTTCCTTGCTCAGTTTTTCCCACCAGGAAGAACTACCAAGCTAAGGAATGATATCTTGATGTTCCAACAACGTCAAGGCGAAACCCTCTACGAGGCATGGACTCGATTCAAGGACTTACTCCAAAAAGTCCCTCACCATGGCATAGAACTTTGGCTCCAAGTCCAAATCTTCTATGACCATATCAATCTCTCCACGAGGCAAACCATTGACCAATCGGCCGGTGGTAAGCTACGTGATCTAAGTGCGGAACAATCATGGGCTCTCCTAGAAGATCTTGCTCTTTATGACAACGAAAGTTGGAGTGATCCCCATGATTTGAATAAAACGGTCAAGGCAATATCTTTGCCTTCGAACAATTCAAGCACTTCCGACCGTAGGATCATAGAACTTGAAGATCAAGTCAAGTTTCTTATGAAACCCTACGAGGCTCCTAAACCTTCAAGCCAAGTGAACAAAATCACTTCTTCATGTGAATTATGTAGTGGTCCCCACGACACTCGTGATTGCATGGAACTCCCCGAACAAGCTTTTGCGGACTACGCATCCTCGCGTACCGACGGAGCGGGAGACAAGTGGTACACTTTCAAACCCTAGCCAAACCCCTACGGTGATTCATACAACCCCTCATGGAAAAATCACCCAAACCTTAGGTGGAAACAAAACCAAAACGCACAACAAACCAATTCTTCCAACCCACCTAATCGTTTCCAATCAAGCGGTTCCAACTCGAACCGTACTTTCAACAACAATCCTTCCAGCAATGGTAGTACCAATAACTTTGAAGGATTGATGTCTCAATTTATGGCATCTCAAGAAGCTCGTTTGGCCAAGTTTGAAGCCGATTTCAAACAAAAACAAAGCGAGATGACCAATAAGATTGACACTTTGTTGAAAGCCCTCAATGACCGAGAAATGGGAGCACTCCCTAGCAACACAGTCAAGAACCCGAAACTAAACGTCAACGCCATCTCGTCAGTTTCGTCTCCTAGTTCTTGTCCACAATATTACTCGGTCAATTTCATGAGCACGTGTTTCAAACAAACCCAAGTCGTTCAAAATGACCAAGAAGTTATGATATCCAAATTGTTCAACAACATAGTTGAAACACCTCCCACTCAAAACCTTGACAATGAATTCAAGGAGCTCCACCTTGAAAGTCCGGTTATTGATGAGTTGGATGAGAAGAAGCTCAAGTTAGGCGAAAAAGGGACCGCCTTTGTTCAAAACAAGCTACCTAAGAAGTTAGATGATCCGGGCTTGTTTGTTCTACCTTGCAAGATCGGTAATTCGGAGGCTTATGACATATTAGCCGATCTTGGATCAAGCCTTAACCTACTTCCGTTACCTCTCTACACCTCTCTAAAACTAGGAAAACTTGAAGAAACTGAGGTAATAATAGGCTTAGCGGATGGAAGTGTTGCTTACCCGGTTGGAGTAGTCAAAGACGTGTTAGTACACATTGGAAAACTAACCATTTTAGCCGATTTCCACGTCCTTGATATGGTTAGCGACCCTACATGCCCCTTGTTGATAGGTAGAGGATTTTTTGCGACCGCTAGTGCTATGATTGATTGTAAGGAATCTAAGATAGCGGTAGGAGAAGGTGATACTTGGTCAGTCTATGATGTGAAGAAACATGCCTATGATACTAGTGAGGAACCAACACCCCATTGGTTAGAATTAAATAGGAGACCATCTAGATATGGACCTTGGATCGATAGAGACTTCATAGGACCCCAACGCCCATTTTACCTAGAAGAGGACTTTGTGAACCGAACACATACGGTAGAACAACTCTTGGCTAGGGACACCGAATTGGATCCATTTGAAGACCCTCTAATTTTTAGAAAGATGATTGATTTCCTAGGAGTTTTGCCAATTAACCTAGGGATGAATAAGTGGACTTGTGAGGAAGATGATCATAAGTGGGATTGGGACAAACCAGCCAAAGATGGAGATGGGTCATGACATATTAAGATGACATTGTATGACCCGGATGGAGAGAAGTTTGAAAAGATATATTGTACTAAGCGGACCAATAGGAAACTTCAATCCAAGCTTAACCCTAAAGACGTCCTCGATGACGAACTCACTTACATAGGGTAGAAGGACTTTGAGTCTAGCTACAAGACTCGTTAATAAAGAAAAGCGCTTCTTGGGAGGCAACCCAAGCTTTATTTGTTTTGTGTGTTTATTTATTTGTTTGTTTGATTTTATTTGCTTCCGTATGTATGTTTAATTTTTATTATTATTGGTTCATGTTCAAAACTAAATTGTGAAAATGCTTTATCTTGTTTTTAACTTCATATAAAGGTATTTTGCAAAAATTAAGTGTAAGGGAAATCCAAATCGGTTTATTAGAACAAATGAACATGAATCATAATAGTAATAAATTAACATACATATTAGTAATTGTTTGAGTCAAATGCTTGTATCGAGTCATAATGATGTTTTGCAGGAATTCCAGGAAGTAAGATAAAGGTTTTTCCAGAAATTTTCCGGAAACTTAACATGAGAATTCTGTCAGATCATTTCTGACGGCGTCAGGCTTTACAACCTGACGGCGTCATGTGTTAATTTTCTGAAATTTTTGAAAGTTTTGTTTTCATAAAAAGTTTTTATTAAATCTCTAACTTATAATCTCCATGAATCTGCAAAATTATCATTCCACAAGCATTATATCCTTATATATAGAATTTATCCCGCCGATGTTATGCAGGTTTTCGTGTTTGTTTTCTCAGGTTTAACAGGTTATTTTGGACAAAGAGATGTATGTGGAATCAAGCTTATGGCGATGCATTAGTCTTGGAGCTTCTACATTCTCTTGGAAGAAGATCTAACCATGTTACTTCTTTATCCACCGAACGAATCAGGGGAGTATTTGATTTCATTCGTTTACCTTATTTACTTTTACATCTTGTTATTTGAACATTGGGGACAATGTTCATCTTAAGTGTAAGGGGGGGTAAAAATACGATACTTTAGAGAATACAATTGCACTTGATTTTTGTTTGTTTAATGGTAGATGTGTAATAAAACTGAGATAAATACCTGTTAGGGCAATTTTAGTGCCAAATTTAAAATTTTTTACGACATATAGGAGTGAAACTTTGGTCTTAATGAGCGTCTCATGGATAGGAGTTATATGACTAGCACAAAACCGTACCACTAAAAAATTTTCCACCCCCAAATATGTGAGGTTCGCCCCTAGAATTGGTAGGAAAAGCATTTATGCTATGATGTGTGTACCGGTAGCACTTAGATTCTAGAACTTGCGTTAGGACCATTCCGAGGCCACAAGTGAGACTACATTCGTGTAGATAGATTTACTACATGATAAGAGGCATTAGGATTAACCCATTGTTTTACACTTGTGTTTTTGTTATAATTACTTTGGCTACATTGGTCAAGTAATTCTCCCACACCCTTTGCGTTGTACTCATTTTTAGTACACAATACCCCTAGTACACCCCTCAGAGCCTATCTTTTCGTTTCGACCTTTAAGCATTTTACTTAAAGGAAGAATTTGTTTACACCCCACTTAAATGTACACCCAAATCGCCTTAGCCTACCTTGTATGCACTCATTTTTAGTGCATTATTGTGACAACATTTGTTTAAACCCAAGTTAATTATCTAATTGATTACATGGTTGCTAAGTCGAGTCATATCCTTGTACATATTGTTTTGGGACGATTGGGACTCATGGGTAAAGTACTAGTGTAATGGAGTAATGGGGAAGAACAACATTATTACCCTCATGTGTGCTAAATATTTTAAAAAAGTACTCCAAGTGTTTCGATTATCTTAATTCGAGTCATTAGAATAGTTAATTGTAAAGTTATGTAAAAATTCAAGTGTAAGGGGGATGCAACGCCCCTATGATGTATTATTTTGGATGGTAGGGCAAGAATGTATGAAAAAAAAAAAAAAAAAAAAAAAAAAAAAAAAAAAAAAAGTGAGAAAAAGAAAAGTAGAAAAAAACATACGGACTACCATCCCGTTTCATTTTATGTTTATTTTATATTTTTGTTATTTTGTTTTTAGCTTAAGTCGAGTCTAGTCTTGGCTTAGCAACGCCATATTGTACATGTAATTAATCAAGATCTTTAACTCGCCACCAGTAAAATATCCCTTATCCAACAAAACCGTGTTTATCATATCCCTACACCTCACGTTATAACTCATGTAAAAGCCCTCTTTGATAGTTTATCTTAGGTGCTTACGCCTAGTGGAGGAGGTTTTTGATCCTTTCCCAAGCCTATGGTAATCTATTTGCTATGACAGGTAGTGAGAGATATTATCCGTTTTCATTAATGAGATTTATTTTGATGACACCTGAGAGATGTGAGTATCTAAACACTACTTGTGAGGTGCTAGTTTGTAATCTCCGTGCTTATTATGATTAAAGTGGAACGATTATTTATTGTAATTACTTTTATATTAGCATTAAATGACCCCTAACTTGTATTTTGATTAGAATAAAAGCGCATTTGCTTGAGGACAAGCAAATCTCAAGTGTAAGGGTATTTGATGAGGCGAAAAGTGTACCGCTTTTAGGGGGTCATTTAAGCCCTAAATCGCATTTATTTGATCAAATATTGCCCTAAATCGTTCCTTTTGTCATTTTAGGTACTTTGGAGAAGAAATCTGGAAAAGGAAGCATTTTGGACGTTTTTGGAGCATAAAAGTGAAGAAAACGACAAAGTCTCAAATTCGGCTGGAAAAGTACCTTTGACGGCGTCAGGGATTGTTTCTGACGGCGTCATGGCTTGGCAAAAAAGGTGGATATGAAAAATACACATGATAAGCCAGAGAATTTTACAATGGAAAATCTGACGGCGTCACCCTTTGAAGTGATCAAGGCCATCACGACTTAAGTTAAAGCGAGACGGCGTCAAGCCCATTTCTGACGGCGTCAAGCCTTGATAAGCCAGGGAGGATTTTGGAGGACTAAAGAGGGACGGCGTCAGGAAGGCCATCCGGGAACCCTAGACACGGCGAGGTGACGGCGTCAAGATCTACAACGTGACGCCGTCAGCCATTAAACTCTATATATAGTTTTGCAATTTTTTGTCATTAGTGTGCAACTTTGTGAGGAGAAACCCTAAGACGAATTTCTGCCATTTTTAAGGGTTTTCATACCCTTGGATCTCCCATGTTTAATTGAAGATAAGTAATTGTTTAATCAATCAATATGTCTATGTGTTGTTTGATTATATCTTGTTCTTGTCTTTTGATTAACATGCTAGGCTAGATTTATCTTGTGTTTGCTTAGATCTAATGAAACCTAGCTATTGATTATTGGTTATTAGTGTGTTATTAATTGTATTGGATGATTGTTCATCGATGTTAGGCTTAAGAAAACTGGCTAACCTCCTATTCGGTAACTTGCTTGAACGTCTTAAGAAACATGAACCAATGCGTACTAAGGTTATTATGGTTGTATTTAATGCATGAGCGAATTCTAGTGATCCCATGTTAGGAGCTTCTTAGCCGGCTCGACATAGGAGTGAAGTAGGAGCTTGTAGAGTTGGGGAAGTACGTACGCCACCCCACGATTGGTATTAAGGAATACACCCGTCATCCACGCAATTAATACACACTAATCAACCGGTAAAAGATAGTTAGGGAGTAAGGAAATCTAAGTAAACACATTTCTCTCCACATAAGTTTCACAACATTTTCATTTTCATTATTTTATTTTATTTGCATTTGTAGTAATTTGGGTTAGTTGACTAGCAACTAATTCCGCCCACTCCTTCAAAACCCGAGATTTTACTTGCTTTCATAAAAATATAAAAATACAAAAAGAATCTTCCCTCACCCTTAGACCTATTAGAGTAGTTTTTCAATCCTAACGACACTATTCCCTGTGGAGAACGATCAATCCCCCGTACTTACCACTACACTATACTACATCGGTCAGGTACACTGCCTGGTGGGGTTGTAAGCCTCTTGAGATCCCTCGAGAGGTAAAACCTGTTGTAAGGTCGCAAAACCACGCATCAATTATACGCCATATAGGTAGCAACAACAACAACGTACACAATTGCTAGAATAGTTATAAGATGCGGCATTTTGGGAGTGTAAATTAGAGATATGTGTTTTGTGGAAGAATGAAAATTAAAATGGAGTATATATAGGTAGAAAACTAGCCGTTATTTTACTATTTATAGCCGTTATTTTACTTTTCATTAGCCGTTGGTTTTACTGTTCACTAGCCTTTATTTTTACTGTTCATAACCGTTAGCTTTTACTATTCATGACCGTTAGGATTTACTATTCATCGTACCATGGAAACTTAAATTTCAAAAATTTTCCTACATTCATCAAGTTCTTTTCCGAAACCCTCATTGTTAAAAATTCGTTACTTAAAACTTTCTTGTTGTACGCATTTCATAAACACATAATACGTATTTATAAAATAACAATTTTCTTGCAAAATAAATTTTCTTAAGATTATGACTTTCGGAACAATGTTTTTCATACAAAATAATAAATTTTAACTTATAAAGTTTTCACAAGTAAAACCACTTTTCATTTTCATCACTTAAACACCTAACACAGATCGAATCCCGGGACGGGATTCCGTTAAGGAGGTGAGACTGTAACCACCGGTAAATTCCCACTATAATTAACAACAATTAATTATATATTAATCTCCGTCACCATTTTATTTGCCATTTTTACAGGAAAATTTAAAATTTTCTTTATTATACTATACTCACACAAGATTAGGATAAGCCTGCATATTTTATGAACTATTGTCTCTTTATTATTTTTATTTTACATTATACTCTTTACGTAATTCGAACACTCAAACCTATTAGATTTTATTAACGTATACGCTCTCTATTAAAATTATCACACGTCTAATATAATTAGTTGGAGTATATTAATAAACTTTGATATTTTTATAAACGTTATATTTTTACGTTATCCGGTTTAAGTTTCGTAACATAAGAATTTAACGTTAGTATATACCGGAATCAAACTACACTTTAAAATATTAACATATGTATATAAAGCATGTCACATCGCCATCTCTCATGCATACCATACGTGCCATAATACCAAGTCCATACATGTCTAAATAATAACATGCATATTCCTTAATCTGTTATACAAGTTTATATGTGGAATAATTATGCAACATGCATGAGATTGAAGATAAGATCATGTTTTTATTTCTACTAGCTTATTAACTTGAGCTAATGGCTATGATGTCATACTTTTTAATGGAACTGTGCAATATTTAGGTCCGACCTATTTTCCATTAGTTATGTTATAGATTGCGTCATGTGATACTGATCATGAATTATCCATTTATTTAAGATTGTTACAAATGGCATGCAATATAACAATATGTATAATTTTGTACTATGTCATGTAAACTAAACGTGTACTATTTGGTAGCCATAACAAACTAATAGCTAATATACATATTAATGTGAAACATCTTATGCCATAATATGCAACACATAACATGTATAATATAGGCGTGTATAATTTTGTAACCATGCATGCAATCTTACCATAACACCATATATATGAACATGTAATTGCCATGACAAAGCTAATATGTAGTATATATATAAGCATGTATTACTAGATGGCCATAAGCAACAATATAAGAATGTGAACCATGACATGCTAAAAATATCTTATGTTCGATAAACATGACTCTTCATATAGAAATTCTAGACTTGCTATGCATGTTGGTAACCTTATAAGTTGTACAACTATTTTCCGCTCAATTGAATAAAATGTTAGAAACCCAAAATGAGTTGTGGTTCGTAATAGGCATCATACTTGAATCTAATATCATTCCCACTAGTATATATATTTTAGTAGCTTATCAAATTACATAAACCTATTATATGCGTATGATCTTTCAACTAGAATATATATGTGTAAATGATATATAAATGTGAGAATAGGATACATGCCACATATCATACATATGCATGTGCTACATTTTTAACCATGAAAAGCAACCACCATGAAATATTTAGGTACGTATAAAGCATGCAATATATATTGAACTATGTAATTACCATAGCAAAATAATATCTAAAATACATATGAATGTGTATAATGTAGTACCATGTCATGCAAACTATGTGTGCTTTTCCTTCCTTATACGTGTATAATTACTCTATCATGGATTACTATAACAACTTACATAGGAACGTGTATGACATTGTACCACAAAATACAAAAATCAGTGAAATGTGTATATCTTTGATCCATAACATGCAATCACCAACAATACAGATAACGTGTCTCATATATTTACCAAGTCATGCAACAACTTTACTTTTCTTATTCCATGCAACTCACGCTATAAATCAAACCGAACCTTTCATTTTTCTTACAACCTACGAACCAACTCATCCATATCCAAATTTACCTACGTGTATCATATTTGATCATGCTAGCTTTCTATAAAATCCATGGTTTCCTTTTAACCACATCACTAAGTTCCATATTATAGTTAAAATCCTTGGCTTTCCTTTTTCCACCTCACGCCATCCTTTTTCCTCCCCTCCCCTGGTCTTTTCTTCACTAGATAAACCCACAACCTAAGATATGGTGTATGTTTATACACATCAACCTCCTTCTAACATGATGACCTAAGAAATTAGAAAACCCTAGTTTTCCTTCCTCTATAAATTCGACATACCTTCCTTCATTTTACATAACCCATCCGAAAATCCACAAACACAGAAAACTCCCTCACATATCTACTAAACTAGAGGTCCCAAATAGAAGATATTCAAGAGATTATTAGGAGAGAAAGACTAGGAATTTCGGTTTCAAAACATTTTTGTCGAAAACCTTCCATAGCTATTTTTAGCTTGTAAGTCTTTTTTAATCTATTTCAATATCTTTTATAAGTCTTAATTATGTCTAAACATAATACTAAGCAATCCCTAACTAAGAACAAAGGCTAAAATATTGTTTTGAATGCTTCTGTGAACATTAGTAAACAAGCAAACCATATTATCACTTTGTAGAACCATGTGGGCTTAAAAACTATAAATTGTTACGCTAAAACAAGCTAAATAACCATTTAATATGTTGTAGAAACAAGTTATAGGATTTTATAAAATAAAATTTAACAATTTGTTTTTCCTGCTTCTGGTCTTGTCGCCCCAAACTAGTCCCAAACGCCTAACTTGCCCCTTAATTTCCTACCACGAGAAAGAGTTACTAGTCTTAGCCAAATACCCCTTTTAATAAACACCTAGGAGACTCTAAAACGCCCCCATAACATGGTCGAAACAGCCATGTATCATGTTCCTTTTTGAGTCCTCTTTCTGGTCGCAAAACACAAAAACTAAAAATCTATTTTGTACACTATTATTCATTTTACAAAAATAAGCTATAAGCTACTATGGAAATGACTTTTAATAAGCTTAAAAACCTATTAACAAACTACTGAAAAAGTCTTGTGAAGATCCGAGATCAAAATCTTGTTTTACCATTTTTCTTCTTTTCTGTTCTTCCTTTTGTCGAGACCAGCTAAGACCCCAACTTTGGACCTTTATTTCAACAACCAAATGAATCCCATAAAATCTAAATTTTTGCCATCTTAAATACCACATAGCGAATTATTTAAAGGAACTAAAGCGTTGTCAAAACTTGGTTTCGCCCCGGCTCTAATTGAATTCTTTTTCTGGGCTGGTCAAACAAAACAAATAAACCCTTTTATAAATCGCCCAAACCCCCTCTTTGAATAAATTATTGTAAGCAAACGACATAAGTATAGAACTTGAGATTAGAGCCATTTAAAAGACCACCCGGCAAAGTATTAAAAGAATTAAGAAAGTTGTAAAATCATTGTACGGTCTCGCATATATTTACTTCCTTTTTGGGCGAAATAAGCATAAAACCAAAAGCACCCTTTTATTTATTTTTATTATTGAAAAATCGATAAATTAAAAATTAGAGTTTTCTTGGACCTAAAATGTAAATTTTACAAAGATATTAATATAAGGGCTGTTTTGTCAACGATCCATATTAGAGGGTATAACTTGTCATTTTTGAAACTATAGGTTAAAAACTATCATTTCACCTAAGTTGAAGGATAAAAGTTGTCATTTTTATAAAAGTTCAAGGGTATAAAGTACAACATTTTTATACACTTCGATAATATGTTTCACCACTTAATGATTCGGATTTTGTTATAAAACCTATATAAGAAATACACTTAACAACTCGGGAGTTTATAAAACTTATATGTAAAATATTTATATGTCAACGAACAAACAAGCGAAACAGAAACATAAAATATGAAATACGATAAAATCTTATCATCCACTAAGGGCGGAACCAAAATCAGGGTTCCGCCCTTTATGCTGTTTGGGTCCGCCGGGACATGACAGCTAGATCTTACCATATCTTACCAAGATCTTACACAATCCAACTCATTGCTTGAAGATCTTTCCAAAATATTTTACTAAATCTACAAGTTATCTAAATGATGTATGCCATGATGTCATGTATATATTTCCATTTTAAGATTTAAAATGTAAATAATGTAAATGTGTATATGTATGTAACATGTATCCTAGTGATCATGTAGCATGTATATGATGAGTTTTAAAAGCTTATTTCTATAAATGTAAAAGACTTTAACTTATATTTATGCTTTGCTAAAGATAAACTTTATAATTGTCATTAACAAAATATAGCAAAGATCGTAAAATATAAATAACATTTTTAGGACTTTATTTGTATTAACAATCTCCCCCTTTTTGTTGATGACAAAACATAAAATTTATTTTTAAGCAATGGAATAAGTAAAGTGTAAGTCTTTTAAAAATATAGATTAAAACTAGTTTTATGCAAATTTTGAAATCAATTTTGTCATAAAACATGTATGCAATGTATGAGTTTAATCTAATCTAATCTCCCCCTTTTTGTCAAAACAAAAAGAAGAAATGCATAGCGGAATGTGGTAAATGGCCCTTGGTGATTACTCCCCCTAATTTGGAGTACCAAGTATAATGCATGGATTTTAAGAACTTAAAAGCTCCCCCTTGGATAATACTCCCCCTAATTGGAGTGCCAAGGTTATGATGAATGATCCGACAAAAAAAAGTTAGTGTATGTAATGCTCCCCCTTGATCAATACTCACCGTTTCTAGGGTACCAATGTATGTTATACAAGGATTATGAATGCTACAAAACAAGGATTAGTACATGATATGCTCCCCCTCGATCAACACTCCCCGTTGCTAGGGTACCAACGTATATGATTCAAGGATGGGAAATGCTACAAAATAAAGGTTAGTTGTAGATAATGCAATCCAACCAAGTGATATGAGTTCAACCAAACATTGTAGTTCAACCCGTTTGACTAAAAAAGTCAACTATGTATGATTGTGTAAACTAAACACAAAAGTGAAATAAGGTCAATACTTCAAATCAACCATATAATGATGCAAATATTAGTAATTCAATCCAACCAAAATATAATGCCAAATAAGTGATCACACATACAAGCATTAACATAACATCGTTCCATTGAAAATTGTTTATGATCAAAGTCACAAAACAAGATGTTGCAACATAAAAAGAAAATATCCTAAAAATTAAAAAAGAGAAGTCCTAAAAAGTCCTAAGAAGTCCTATAATAGGAAACAAATGAGAAACTTCTAATGTCAATTGCGGAGGATGTGAAAGCGCATTTAGGCGCTCAAGAATATGGTTCAAAATGAACAGCATTTTGTTTTATAACTCGTGAACCAAGATGTTGGTCCGTTGAGTTAAGTGGGCGGTCCTCTCACACATAGAACATCCATGTCTAGGGTAGTTTGGTGGAAGGGATGGTTCATTACTTGCTGTTGGTGGTGGTGGTTGGTTATTTGATGGTGGAGGTGGTGGAATGTATGTTGGTGACATGATGGAAGCTAGTAGAGTGGATTGTAAATCCATGGCTTCACTAAGGTGGGAATCCACCATGTTGGAGAAGGCATAAAGACGATCAAGTTCTTCATTGATCTTGCCTTGGGTGTTGGGTTGGTTAATCCACATTCCCTCGTCAATGGGATTGAGGGTGGACCTTGGTGAAAGGGGTTGAGGTTGCGGTTGTGGTGGTGCTTGATCACGGTAGAGAGGACCATGAATATCCCTATAAATGGGATGGAAAAGGAGTGGTTCACGAGCCTCAAAAGGCATGGGTGGTGGATTTGTGGACCTAAGAGGTAGGTCTTCAAGGGTTTCTAAGTATGGGTGAGGTGATGTAGGTGGAGTTGCAAACAACTTAATGGGCTGAAGTTGGGGTGAATGTGGAGGTGATGGTGATCTAATTGGTTGAGATGGAGCGGGTGGTGGTGTGGTAGCCACTGGAGTAATTTTTGGTGGTGGAGTGTTGATGATCACATTAGGTGGTGTTGGAGTTGAGAGAGTGAGAAAGTTCTCATTTGCTATAGGTGATGAAATGTTTAATGGGGATGACTCTTCTGATGAAGAATTGAGGTTCACAAAACAACAAGGTCTGACACTCATTCGAGCTGTCCTTCTTAGTGGTCTGTTTGTTGATGAGTTGTTGGACTTAGTCATTTTTGAAATGAGAAGGGTTGCTTAGAAGTACAGGAATAATGCTTAGAGATGATGGTGAAGGTATGAATTGTGATGATCCTAAGGTTTCTAATTTATAGAAAGTAAGGTGTATTGAACTTTGTGTTTAGATTTGATGTTGATCCATTGAGAAATGTTGGTTTCTAATGATTTGGAGCAAGAAAATGAACTTGTCATATCACCAAAGTCTATCCATAGAGATGGAGTTGAGTGAGTTTGGGAAGATATGCAGCAAATGCAAAGGGTGAGTGGGAAATCTAATGATTTGATTGATCCACGGATTGCAAGGAACCAATTTGAGGGTTCCTTGCTTGTTATAGAAAGGTAACTTGGATGGAAATTTGAATTTTCAAATTTTGGTGGGAAATGGATTTCTTATAGTTCTAAGTGTGCCTAAATCATCCTAATGTGCCTAATGATCAGTAGAATAATCCTAAGAACTAGAATCAATAATCTAAGGAGCGGGATTAGATGGGAAATTTGAAAAAGTTACTGTTTGAATGACGGATCCAAACGATAACAAGTGAGGACCCAAATTATTGGTTCCGCAGAATCCGTTGGGCTAAATTTGGCGGAGCCAAAATTTTCAACAGATGGAACCCAGAAATTGGTTCCGCCATATCTGCCGATTGAAAAATCTTAACAGTAGGCATTTTGAACTACCCGAAACCCGTTGTAATCCCGAAAATTATCCTAAATCATATGTAATTAGTTAGTTGTGATTGTTTGAAAACAAAAACATAGGTTCTAACACATGATAACACATAGATCAAACGGACGATTTTGCACTTACCATAAAAGGAGGTTAAGCCAAACGGTGGATTAAACACGGAAAATTGATAACATCAAGTGTTATCATCCTGCATTGTTACGTTAGTTCACATAAATGTTTAATACTAACATAATATCCTAAAAACACAATAATTCACCACATCATTGTTTGAAATTGTTTTATACCAAACACCCCCTATTCCTCACTACTTGTTGATCTTCTTGTTGAGCTTCATTATCCAACGTCCAATATTCTTCATCATTCCTCTTGTTTGTCGAAATTCCTCGGATTGGTTCTCGATGGGAGGAAGTTGGCTCATGTATTCGGGTGGAGGAATCTTAGAATTGGGAAAACCATCATCTTCACTAACCAATGATGATGATGATGAGGTTAGAGGATGAGCACGTTTCCCTCTTGACACGGCTACTCTATGGTCACTAAGAGGTACAAAGGTATGTTGAATTTCAGAGTAGTCGGGAAGGAAACCTCTAGTATTTGGAGGAATGGGTGAAAAAGCTCTAAAGAGACGGGTAAGAAGCATCCCGTAAGGCATGGCGGTGGTACACAAAACTGGAATATCGGCCATTCTCTTGGCGATATAGTAGGCTAAGTTAAAGGGTTGATGGGTGGACACACAAAAGAGCATGTAGCAAAGGCTTGTATTTAGGTGATCCCTATTTCCTATGGTGCACAACACGTTAGCTCTAAGGATCTCTTCTAACTTTCTAAATTTAGGCCTAAGCTCGTTTAGCTCCATGCCAAATGGGTCTTTATCAACCTCTTTACCTCGACTTGTCCTAGTATGGTTGGTCCTAGGTATGAAAAGATGATCACGGATGGTCTCTTTTGGAGTTAATGGTGTGTCGTATGGATGCATACGATCATGGAGAGAATCTAAGATTGACAATGACCACTTGTCGGAATAAAGACAAGTTCCTTGACCCGGAACTCCTAAGACTTTCGCGAATTGGTTTAAAGGGATGTTGAATTGGTTTTGGTTGACTTTGAAATGGATGTTTATGTAATCATAGTCATTCGTGCTAAGGCCGACGCTAGCATAGAATTCTAGCACGAATCTAGGAACTATAGGTTCATCTATGTCTAGAAGACAATCAAATTGGATGGCGGCTAGTTTTTCGCGGATATTGGTTCCTTCTAAGAATGAGGGGTCTACGGTTCTACCCTCGTGAACATATCGTTTTTCTAAAGCCTTAAAAATTTTGACTAGGTCGTTTGTGAGACCTTTTGTCTTATGGTGTTTGGGTAGGTAATTGAGGGTTTCTTTGTGATCATAGTATGTTGCGGGAGACATGTTGTTATCCTAGACACGAAAATTACATAGTTTAGTTAAAACTATCGAAAATACGTATATAAATTTCTAGTGTGTTCCTACATGGGGAAAATATGGAGGTGCGGTTATCTCGACTCCTTTTGATGCATGAATATTTCGTTTATGCAAGTTTTATAACAAAACGAGAGATAACCCAAACGCTCCTACTTCAATGTAGCTTCGATTGAATGTACCCGAAAATACATATTAGTTATGTATTCCCTTTAGCATTCAAGAGACACTATGCATATGATGTTTAAAACATAACGTTTTTATTTGTATGAACAATGTGCAAAAACCGTTTTTCCTAGTCGTGAGAAGATTTTTGCAAGTATTTGACATGGGGTTTTTGATGAATTGTGATAATGCCTTATGATATGCAATTCCTAACTAAGGAAAACATGATTTGTTATGCAATTCAGTAAATATGCTTCATGATTTTACAAAAAATATGCATAAACCCCAAGTTTTGATTTTGTGCAAGAAATAGAAATCCTAGACTCATATCAGGAATGTAGATATAGTTAGGATATTTACAAAAAAGGTTAAAAGCACAAATTGGTTGTGGAGGATGACCTAAATTCTGAGATTGGTTTACTATAGGTCGAGTTTCAGTAGCTTGTGAGTTTTTGGGGAATGTGGCAAACAGTACATGGGTGTTTGTTTTTATATAAAAACTGACTCAGGACCCACGGATTTGGCAGAGCCAAAATGTGGGTTCCGTGCGTGTTGTCGATTGGTTCCGTGGGAACCTATTGACAATTGGTTTTTTTTTATGTGTTTGGTTAATCTAAGGTTCAAGCTAAGGTTCTAACTACACATTTGGTTCCATTAATCCTAAACCAAGTCTAAGGAAGTTAAAGGGTACTCTCTTAAGAAGTTTAGTGAGAATATCAGCAATGTTGTCCTCTGAGGATACTTTCTCAATTGAGATGTTTCCTTTTTGAACATTGTCGCGTAGGAAGTGGTGACGTATTTCTATGTGTTTAGTTCTAGCGTGTTGAAATGGATTCTTGCTAAGGTCGATAGCTCCTTTGTTGTCGCAAAGAATGGGAATGTCGTTGAGTTGAATTCCATAGTTGACGAGAGCTTGTTTCATCCACAGTGCCTGTTGACACACCTTTCCTGCAGATACGTACTCGACTTCGGTTGTTGAAATTGCTAAGGCCGTTTGTTTCTTTGAGAACCATACGGTAAGACAATGTCCAACAAAAGTACAAATATCACTTGTACTTTTTCTATCAACATAGTCACCGGCATGGTCTGAATCATCATACACTATGGTTTCAATTCCCGTTCCTTTGGGATACCATAATCCTAAATGTGTAGTACCTTTGATATATCTAAATATTCGTTTGACGGCTTCAAGAGGGGATGTTTTGGGATCTTCTTGAAAGCGTGCACATAGACAAACATTAAACATAATGTCAGGTCTACTAGCCGTTAGATAGAGTAGACTACCAATCATTCCTCTATATTTAGTGCTATCTACGGATTCACCTTCTTCATCCTTTGTGAGTTTGGTTTCGGAGGACATGGGTGCTTTCATGGGTTTGGAATCTTCAAGACCAAATTTCTTAAGCATATCTTTGATGTACTTAGATTGGTTGAAGAATATCCCATCATCTAATTGTTTAATTTGGAGTCCTAAGAAAAAGTTTAGTTCCCCCATCATACTCATTTCAAACTCGTCATGTATGATTTTTGAGAAATCATCGCATAACTCTTGACAAGTTGATCCGAATATGATGTCATCCACATATATTTGAACTATGATTATATGTGATCCCTTTTTCTTAGTGAAAAGAGTGTTGTCTACTAGGCCCATGGTATACTTATGGTCAACTAGGAAAGTCTTAAGTCAATCATACCAAGCTTTTGGTGCTTGCTTAAGTCCGTATAAAGCCTTTTTAAGTTTATAGACATGATTTGGTTTTTCAAAATCGGCAAAGCCGGGAGGTTGTGCAACATACACTTCCTCATTAATAAAACCATTAAGAAATGCATTTTTTAACATCCATTTGAAAAAGTTTAAAGTCATGTGCACATGCATATGCAAGTACTATTCTAATTGACTCGAGCCTAGCTATCGGTGCAAATGTTTCATCATAGTCTATACCTTCTTGTTGATTGTAGCCTTGAGCTACTAACCTAGCTTTGTTTCTAGACACTACGCCATTTTCATCCATTTTATTCCTAAACACCCATTTTGTTCCAATTATGGTTTGACACTTAGGTTGAGGGACTAATGTCCAAACGTCATTTCTAACAAATTGATTAAGTTCTTCTTGCATTGCTACAACCCAAGATTCATCTTTTATGGCCTCATTTATATTTTTGGGCTCAATTGTTGAAATAAAACAAAAGAAATTACTTTGATTTTGAACACTTGATCTTAAGGTTCTTTCGTTAATTTCTCCTATGACGTTATCTAATGGATGACTTTTGGATTCTTTGATGTTGACTATTTCTCTACTTACAGGTTCATCTTCTTTGTCATTTTCTACATTTTCTTGGTTTTCAACCATTTGACTTTCAACTAAGTCATCATCTATAAAAGTGATGTCTTAGAGGAGGTGATTTCGTCGAATGTTAGTTCAACGATTCCTCGACTCTTGAGGTTTCTTTGTTTAAGACAATGTATGCTTTACTATTTTGTGAGTATCCAAGGAATACACCTTCATAAGACTTTGGGTCAAACTTGGTGAGATAATTCTTAGTGTTTAAAATGAAGCACTTGCTTCCAAAAACTATAAAATATCCTAAAGTAGGCTTTTTGCCTCTATAAAGCTCATATGGTGCTTTCTTCAAAAATGGTCTAATTAAGACTCTATTTAAGATATATGTTGATGTGTCAACGGCGTTACACCAAAGCTTTTGTGGTATATTTTGTTCATTTAGCATTGTTCGACTCATTTCTTGGAGTGTTCTATTCTTACGTTCTACTACACCGTTTGATTGAGGGGTTCGAGGAGCCGAGAAGTTATGTGTTATGCCATTAGCATCACAAAAAGCTCCGAATTGGATTTCGTTATCAAATTCACGACCGTGGTCGGTTCTAATTGACACAATGCGATTTCCTATTTGATTTTGAATTTTCTTACTTAGAATTTCAAATTTATCAAATCCTTCATTTTTAGTTTTCAAAAACTTAGTCCAAGTATACCTAGAGTAATCATCTACTATTACCAAAGTATAGAAGTTTTCTCCATAACTTTGTATAGCGGATGGACCAAACAAATCCATATGCAACAATTCTAGACACCTAGATGTAGACACCATGTTTTAAGCCTTATGGCTATTATGAACTTGTTTCCCAATTTTGCAAGCATCACAAAAGTGTTGGTCGTATTTCAACTTGGGTAGGTTCCTAACGAGTTCCTTAGATGATAAAGACTAGATGAGTCTCATGTTTGCGTGGCCTAAGCGTCTATGCCACAGAGTTGAGTTGTCGTCTAAGGAGGTGAGACAAAGTTTGTCTTTAGATGTTTTGTCTAATTTCATAACGTAAACGTTATTCTTCAAAACACCTTTTCCTACGGTTATGCCATTTTTAATTATCTTATTTCCGTTTTCACTGAAGAGGATGTCATACTTTTTACGGCATAATTGACTAATACTAAGCAAGTTAAAACCTAAGTTATCTACATGAGCAACATCATCAATAGTGAGAGAGTCATGAGAGATTGTACCTTTTCCGATGATTTTACTTTTAAGCTTGCTACCGAACGTGACATTACCTTCGTCGTACACTTGGTAGGTTGAGAAAAGGCTTTTGTTTCCCATCATGTATCTTAAACTCCTACTGTCTTTAATCCACTCATCCGGTTCTAACCCGACTTTTAAGCACACCTAAGTTAAAGAAAAACTCAAGCGTTTGGTCCCCAATATGTCATGGGTCCATTTGGGTTAAACATAGCATTATCTTGATTCATGTATGGAAATGGTGGATATGGGTTCCATGGCATGTAGTTGGGACCTTGATAACTTCTAGGCATGTTTGGGTTCCAACTATTTTGATAATGATGCTATGAGTTGTAGTTACTCTTTGGAAAGGGTCGTTTGGGAATAGACGTTCTAGGTCTTTGTTGAACTGTTTTAGTCCTAAACTCACTTTTAACTTATCCTAATCCTATAGCAACTACTGGTTTTTGTTTGTTAATAGTTGTACTAGTGAAGGTTTTCTTGTGACTTTAACGAACTCAGTACGATCCGAAATACAAGCCTTCTGTTCATCAATAGTACCCGCGGAACCTTTGGCCAATACTGGCAGAACCAAATTTTTGGTTCCGTCATATCCGTGGGTGTCTGAACTTGTTGGAACAGTTTCTTGTACTTTCACTGTTTGTTTCTTAAAGCTACTTAAGTCTCCTAGTTTCATAAAACCTAGTCCGATTTTATCATGAGGTAACTTTTGAACTTTCATTATCTCATCTACTAAACTAATGTTTTTATCAAACCTTTTAAATTTGGAATTTTGTTTGATAAGTTCTTCCTGTGTGGACTTAAGTGTTTCTAGTTCTAGTTTAAGTTCCTGACATGAAACACATGTTTCTTTAACATCTTTACCCTTTTCTAATCGTATAGATTTTTCTTTTAACCACTAAACTTCGTTTTCTAAAAATTCCTTTTTGGTTTTTAGAAACTTATTTTTTTTAATGATTTTTAGAGTAATTTCACACAGTTTGTTATATTTTATTTCTACGGTGTCATCATCAACAGAGGAGTAAGATGAGTCATATTGTACCTCGTTAGAGTCATGAGCCATAAGAGCAACTTCATCATTCTTTGGCTCTTCGTCATCATCTTCACTGTCACTCCAAGCACCACTAACAAAGGCTCGTTGAGTCTTGTTCTTGGGTGGCTTCGGACAATCTCCTATTAAGTGACTAGTATCTCCACACCTAAAGCACTTCCTATCTACTTTGCCTTTCTTATCATCACGGTATTTCCGGAAGGATTTCTTTTCTTCTCGAGGTTGTCTAACAAACTTTCCCCGTCTTCTGAAGAACTTCTTGAAATCTCTCACGGCCATGGCATACTCTTACTCTTCATCATCACTTGACTCTACCCTAGCTTTTAAGGTAATGGACTTGAACTTTTCCTTTTTGCCTTTGACTATCTCTGAATCTTTTTCCATGACCATCTCATGAACTTTGAGATTTTCTATGAGCTCGTCAAGTGGCATGCTTGAAAGATCCTTGGATTCTTCAATGACCGTCACCTTTGCTCTCCACTTCGGATGAAGTGCTCTAAGAAATTTTCTGACAAAGTTCTTACTAGAAAAAGAATCGTCAAGTGCTTTAAGAGAAGTAACAATAGTATTAAACCTAGCAAAAGCACTATCAATGGTCTCATCTTCAGGGATAACAAATTGTTCATATTGTTGAACAAGAAAATCAATTTTGTTATCCTTTACTTGTGAGTTCCCTTGATGAGTGATAATTAAGGATTGCCAAAATATCTTTAGCGGTTTTGCACATAAAAACTCTTTCATACTCTTTCCTAGGTAAAGCATTATAAAGCATCATTTTAGCTTCATTATTTTTGGCAATTAATTTCTTTTGCTCATCACTGTGACGAGTAACAAAACTATCCTTATCCCGACCGCTTGATATATCCTTAATTATAGGTTTATGGTCACCTTCTACAATGATGTACCATAGATCTATATCTTTAGACTTCACATAAGTTTCAAAGCGATTTTTTCAATATATAAAACTATTTGCTTCAAATAGTGGTGGTCTTTGCATAGATTGCCCTTCTTTGTAGTTTTCAAAATCCATTGATCGTTTCAAGTTTTAAAATACAATATATTTTGAAAATCTTGAGTAACGTAGCTCTGATGCCAATTGTGGAAAACTAGAAGGGGGTTGAATAGTTTTTACCGTTTTAAAATTAATTCGCTTTGAATCTTTAACGCGATTTCAACTTAAAGCAAATAATCAAACAATATAAGTAAAGTAAGTAAGGAAAGAAACATTCAAACCACATCACAGATGTTTATAGTGGTTCGGTCTACAAGGACTCTCTTCCTTGCCCTACTCCACTCCTCGAGCCTCTAACTCGAGAGTTTTTCTTCACTAAGAAACAAGCTCCCTTCTAGGCGGAGAACCTTTACACGTCGCTTACTCTTTATCCGGTACAAAGTTAAATACCGAGTTCTAGTTCGAGGTAGAACCAACCTGACGTCGCTTACACTTTTTTCGGTACTAAGCTAGATACCAAGTTCTTTACAAGGGTACAACCACTCCCGACACTCTATGTGTTTTGAGGACTAAAACACTAACCGATCACTACTGAATGTTTGGTATAACAATGATGTGTGAATCTACAACTGAATCACACAGTGACTATACTAACAGGTTTGCAACAGTATGTTGAACCTTGATGCTTGATCTCTTTGCTACAAAAGAAAGATCTCTACAAATGAAATGAATGAATGAATGGGTTAGTAAAGTAAGAAAGAATGTATATGCAATTTATGCTATGTGAGTGATCAGTGAACTTGAATGATCAGCTTGCTATTTATAGGCAAACTGATCAGACAAGGCACGGATTTGGCAGAACAAAAATCAGGGTTCCGCCTTTTATGCTGTTTGGGTCCGCCGGGACATGACAGCTAGATCTTACCATATCTTACCAAGATCTTACACAATCCAACTCATTGCTTGAAGATCTTTCCAAAATATTTTACTAAATCTACAAGTTATCTAAATGATGTATGCCATGATGTCATGTATATATTTCCATTTTAAGATTTAAAATGTAAATAATGTAAATGTGTATATGTATGTAACATGTATCCTAGTGATCATGTAGCATGTATATGATGAGTTTTAAATGCTTATTTCTATAAATGTAAAAGACTTTAACTTATATTTATGCTTTGCTAAAGGTAAACTTTATAATTGTCATTAACAAAATATAGCAAAGATTGTAAAATATAAATAACGTTTTTAGGACGATATTTGTATTAACAAATGATTTGACGTGTTTTTATGATCGTAGGATGATAAATTATCGTTAAACAATTATGTGAACTAACGTTTTCATGCAGGGAGATAACATTGTGATGTTATCAATTTTCCATTTCTAAGCCACTGTTTGCATAACTCACATTATTAGTAATATCATTAGCCCTGGTTTGATCTATATGCTTACATGTGTTAATACCTGTTTTATTGTTATTGTTCAATCACAACTAATTAATTACACATGTTTTAGGAAAATTTACTGGATTTGAAGGGTTTTCGGGCCTTCAAATAACCCCTCTGTTTACTTTTTTGCTCGGCGGATTAGACAAAACCAAAAATATGGTTCCGTCTGTCTAAATTTTTGGTGCCGCCAAAAATTGCCTGACGGAACAGGCGGAACCAAATTCTTGGTTCCGCTTGTGTAATCATTTGGTTCCGTCATTTAACAGCTATATTTTTAAATTTTTGATCAATCCCGCAATCAAGTTTACTCATTCTTGTTATTAGGATACTTTTACTGATAATACCTTATATTAGGATCATCTTAGATCACTTAGAATAATAGAAAAACAATTTCCCACCAAAACTTGAGATTTCATAATTCCACTCAAGTTACCTTTCTCCACAAAGCAATGATCCCTCAAAATGGTTCCTTGCCATCCGTGGATCAGTCACATCATAAGATTTTTCACTCACCACCAAGCATTAACTGCATATCTTCTTCATTTCACTCAACTCAATTCTATTGGATTGACTTTGATGATTTGGTATCCTTCCCTTCCACTTCCATATATTAGAAACCACCATCTTTGTATGGTTTAACATCAAATCCAAACACACTCTTCCATAATTCTTGGAGTCATAAATTGGAACCTTTAGGATGATCATTTCTCACACCTTCACCACCATTTCTAGTAGCATTTCTACATATCTCAACCATTCTCCTCACAATGACAAAGTCAAACAACTCCTCATCACCATCCAGACCACACAGAAGAATCGCCAGAATGAGTGTAAGACCATGTTGCTTTGTAAATCTCAACTCATCTTCATCAGATTCATCACCACTAAACATCTCATCTCCAATCAATGATGAAAATTTCCTTACCTTGTCCACTCCAACACCCTCACCAATAATCATAACTACTCCACCACCTACCAAAACACCAGTGGCCACCACACCACCTCCCGCACCATCTCAATTACCCAAACACCATCACCTCCTAGATCTCCAAAACTCCAACCTATATAGTTGTTTTCCACACCACCACCTCTCTATACCCCTACTTAGGAACCTTGGAAGACCTACCTCCATGATCCACCAATGCCATTTGAGGTTGAACCTTCACAACAACAACCACCACTCTTCCACCCTATTTAAAGGGACATCCATGGTCCTCTCTACCGTGATCAAGCTCCACCAACAACCTCAACCTCAACCATTCTCACCAACCTCAACACTCCAAGGCATTGACGAGTCAATGTGGATTGAACCTCCACAAACTCAAAGTCAAATAAATGAGGAACTTGACCGCCTCTATGCCTTTTCCAACATGGTGGATTCCCACCTCAATGAAGCAATGGATCTACAATCCACATTGCTTTCATCCATCATGTCTCCACCAAATCCCAACCACCAATCAACTTATGTTCCACCACCATCACCACCAACAAACAAACCTACCCTTCCACTAAACTTCCCTCGCCATGGTTGCCCCATGTGCGAAAGAACCGCTCATCTCACTCAACGAACCAACATTTTGGTTCATGAGCTTCAAAATGAGATGAGGTTCATCTTGAACCACATCCTTGAGCGCCTCAACGCTCTTTCTCACCCACCTTAATAGATGCTCACACTAGGAGCTTTTTATCTTAGGATCTTTTTTCTTTTATAGGATTTTTAGTTTAGGACTCTTTTTCTTTCTAAGTTATTTTCCATTTATTTCCTTTTTAGCATCTCCATTTGTGACTTTGGTCACAAATAATTTTCTAATGAAAGATGTTTGTTGATGTTTGTGTGTTGATTGTGATCACTTATTGTGCATTATATGGTTGGTTTGAACTACTTATCAACTAATCTTTGTTTTGTAGCTCTCATTATTCATGCATCATTATACTTGGTTGGTTTGAACTATTTACAACTAACCTTTGTTTTGTAGCATTCTTCATCCTTGCATCATATACTTTGGCACCCTAACTAGGGGGAGTATTGACTAAGGGGAGCTAATCAAGCACTAACCTTTATTTTTGTAGCTTTCTTAATTCATGCATCATATACTTGGCACTCCAACTAGGGGGAGTATTATCCATGGGGGAGCTAATAAAGCACTCAAAATCCATGCATCATCATACTTGGCACCCCAATTAGGGGAAGTATTGACCAAGGGCCTTGCACTACATTCCGCTATGCATTTCTTCTTTTTGTTTCGACAAAAAGAGGGAGATAATATTAAACTCATACATCACATGTTTTATACAATTTAAAAATTAAACTCATGCATCACATGTTTTATACAATTTAAAATGGCTAAATTGATTTTAAAATTGCATAAAACTAGGTTAATCTATATTTTTAAAAGACTTGCACTCTATTGATTTCATTGCTTAAAAATAAACTTTATGTTTTGTCCTCAACAAAAAGGGGGAGATTGTTAATACAAATATCGTCTAAAAAACGTTATTTATATTTTACGATCTTTGCTATATTTTGTTAACGACAATTATAAACTTTATTTTTAACAAAGCATAAATATAGTTAAGTCTTTGACATATATAGTCACAAGATTTTCATAAACTCATAACATCATCTACATGCTACATATATGATCACTAGTATATACATGTTATATTCATATACATTTACAAGTTACATTCATTTACATTTTAATTCTAAATTTGGAAAATGTACTATGACATCATGGCATGCATCACTTTGAAATCTTTAGAAGATTTTGAAGATCATATGAATATCTTGGTAAGATCTTTACACAATGAAAAGATATAAGAATATCTTGGTTAGATTTAGTGAATATTTTTGGAGATTTGCTGTCAGGTTCCCACGAAACCAAACAACAACACGGACGGATCCCTCAAATTGGATCCGTCCCATTCGTGGCTTGTTGAGGCAGTTGGCCTATAACTAGCAAGCCACACATTCATGTTTTCTCATCACTCATAAGCATAAACAACTTCATACATTCTTTCATTCATTACTAACCCATTCATATTTCATATTTCATTGTTAGTGATCTTTTCTTTGTAGCAAGAAGATCAAAGCATCACAAGCTTCAACAAAGCGTTGCAAGTCTTGTTAGTTAGTCATAGTGTGAATTTGTTGTTTTTCACACATCATTGTTTGTACCAAACAATCATATACCTCTGTAGTGATCGGTTAGTATTTTAGTCCTCAAAATACATAGAGTATTGGGAGTGGTTGTGCCCTTGTAAAAGAACTCGGTATTTAGCTTTGTACCGGAAAAAGTGTAAGCGATGTTTGTAAAGGTTTTCTCCGCCGAGAAGGGAGCTTGTTTCTTAGTGAAGAAAAACTCACGAGTTAGAGGCTCGAGGAGTGGAGTAGGGCAAGGAAGAGATTCCTTGTAGACCGAACCACTATAAACATCTGTGTTGTGGTTTGATCATTTCTTTCTTTACTTGTATGTTATATATTGTTTATTATTTGCATTAGTTGAAATCACTTTAAGTATTCAAAGCAAAAGAATTTTAAAATGGTAAAACTATTCAACCCCCCTTCTAGTTTTCCACAGTATGGTTACGCTGTAACTAGTGTATCTTCTTTTGATCCTTATACGATTAATAATATTTACGGTGTAACTTGATGGATATTTACGCCGTAATCTTCATACGGCAACAATTACGTCATAATCTTCTTGATGGTTACGCCGTAATAACTCCAATCCCATTCTGTGTAATTTTTATGCCGTAACCTCTTGCATTGGTTACGGCGTAACCTTCATGGTCACGAATATCTTCTAAGTGTCCAAAATGTTACGGTGTAATCTCTATGGTGATTACGCCGTAATCCCTGATTTGCGTTGACTATGTCTTCGTGTATAAATCCTTAGCTACGGCGTAAGTGGAGAGTGTAACTACGCTGTAACGTCTTCAAAGCATACTAAAGTGTGTATAATCGCAAGTACTTTGCCAATTCCGCGTCTCTTTTGCTTCTATGCTCATTTATAACTTGGAAACAAAATATAAAGAAATCAAAGCATATATCCATATAAAACAATACAAATAATGAGCATATTAGGGGGAAATTGACACTAAAATATCAGGATTATTTGATGTCATTAGATTCCTATCAAGTGAGATTTTTATTTTCTTTTTCGTAGCTTTCTTGTAGTCTATATTTTCTTCGTTCTCTTTGTTTGTAATTCTCTTCATTTGCCACCATGTTAAATGAAGGCATCTTTGACCTACACCAAGCACCACCATAACACCAAGCTCCACCAAACAACCAAGAACGACCCCACCAAGAACAACCAATTAACCAAGACCCACCTCGAGCCCGTACTCTAGGTGAGTACTCAAAAACAAGCCACTAAGGCTATCAAAACACTATTGAGCTCCCCCAAAGATCCAATGTGTCTCCCTAGTAATCCGACACCATCCGATTGGTGCAAAGCGGATGTGCAATCCATGGACTTCGTTTAGAAGATCCAAATCAACATCTTAAGGATTTCCTTAAAATTGTAGATTCCATCCACCTTGATGTTGAAACTCAAAAGACGACATGCTTGCGTCTCTTCCAATTCTGTAACACCCCCAGAAATCGGGTCCAGCGGAAACATACATGTCGCTGGGGTGCTACTCAATTGGTATCACAACACAAGTACAAAGAACGATTTTTACCTCAATCATTTAGAATGAAATTCATTAGTAAAAGTGTTAAATTTACACGATTAAAAAGTAGTGCGGAAATAAGCCCATAAATAAGTTAAGCGGTCCCCAAATAAATATCAGAGTCTTCTATGACCATACCATGCCCTGCCAAGAGCCTCCAATAGTGTACTATTGCTTTATACCTGAAAATACATGCTAAAGTGTCAACACGAGGTTGGTGAGTTCATAGAGTTTAGTGTAAAATGTATAGCATTTGAATGAAAGTTTCTCAGCAAAGGCATTGTAAATCCACTCAGTTCCAAGCCCCGCTCATTCAAGACTTGCAACCTGTGTGTTTACAACCCACTGCTAAATAAGATCTGGTTTAAGTGAACGTCAAATGATGTATGGACCACAATAATGAAAGATCAATTTATTCCAAATATATCTAGAGTTATTGACAACTAAATTTCATGAAACCAAAGCCTTAAGATTCTAGTTTGGGCATACTTTTGACATAACAGTCAAGTGGGGAAACCACAGTCCGTTTGACATATCAGTCAAGTGGGGAAACCACAATACGTTTGACATATCAGTCAAGTGGGGAAACCACAGTACGTTTGACATATCAGTCAAGTGGGGAAACCACAGTACATTTGACATATCATTCAAGTGTCATTCAAGTGGGGAAACCACAGTACGTTTGACATATCAGTCAAGTGGGGAAACCACTCGGACACTCAAAGTTTCTGGTAGATGTCCACCTAGGACATCCAGGGTTCCTCAAATAATTATGCGTCCGTTTAACTTAACAGTCAGGTGGGGAACACCACCCGGACGGGGAGTTCAATCCCAATAGATCTATTCACAACATTCGCGCTTAACGGTTCATAACATAAGCAATATGTAATAGTTTAGTGTACTTGTGTCCAAAGGAGATAATCTAGTGTGTAACAAGTGAACACATATTACTCTCGAGTACAAATCAAGGTTTTCAACCAAATAGTAATGCTTGAGAAAACAATTCACATTTCAAGTAAAACGAGCATGAAGTTTAAATATAATGAGCATGTATTCTCCCCCAAACAGTTGAAAAATAAGTAAAAGTAGGGGCTATGAAACTCACCTGATGAAATAGCAACAATGACAATAGTGAATATGCTGAAATGAGGCTCGGTCTCTAACCGCAACCTAATATGGTTAATATGATCTAATGTAAGTCATGAATTTACACAACACATGCAAATACGTATGTTACCGATACCACTCGGGAATTTTAGAAATAATGTTTATCGTCGAAAAATATATTTTTGATGTCTTGTTAAGTTAATAAACACTTTTCGTGTAAATATGTTGCAACGATAACTCACGATCGTCGTTTGATGATTTATCGCTAATTTTAGTGTTTTCGTAGTAAAAATTAACATTTTTCATTACTTGAAAACATGACCAAATGGCCTCGCAAAACTAGCCATAAAAGAGTGTTCGTTATGAATTAGTAAACAAGCTCAGTGTTTTTGAAAACCTGGTAACAATGTCTTGAAGACGTATCATTTAACTTTTGATCATACAGGTCTCGTTCAATGAGAAAAATGGCTCTCAATATAGTGTATTGCAAAAAATGTTTTTAACTTAGACATATTTTCCTTATTAGAAAGCTGAAAATATATATTGAATTCATAGGGTTTCAAACGCGTATATCTTTGTCGTTATGAGCTCGTTTTCTACGTTCTTTATATCCACGGCTTCGTATTAACATGAACTAACATATTTTCAGTAGGTCGGCTCTTCTAGATCACGTCTAACGCCTCGTTTTGTCCATTGAATCTCGGCAAACAGCACGCAAAATTTTCAGAAATTAGTTTTTCGTCGTCAAACTTAGAATTAGCGTATCTTTCTCGTCGTAAGTCGGTTTTTGCTCATTCAAGCGGCCACGTTTTCGGTTTTGAAAGCATTTTCTAAATATTTAAGCCAAAATAGTCCAAAGTTTACTGAGTTTTCCAGATTTCCCGAAAATGGACAGAACCTTTTCCTATTGTTGTTAAAACTCATTTTTCTAGTTCAAGACTTGATCAAAACACTTCCAATCAACACCACAACTAGTCTAATCCTACCATACACCTTCTTAGGGTGTCATGGGTTCCTAAATATCACCAACAATGGTGGGTTTCATGAGATTATAACTAAAAATCCATAGATCTATGTTTAAAGTGAAAGATTAAGCATTGAGTGGTATGTAACATGTATATATTTGCATATTTAGCTACTAGAACAACAAAATATATCAATGAAAGTATGAAAGATTTGAAAAGTTTACTTGCAACTTACTTGATGATTTGATGATTTTTGGAAGTAAATGTGTATGTATTCTTGGGATTTTTATTTCAAAATCCTAACTAGAACTACAAATAGGACTTAATTAACACTTGATCTTGAAAAATTGATGGATTCTTCCTTGATCTTTGATGTTGGCCGAACCATATAAGCAAGAGAGAATGAGAGAAAATTGTTGCTAGTTGGTTTGGTTGAATGAGTGTGTAAATGAGATAATAGAAGTAAAAGATCTATTAGTAAAATTCTTGGTCAAAGATAATCAAGAGCTAAATTGGACCTAGGGGGGCATGATGGCGTTAAAATGGGAAAAAGGAGAAGAGTTTTGTGGCCATTTAATGATCTTGTCCCCTAAGTGTAAGGATTAGTTAGTTTAATTTGTGCATTGGGTGTTACCGGGTACCGAGTTAACTAGAAATAAATCTTGACGAGATAAAATAAAATATGACGAAGTTGTAAAAATTATAAAATCATATTCCGTGCAAGAATCGGGTGTTAGAATAATTATCGGGTTGAAATTTCGCAAACCGACGGTGTTATAAGCTTTTAACGAAAAATATAGCAAACGATTTAAAAACACCGGGTAAATAAATAATGAAATTTCTATATCATTATAATGAGTTTGAAAATGTATTATGATCACTGTCGGGAGTGTCGGGTGTTTTATTCGTAGTAATGACTAAGTGGTAACGCGTATATAGTAAATAAACATACGTAAAATGAAATTGTGCAATCCTGTGCATGACCTAACATGAGATGATGTTACGGATGATATGTAGACTACTCTAGTCTATATGACGTGTCCTTAATGCTGTTTCATGAATTCGCAGCTAAACCCTAACGGTTAAGCGAATTTTTAATATCCGTAAACCTAGTTTACGTACTGATGAATAGTGACCATGAATAGTGATTTTTCTCCGGGAATGAATAGTGTTTCATGAATAGTGAAATTTTTGAAAGTATCTCAAAGTCGTAAACTGACTTCAAAAACGATGAATACTGAAATGATGAATAGTATGGTGAATAGTACCTTGTGAATAGTAATTTCTGAGATGAATAGTAAAATTTTGAAGCTTGAAAAGGACCTGAAATTACGAGTTGTCACGAATTCTCTCTACGTTACCAAGCTAGTCAATGGCTTGAGCGTTTACCCGCGAGATCTATCACATCTTGGGATGATCTCACTTCTCGTTTCCTCGCTCAATTTTTCCCACCGGGGAGAACTATCAAGCTAAGGAATGACATCTTGATGTTCCAACAACGTCAAAGTGAAACTCCTTATGAAGTGTGGACTCGTTACAAGGACTTACTCCAAAAAGTCCCTCATCAAAGCATTGATCTTTGGCTTCAAGTCCAAATCTTCTACGATTATGTCAATCAATCCACAAGGCAAAGCGGCCGCTGGTAAGCTACGTGATAAGAATGCGGAAGAATCGTGGGGAATCATAGAAGATCTTGCTCTCTATGAGAACGAATGTTGGAATGACCCCCGCGAGTTGAGCAAAATGGTCAAAGAAATATCCTTGCCTTCGAATAACTCAATCATTCCCAACCGTAGGATCATGGAACTTGAAGACCAAGTCAAGTTTCTCATGAAATCCTACGAAGCTCCTAAACCTTCAAGTCAAGTGAACAAAATCACTTCTTCGTGTGAATTATGTAGTGGTCCCCATGACACTTGTGATTGCATGGAACTCCCCGAACAAGCTTTTGCGGATTATGCATCCTCGTGTACTGACGGAGCGGGAGACAAGTGGTTCACTTTCAAACCCGGGCAAAACACTTATGGTGATTCATACAACCCATCTTGGAAGAATCATCCGAACTTTAGGTGGAAACAAAACCAAAATTCTTCTCAAAATAATTTTTCAAATCCACCTAATCGTTTTCAATCAAACGGTTCATCCTCTAACCGTACCTTCAACAATAATCCTGCCAAAAATTCCAATAATTTTGAAGGATTAATGTCTAATACCGGGTTTTGGGTTATGGGTCATGGACTATGGGTCATGGGTACCCAACATGATGTCATGCATGATGCAACACATACTTTGGGTTATGGGTTATGGACTTTGGGTCATGGGTCATGGACTTTGGGTCATGCGTCATGGATTTTACCCATTGTGATATGATGCATGATGCAATGAGCATGGGCCATGGGTCAACGGTTTTGGATATTACCCAACACATTTACATATATTCTTTATTATTACAAAACAATATATAACTAAACAAATGTAAATAAGTAGTAAAACTAAATATAGTAGCATGTAATCTTAAGATTTGTACTTGATAAAATTTTATGTTGTTATCGACAAAACTTAGAGAGATCAAAAAATATTAATAAACGTTTTTACGGTTTATTTGTATTAACAATCTCCCCCTTTTTGTTGATGGCAAAACATAAAATTATAGTGAGTAAAACTTAAGGATTAGATGTTTCAAAGTTTTTGAAAAAGATTTAAGTTTTACTCTCTTCTCCCCCTTTTTGTCGAAATAAAAAGAGTGTCAAAAAGACAATATGGCGGGATTGAAATCCCAAATGCAAAAACTCCCCCTTGACATGAACTCCCCATAGAAGAGGATGTCAAGTAACAAATGGAGTTGAAAACCTATAGAGATGAGGTTAGCAATAACAATAATAAAGGCATATAATAATAATGAATCTAAAGACGAGAAGTAAGACGAGAGAAAGCCAAGGTACGTAAGACTAATCCTTGTAATAAAACGAAAAAAAATGTAGTGGTATTTATGCCACATACACTTGTAAAAATAAGAACAATGATATGTTCTTATAAATACTAAAAAAATAAAACATAAAAAGAACAAAGAAAAATAGAAAAATGTAATATTGGTCTTGGATGCTTGCATATCCTTTAGTGGTGAAAGTTTCGGTGGGTGATGATGTTAATGCGATCTAGGATGTATCTAACAATGAAGCGCACTTCATCCCTAATTTCTATGGCGAGTTTCCTAGAGCTTTGACAATGTTCGCAAAAGAGATGGTGTGGGAGAGGTGGTAGAGATACATCCATCCAATGTTGGTTCATTTGGGTGCGGAAGAGATGGTGGAAAGTTTGGTAGAGAGTGATCAACATCCATGATGTCGGGGATTGGTGGAGGTTAGCTAGGTGTTCAAGTGAGGTGATGGATGGTATAGGTTTTGGTTTATCACACCTAGGAGGTAGATCATCAAGATCATTGAAGAAGGGATTTGGTGAAGTAGGAGGTGTAGAAAAGATTAGCTCTTTGGGGTTGATGTGGATAGAAGTGGTGGTGTTGATTTGGATGTTTTAGTTGGAGCGAATAGAGGAGTAGATAAAGGCAGTGGAGTGGTTTTTTGTATCTTAAGAAGTTCTTCTAAGGTGGTAAGTATAAGAGAGTTAAGAGGTGAGTTTTGTGGAGATGATGGTGGTGCCATGATATAGTCGGTTGGTGGTGAAAAGCTACTTGGTGGTGATAAGTTTGTTGGAATAAGATGGTGGATTGGCAAAACAACATGGTCTAATGCTAATCCTAGCGGTTTTCCTAACTTTAGGTGGTGGAGGAACAATGGAAGGTGGCAGGATGAAATTTGAACTTTAGGTATGAGTGGTTTCTTGTATGTGGTGTTCAATGATATTGGTAATGTTTTGGAGTGTATTGATTTCTTGAACAAGACTTTCACGGTTTTGAGAGGATGCTTGAATGGTTGGAGATTGTTTGGATGCCATGAGTGTTAAGAAGCTGAGATTTTAGAGAAGGTGAGGGTGATGGAGAAGCAAGCATCTTAGGACCTTATTTATATGGAGAAATCATGCATTGTAATGAATGCTAAAACCACAAAATAACCCATAATCTAATGATTAGATATGAATTGAATGCAAGTAATCATAAGAGCTTAACCACTAAGACTCAAACTCAGTAAATATTAAGTGGAAAGTAGTCAAAGAAAGAAATTTCAAGTTAAAAAGGTCAAAAGAAAGACAAAATTGTCTTCTGTGCACCCGGTTCCCACGGATTCATCCCAGAAGGGATCCGGCTTGCTTTAATGCAGGGATCCGGGTATCTGATGCAGTCAGATTGAAAATTTGCGTAGAAAATACATTAGGACTAGTGTGTGCCTATATGTAAACTATGTGGAGTTGCGGTTATCTCGACTCTAGAAAGAAAAATGAAGATAGAAGTGTAAAATACGTATATATATATATATATATATATATATATATATATATATATATATATATATATATAATATATATATATATATATATATATATATATGGGGGGCTTTATTTTCAGAACCCTTTCAAGTACGGGAACTGCGAGAACCCACTTATGTACTACTAATACAGCATAGTGTGCAATATATCAATGCAAAATGGCATTTTTGAAAATATCTATATTTTTTTTTAAATATAAAACTTTTTTATTTAATCCAAAAGGGTATAATAGTGAAAGACAATTTTTATTTTATTTTATTTTTGAATTTTTTAATAAATCCGGTTTCTTTTTTTTTTCTTTTTTTTTTTTTTTAAAGATAGTATTTTTTAAATTTAGTGCATATATGTTTTTAAGCTAGCATGTTTAGTGCATATATGTTTTTTTAAGATAACATATTTCTAGATTTAGTGCATGTATGTTTTTTTAAGATAACATATTTCTAGATTTAGTGCATATATGTTTCTTTAAGATAACATATTTCTAGATTTAGTGCATGTATGTTTTTAAACTAGCATGTTTCGCATATATGATTTTTTTTTTTAATATAATGAGATTTATAACAAACTAAAAACATGTTATACACATACTTCGATATCGATTGAAATACAATTAAAATACAAATTTCTAAAAAACATAAATACATGAATCTAATCGATCTATACACGTGAGCACTAATAAATACATCATTTTTAGAAGTCGGGAATATATGCGCACGCGTAGCAATCAATATTTTTTTCAAAAGTCGGACATATATGCACACTCATAGCCGTGAACATTCTTGTAATTACACCTGATACAAAGAAAAATAAAAAATTAGCAACAATAATATTATTAAAACATACATGTTTTAAGCATTTCGTTTATAAGCAATTATTTTTTAAAACATACCTGTTTTAAAACATACATGTTTTGAACATACATGTTTAAAAACATATATGTTTTGAACAAAATACATATGCACCATTTCTTAAAACACATATGCACGCCCCTAAAAACATAAACGTACGATTAAAACATATACACACTAGAAAACCATTGCCAAAAACATATATTGTTTTCATAAATGGGCCTACTATCCCAATATTCTACAAGAGTAACTAAGCACTGTACACTACTCCTAATAATGATATTTGGTGGTCTCGTTCAAACTAAAGGCGGATTCAATAAAATAAGGCGGATTCAATAAAATAAGCTGAAATAAGAGCTTATTTTAAACAATAAAATAAGAGCTTATTGGAATATTTTAAACAATAAAAAAAGCCGAAATAAGAGCATATTTTAAACAATAAAATAAGCCAAAATAAGAGCTTATTTATAAGTTTTCGACACCAAAAGATTTGTAAATCAAAAAATACGCCAAGAAATGATGATACTTATTTGTTTTAAACGCGTTTTCATAAAAACCGATTCACACACAAACTTGTGTGAATCGTTATTCCCACAAATTCGTTTTAGTAATCCATTTTATTGTTTAAAATCAAAGAGAAGGCAAATAAAATAGATAAGATTCGGTTTTAGCTTAAACATACCAATAAAAGAGAGATGAGAGGCGTCGGATAAAAAACAAACGAATCACGATCTTCAAAACACCTTGGGCCTTCGAGAAATGATGATGGGAGTGGTGGTGGCGGCAGCACCATGGAGGAGGTGGCGGCTCAGAAATGAGAGAGAGAGAGGGTGAATAACTGAATATAAATAAGGTCTAACCCTAATTGTTAAGTTTTTATGGGAAACGGTTTTTGGATCCTTTTTTTATGGAAGAATTAAATTCCCATTTTGCCCTTAATTCAATTTTTTTTCAAATTAAGTTACATATATTTTCAAAAATTCCATTATGCATTGACATGATGTACATTATGTATTATTAGGAGTAAAAATGGGGTTCTCGCAGTTCCCACACTTAAGAGGGTTCTGAAAATAAAGTTCCACATATATATATACATACATATATATATATATAGGGAAAAGTGAATATGAGGCTGTCTCACATCTAAGCTTACATACGAAACCATCAAAAATCACTAAAAAATACGTCATTTTGGTTATTATTTTTTCAAAATTTGAGTAGTGGAACTAATATATGTATAGTGAAACACATTTTAATGGTGAATTAAATCAAATCATTGTTGAATCTATAGCTAATTTGTTAGTTAATGGAATCACCTAACAGTATGATATAGAAAACGTATATATCAACGGGGACCCAACTTAAGTGATGTTGTGATGAAATCAAGAGAAAACTCTAATATTATGAAGGACATGATACAAATGAGGTAGATTTGATATTTTTCTTTTCAAAACGACGTAATTTTTTATTGTTTCGCATGTAAGCTTAGATGTGAGACAGCCTCATATTCACTTTCCTCATATATTATATATATATATATATATAGAGAGAGAGAGAGAAGAATATATAGGGAATATATTAGCTATAATTTTTTGTAGCTAATTGGCTACAATTTTATGCTATAAATGTGGGTCCTTGATTATTTTTATGGGCCTTGATTCATTTCAGTGGGTCCCTGATTCAATGCTAGTGTATTTTTTGTGAAGTATTGTGTATATATATATATATATATATATATATATATATATATATATATATATACACTATCACAGACTTCAAAGCCCGCCCGATGGGCGGGCATGACTTGTAATTATAATTTGGATGGTTTTAGTTATTATAAAATTATTTTTAAGGACGTTTTTGTATTTGTAATCGATATTTGATTTCTTTATGAAAATACATTTTTGTATCCTAATAACATTTGAGTATGGTTTGATGTATACATTTGTAATTTTTATGATATTTGTTTGTTCAAAAATATATATTTTATAATGAATATAGTGTATCTTAATCATTACTAATGAAAGTGTATAGTGAACCTATACATAGTATTTTCATGTAACTATTTTTAATTTGTTATGTTCAAGACAATAAGTATTATTACAAAATTTAATAGACCAAATTATATTTGATTTAAAAATGGGTATCCGGATAAAGAAAAGGTAAATCTACAATCTTGATCTTATAATTTTAGTTACGATATTTTGTTCTTACTTATATGTTTTACTTATTAAGAAACTGCATCCATGAATTGTATTATGTAAGTGTATTTTTATGTAAATAATTTGTTGGATTTTTTTTTTTTTTTTTTTTTGTTATGGCATGACCTTCTGTTTGTAAAATATGAAGAGAAAGATGTTTGAAGAACATGCAAGTGGTGTAGCGTCCTCATTACTAATTCATGCCTATACTTAACCTACAATGCCTTTTCATCTCATCAGACTTAATTGCTTAGTTTCTTCATAG
Organism: Artemisia tridentata subsp. tridentata; assembly: GCA_021014915.2. Classification (NCBI taxonomy): domain Eukaryota; kingdom Viridiplantae; phylum Streptophyta; class Magnoliopsida; order Asterales; family Asteraceae; genus Artemisia; species Artemisia tridentata. The sequence goes on along the minus strand of CP139509.1, from coordinate 190,893,925 downwards.
TAGACACTATACCGTCGTCTGTTGGGTCCTGATACGTTTTGTCACAATAAATAAAAGTTTATAATGTATTCTTTCTTCAAATTCAATGGTTGTTATTTCTGTTTAAAAATATAATGTACACTACCTCGTTCATTGCAACAGAATCTGTTGCCAACTCACCATCTGAACACACAGAGTTGTATTCCAAACCCTGAACCTCGTCATCGTCATCCTATTTTTGCTTCATGCATAAGAATTATTATAAACATGTTTGAAAACATATACGGTTGTTAAATATTTTTATAAAATCAATGAATGAAACCTCTTCCTCAAGAAAACCCTTCTTGAAATAGTTGATTGTATCAACATCTTCAGTAACCTTTTTCGCTCGATATATGTGACTATTATTGGTGTGGTTAAATTCTGAAAACAAAACTTTGAAAAGATACTTCCTCCCAATAATTTGATTAAGGTCATCTGGAAAGTATTCGTCTGTGTTCATGCCTTCTCTTTCCATGATCTCCCATGCTGTTATATTTGTCATCTTATGCACGCTGTTGTCAAATATCACAACTTGTGCAGTACCACTTGCATCAAATATTCGCACAATGATCTTGAACCTACAAATGCAAAGTATTTCAAACGTAGCATGTTTTATTCTATTTTTTGGGACAGATTCAAATACTGATATATATAATATATATATATATATATATATAATATATATATATATATATAATATATATATATATATATATATATATATATATATAGGTTGATTTACATACCTAGTTGCAACTGCATATGTTTCTCCATGGTTCTTACAATACCACAGTTGTTTCTTATTCTTTGTACCTGAATTGCCTTTTGAAGCAATTGGTGTTACTCTGGTATTGCATACTTTGCAACCTGTGTACGCCCATCCATTTTCATATTGTATACTATAAACTGCTGCGTAAACCACACAATGTGAATCCTATATTTAAATGCATAATCAAGTACAAACATTATTTTACTTCATCTATCTAAATTCAATGCTACAAAATTTTTTATATAAAATTTAAAAGAGTAAATTGTATCTGACCTGTTCTATGGTACGAATCATTCCAACCTGTCTCTTTACACAACCTTGCATGAATTCCACGGGCGTAACAACACGTATGTCATGAGAATAATCTTCAATTCTGAATTCACTTGCATTATATCCCTCTTGTTCTTCATAGTTGTGGGATGTATAAATAAGTCTTCTTATAAATTTAACATGTCTTTAGTTCCATATTAAAACACATATAGCACAACGTCGATGTAATTACCTTTTCCGGAAAGCCACTAATTGTGGTATATCTCTGTTTATAAATATTCTTGTGCCTAATAAAGCGTTATGAATCGCTGGCTTGTCGATGTTGTGTGATAAACAAAGACAGTTAAAGCAACTAATAACCTTAATTAAATAATTGACTTTTACGGGTAAAATTTTAATAAACATGCATAAAACTTACTATCCCAATATTTCACTTTTCCCAACATCAAAAGGATGTCTATGTGACTAAGCTCATCACGCTTATTGTCATACTCATTCCACATTAACGCCCAATTGCCCCAAAACGTACAATCAATTCTTAAAGATCTGCATACCATAACATATAATCAATATATAATTACAATTGTATATTATCCTATATACATTAGTTGAAATAAATGTACATTTATAAAAACTACTTACTCAGCGTCTTCAATGACAATTGTCCTCCGTATCTTAGGACCACCAGAACTGTTTACAGTGACTATTTTTCCAATAGCTACGATTGTTCCCATAACATCTGTTTATAATTTTTTTTTTAAACTATACAAAAAAATCTAAAGATATTATCAACTGTTGTTTATATTTTTTACAAAAACACATACCAACACAATCATGATCATGATACTCATTGTCTGGGTCAAGGATACTTGAGAATGGTTCATTTATTAAGCCGACAAAATTGTCATCCATGTGCTCAATTCGGGTAACTTCGGTTCCTTTATAAAAACTAATTTTCCACTGGTTTGGTAACAAAGGAAACCTTCCAGCATTCTCTGCTACTCCAAAATTAGAGATTATGTAACATTGACCCTCTTGTAAAAGAGGTTCAAATTTAAACATAAGCTCTTTTTTTATGTAAATTTGAATACGGTTCGACTGTTTATACAATTCAAATATTAAGCATATTTAATAAAAATGTATGAATATAAATAATTATCAACTTAATTGAACTTACCTCTTCATCCTGGAAAACACAATCAAGACTGTAAGTGTCGTGTTCTTCATTAAGTTTGTGTGAATGCCATACGGAGATACACCTTCCTTTAATGGCCATGTTTACATTCATCAGGTTGATATCTTTAATGAGAGTCATTTTTCGTTCTCTCATTACTAACAATGCAAAATAAAAATAAAAAAAATGCTAATTTTGTACTCTATTCAAATCAAACAGATGATAATTTTGTACTCTACTCAAAACAAATTGTATAATGAAGAAAACATTATAAACAACCTGGTGTAGAACTTCTAATAGTGGACATACTGCTTCCAGTGTTTTTCTTTTGCCGTGAACTCCCGCCTACAAACATATACTAACATATTATAACCATGTGATCTATACAATATAATTAAATCAAAATAGACATTAATCATTATGTTAATACAAAACCTGTTGAAAAACTTCCATAAGATGATGTATCCATCACAGATTTTGTGCTTTTATATGTTTTTTCAGAACGTGAACGTACATCTGAAGATGCTGTTTGGTATCCAAAATTTGTACTTGGATGTCGATTACTGGTTCCTGTCAAATCAACAATATGTTCTTCTTATAATATTGTATTAATAGTTTTAAAAGGATTGAAAACTACATATACTAATATTAATAATACCTCTTGATGGGCTTCTCAAATCTTTTTTTAGATTTCTAATGTTGGACATCCTTTTAGATTCAACATTTGAGGTTGTTTTCCCTAATAACACACATAAAAAACATTAGTGTATTAATAATTTATAGCGAATATATATTTATACAAATATAGTAGTTGATCATGGCAAGATTAGTTTTATAAAATAAATAACTGAATTTCAAAAACACAATACCTGATTGTGATTCAAAGTTGGAAGGATCATTCTCAGAATTTTCATGACCGGATTGTGCTTCAAAACAGGTTGCTTGATTCACAAAATTTCTTTTTAATGGGGGACCATATCCTGTCATTTAATCAATATAGAGTTTCCACAATTTATAATATACAAACATAATTAATCAATATACTATAAATACAATTTGTAACATAATACTATAACCACAATTTATAATACATAAGCAAATATTGTATAAACATATTACCATCATGAATCCCTTGTGTATCAAAACCTGATGATCCCTGTCCAAAACTTCTCTTTGCAAGTGGTTTAGATACTGTCAAATAATGAACAATATATATAAACACAATGTATTATTGTTTTAAATAAACCGTTATTCAACATGCTACCTTTAGACTGGCTAACAATATTAGAAACAGTCATGCCAGATCTTCCACCAGGTGTATCACTTTCACACACGGAGTCTTCCATTACAGTAGAGGATGATTGATTTACCAATCTTCTCTCTGGTGATAATTTATAAGTTATAAACAACATGTATAATGTATCTAAATAAAACATTAATAAAGAAACTACCTCCTGGGTGTGTAACAACATTAGAAACATGGTGGCCAGATCTTCTACCTGGTGTATCACTTTCATACATGGTTTTATGGATATTTGTAGATGCACTTTTTCCATGCTTGGCTGTTACACAATCATAAGCGTATGCGCCCAAATTATCACATGTAATGAACGATTCATGTAAACCAAACTAACAACACAATACCTGGCAAAGGGGTTTTAGAGTTTTTCTTCTGCTGAAGGATTTTTTATTTATTTATTTATTTTTATTTTTTTTTGTGGTTCATCACCTGTAACCAATTAAAAAACCATGATGCAATAAAACATGACATGAATTTCACAACCACATCAATAAGACTATAACAACCTAATAAATAAATTATTTGTTAAAAAATACCTTCTACAGAAGCATCAGATTTTTTCTTCTCGGATGCTCTTGTAAGCCTTGCAGAATGTCTATGTGCCTGCATAATGTCAAATATTTTTTGAATATAGCTCTGCGATTTTTGATGTGGGAAGGAGGGTTAATTGTGGTTTATATATAGTGTCAAATTAGGTTAGCAATGAAGAAACGTATAATGCTCTCCAAAGAAACACTTATATTTAATTTGGGAACAAAAGATTTATACATAATACATTCTAAACTTATCCTCTAAATTATATTTTCTATAAATTAACCAGATCTTTTTTAAAATTCGGTATTAACATTCTCTTGAAGATTATATTTATAGTTTTGGATGATATATCCCAAAAAAATTAATTGGTCTAGTGGTAAGCATTCTAATTACTCTACTAACAAATCCTAGGTTCGAATCCTAATAATTACATTTTTAACACATAATAAATTCCGGATTTTAAATATAAAAAATCTATGAACAAAGGGTGCTTATGTGGCTTTATGACGTGGCTAAGGCATGATTACTGGGCATTACGTGGCATTAATGACGTCATACGCATCCTGTTATATATATACTAGCCTATAAACCCGTGATAAATCACGGGTAGCTTATAAATCTTTTGAACTAAACAATTCAAATATAGCAAAAACATGTTAATCCTCAAACAATAAGCGGAAATTTTCACAACAATTTGCACACCGAATGTTCTGTAGGAAATAACCATATTGATTGTGTGGTTGATTCGGGTGGTCTTGGATCTTGAAAGATCAAGAATCCCATGGTGAGTTAGTGAGATGTTAGAGAGAGAGAGAGGGAACCCTTTGAGAGAAAATCTGAATATTAGATTAATGTGTGTGAAGAGTTCCACCCTTCCCTTGTGTGGGAAGGGTTATATATATAGTCCTAATATTTGTGCCCCTAGTGGGCTGTGGAGTGAGCTGACAGTGGGGAAAGCCCCGACCCACTCCACGAATATATATTACTACACTAATAATACTGATAATACTAATACTACTAAACAAATATATATAAGTCTACGAGCTATATAAATGCTAATTAGATGCTCGGGGTGACCGAACCTTCATATGAGTATTTATATTCCTAACAATCTCCCCCTAAGGGAGGTCACCCCGGAAATAATAACTTGAATTCTAGCATTTTATCTTTTGATCTTGACTTCATAGCTCGTAGTCTTCGATTCTTCAACGTCTTGTATCTTTGTGCCTTTAGCAGTGATCTTTTGATGACCGTTCTTTGTCTTGGATGATCTTTGAGTATTCTTCGACTTTATCATCCAACATTTGTTTCCAAGTCATCTTTCAGCAATATGTTTCCATGTGATGTGATATTCTTCGAGCCGACATGCTCACACTATTTGGTGTCATGATCTTCAGCATCAGAGTTTGCAGAAGCTGTGTTAAAGGTCTTTAGGTTGATCATGACTTCTTTGATTAAGATGATGTAGTGTGAACATGTGGTAGAGGATTGGCATCTTTTCAGCAACCAGCTACAACTGCAACCAGCTACAGCATTCCACAGCTACAACCGCCAACAGCTGCAACAGCAATCAGCTACAATCGCCAGAAGTTCCTGCATACGACAGTTAGCAATAAAACGTCCGGTACTTACAGGTTCGGACTTCGAGATTGTTAACAGCATAGTGTGAAAACTCTCTCTAATCCTTACCAAGACCGTTCCTAATCGAAAACCCACAGAGGGCTTTTTAAGATCGAACCGTAGCACATCAACGATTAGGTGAGTCGCTGGAGATCACTCCACGACTGTAGACCGTTAGAAACTGTCGTGACCACTAAGCGTAATCCATAAAGAATTACCGAAGTGACCTGCTTTCAGGGCTGCTTGATGTTGACCCTGGCAGGAATTTCCATTCAATCATTGAGAATTACATTTGTAAATTCCCTCATAAATGTTCTGGCAGATTGCTAAGATCTGCGTAGGACTCTTAAGTTTACAACTGGTGTCCTTAATGTTGAACACCCAGTGTAGAAATAATTCGTGTTCCTATGAGATCTTTTTATGCATCTCGTGGCTCTAGACTCTATTGTGCGTTTTGATTTAGTGAGCGGAGGCTGGAGAGAACTGCCACCTTTTCAATATCATCTAACTCGGAGTGAGAGAGACGATAGGAATGTATTGAACTCCGTGACAATTGAAACAAGAATCCTTTGAGGGACCTTGAGTGGCTAGGGAGGGTTGTGCAGCGTATCACTGGGTCCATGATACTTTGTCTTCAATGCCAGTAATCAACTATGTGATTCTGACAGCATATGTATTGACCCGGTTTCTGCCTAAGTTGTAAGGAGGGCTATTTCTTTTCACCCTTTCTCTTTACAATTCTTTTTCATTCTTCAACCCCTTCAGTGCTTACCGAGACTTCATAACTAGAACCTTGTTGGGTTTGTTCCAGTACTAGCTCCATCTCAGTCGGCACTCTTCCCTTAATCACACTTTTCTCCTTTTTAATCATACCTAAGGACTTCTACACTAACTAGTGGATTGTCCCTGGGTAGATCCCTCCGGCTCTGGCGGGATCGTGGGAACTTGAGCCTAACCTAACCATCCTTATAACTCCATGCATTAATTAAAATGGTCGGTCTTTGGTATTCATCCACGATTGCCAAACCAAATCTTTGAAAAATCTCTCAAAGTGTTCATGATTCTGAAACACATTTTTGCAAACACTTGAGAGTTTTATATTTTTCAAATGCTCCCCCTCAACATGTGCTCGGTTGATTGTTTTATAAATTTGCACATGTTAGGTAGAACTCGCACTTTTTGAATTGATCCACTTTCAGTGAACATGACCGATTCGAGACACGCTTACATCACTGGTTAGGCCAGCTTGAAATTATTACCCGTCCTGGTCAAGTCCATAGAAAGTTTCTCGAAACGGTACACTCTACTCAGACACATCCTTTTCGAGACACGCTTACATCACTAGTTAGACTAGCTTGAAATTATTACCCGGCCAGGATATGTCCTTTCGATTCATGACAGTATATGTTTCGTCAATTCTTTTGTGAAGTCTGAGCCGTGCTCACATAAGATGCATGCCAAATCCTTTTTGTCAATTCGCTCCCCCTCAATATGTGCATCGATATACGAAAGAGTTTAGCACATATGGGAGAGCTTACATTTAAGTCCAAAACATCACATTTTCATCAGGTTTCATATTTAAATCACATTCTCTCCCCCGATCAAAAATTTCAAACCTTTTGAGATTTGTGATCCCAATTGATTTAAATAATTTAGAAAAACATGGGAGAAAATGTGGTCAGGTTTAACATGTTCTGATGATGAAACATACTTTGCTCCCCTTAATCTAAGAGGGAGATTCACTGCTTATTTTGCACAAATTGATTATTATGACACAAATGATATTGACCTTTTTGCGCAGATGATGTAATCACCCACTTTTCTGAGTGAGTCAGTGGTCAACATCGATTATCCATCCACCAACAAATCTTCTCAAGTATTGTCGATCCCCACTTGACGAGATCTGAGTAAGTACTTCTTTGTTAAAATGATGGTGGTGGAGGTGAAGGTGTTGTTGTTGTTGTTGCTGCCGATGTTGTTGTCGTGGTGAATTTCGAGCCAATCAATAGAGTTTGAACGTCTGATCAAATGGTTAGAATGGGAACTGGCACATTCATTTTGGCTATGGAATCTGCATAAGAATATCAACACAGATATATATATGCATGCAGATACCCTATTCCTTAATAGCTACCCTTCAGCAGCTTGCCACATTATAATACCAAGTTCATCTTATAATCAAACCCCAATCAGGAACTACGTCAAACCACTATCTAGCATGAAGAGCAAATAGCAATCATGCACATGGCAATTCACACACATTTCAATATTCAACTTAGGATCTTAGGAACATGATTCACGCATGATAACAATACACCTAAGCAAATCCTGATAGCATAAGCACTATATCAACAACCATTAAGCAGCAGAGACAAACAACATTTGAAACTCATTCACTTAGTTCATACAAATGTCAGTGGAGTATTCAAAAACATCAAACACAACTGGTTTTCTAACTTCTTTTAGGTTTTGAGTCTTAAAGCTTTTTGGGGATTATACGAGGATTCCAAAGTAACACAAATGAACCTTCCAGATACATAAAGCTAGGAAACTATAAGCAAATTGCACATAATGTCCTAAACTTTCTAGCAACTAACACACTTGGTCATTTGATATATTTAAGCAAGATCCTCTTCAACTAATTCCCCATTAACTACAAAACCATTTCTATCAAGTATGATTTAACCAATAAATCCGTTTGATGATATAAAATTTGAATTCACTCTCCCCCTCAATCAATGACCCGTATTCTAGTTGAACCTCAACTAAAATCACCCTTAACCCCACAACTCATCAAACAAGAACTGTCGTGAGGTTTTGTAGTCGTTGATTGAGTGACAAATTTTATGCATAATCCAAGTATAAACAAATTTCATACAACACATATTCACCAAGTGTCTCACAAATAATTTTCAGAAGAATCATAGAATGAAAACTATTTGTTATACTAAGAAGATTTCTCTTCTTTTACAAGAAATGATGCACTGAAACGTACATCAAATCAGGAAACATGGATATGAAGTAATCCATGCCCAGGTGAACATCACCCAGTTGGAGGAACAGCCGTCTTTTTGGCGACGTGCTTTCCCCAGTTTGAAGCGCGGGTTGCTATCTAAAGTAATAGCAAGCCATTTAGACATGTTTTAATCCTCCATTTTAACTTCTGCTCGAGCTTCATTTAAAGACCCGTGCCATTATTGAATGACATTTCTAAGTCCGTAAATGTTATCGATAAACAGAAGACATGCCTAGGTGAAACTATTTTTGGTATTTTCTATTTTTCAATTTTTATGGTTTTTCTGGTTTTACGTTTCTCTATTTACAATTAGCAAGATTTTCTATATATCTATTTACAAGATGGTATAAGATATGAACAAGTATATATATACAAGGATACGAACCAGAAACCATTACTCCTCAGCATTCTGAATCTTCTCCGCATTCATCACTTGAGTTGCTGAAGAGCAATGTGAGCACTTTCAATCAGGGAATGATTCTGGCTCAACACTCTCCCCTAATTAGTGCTCTCCCCCAATCTGACAACCTCTGACGATCACCCATAATAGGAAGAAGACTTTGGATGAACGCCCGAAATATGAAGAAGTCTTTTGATAACCAAATGCATGCCGTCTTTAATCTTCTAACACTCCCGTCCTAGAGTGACTCCGTCAAAAACCTTAGGCAACTTTTCGGTAGTTTAAGTTGAGTCTCAACTGAAATCTAGCTTAACCTCACAACTCATCAAACAAGAACTGTCATGAGGTTAAGTTAACATCAAGTTGGACCTAACCTTACACTACGGAACAACTTGAACCTAACTTAACTCCACAACTCATCAAACAAGAACTGTCATGGGATTAAGTTAAATATCAAGTTGTAAGAAAAGAGCTCAACATTCTTGACTGTGGAGAAGACTGTAGACTCGACCTTCTTCAAGATTGCCCAATGTGGAGGAACAGAATACCAATCAACTTTATCTCACCAAATGCCTTCCAGTAACCTTACATATATCCCATCAGCCCGCAGCATACACATGAGAAGATAACTCCCAACAGAGAACCAAGAGTAGACTGACGACTCGACCTTCTTTAGTCTTTAGTATAACCCCAAAGTAACAAGTTGAACCACTGATCATATATAATATGTATCCATCCTTGGATATTAAGCCCTGATCACGTGAACCTGTTGTGCGTCCTTGATGTACACATTCTCTCTCCCCTGATGGTTACGATTAATCAGCACATAACGTAGCAGTGAAACGATAATACCAAGGTAACAAGTTGAACCACTGATCATCTACAGTATTTATCCATCCTGGATATTAAGCCCTGATCACGTGAACCTGTTGTGCGTCCTTGGTGTACACATTTCTCTCCCCCATGATGGTTACGATTAATCGGAATCATCATCATGATGTGTACATGTAGCCTGATGACGTATGCATGAAGCATTGACTAGAAACCCTTTGTTACTGATTGTACCAGCCCGTGAGACGATGTAGATTAGCATTCCATGACCATGTTCTTCAACACCTTGATAGAGGAAGAAGATGTGTTGGAGAACCATGGTTTGCACGACTCCTGAACTGACGTATTCAGGAGTCGTATGACCATTTCTCAATCATCAACCAACATGTAGATTAATATTCACCCTTTCCCCCCCTCAAAAATTGCATATGCCTGCCAACTGCAAATTTTGATGATTGAACTAGTGAATATGAATACCATCAACGGTAAATAGCTCCACTTGACGGTTCTTGAAGACTGACATGTTGTTTATTCACCCTTTCCCCCCTTCAAAAATTGCATAATCCTGTCAACTGCAATTTTTGGTTGAACAAGTGAATAAGAATATACTCCAATGTGCGCCGATCCACTTGAAGATTGAATAAGCACGGAAAGAGCATGAATCTTGTTGATGAGAATGGCCATAAATAAGAAGACTCCTCTTCTTTTGAAGATAAAGTGCACTCAAGCGTACACTTTTCTTTTCTTTGATGAACGAGGCCTGCACTGATGTGTACAGACGTCATTATATTGAAGAACGAGGCCTGCACTGACTTGTACAGACGTCATCATGTTGAAGAGCGAGGCCTGCACTGACTTGTACAGACGTCATAAGATGAAGAATGAGGCTTGAACTGCTGTGTTCAAACGTCATAATGTTGAAGAACGAGGCCTGCACTGACTTGTACAGACGTCATAAGATGAAGAACGAGGCTTGAACTGCTGTGTTCAAACGTCATAATGTTGAAGAACGAGGCCTGCACTGACTTGTACAGACGTCATCATGTTGAAGAGCGAGGCCTGCACTGACTTGTACAGACGTCATATCTCTCTCTTTACTTCTTCTCTCATCTAACTCGTTACCAACCCCATTATCATTCTGTTGGCTTGATGTCGTGACCACTGATGGAGAAAAACCCAATATGATGAACTTGATACTGAAGTAATATAACCCGAACTTGTGACTTAAACTTGTACTAATGCGTGACAAAGAGCGGTGTAGAGACTTCGTGCAACATCGAATCCCTAAGTACTCTATACTCTTCAACCAACCAACCATCGAGTATAAGACGCACATCACCTCTTGGATATCCACAACTTCGTGTGACACTGAGCACTTCAACGTGACTCCTTAAAGTGATAGTTATTTTGTAATTGAGAGAAAGACAAAATAACTAGATATCCAAGTCCTCGTCATTGTATTGAAAGCTCGACCAAGGATCTCGAAGAATCTTCATCCAACCTCCCCGATATCTTCAGATGCTAAGTACACTCACCCATGAAATTTCACTTCAGCCTCAAATAAATAATAATGAATTAATGCCGTAGTCACTTCTTGTGGTTAATGCCCAAATCTAGCCCTTTGTGATGTGTCGACTGAACTTTGATAATGGTTTTAAAACCCGATCCTGGTCAAGAGCGCATAGCCCATCATCACGGAATTCTACAACTCTATGGTTTAAACCGAGAAATAAGTTCTTTCGCGGGATTTTACAAAACCAAGAAGAAACCGTGAGACAGTACCCGATTGAATGTGGCATGACTGATTTGGATTTGGAGAACATCAGTTTGGGTTAAGAATATCTTGTGAGAATTACAGATCACATCTCAACTTTTTAAAACCTTTGGCCAACTAACCAACCTTGAACATAGATTAGTGACCACACGATGAAGAGAACCCGATATACCAATACTGAAAACTGAAGTAGAAGACCCCAAATTTGTTACTTAAGCTTGCACTAATGTTGGAAGAACGGTGTTGAGAATTAATGCTCCAAGCAAATCTCTAAGAGCTCCATACCTAACCAAAGTATGAGACATTAACACCTCTTGCGATTATCGACATCGTCATTGACGTGTGACACTGAGTACTCCCATGACTCTTAAGTGATAGTTACCCCGACTGCTGGTAACTAGATAACCCAAGTCTTCAACTTAAATTTTGAGCACGAGCAAGTTATCATTGAAGGTCATGCATCCAACCAACCCCGACTTCAAGATAAAATAAGTAGACGCCTTCGTGAAATTCAACATCAATCACAAATAAAGAATACCAGATTAACTTCGTGATCATCTTGTGCTGTTGACTAGCCAAAAAGAGAAGAAACATGCGCTAATTCTCAGAAGTGCCCATGACTCATAGTCAGTCCTATCAGACAAAGCTGTCTGACCCAGCTACTTGGATATTGTCAGATTCAGTGCATGGAATAGTTGTCGTACTGTGTACAGGATTTTACAGTTCTTGAGATTTATTCGAGAAATAAATTCAAGAACAAACTGCACAACAGTAAGTAACAAACTGCTGAAATCGTAGGCAATTAGCTAAGACCTTAACCACTGAAACTGGAACCGCTAAAATTCACATCGCTGGAGATGGAACCACTAGGAAACTCGCGCTAATTCTCCCCCTCAAAAAGGACATGGAATGACCTTTTTGCCAAAGCTGAGAGTCCGTGATGTTTGTGAATTTGACAGGCACAAAACATGGAAAGAGACAAATGAAACTACTGCAACGAAGATGGTGATTAAGACTCTCTTGTAGTAACCCCTTGCTTTCCTCATCATCAATGGTTTAGTAGATTAACACTTCATTGAAGCTCGTATTATGCCAAAACCGCTTGATGAAATGCATATGACTTTAAAGTGAGTACAAGGTTAACACATGTCTCCAAACAGATCACCTCTTGTTTTTAAGCCTGACTACCTCTTGAGAAGATCTCGAGCAACAATCCCATTAGAAGCTTGAGAAACAACAATCACTTGATGAAGCTTGATAAAGAACAAGTCCGCGACTTAAACTTGCACTAAATTATGATTTAGAACCTATATTGAGCACAACAACGTAACTCCTTTAAATATAGGTAGTGATATATACCCAACCTTCCATCCTTAATTGTATATATCCACTTCGTGAACATCCAAGTCTAATCACCTTAAATTGAAAATTGTGACTTAGAACCTATATTGAGCACAACAACGTAACTCCTTTAAATATAGGTAGTGATATATACCCAACCTTCCATCCTTTATTGTATAATACCACTTCTTGAACATCCAGGTCTAATCACCTTAAATACGCTTGAGCAAGGGTCAACAAACATCGTGCATCCATCCACCCCGAGATGTTTGTGACACTAAGTACACCAACCCGTGAATTAACAAACCAACCAAGTTACCATAATTTCCCAATTCCTGCTGATCTTGAAGCACAAACTTATCCCGAAAAGGCAGTCAAACCCCGTAAGTCTCATTTTGTCTAAATCCAAGTCCCGCCTACTTGTCCAAAATTAATTTCACGGGATTTTACAGCTCTTGAGATTTAAACCGAGAAATCGAATCTTTCGCGGATTTTCTAAAAACTACAAGAGAAACCGTGAAATCAACCAGAATACCCAAGAGAGAGGTGCAATATTAATCTTCGAAATTTAAGTCACAGAAGTCAATTTGCAACAAGTCAGATTGCAATCAACCAAATCGCAATTAGTCAAGTCGCAAGTGTCAACTCGCACCGTCAAATCGCAACTGGTCAACTCGCAATTAGTCAAGTCGCAACAAGTCAAATGTAACTCAAATCACAAAGATCAAGTTGCAGGCTCACTCAAGTCGTAGGCACCAATAGGACAATGCTGCCAAATCCACAACCCAGTAATCACGTCGACCTTCATAAACCCAAATATAAGTTGTGACGTGTGAATCCTTGTAAAAACTTATACCTCCAAAATATACCACACTCATTATCAAATATTATCAAAATTTTGTGTATCCTAAATTAAAATTGGGATAACCAATTTTGATAGACCATGTCATCGTATTGCACCTCAATCCAGTAAATGTTGTACTGTTAAATCGAGTCCAAAACAAGGAAGCCCAATATCCATAATAATCCACCCAATGAAATACAAGGTACAATTTGTGAGCTCAAGTTAACTTCACCCACATAAAACGATCCACCATAAAATGATTAAAGCCCATTCAACCAATTATATCACACAATTAGCAAACCCTAATCACACCATTCACTTAACTTCGCCCCCATCTCCAACTGCCTCTCACCCACAAACCCTAATACTCTCTTATGTTAAGATAAGCGCCCCCATCAGGACATATACTCACGTTTACCAGATCCACAACCAACAAGTCACACCAAACTTTAATCAATCTTCAAATAATGAATCATGATCTATCACAAAACTCATCACATCTTAATCAAATCATCAGAGATTATAACAATCTCATCTCACTTCATATGTGTATCCATACGAGACACAAGACCAAAGATTGTGGCTTCTTCAAGGTCCTTCAATAAGGGTCTCGGGTAGGTACCATTGTTATGATTTGTTTCTTGTTTTGTAATTACCGAACGAAACAAAGGGAGAAGATAACATGTTTGTTACACTTCTTTCTTTACATTTCGGATATAAAAGAGGCTAAGCTTCGACAATGATCGATGATGTATATTTTCTTTCGTGTTTTTGATCTTTGAGGTCTAATAAACTTATGTTCTACACGAAAGATAAAATGAGATCTTGTTGATTTTCATTTTTGTTCATTAGCTGTGATGATAATGATGTTTATATCATCGAGTCTAGGTAAAATAAGAAGTGTTGGGAAGTGATGTGAGGATTAAAGTTGTGTCTAGTTGTAGGATTTGAATGGGTTTTGGATTGGTATGTGAACCGGCTGAGGTTGATTTGTTTTCATAGCAGTCGACTTTATTTTCATTAAGATTTTGATTCTTGGACCAATGATGTTGCAAGACTGAGGTCATGAGATGATGTTGTTATGTTGTTTGTTAGGTCTGGTTCTGTTTAACTGCTTCTCTCCTTCTTTATCAATGATTCGGTTTGACTTTACTGGTCTGGTAGACAAACCGCATCCACGAACAGATAGACAAACCGAGTTCATAAGTTTATAGACAAACCGCGTTTGTGATTAAACAGACAAACCGAGTCCGTGGTTAAGTGGACAAACCGAGTTCATGATAGAATGGACAAACCGAGTCCAGGGTTAAACAGACAAACCGAGTCTGTAAGCCAATAGACAAACCGCGTCTTTGACCAGTCAAACCAGTCACTTTCGTACTTTCCTTAAAATCCGGATCTGTGTTTTTCTCTTTGACCAGTCAAACAGACAAACCGCCTTCAAGAACAATTTTCACTCTTTGGACACCAGCAGCAACAATGACCATTATTCCAAGAACCACTAACCACCAACAATTTCATCATCCAAGTAGTGCACAAAACGCTACTATGAATATCATCATCACCAAGAATCATGACTACCCAACATTTAAACCCAGATCTGTTAATATTTAATCTTATATGACAAGTTTCCGACTACAATATTCACAAGATGGTACAAAACAACCTCAAAGATATAATATGAAACACAAAACTGTTGTTTTGACAAAGACTTAAACGGACCGATGTGTAGTCATGAAAACTTTTAAACCCAGATCTTAAAAGTCGTTTAACAAAAATAAGCCGCAACCACACACATCATTCCAAGAAGTAGTTCTAACAGTTGGACACTTAAGATGAAGTATTGATGGACCAAAACAAATAAAACTTCCCAAAACAAGCTGTCAAGCTGTATTAACCAAAATAAAAGAGAAGCAAGACCAAACGTATGGGCCCACAATCAACAATACCAAACATTCATGGGACGAGCAGATTGTGAAAGTAGTGATTCGAACAAAGAACATGTAAAGCAGTTTAAGCAAAACAAATTCAAACAAAAATTCTTGACATAAAGTTCAAGCCCAAGAAAATAGTCACCACATCTTTGTTGCGTTGAAAATAGGTGTGAACAAGAACAAATGAATTCACCACAAGTGGGCTTAAAATATGATATAAAGATTTGACTTGACCATGGACTTTAAGCTTTTGACACAAATTCAAATCTTGACCAGTACAGTAATACCGAGAGAATGGGAAGCCACAATTCGGACCAAGCACACACAATCAAACCGGATCTAACCATGGCTCTTGATACCAATTGTAGGAAATAACCATATTGATTGTGTGGTTGATTCGGGTGGTCTTGGATCTTGAAAGATCAAGAATCCCATGGTGAGTTAGTGAGATGTTAGAGAGAGAGAGAGGGAACCCTTTGAGAGAAAATCTGAATATTAGATTAATGTGTGTGAAGAGTTCCACCCTTCCCTTGTGTGGGAAGGGTTATATATATAGTCCTAATATTTGTGCCCCTAGTGGGCTGTGGAGTGAGCTGACAGTGGGGAAAGCCCCGACCCACTCCACGAATATATATTACTACACTAATAATACTGATAATACTAATACTACTAAACAAATATATATAAGTCTACGAGCTATATAAATGCTAATTAGATGCTCGGGGTGACCGAACCTTCATATGAGTATTTATATTCCTAACAAATTTGCACACCGAATGTTCTGTAGCATTTCGTGATGAACAATGTTCAAAACATGTATATTCATTGGTGATCCTTGCATACATCAGATGTTGCAAGAGTTATACATACGTAAATTTAACATTCCAAAATATGTATAAATCACTATAATAAAGTCCATTTTAACCTTTTGAGTGTCGAATTACATGAATAGATACAACATGCTCACATCCATACTTAACATATGTCCATGCATTTGTGACAAAGTCGTTAGGTAGCTTTCTTCTCATAAACATAAAAAGATCCAATATGATGTATTGATGTTTCCTTTTGTTAAACTTTATGGCTTCCCCCTAGTTGAAAAGTAGGCCGCAAGTAATTGAGGTTGTTTGCAGTTGCAATAAAAATTAACTTTGGCCAACTTTTGACCAGTTTCCTTGTAAGTTTTTTTTTAGCGAATTTGACCCGTAAGAATTAAAAAATGTCTTGAATTGACCCATTTATAAGCTAATGGGTTGAGCTTGTCACCAGTAAACAGCATAAAATATGGTTACTTAACCAACATTAAAAGTGAATATTGAATGTATGGTAAGCGTTTTTTTTTCATTTGACCTGCAAGAAATAACGAATAACATTAATTGACCCATTTATAGTTTTCACAATAAGCATAAAGTATGCCAAGCGTTAATAATATTGAACCATCTAGACAATGATCGCACCGAAGTTTTAGTATCAGGTGTGTAGTGGTTTGAATGTAAGTTGTTTTGAATAGCGAACGGGAAACAATTGTTAATTAGAAACAAATTGCCATTACACAAAGTTTTACTATCTATGCATTTACTATAAAGCAACAAAAGTTTTGCAATCTATATGATAACAACATATCTTTATATGTTAAAGGCATATAAAAGAATAAGAGAAATAACAACACTGGAATTACTGAATTACTCTTTTAGTTACAAGCACAACATGATAAATTTAAACATCTGATTATGAAAATATGACACTTAGGTATGATATCATAAACACAAGCTTTATATATCGGAAACCAAGTAAACTTGCAAGGTTAACTTATGAATGTAGAATCAGAGATGTCAAATTCCAAATGAGGGCAAGAGCTATCGAACTTAGAGGTTAGAGATGTCAAACACAACTAAACCCGAGTTTCGAAAATAGAACAAAGATTCAATTTCAAATACAGGGACCAAAGGTGAAGTCTTACATGTAAACACAATGAACCTATCAAGATAGTGAAGATACATTATCAAGCATTGTGGTTAAATATCCTTAATCGATTAAGGTGCTCATTTAAAAACAAAATGAATGAATAATGAGTAGCCCATAGGAGGGGATTTTTCAAACTGAGTTTTTTTTTTTTTTTTGTTCATTTAATGTGATCTCCAATTCAAAACCAAGAATATACTTTGTAGTGAAGATTGCAAATGAAGCATTGACATTTTCAAAATAGAATAGTAAAAATAGGAAATTGATTTTAACATTGGTCAAATAAAATTCTTAATGAGGGGCTTAAAGATATGGCAATTTTTTTTTCTTTGCTCATTTAATGTGATCTCCAATTCAAAACCAAGTTTAATGTGATCTCCAATTCGTTTTATTTAATTTAAAGGTATGACAATAACTAAAATTTAAAACATTCCTTAATAAGAAGATGGAAAATGGAAATTGATTTAACATTGGTCAAATAAAATTCTTAATGAGGGGCTAATTAGTAAAATTGCAATGCCACATGGATTTAATGATGTAGCTTTAGTGACGTGGCATAGATGCCAACATGGCTTAAATGACATGGCAAGGTTTCAAAAAAACCTTTGTTTATAAAAAATCTATGAACAAAGGGTGCTTAGGTGGCTTTATGACGTGGCTAAGGCATGATTACTGGGCATTACGTGGCATTAATGACGTCATACGCATCCTGTTTTATATATATATATATATATATATATATATATATATATATATATATATATATATATATATATATATATATAATAATAAACAAAAGTTTTTTTGAAACTTATACACGTCATTAAAGCCACCTGGATGTCAATTCCATGTCATAAAAACCACGTGGCAGTGTGATCTTACATTTAGTCCCTAATTTGATGATCAACATTTTAATTGACATTGATTATGCTATTACACTTTCCATATATGTAACCCATCTTCTCTCATTCTCTCTCAAGTTAAAAATAACAATTCCCAAATCTACACATATCAATCAAATCATATCCATGATGATGAATTTATATTTAAAAATAAAATTGATTATCTCCACTAACTCAATTTTAAAGTGTAACACCAATTCTTTTGAGTGATTAATGGTAACGGAAAATTTGCTCAGGTATATGTGATTTCCATGTTCCGCTTAATATTTATGATTATGTTTATCTAATTGATTAAACAATTTTATTTTACAAGTTTACTTAATGTGTATGTTCAGGGAATTTTGGTTCATGTGTTTCATACAACGTAAATCACCTTAAATGTTTAATTGCTACGTGTTCCCAGTTTTCCACAGCTGAAATGTGTGTAATTAAGAAGTGGTTGTTATCACATATTGAACAATCATTTTAGTTTTAAGGTGGTTGCGTAAAAAGGAGATGTGAGCTTGAAAATGTTGACAATGTTTTTTGAGCACAAACTTGCGTTGTCATTATAGTATTATACACATACCGAAACATAAAATATATAACGGGTGACCGGATCTACACACACTCCTTGTGTTAGATGTGGTACAAAGAATTATACTTAGTCTAGCACGCGGAATTTACTAGCTAGCACTTAAAAGATCTTATATGTTTTGTATGAATTGAATAAAACAAAGAACACAGAATAAATAACTTCCAACGATTCAATATTATTAGCAAATAATACGAGTGATCTTCCTATCACTAGGGTTTACAACCTTGAATCTTAATAATACGTATATACTCACACCTCTTTCTATCGTATATAATGTGTATCTAAACCTTAACCTAGGCAATCCTTTTATAGACTAAAGATTCCTGTACAAGATAACTATCAATCTATTCTTATACGATATACACAATATATTTTCCATAATTATCTACTTTACAATAAATCATAAACCGTCTGAACTTCTATACTCAGCAGTCTTAACTGCTCTTGTCTTCAATACTCTTTCAGCAGTCTTAACTTCTTCCTTCAACAGTTCTAACTGTTACCTCCAACAGTCTTAACTGCTTAAGCTTAATTCCTAACAATCCTCCCCTAAACTTATGATTTCCTCCCAATCATTAAGTTTCTTCAAATTAAGCTTCTTCTTCTTAATGCTGAAAATTCTTTCAAATACCCATCAAGCAAATCTCTTAGATCTAGCTTTTACTTCTTGTGCAAGGTTGAATATCTTCGTTACCAGCATATTAGCCATCTCAGACTCTTCATTAGCTTCCAGTTTAGCAAATACCAGCATAGTCAAAACACCTGGTCTGAGTGGATAATTCTTTTCAACCAGCATATATATCTCTACTCCATCCTTTGTAGATACTCTGTGTACTCCACATGTACCAAATAACTTCCAAGAGATATCCTTGACTTGAGCTTGAAATCTCCAAATCGATTCTCCACCATCAGGCTCATATATTCTCTTCAATTGAACCCATAGTTCTTTGTCTTTATCTTCAACTGGATCAATATCTCTGAACTTCTCTTTTACTAAACTCCAAAGTTGATTTAGATCTTCTCTGTCAAAGCCTTTAAGCAAATCTTCAAACAACTTATATCTTTCAGAAATATCTCCTAACCTGATAATCTTCCAACCCTTCATTCTACCATCAGTAAACACTTCCCAGTCAATTATTGGATGTTTGACCTGCAAAGGTTTAATGTAAGAATACTCTGGAATAATCACCATCATGCTTTTGATCTTCTCATCAGTTAATCCTTCTTCATCAGACTTTTGTTTCTCAGCAACTTCTGATTCCATAGATTCTGCTTCCCTCTTCTTACCTGTTTTGACACTTCTTTTTGGAGAATTCAAAATAGCATAAGTTTCACAGAATTCTTTTTCAATAATAGTATAAGACTTTTCCTTGAAATCTTTCATTGAGTAATTTGCTGAGTTTTTCAAATAATGCTTCATATCCTCAACAAGTTCTCTCTTTGTAGGTAACTTTGTCTTGTACCCTGACTTCTGGCTTTCTCTTATTCTATGAATCAGATCTTCCCACTTTGTAACTCCATTCTTCTTGAGTATAAATTCCTTAAGCTCCTCTGTGTTCTCATCTTCATTTAACTCTTGATCTCTAAGAACCATAGAAGCTTGTGCTCTTACCATCACATCAGAATCTAGAAAATATTGCAACTGTTCATTGAATTCTTCTACATCAACTTCATTTGATCTTTTTCTTTCCATGAATTCAGATATATTCCTTATGTCATCAGCAGCCAATTTCCTTGCAAATTCTTCATCATGATCCATCTGGGCTTGTTTAGCTTCCTTTTCAGCTTCCTTATCAGCCAAATCTTCTTCTAACATTAGCCTTGCAACCTCTGCATCATGATCAATCTGTTCTTTAGTTTTTGGCTTCACCCTTTTAAGTCTTTCAAGTTCTTGAACAGCAACCACTTCTTCAGATGTCATAGGTTTCTTTCCTTTATTTGCTCTTCTCCTTTCATATTCTTGTTCCGCAGAAGTTTCTTCAGTTAGAACTGCTTGTTGTTCTGACTCAGCAGTTTGAACTGTTACTTGCTCTGTCTCAGCAGTTTGAACTGCTTCTTCATTTGGAACTGCTTCAGCTGAATCTTCAAGAATATTACCAGAACCTGAACCTTTATCATAACCTTTATCTTGTTCAGAACCTTCTTCATACCTCCCCAGAGATCCTGATCTATCTCCAAATTTCCTTTCTTTACCAAACTTCCTCCCCTGTTTGGAAGAATTTTCATCATCCCCGTCCGAACCATCTGAATCAACATCATCAGAATCATCATCCACTATCACTCTTGCCCTCTTTCGCTTCAACTATTCTTCAAGCTGCTTTACCCTTTTGGTTAACTTTGTATAGACTTTGGCAAAAGTCTCCTTGTGAGCTTTAAATTCCTCCTTGGTTTGTTTTAGCTCCTTCTCCAAATTGTCAACCTAGGCTACTAACTTGGTACATAAAGCCGTCAATTCAGTTTGTGAAGAACTACCCTCATCACTTCTAGCTGTGTTACCTGCTATGAGAGGTGAATCTTTGGTCAAGGATGCAGTCACAACCCTAGTTAGACTAGGTTTAGACCTTCTCCTATAAGTGATGGGTGGTTGTTGGGTTGTTTCAAAGTCTTGAGTGGATGTGTGATGGGGATCAGTTGGAACTGCTGAACCTTCACCCAACTCAGTTTGAATCATTTGAGGAAATAATGGAACTGGTTCCCCTTGAAAAAGTTTACTAGCCATAGTCATATTTTGAAAAACCTTTGATTGTAGACTAGGCGTAGGAAAATTTTCAGTTGGTTCTGTAAGCAGGTTTTTTCTTTTTATTCAAAATTGTTTGAACAAACCTGGGATACATTAAAAACTTTGTTTTACTATCAACATTTGATGCCATACCCTCACAAATATATTTTGACCAGTTAAAAACTCTAATTGTAGACAAGCAAATGAGAGCAATAGCAATATTGCTACTGAATTGTTCCCAAGCAGTCTTTTTATTACTTAAACATAATAGAAGATTATGTATCAAAAATCTCCATTGGGGTGAAAAACATGCCTTTTGAAAAGTCAATTTATGTTCAGATGTATTATACCCCATTTTTTCAAGTTCTTCCCAAATTTCAGTATTTAGCATAGTGTCGATACCATCTGAGTCATTTAGTTTAAGATGTCTCCTAAGTATAGACACGGTTACAACAAATTTAATGCCATCTACTTTAGTATGAATTTCTAAGTTTCCATCATCACATGTCAAGATAGATGAATTCTGCCAGAACTGTGTGATGTGCGAAACATAAAGAGTAGGAGAAACAGTTAGAGCATACCTTATGTGAGAGTGGTTGAGAAAGTCCACAACCTTATAAAATTTTGGCCCATCTCCTTGCTCTGTTCTTTCTAAAAACGCAACCTGGTTGTGACGCTTAGCAAAATCCAATCTTGCCATTCTTAGTAAAAAATGTTAGTTAACAGCCGTGAATAGTAATAATGGTGAGTGAAAAGATAGAAGATGAAAGTAATATTGAGAGTTTATGGAGAGAGTTAGGGTTACAAGTTGACCGACTTAAGAAATATGGTAACTATTTATTTTATTATAAGAATATAATAAAATAAAAGTTAAAAATATCTATAAGAGGATCCCTCGAAATCCGTAATTCATCCAGTAAAAATCTCAACAAACCGCCAACGGCTAGTTTTTACTCCAAAATTAATTACCGACACGTCAGTCATAACGGCTAGTTGAACCGTACCAATATTTTGTACTAACCGTCCCAACTGTTGAAAAATTTTATTGAGCCGTCTCAATTTTGTGAATTAAGAATTTTAAAATAACATGGCTCATACATAGTTTTTAGCAAACTATCAGCTATCAACGGATTTGATATGTCTTTACCAATAGCCGTTTGCTTTGGACTAGCCAACTCTTCACATTAAGATATGGTGAGCTGATAACCATACAATTTTTGGCAAATTGTCAACCATAAACGGATTTGATTAGTCTTTACCAGAAACCGTTTGCTCTGGACTAGTTGGTTCTTATGTGGATAAGACATGGTGAACCAATTACCATTTGTTGTATGCAAGGATCACATACTAATCTCCAGAACACCATTAAGTCCAAAACATCAAGCATTCATAATTCCTTGGTGTTTACTCTCCAATCCTGCAATTGTTAGTCCAAAAACAAAGAATTCCAAATACAAGCATATGACTAACAATGCATATAACAAGAAAAATTAATTTCCTTGTGGAACCCAAGCCAAATCAGACTTAGGCTTTCCTCTAGCATCAACATAATTTATTCTTTTCAAAACAGTCTTAGCATCATTGGGTTGAATTGGTCTCCATACCCAACATGCTGAAGCATTCACTCCATTTCCCATGTTTCCCTTAGCAGTGTTTTTATTCACACCAGTACCAATTACCTTGCTAGCATTTGGAACTGCTGGCTTGGCAGTTGTTACCTTAGGTTTCCAAACTTGGTTTTTCACCACTGCTTTCTTATAAAAAGTTCTTTTACCAGTTGTGTATGATGGTTTAAAAACATTTATTGGATTTTGAACTGGTGGCCTTGGGTGAATTGATCTCATAGGTCTGACGTTTGGAACTGTTGGTCTAGCAGTTGGAACTGCTGGTCTAGCAGTTGGAACTGCTCTAGATCCAGACCTTAAAAGAACTGATCTAGGTATCATCCTATCATTCCTAGGAAAAGATTGAGGTTTTGCAATGCTCAACCTATGATTTGTATATCCAGATACCCATTTATCACAATAATCTGCAAGATGATCAAAACTACCACAAGAGTAACAAGCTTTCCTATAGCAAACAAAATCCTTACCTAATTGATGGGATTTGAGGTCATTCCAATTCCTATGGTTACCTCTTGGCTTGTTTGTGGTTCTATACATCTCTGCATACCTAACTGTTGGTCTAAAAGGTTTGGCATTTGAACTAGGCCTAACAGTCTCAGGTTTAACCATCTTTGGAACTTTTGGTTCCTCTACTTTAGCACTAACAGGCTTAACCACAGCCTGATCATCCTCATCATCAGAATTCCATTCCTCAATTGTTGGAGCATCTGAGTCCTTAGGTGAGGACCTATCATAAGACACCTTGTCCTCAGATAGTGATTTATCACTTGCACTAACAAACACAGGTTTATCAACTACATCCTTCTTAGGTTGAGGACCATAGTTAAGTTCAGGTAATTGAAATTCAGGCAGTCCTGTGTGTTCTAAGTCTATACCTTTAGGTGATGGAATTCCTCTATAAGGAGGTGGGACAGACTTATATCCTAGGCCTGACTTAGCTTTATTTTGAATCTGACTCTCAATTATCTTTTTAACACCTTGTGATGTGTATTCAAGTGTATCTACACTCATCTGAATGTTCTCCTTAGCCTTCTTAACCTGTTCTAGCTCATGTTTTAAAACAGTGATTTCATTCTCTCTAAACATTAAGTCTCTCTTAACAATAATCATATCATCAGAAAACTTAGACTCATTGTTTTGATAATGAATAATTTTCTCCTCTAACACAGCTAAAGCTCTCTTATGATTTGCTAAGTTAAAAGCAGTTTCTCTTAATTCTTTCCACTGACTCTCATATTTTGTTTTAAGTGTTTCTAATTCTTTTAAAGCTTCACAAGATTTAGAACATTTTGAAACTTGTACCTCAGAATCAGAAAATGCCATGAGAGCAACCTCTGTAGATGCTTCTGCCTCTTCCTCTGCAATATAGCTCCAGTCAAATCCTAAGCCATCAATAGCAACCATGGCTTTCGAGCTTGAATCAGTAACCTCCACAACTCTTGACTTGTTTCCATATGCTCTACTCTTTCCATCTTGTTGACTTGGCAATCTGCACTCCCGTGAGTAATGACCTTTCTTGTGGCAATTGTAGCACTCAATCTTGGATTTGTCATACCCTGCAACATCATTACTGTTTATGACTATCTTCTTGCCAGTCTTCTTCAAGAATCTTCTAGCTCTCAAACTGAGAAGAGAGAGCTGCCACTTAATATCCATCTCTTCAATATCATCTTCATCAATCTCTTGAAGATCTGAATGAGTCAACATACTTCCATTGTGCTGAGTAGTCAGGAATGCACAATAAATATCATCATTCAAAAGTCCACTTGTACTGCTTGAGGTGCTAGCAGTACCAAGATTAGCACTAGCAGTTCCAACTGTTCCAGCAACTTGCACTTCTTCTTCTTGATTTGAGGAACTGGGAGTTGATACAAAGGCCAAATTCCCTGAGCTTGAGCTTGAACTTGATCCAGCAGACTTCTTAATCTCATGTTCAACAATCTTGAAGTTGCTATATAGATCCATTAAGCTCATGGAATCTATATCAGGCTTGTTTTTCCATACTACCACATGCATAGCCCATTCAGAAGGTAGACTTCTTAGAAACTTTGAGTTGAGATCTTCCTGAGGCATCTCAATCCCTAAAACAGCCAATTGACTCACCAACTTTTGAAGCCTATTGAACATATGATCCAACGACTCATTGCTTGTTGCAGTAAAGTTCTCAAACTGATGCTTGAGAAGGGTCTTCTGAGTTTTCTTGGTGGCTTCATTCCCACCATATCTTGCAACAATCGCTTCAAAAAGAGATTTAGCACACTTGAACTTACTAAAATTCAGCAACTGATCATTGGGAATGGTCATCAGAAGCAAACTTCTAGCCTTAAGATCATTCTTGTATCTTGCCTTCTCTTCATTAGTGGCTGGCTTTGTCTGTACTGTAATCTCAGATTTACCATCAACAACAGTTGTTGTTTCTACTGGGTTAAAAGAGTTTCCATCTTCAATGATCTCCCAAAGTGCATAATCTTGCACTTGGAAAAACTGCTCAATTCGAAGTCTCCACATATCGAACTCATTTGGTTTAAGCATAGGAAGCTTAGCAGCAATGTTGGTTGTGGATGGTGTTGTTTCCATGTCCATCTTTGTTCTTCTCGGATCTTCTAAATCGATGTATCAGCAACATGTCTCTGATACCACTTGATCGGATCTACACACACTCCTTGTGTTAGATGTGATATAAAGAATTATACTTAGTCTAGCACGCGGAATTTACTAGCTAGCACTTAGAAGATCTTATATGTTTTGTATGAATTGAATAAAACAAAGAACACAGAATAAATAACTTCCAACGATTCAATATTATTAGCAAATAATACGAGTGATCTTCCTATCACTAGGGTTTACAACCTTGAATCTTAATAATACGTATATACTCACACCTCTTTCTATCGTATATAATGTGTATCTAAACCTTAACCTAGGCAATCCTTTTATAGACTAAGGATTCCTGTACAAGATAACTATCAATCTATTCTTATACGATATACACAATATATTTTTCATAATTATTTACTTTATAATAAATCATAAACCGTCTGAACTTCTATACTCAGCAGTCTTAACTGCTCTTGTCTTCAATACTCCTTCAGCAGTCTTAACTTCTTCCTTCAACAGTTCTAACTGTTACCTCCAACAGTCTTAACTGCTTAAGCTTAATTCCTAACAACGGTCTACTTTCTTTGTATTCTCACATGAATTTTGCTTCCTATTTTAATGTTTAATGATTTGAAACATCCATTTTGACAAATGTATGCGGCTCTTTAACGCTATATACCAGTGTCTATATATTGCTATCAAATCCTTCGTATGTTAATGTTACAGGCTTTTGCATTTTAATTTGTATAACCCGTGAGTACAACTTTATCCTCAAAAAACAAATCTTGATGGATGAGCCACGATGGCTTGATTTTTTGCAACTTAACTTAGATGACATACATGACCATGTTATACATATGATGTAGAAGTTGAAATTATGATTGAGTTGTACGTGCACCGTGGACGGACTCACTTGGAAGCCGGGTGTGGCACATGCCACACACGATTTTAGGTCACGAAGTGTAAATTGTTTTAAAATATGTCTATTTATTTATTTATTATTATTATTATTTTTGGTTATCTAGGTTTTCGACTCGACATTGCGAGCCGACTAATCCCAGGGCGACTACCCTTTTGGATAGCTCGGAGTCATGCAACCTTTGATTTTAGCTAATAAGTTTCTTATGATGCAAATTTATAGAAAAAGTTTATGCAATACCTTTTAAAAAATTATGGGTCCGTCTCTCTCGTGCACTATGAGTCTATAAGTTATAACATATGTGACGTAAATCTATAATGTGATACTTATAGCTTATATATTATCTCTACATTAAAAAATCTGTTTGAAAGTATTAGACAAATTAAAATTTGGGTTTCTGATTTAAATGTGTTTATATTTTTAGATTATGCATATGTGAGTCATTAACAATCTTTTGTTCATACTTTTGTAATTGCATGCAAACATATCTTTTGTTTTTAATATTATGTAGATGAGTACATCGGATCGTTGATAAGAGGGTTTTTTTTTTTTCCCAAAGATATTTAGTTTTATTGGCAAGTTAATATTTGTACGATTTGTTCAAGCTTACATGTAAGTTTCAAGGGTCTATGAACTAAAAGTTTTATAAATGGTTTAGTGTTTGTTAGATACTCATGACTTTCACGAGTTTATAAAAAAGGGATAATTACCTTAGAATGTATCTAACTTGTCAATTTTTCTAATTGTATACTACAAGAAAAAGTAGAACGGGCGACGAGCAAAATCCCGACGACACAATGTCGTCGGGACAAAACACTAAACGACAAAAAATTAGCTTGACCGAGACTTCAATGCGTTGAATTTTTTGCCAAACAAAATGCCGACGACATGTCGTAGGCATTTTATTAGCCAAATTTGACTTTCAACATTTCACCCATTTTTTGGGCGGTATTTTTTCACGCCTTTTAA
This sequence comes from Artemisia tridentata subsp. tridentata, assembly GCA_021014915.2. NCBI lineage: Eukaryota > Viridiplantae > Streptophyta > Magnoliopsida > Asterales > Asteraceae > Artemisia > Artemisia tridentata. Next base: position 190,865,826 of record CP139509.1, on the reverse strand, counting down.
ATTCCTACGACATGTCGTCGGGACAAAAAAACCATACAATTTTTTGGGCGATTAGTGTTTGCTTAACGTTAATTACGAATGTGGTTTGTTATGTACCGACGACATGTCGTCGGTATAATCTTGTATTATCTTAGTGTTAATTACGTTTGTGTTTTATTTTATACCGACGACATGTCGTAGGCATGTATTAAGACTTTTGGGCGGTATGTTTCCCGCCTTTTGTTTCCCTATGACATGTCGTAGGTAATAAAAACCACACAAATTTTTGGGCTATTAGTTTTAGTTTCGCGTTACTATAAAAAACAAAAAAACTCTCTATGTTAGAAAAAACAACATAAAATATGAGATAAAAAGTTGTACGTATTCATGAGATATAGTGAGAATAAATCGTACAAACGATTTCATTACAAATTGATAAAAAGTTGCACATATAAACGTTCAAACGATTTCACCAATAAAAACAACATGTCATGGATATCCATAACATCTTAACTAATCTGTTTAACATGTCATGGGTATCCATAACATCTCGACTCATCCGTTTAACATGTCATAGATATCCATAATAACTCGACTTATCCGTTTAACATGCTATGTATATCCATAACATATCGACTCATCCGTTTAACATGTTATGAATATCCATAACAACTCGACTCATCCGCTTAACATGTCATGCATATCCATAACATCTCGGCTCATCCGTTTAACATGTTATGTGTATCCATAACATATCGACTCATCGTTTAACATGTTATGCATGTCCATAACAACTCGACTCATACATTTAACATGTTATGTATATCAATAACATCTTGACTCAAACTTTTAAATAAAATTATTTAATTTTAATTTTAATTATATATTAAAAAACTATTTATATTAAATAATACTGTATTGTTTAATTTTATAAAAGTATTTAATTTTAATTATATATTAAATAAAAGTATTTATATTAAATAAAATTATTGAATTTTATAAAAGTATTTAATTTTACTCTATATATATATAATAAAAGAAGGTTTATTTGAATTTCTGCCATGTCATTAAAGCCATGCTGGCACTAAAAGCCACCTCACAAAGGCCACGTCATATATATAATTGATTGCTCCAGCCATTTTGAACGAGATATGTCTTTGACTTTCAACCTTATCCAGTTTTATTTTTTTGAGCAAACCCTCATTGAATATCAAACGAAAATCAAGCAAGGTTACCATCTATTTCAACCTATCCTAATCCCAATAACCACGTAACATCCAATCCTCATTCTTCCATCTTAAATTTCAACCTTTCCTAATCTCAAATCTGTAGAAGGTGTCATTTACATCTGTACAAGGTATAATTCAATCTTTATTTTTTGTTACAAGTTGTTAGACCTCAGTTTGATTGTCTTGGTTTAAATTGGTTATGGTTTATGGTTTATGTTAATTTAAATCGGTTATGGTTTATGGTTTATGTTAATATCACAGTCAATTTAAATGTTGGGATATTGTTAATTTAAATCGGTTATGGTTTATGGTTTATGCTTCACAAATATTTTATTCTACTGGTTTATAAATCGTTTATGGTTTACTGGAAAAAAAAATCTAAATGGGTGTTACGATATGTCAATGTGTGAGTTTCAATTAATTAGTGTAGTTCTTAGTGTTTAACGGGTGTTAATATATGTCAATACGATGTTACGTACATTTACGTTCTTACATGACCTTATATCAGGTAATATGTAACCTGATGTTTATGTATTGAAAGTATAAATTATGTTCGTTTTAGTTTTTTGGTTTTGAAAATCATACCATGAAATCAAAATGCATGGTTCATTACAGTGTCTAAAGATTGTACAAAGTTGCTCTAATGCTATACTTTTGTTCATCTTGTACTGGTTTATTATGAATCCATGGAATCACTTACAAGCCCACCAATATGTACAAGATGAGGCTTCTTGAAGGTGTTTTGGATACTTAATTATAGTTGTTCCTACATTATAACTGAGCACAACTTTTTGTTGATTGTATTGCATATGCTATTATATAAGTTATTTATATAATATAATGAGTGTGCTCTTAGCCGCGTCAATAAAATGAGATCTAGATTTCATTTGTTGTTGTTATATATAAATGGGAGTGTATGTTACAATTTGTAGTGATAATGTCTTATACAAGAATATGGACCTACGTCTCAAAAAGAGTTATATGAATAAGCAGCCGTCACAATTGGTAAATGAGGTTTTAGAAGAGTATACCATTTAACATGTGGTATGATATATCTTACATAAAAAGAATTAATGTTTAGCTATTTCATTGCAGGACCCCAAATGAAATTTATTAGCAATGGGCTAAAAGTATTAAGTTGTTGGATGGGTCAAGTATAATGAAGTAATTTTGGCATGATATTGGATGAATCGTCTTTCAAGATCCATATCACAAGTTATATGAATAAGCAGCCGTCACAATTGGTAAATGAGGTTTTAGAAGAGTATACCATTTAACATGTGGTATGATATATCTTACGTAAAAAGATTTAATGTTTAGCTATTTCATTGCAGGACCCCAAATGAAATTTATGTATAGCAATGGGCTAAAAGTATTAATTTGTTGGATGGGTCAAGTATAATGAAGCAATTTTGGCATGATATTGGATGAATCGTCTTTCAAGATCCGTATCACAAGTCATGGCTCTCTCTACTCCCTTCTAATGAAGTAAGTTGTCTTTACGTTGTAATATAAACATGATTAATTTCAATACCTAAAATAAGTACTACATTATTCATACATATGAGAAGTAATAATTTCAATACCTAAAATAAGTACTACATTATTCATACATATGAGAAGTAAAGATATTGATATTATGGTGATTATTATGTTACTTTGGCAAGTTAATTTTCATTCGATATTATTGCTATTACTCAAAACCTATGCGGCAGGTTACATTTTACTGATACAATTTCTTCACTTCAGTTATTGTGGCACCTAAACCAAAATGATAAAGAAATAAAGTTAAAATGATATATTTTTTTAGGAAATGATTAGTGTTTCCTTCATTTAAAGGAAATATGTCGGCTATAAGTTATTCCATGGAACAAGACTATGGGGTTCTTAAACTTGGTAAACAGATGACCATATAATATTAGGAACCAATGTCGGCAATACTACTATCGGTCCTTTTGACAAGAGGATTCCATTCAAGTTGAATCATTGACAGGTTCACGCTAGCTGTTTGTTTCGCGATAACTATCTACGAAAGTGAAGGTTGTCATCACACGCGGCCAACTCTACGTCGTTGTGTCTAAGGTCAAAAGTTGGAAAGTAAGAAGGTTCCGATATATGACAAGGACGCTAAAGTGTCAAATAGTATGTTGAATGTTGTTTATCATAAAGTACTACAGAAAATTTACCACTCCACTTTGTTATTTTTGAGCTATATAATGGAAACTTTAGATTCATCTTATCTGGATTATGGATATGTAATTATATTTTGTTTAGATACAATTTAAATTCTTGTGCAATGTTTATATCAAACTTTTTAAAGGCCACCGTGATTTATCACGGGTTTATAGGCTAGTGTAATATATATATATATATATATATATATATATATATATAATATATATATATATATAGGGGGGCTTTATTTTCAGAACCCTGTTAAGTGCGGGAACTGCGAGAACTCCAATTTTGCATTAGAAAACATGCATGTTCATATAAAACATGTATGTTTTCTACATACACCTTAATACGCATGCATGCGTATTAAGGTGTATGTAAGAAAACATACATGTTTTATATGAACATGCATGTTTTCTAATGCATAATTGGAGTTCTCGCAGTTCCCGCACTTAACAGGGTTCTAAAAATAAAACCATTTTGCATTGATTTGTTGCACTTAACAGGTTTTTTATTTGAACATGTATGTTATGCATGTATGTGTATTAAGGTGTATGTAAGAAAACATACATGTTTTATATGAACATGCATGTTTTCTAATGCAAAATTAGAGTTCTCGCAGTTCCCGCACTTAACAGGGTTCTGAAAATAAAGATACACTATATATATATATATATATATATATATATATATATATATATATATATATATATATATAATAATATATATATAATATATAGTGTATCTTTATTTGAGAACCCTGTTAAGTGCGGAACTGCGAGAACTCCAATTTTGCATTAGAAAACATGCATGTTCATATAAAACATGTATGTTTTCTTACATACACCTTAATACACATACTTGAGTAACACACATGTTCATATAAACCTGTTAAGTGCAACAGATCAATGCAAAATGGTTTTTATTTTCAGAACCTTGTTAAGTGCGGAACTGCGAGAACTTAATTTTGCATTAGAAAACATGCATGTTCATATAAACATGTATATTTTCTTACATACACCTTAATACGCAGGTATGTGTATTAGGTGTATGTAAGAAAACATACATGTTTATATAAACATGCACGTTTTCTAATGCAAATTTGGAGTTCTCGCAGTTCCCGCACTTAACAGGGTTTGAAAATAAAGCTCCCCTATATATATATATATATATATATATATATATATATATATATATATATATATATATATATATATATATATATATATATATATATTGTTAGGAATATGAATATTCAGCTGAAGACTCGGTCACCCCGAGTAATTATTAGTACATCATAGCTCATAGGATTATCAGTAATAGTATTAGTAGCTTAGTTATTATTATTAGTATTGTGGAGTGGGTCGGGTCTTTACCCTCTGTCAGCTCACTCTACAGCCCGCTAGGGGCATAATATGTAGTAAGTATAAATACCCCTTCCCTAGCAAGGGAAGGGTTGGAACTCTCATTACATTCAAGCTAATACACATAGTGTTTCTCTCACTAGAAGTTCCCACTTTCTCTCTCTAAGTTCTCTTCCATTCGATCCAAAACTAAGCCTCAAACAAGTGTTTCTTGCATTGTGAATACCCTACAATTGGTATCAAGAGCCATGGTTAGGTCCATGAGAGTTGGTATTCACGGATTTGTGTAGTTTTTGAGGTTTTTTGGTTCGATTTGTTAAGTTACATTTATTTCATTTTGTGCTTTGTTTAGTGATTAAAAGTTGTTATACCTTGTACTTTCTAGCTTAGGAAATGTATAAGAGTAGTATTTAGTGCTTGGATTCACATATTTAAGGTTTGTGTGGTGTTTTTGGGTGATTCGAGTGTTTTTCTTTCAAGTGTTCTTGGATGCGGTTTGTGTATTTTGGACGTTCTTGAACGCAGTTTGTGTCACATCGGGTACGCGGTTTGTCCTATTACTAGTTTAAGCAAAATGACAAACAGCATTGAAAGTGACGTGTTTGGAAGTTTGTGCCAACGCGGTTTGTCTCTAAGGTGCGTACGCGGTTTGTGTCAACGCGGTTTGTCTCTCCAGCGTGAACTCGGTTTGTGTCTACGCGGTTTATATCTGCAGAGTGAACTCGGTTTGTGTCAACGCGGTTTGTATCTCCAGCGTGAACTCGGTTTGTGTCTACGCGGTTTGTATAAGCAGCGTGAACTCGGTTTGTGTCAACGTGGTTTGTATCTACAGCGTGAACTCGGTTTGTGTCTACGCGGTTTGTATCTGCAGCGTGAACTCGGTTTGTGTCTACGCGGTTTGTCTTTGAGGTGTGTATGCGGTTTGTATCAACGCGGTTTGTCTCTCTAGCGTGAACTCGGTTTGTGTCTACGCGGTTTGTCTCTGTAGTGTGAACTCGGTTTGTGTCTACGCGGTTTGTCTAGGCGGTTTGTATCCTCAAGAGTGCTATTTGTCTAGGCGGTTTGTGTCTTGGTGATTTTAGAAATTCTCGCGAAAGATTCGATTTCTCGGTTAAATCACAAGATCTGTAAAATCCCGTAGTTACTATGGCTACCACATCAAACACATCATCAGAAGATATTCAAGCAGCAGGATCTGACACTCGTCCACCTATGCTAGATAGGACGGATTATGAGTCTTGGGCACAACGGATAAGACTTTACTGCTTGGGAAAAGATAATGGAGTTAACATTCTTAAGTCAATTGACGATGGACCATATCAGATGGGTACCACCAGAGATGTTGTTACAACTGGTGAAGATGGGACTGTAACTTGGGGCATAGACAGACCTAGAAACTACAATGATCTTAATGAAGAAGAAAAGAAGAGGTATGATGCCGACATTAGAGCCTCAAACATAGTCATTCAAGGTCTTCCAAAGGATGTATACAAGCTCATCAATTTCAACACTGAAGCCAAAGCTGTGTGGGACAACGTTAAAATGTTGTTGGCAGGGTCAGAACTCACAAAGGAAGATCGTGAGTCACAACTGTATGATGAGTTCGAGCATTTCAAAATGAACCCAGGAGAGAATGTCACAACTACTATGTGAGATTTCATAAGTTGGTGAATGATATGAGGATGATCAGAATGACTATGCCCAATATCCAACTAAACTCAAAGTTTGTGAACAACATGACTCCTGAATGGGACAGATTTGTTACTGCTGTCAAACTCAACAAAGGTTTAAGGGATACCAACTATGAACAGCTGTATGCATACCTGCAACAACATGAGAAGCATGCTGTCTATGATCGGGTGCTGAGAGAAAAGTTAAGTCCTTCAACTACAAATGATCCACTGGCGTTCATGACAAATGTTCAACCGACAATCCAATCATCATCCAACCCAAGCTATCATCAACTTCACTCACAAGTACCTGCTATGAGCTCTCAACTTGACTCAGGCTACTCTCAGACCAACAAAATGATTGACAATCTCACCAATCAAGTTTCATTACTGGTTCAACAGTTTCAAGCATCACTCCCTCAGACCAACAATCAGTTAAGGAATTCATCCAACCCACGCAATCTAGCAATGGTGGAGGATGGGAAAATTGTGGTTCAGAATGTGCAAGGGAGAGCTGGTAGAAACATGGGTCGAGGTTATGTGCAGAATAGAGCAGGGAATGCCAATCAGGGGCAAGGGAAACAGATCAAGTGTTATAATTGTGGGGGGATTGGACACATTGCTAGAAACTGCAATCAACCTAAACGTCCTCAGAACTCAGATTACTTCAAAGACAAGATGCTGTTAATGCAAGCTCAAGAGAATGGAGCTGTATTGGATGAGGAAGAGTTATTGTTCTTGGCAGGAGATGGAGGAAATACTTTTGATGAAGATGTGGATGAGAAACCTGTTCAGGATCTAGCACTTAATGATCCTAACATCTTCAAGGCAGATGACTGTGATGCATATGACTCTGATGTAGATGATGAACCTACGGCTCAAACAATCTTCATGGCTAACTTGTCTTCCCTGGTCTCATCTCCTCGTCAAGCTGGTCCTTCTAATGCATCCGTGATATCTGAGGTACTAAAAATCTATGACACATATAATATTGTCGAGGGACAAAAGAATCCCGAAGAAGTACATCAGGCAGATGTTTCTGACTCAAGTAATGTTGACATGGAAAATAGCAATATTATTTCATATGAACAGTATTTGAATCACAACAACTCGCCTGATGTACCAAATGGTGAATCTTTTGTCAATAATGATGTTTGTGTTATGAGTAATGTATGTGCCTTAGATAATGCGGGTAATATAGATAATGCATGCGAGTGCCATGAGAACAAATTGCCTGTCCCTGATGATAACTTGATCACTAGACTAAACATCTATAAAGAACAAGTGGCTATGTATGAACAGCGTGCTAAGTTTGAGCTTAATGATCGTGAGCAGAAATTAGAAGGTCAAATGAGTACACTTATTAAAGAGTCTAGAGTGAGAGAAGAAACATTAAAATTAGAGTTGAGTTCTTTGAAAAGTCAGCTAGAACAGTCAGTCAAACAAAAACAGGAAGCACAAAAGTGTGTAACTACACTTAAGCAAGAATTCAAACAAAAAGAAACAACTCTTTTAAATGATTTCTCTAGACTCAAGACGTTAAAAAATATGCTTGAAGATAAGTTGTACATACAAAATCAAACCATACAAACTGCTCAAATGATTCATAAGCACAGAAAGTTGAGTGATAAGCATAGTAAAATCATGATAGGTGAACCTAAGTCAACCATCCTTAGGGACATGAAAGTACTTCAACCAGCCCTATATGATGGTAATGTGATGCTTATGCCTATTCATGACCAACCTGAGCATATCTACACAAATGAAGAGGATGAGATAAGTGATAGAACGAGGGAAAAAATGAATGAGAAAATGAGGGATCCCGAGTGCATAGTCAGACGAATAATAATCAAGCCCCATGATTATTATGAGGAAAATCGTTTGACTGTGTTTGCTCCTCAAAAGAAGTTAACACCTGAACAGATTTTCTGGAAACAAGATAATGAAAAACTTAAGGTAGAAAAACTTAAGGCCAACACCCCCCTTATTAGAAAAGTTCCGTCCATAACGGTGTATCCTCCCAATACACCTAGGAATTTAGTGCCTTTGTCTCTTCCCACTGAATGCAAAACTTTTATTAGCTTATATGTGCTTTGGCAACTGTTTGCTGATTTCGATAAAACATGTAAGAAGAGAATCACACCCTCCGGTATTACTGAGGGGGAAAGGTGTTTTGAACATGCAAAAAGGTGTTACTTAACTGAGGTCATGCCATTCTTTAAACTACTTAAAGAACACTTTGAAGGGTTGCAAACTGCCCTTAAAGCCGAAATAAAAGAAATGGAAGTAGTGTTTAAAGATATGGAAAATGAGGTGAATGAACATGCAATAGAACTTAAGAGTCGAGAGATTGAAAGAAAAAACATACTCATTACTAACGACAACTTGATTGCTAAATGTATTGCACAAGATGTATTTTACACTGTCACTGATTCTACATTGTCTGCTTGTCAATTTAATGAGTATGCTATTGCGTTAAATGTCACCCAGAATCGTGTTGTTGAGCTTGAGGGGGAGAATTTAAAACTGCTTGAAAAAATTCAAAATGATGACCATGATAATATGGTTAAACGTTTTTCAAAATTGGAAGTTGAATATCTTAATTTGCAATTGAAATATCAACATTTAAATGAAAAACATAAAATATCAAATGACAAGACATCCTTAGATGCTCCTGAATTTGATACTTATTTTGAATTAAGCAAACGAGATGAGACAATTCAAGCTTACACGAACACGATTCGATTGCTGAGGGCCCAAATTGCCCAATTGAAATCCAACAAGTGTGAAGTATATGGCACCAATAAACCTTCGTCTTCAGATTCTCAGAATTTTCAATATCAAAACACCATAAATAAGTTACATTATGAAAATGAGTGTTATCGAGAAGAAAATTCAAAGGTTAAACAACATTTCAAAGAGTTATATGATTCTATTAAAGTTACAAGAAGCAATCACAATGATCAAATAACCTCTTTGACAAATGAAATTGAGAATCTGAAGGCTCGGGTGAAAGGTAAAATGCCATGCACCACTTGTAATTGTGATGCACCAAAGGCTACTGATAGTAAAAAGTATGATGTTGATGTTGGGCGTATTCCGTTTAAGCTTAGAAATAACAGCTTTGCCCATCAAACATATCTCGATCATCTTAGAGAGGGCCTTGACACACTTCGTGAGGTAGTTGAAGAGGATAGGACTGATAAGCCACTTGATAGGGCAGTTGTCTATGCATGCAAACTCACGAAAAGGATTCAGGAAAACTTAGAATATGCCATAGGCTCAATTCCTAAGTTTAGCTGCCATAGAGATAGATTTGTTGCATCATCATCCAATGTTGAGAACAAGCATGTAGCCTTTGATCTACCACCTAAAACATCAGAACCCAACACATCATTATCAGGAAGGCATGTGACAGAAAAACAAACTAATGTTACCTTCGATGATTCTACAGGAGTAAAAAGTGACACCCAAGATAGCGGGTCAAGGTCTAGAGGAAATGCAAGAAAGGATAGGACTGCGCCAGCTAAGAATGATCACTTGAAGAATGTAGAAGCCCAACCTAGGAACAATAAGTTTGCAATGAGTAGGATGAATCGTGTTGATTCTAGTATCAAAAGTACTGTAATTAATTCGAATTCTAATGCTATCTGTAAAACATGCGACAATTGTTTAATTTCTGCTAATCATGATGAATGTGTTGTGTCTTTCTTGATGTCTTCTGCATCATCCCATGTTAAGAATGGTAGTATAACTAAAGCATGCAAAAAGGTTTGGAAAGCAACAGGAAAAACATTTGCTAGCATAGGCTATCAATGGAGACCCACTGGAAGGAAATTCAATTTAGGAAAACAATGCACGTTACCTAAAATGAATAAGCATAAAATTGTGAGAGTTAAGGAATGGAGACCCACTGGAAGAAAATTCAATTTAGGAAAACAGAGATCATTACCTAAAATGAATATGCATAAAATTGTGATGAATAAGGAATGGAGACCAACTGGTAGAATCCTGTCCTTACAGTCACAATGCCTTCCATCTAGGTCTTGTCCTGCCTCTAGTTCTGTCTCCTCAGTAAAGACAATAGCATCTGTGAAATCTGTGGTTCCAGAATATGTGTGTGCTGACCAAACGGACCCCAACTTCACTTGGGGATCCACATTTTTCAGTTATCCATTGTTGTCTGGTTTCAAATGCAGGTCGTACAAATCGTCCTGTGGTATTTGGACTCAGGTTGCTCAAAACATATGACTGGGGATCGCTCACGGCTCAAGAACTTCGTGAAAAAGTTTATCGGGACAGTTAGATTTGGGAAACGACCACTTTGGTGCTATTATGGGTTATGGAGATTATGTGTTTGGTGACAGTGTAATCTCAAGGGTATACTATGTGGAAGGACTAGGGCACAATCTGTTTTCTGTGGGTCAATTTTGTGATTCAGATCTGGAAGTGGCTTTCAGAAAGCATACATGTTTCGTCAGAGAATTGGATGGTATAGATCTCCTCAAGGGCAGTCGGGGCACCAATCTATACACCATATCGATTGAAGAAATGTTGAAGTCCTCTCCCATATGCTTGCTTTCTAAAGCCTCTAAAACAAAATCATGGCTGTGGCATCGTCGTTTGAACCACTTAAACTTCGGTACCATAAATAATCTTTCTCGTAAAGATCTTGTTAGAGGGATGCCCAGACTGAAATATGAGAAAGATCATCTCTGCTCTGCATGTCAACTGGGTAAAAGCAAGAAACAAACCCACAAGCCTAAAACCATCAACACCAACTTGGAAGTTCTTCATACCCTCCACATGGACTTGTGCGGTCCAATGAGAATACAAACCATAAATGGAAAGAAGTACGTTCTGGTGATAGTAGATGATTATTCTCGGTTCACATGGGTAAAGTTTTTGAGAACCAAGGACGAAACTCCAGAGGTTATCATTAAACTGATAAAACAGCTGCAAGTAAGGCTCGATAAAACTGTCAGAATCATCCGCACTGATAATGGTACTGAGTTTGTTAACCAACAACTCCGTAATTTCTATGAAAGTATTGGCATCACACATTAGAAAAGTATCCCTCGCACTCCTCAACAGAACGGAGTGGTTGAACGAAGGAACCGTACTCTGGTAGAGGCTGCAAGAACTATGCTTATATTTTCAAAGACACCGATGTTTCTCTGGGCAGAGGCTATTGCAACAGCATGTTACACTCAAAACCGATCCCTAATTCATCCGGTTCATGAGAAGACTCCCTTCGAGTTAATTCATAACAAGAAACCAGATCTTTCCTTTCTTCGTGTGTTTGGTGCACTTTCCTACCCAACTAACGATAGTCAAGACTTGGGAAAGTTAAGAGCTAAAGCAGATGTAGGTATTTTTGTTGGATACGCACCAGACAGTAAAGGGTATCGAATCTACAATAAGCGAACCCGTAAAATTATGGAAACCATTCATGTTACGTTCGATGAGCTGAGTGAGCAACCTGCTTCAGGACAAATTAGTTCTGGACCCGATCTTAACCTCTTGTCTCCTGGACCCATTAGTTCAGGACTTGTACAGAATTCCACGCCTGCAGATTCTTATGTGTCACCTACATGCGAGGAGTTAAAGAAGTTATTTGATCCTATGTTTGATGAATACTTTGAGCCAACGAATGGAACCATCCCAAGTGAACCTGATGTACTTCCTATGGCTGAGGTTCAAGCCCCACAAGGTTCAGAAGGCCTTACAGCTTCAGTATCAGTCAGTCACAATGCTCCAGCTGCCAGTCAATCGCCTTCGTCATCAAACGCTCAAACTTCTCCAGTAACACAAGAATCTTCAGATAATAATTCATTGGAAGTTAATCCTTTTGCTCCTGTTGATGAGGTTCCTTTTGAAAACATATTTGCTCCTGAACATTCATCAGACACATCCTCACTTGAAGGACACAGCACTGCTACGTCTGTTCATAACCCTCAACCTCACGACCATCTCAGGAAATGGACCAGTGATCATCCAATCGACAACATCATAGGCAATCCCTCACGTCCAGTATCCACACGTAATCAACTAGCCACTGATGCACTATGGTGCTTCTTCAATTCCGTACTGTCCAAAGTCGAACCAAAAGATGCCAAAGAAGCAATGACTAAAGATTGCTGGTTCCAGGCTATGCAGGATGAAATCCATGAATTTGATCGACTTGAAGTATGGGAATTAGTGCCTCCTCCAGAGCTTGCAATGATCATTGCTTTAAAGTGGATCTTCAAAGTGAAGCTTGATGAGTATGGTGATGTGTTAAAGAACAAGGCACGGCTAGTTGCTAAAGGGTTCAGACAAGAAGAGGGCATTGATTTTGAAGAATCGTTTGCTCCGGTTGCTAGAATTGAAGCTATAAGAATCTTCCTGGCAAATGCTGCTAGTCGAAATATGATAGTCTACCAAATGGATGTCAAAACGGCATTCTTGAATGGCGACTTGAAGGAAGAAGTTTATGTGAGTCAACCAGAAGGATTCGTGGATACTGAACATCCTACTCATGTTTACCGCTTGAAGAAGGCTCTTTATGGGTTAAAACAGGCGCCAAGGGCATGGTACGATACATTGTCCAAGTTCCTCCTAGTGAACGGATTCTCCAAGGGTGTTGTTGATCCTACACTATTCACCAGGAAGTCAAGAAACCATCTACTACTAGTTCAGATCTATGTAGATGATATCATCTTTGCTTCAACAGATCCAAGTGAATGTGATAGTTTTTCAAAAGAGATGAATTCCAAGTTCCAAATGTCTATGATGGGACAAATGTCATTCTTCTTAGGATTACAAGTTTCTCAAAGTCCCGGTGGCATATTCATTAATCAATCCAAATACGCCAACGAGATCTTGAAAAAGTTTGGATTTCATTCAAGTGAACCTGTTGACACTCCCATGGTTGATAGAACGAAGCTGGATGAAGATCCTTCAGGGATTCCAGTGGATATAACGAAATATCGAAGCATGATTGGATCTTTGATGTACATCACGGCTAGCAGACCAGATCTTCTGTTTGCTGTGTGTATGTGTGCTCGGTATCAATCCAGACCAACCAAGAAGCATGTTGAAGCAGTGAAAAGGATCTTTAGATATCTTCAAGGCACGGTTCATATGGGTCTCTGGTATCCTAAGGACAATGCAATGGAGTTAACGGCTTACGCGGATGCTGATCATGCGGGATGTCAAGACACTCGTCGAAGTACTTCAGGAGGAGCTCAGTTTTTAGGGGAAAAGTTGGTTAGTTGGTCTTCTAATAAGCAGATGAGTACTTCCATATCATCTACTGAAGCTGAGTACATTTCCATGTCTGCTTGTTGTGCACAAATCCTTTGGATGCGATCACAACTTTCGGACTATGGATTCTCATACAACAAAATTCCCCTATATTGCGACAACAAAAGCGCCATTGCTCTTTGTTGTAACAATGTTCAGCACTCCAGGTCAAAACACATCGACATCAGGCATCACTTCATCAGGGAACAAGTGGAAAAAGGAATTGTGGAACTATACTTCGTGAGGACAGAGTTTCAGTTAGCTGACATCTTCACCAAGGCCCTCCCAAGAGAAAGGTTTCAGTTTATTCTCCCACGCCTTGGCATGAAAAGCATGACTCCTGAAACCCTCAAGTGTCTTCAGGAAGAAAAGGAGGAGTAAAGGATTGTCTTCTTATATCCTTGTACATAGTTGTATATATCTTAAATCCAAAAAGAAAAATACAAAAATATAAAACCTATAAAAACCATAAAAATCGAAAAATCAGAAAATACCAAAAATAGTCCTACCTAGGCATGTCTTCTGTTTATCGATAACATTTACGGATCTAGAAATGTCATTCAACAATGGCACGGATTCTTAAATGAAGCTCGAGCAGAAGTTATACTAATCAGTTAAAACATGTCTTAATGGCTTGCAGTTACTTCATACTGCAACCCGCGCTGTACAATGGGGAAAGCATGTCGCCAAAAGGACAGCTGTTCCTCCAACCGGGTGATGTTCACCTGGGCATGGATTACTTTATATCCATGTTTCCCCGACTTGATGTACGTTTCAGTGCATCATTTCGTATATAAGAAGAGAAGTCTTCTTTTTATCAAGATTCTTTATCTTGTTTGATCCTTCAAGAGAGTCTTGATGTTTCACAAGGTGGTAAATTGAACTAAATTTTCACAAATACCCGTCGCTCAATTGAATGACTACAGCTCTTTTAATGGAAAATGGGTCATTAATTGAGGGGGAGCATATTTGTTCAAATTTCCGACACCTTGCCAAATTTGTGCAAACATCAGCAGTGACACTCTCTCGTTATTTCAGGGGGAGCATAGTATGCTCCAAAATCAGAATACATTTAAACCTGACCACATTTTCTCCCAAAATTTTCTAAACTTATTTAAATCAATTGGGATCTCAAATCTCAAATGGTTTGAAATTTTTGATCGGGGGAGAGAATGTGATTTAAATATGAAATTCTGATAAAATGTGATGATTTGGAAGTAAATGTAAGCTCTCCCGTATGTGCTAAACCATTTTGTATATCAAGGCACATATTGAGGGGGAGCAAAATGTTTTGAAGAAGGAAGTAAACTCTCCCATAAGTGCTCAGTTGTACGTCAATGCACTTATTGAGGGGGAGCAAAGGATTTGGCATCTCATGTGACCATGACTCAGAATTAACCAATGAATTGACGAAACTTGAACTGTCATCAATCGAAAGGATTCGTCTTGGCCGGGTAATAATTTCAAGCTGGTCTAACCAGTGATGTAAGCGTGTCTCGAAAAAGATGAATCTGAGTAGAGTGTACCATTTCGAGAAACTTTCTGTGGACTTGACCAGGCCGGGTAATAATTTCAAGCTAGTCTAACTAGTGATGTAAGCGTGTCTCGAATCGGTCATGTTCACTGAAAGTGGATCAATTCAAAAAGTGCGAGCTCTACCTAACACGTGCAAATTTATAAAACAATCAACCGAGCACATGTTGAGGGGGAGCATTTGAAAAATATAAAACTCTCAAGTGTTTGCAAAAATGTGTTTCTTAATCATGAACACTTTGAGAGATTTTTCAAAGATTTGGTTTGGCAATTGTGGATGAACACCAAAGACCGACCATTGTATTTCATATAATGGAGTTATAAGGATGGTAAGGTTAGGAACAAGTTCCCACGATCCCGCCAGAGCCGGAGGGATCTACCCAGGGACAATCCACTAGTTAGTGTAGAAGTCCTTAGGTATGATTAAAAAGGAGAAAAGTGAATGAGGGAATAGTGCCGACTGAGATGGAGCTAACACTGGAACAAACCCAACAAGGTGTTAGTTATGAAGTATCGGTAAGCACTGAAGGGGTTGAAGAATGAAAAAGAATTGTAAAGAGAAAGGGTGAAAAGAAATAGCCCTCCTTACAACTTAGGCAGAAACCGGGTCAATACATATGCTGTCAGAATCACTTAGTTGATTGCTGGCATTGAAGACAAAGTATCATGGACCCAGTGATACGCTGCACAACCCTCCCTAGCCACTCAAGGTCCCTCAAAGGATTCTTGTTTCAATTGTCACGGAGTTCAATACATTCCTATCGTCTCTCTCACTCCGAGTTAGATGATATTGAAAAGGTGGCAGTCCTCTCCAGCCTCCGCTCACTAAATCAAAACGCACTATAGAGTCTAGAGCCACGAGATGCATAATAAGATCTCATAGGGACACGAATTATTTATACACTGGTTGTCCAACATTAAGGACACCAGTTGTAAACTTAAGAGTCCTACGCAGATCTTAGCAATCTACCAGAACATTTATGAGGGAATTTACAAATGTAATTCTCAATGATTGAATGGAAATTCCTGCCAGGGTCAACATCAAGCAGCCCTGAAAGCAGGTCACTTCGGTAATTCTTTATGGATTATGCTTAGTGGTCACGGCGGTTTCAACCGGTCTACAGTCATGGAGTGATCTCCAGCGACTCACCTAATCGTTGATTTACTACGGTAAAATCTTAAAAAGCCCTCTGTGGGTTTTCGATTAGGAACGGTCTTGGTAAGGATTAGAGAGAGTTTTCACAATATGCTGTTGACTATCTCGAAGTCCAAACTTGTAAGTACCGGTCGAATTATTGCTAACTGTCGTATGCAGGAACTTCTGGCGATTGTAGCTGTGGAATGCTGTAGCTGGTTGCTGTGGTAGCTGGTTGCAGAAAAGATGCCAATCCATCACCACATGCTCACACCACATCATTATCTAAGAAGTCATGATCAACCTAAAAGACCTTCAACACAGCTTCTGCTAACTCTGATGCTGAAGATCATGACACCATATCGTGTGAGCATGTCGGCTCTAAGTATATTTCATCACATGGAGTTTTACTACTGAAAGATGACTTGAAGAATCAAGTGGGATGACACTTTCAAAGATTACTCAAAGTTCATCCAAAACAAAAGAGAAGTCATCTGAAGATCACGGATGTTTACACAATGATCTATGATATTGAAGAATCAAGGATTACGAGCTATGATGTCAAGATCCAAGGAAGAAGTGCTGAAATTCAGAACATTACTTCTGGGGTGACCTCCCTTAGGGGGAGATTGTTAGGAATATGAATATTCAGCTGAAGACTCGGTCACCCCGAGTAATTATTAGTACATCATAGCTCATAGGATTATCAGTAATAGTATTAGTAGCTTAGTTATTATTATTAGTATTGTGGAGTGGGTCGGGTCTTTACCCTCTGTCAGCTCACTCTACAGCCCGCTAGGGGCATAATATGTAGTAAGTATAAATACCCCTTCCCTAGCAAGGGAAGGGTTGGAACTCTCATTACATTCAAGCTAATACACATAGTATTTCTCTCACTAGAAGTTCCCACTTTCTCTCTCTAAGTTCTCTTCCATTCGATCCAAAACTAAGCCTCAAACAAGTGTTTCTTGCATTGTGAATACCCTATATATATATATATATATTATATATATATATATATATATATATATATATATATATATATATATAGGCTATATATATATATATATATATATACGTAAGACAACCCAAACACTCCTTAATTCAATGTAGCTATGTTTTAAATGTACCCGAAAATACATATTAGTTACGTATTTCCTTTAGCATTCAAGAGACATAAGATATGATGCATGAGAAAAAGGTTTTTACTTTGTATTAACATTGTGAGAAAATATGAGTGTCCTAGATGTGAGAGTTGCTTGATAAAGAGAATATGGGGAGGATTTCGAAATAATCGATTTGATGAAGATAAGAAAAAAAATATAGTTACATATTTTTGTAAAGTTAGAATAAATCCCCATAGATTTTGTGATTTGTGCGAAATAGAGATCCTAGACTCAGAAGAAGAATTATAAATATATACCTTGTAGAAATAGATTTTGTGATTTGTGCGAAATAGAGATCCTAGACTCAGAAGAAGAATTATAAATATATACCTTGTAGATATAAGGTTTAGAATAGAATTTATAACGATTGTTCCATAAGACCAAGACCTAGACGAAGTAGGTTGAATGATTAGCGCTTCAATGGCTTGGTGAGAATTTCGACAATGTTGTCTTCAGAAGAAATTTTCTCAATAGAAATGTTCCCTTTTTGAACATTGTCACATAGGAAATGATTGCGTATTTCTATGTGCTTGGTGCGAGAATGCAAAACTGGATTCTTGCTAAGATCTATGGCGCCTTTTTTTGTCGTAGAAGATGGCAATTTTGTTGGAATTTTAATATCATGACAAGCATAAATTTAACACATAAAGCATCAAAGTAATAGCGGAAGCGAGTAGGAACATATAATGCATAAATTAATTAACCAAACATAAACGTATACATACCTTTGGATTCTAGCTAAACAATAATCAATCCAAGCAACAATAGTGATGAACCCTAATTAGGGTTTGTAAGGATTAAACGAATTTCCCATTACCAATTTTGCAATTCAATCCAAGATACTAACAATAATGTGTTAGTACCACATTCTTGTACACACTTACTATAAGGAATTAAAGTTATGCTAGTAAACTTAACACAAAACGGTTTTGTTTTTAAAACCAAAAAGTCGAACACCCTTGGAGGAGGTTTCGGCCGATTGATCACAAAAGAAAAGAAAACATAAGTTTAGGTTATAGTATGTGTACAAGAGATGCAAAAACTAATAACCCTTGATGTGTTTATATAGTGTTAATAACTTGGAGCTCAAGTTGGATTTGGGTTGGGTTTTCCCCTTCCCCACCGATCGGCCAACATCCCACAAAGGGGATCCGGAAGCTTCTTGACTTACCAATTATTAACACATAATTCTTTCCTTATATTCGTCTAACGGTCGTTAGTCATTATCCGTTAAATACTAACGGTCGTTATATATTTATGTTTTAAATAATTAAATATAACCTTTATATATAATTATTATGCTTTAATTCTCATACGTAAAGTGTGCAATCCCGTGGTCTCGAGTTCGATCCTAACATAGGACTACTAAAATAATGTCCATAAACTAATAGCTCCCACTTGGACATATTTTAATAGTGTAATCACATCGGTTAGCGTCTAGCAACACTTCGATGCCTCTAGTACAACTCGAGTAGGTCTCCTGGAAAAAACCTTTAATAATTCATCATTATTATTATCCTTTTGTTACTAATACTACATTAAACAAAGATATGGATTAAAGTCATTCTTTATTCAACTATTTTGTTTCTCGTTGTTTGTGATTGAGCAAGATTACCAAATATTCTGAACACATTTAGGGGAGATCTTGGGCATGGCCACGCAAACATCTTGTCAACCCTACGAGGGGCCCAGCAGTATTAAACTCCAAAATAAATTTGAAGGAACAAATTATATCTTGACTACAAGCATAACCCATGAATTTTGCAACACTTCTGAAAACAATCCTTATGACTACCAGTTACGTGTAGCGTTAAATTGTTCCACAGAAATGCACTACATTCATGACAGTTATCTGGTATCTCAAGTCTAAGGATAACTATTCATGATTTACTTAATAACAACATCCATAAAGTAACATCATGTAGTTTGGGATAAGTCATATATTCAATTCATTGAATATCATGTGAATTTTGTATGACTACGCATCAATATACTTTCAAGTATATTCTACCAAAACTCACATTTGTCTTATTTTAATGATATTCCCATATCATTAATTGACAATGGACTATTTAGAATAACTAATTTATTCACGGATTAAACATGCAAATATAGGACAACAATTTTAAAGAATGAACATAAACATAACCAGTATTTTATTTCATTAAAAAATAATAAATTTTTACAATATCCTTTATCCAAATACTAAACACAGTCATGCATGAAACTACTAGCTAATCTAAGTCTAATGCCATTGGCAAGTTCAATAAGCTTTTCTTTAGCTAAAGCCTTAGTGAATGGATCAGCTAAGTTATCATCTGTGTGAACTTTCAAGAGCTTAATTTCTCGTATGCTGACTTGTTGTCGAACATAATGATATTTTCGTAGAAAATGCCTGGTGCCCTTCATGACTCCAGAATCATTGGCAAATATGATTGCAGCAGAATTGTCACAATACATATTAATAGGTAATTCAATTGAAGGCATAACACCAAGCCCTGAAATGAATTTCCTAATCCAGGTAGCCTCCATAGCCTCATTTGAAGCAGCTATATATTCGGCTTCTATCACAGACATCGCAATAGTAATCTGCTTCTTGCTCCTCCAGTCTACTGCTCCTCCATTGATAACAAAGACATAACCAGTCTGAGACTTCGCATCATCTTTGTCACATTGCCAGGACGCATCACAATAAACTGTTACATCAAGTTCTGCAGCTGGATCTCCACCATACACAAGAAACATATCTTTCGTATGCCTAAGATACTTAAGAATATATTTAACAGCAATCCAGTGTTTTTCACCTGGATTCAATTGAAATTGACTGGTGATATTCTGAGCAAACGCCACATCTGGCCTTGTATATCTCACCGCATACATAATAGATCCTACAGCCGAAGCATAAGGAACTTTGCTCATGCGTGCCACCTCTACAGGTGTTGAAGCACATAGCTCACTGCTTAAGCCATGTTTCACTTCCATTGGCAAATATCCTTTCTTGGAATTTTGCATATTGAATCTCTTCAATATTTTTTCAATGTAAGCACTTTGACTTAATCCAATTAACCGCCTTGATCTATCTCTATAGATCTTGATTCCCATAATGTATGTAGCTTCCCCTAAATCCTTCATAGAAAAGCATTTTCCAAGATATGCCTTAACCTTTTGCAAACTTGGAATGTCTTTTCTAATGATCAATATGTCATCAACATATAGGATAAGGAAAATTACATCACTCCCACTAGCTTTGTCATATACACATGGCTCATCAAGATTCTGAGTAAATCCAAACTTTTTGATTTCTGCATCAAATCTTTTATTCCATAGCCTTGATGCTTGCTTCAATCCATAAATGGATCTTTGAATTTTGCATACACGGTTTGGAAAATCTGGATTCGCAAACCCCTCAGGTTGCGCCATATAGATGTCTTCATCTGGGCGACCATTCAAGAAGGTAGTTTTGACATCCATTTTCCAAATCTCATAGTCATAGTACGCTGCTATAGCTATGAGAATCCTAATAGCCCTAATATCAGCTACAGGAGAAAAAGTCTCCTCGTAGTCAACACCATATGTTTGAGTAAAGCCTTTAGCTACCAAACGAGCCTTATAGGTGTGTATCTTGCCATCCATGTCAGTTTTCTTCTTGAAGAGCCACTTACTCCCAACTACCTTGGCATTGGGAGGAAGGTCTACTTCAATCCAAACATTGTTATCTTTCATGGATTGCATTTCCCCATTCATAGCAACTACCCATTTATCCTTTTCAGGACTCTCAATGGCAGCCCTATAATTAGTAGGTTCATCAAGATCCCCTAATATAGTTTCCTCAACTTCTATGTTAAGACATACACGTTCAGGAGCTTTCACATGTCTTGAAGACTTGCGAATGGGAATAATTTCAACTTCAGGTGGAGGACCCAGACTTTCAGGTTCCACAGGAAGTACGCTAGTGTTTTCAGAAGGTAATGTATCTACATGATCATCTTCCAGATCATAACTCTCCCACTGAATTCTTGAGATATAAGTTCCTTTTCAAGAAAGTCTCCATATATAGCAATAATTACTTTGTTTTCAGGTGGGTAGTAAAAGTAGTAACCTATCGTTTCCTTTGGGTATCCTACAAAGATACACTTTATAGATCTCTGTTGGAGTTTATCTGCTGAGTCACGTCTGATATACGCCTCGCAACCCCAGACCTTTAAATAAGACAAGTTTGGAGCTTTTCCATTCCATATTTCATATGGTGTCTTATCAACCTTCTTGGTGGGAACCATATTTAAAATGCGAACCGCAGATTATAAGGCATAATCCCAAAAAGATAAAGGAAGAGTTGTAAGATTAAACATTGATCGTACCATGTCTAACAATGTACGATTTCTTCTCTCAGATACACCATTTTGTTGTGGAGTATATGGAGATGTGAGATTCTGGACAATTCCATTCTCAGCTAAATAATCTTTAAACTCTTGGCTTAGGTATTCACCACCTCTATCGGATCGAAGAGCTTTAATCGTCTTTCCTAGTTGCAATTCTACTTCTGCTTTGAAAACCTTAAATATTTCAAACACCTCATGTTTATGTTTAAACAAGTAAACATAACCATATCTGCTGAAATCATCTGTAAAGGTTAAGAAGTAGCTAGCACCTCTCTTTGACACATGTCTAAGTGGTCCACACACATCAGTATGTATTAAACCAAGTAGATCAGAAGCCCTTTCCATATTACTATGAAAAGGTTTCTTAGTCATCTTCCCAGATATACAAGACTCACATTTATCATATGATTCATCATTGATACTTTTCAAAAGCCCATCACGTTGTAGCTTTTTCATGCGAGTCTTGCCTATATGAGCAAGTCTACAGTGTCAAAGGTAAGAAGAATTCAAGTCTGACTTAATTCTCTTACTTATGCTATATATTGAATTATAATTATTTGATACATAATCATTCATGTCAATTTCAAACACACCATTCACAGCAATAGCATTAAAATAAAAAATACCATTTAAAGAAACAGAAATTCCATTACTATTGATAGTGTGAATAAAACCCAAATCCAACAAACATGAAAAGGAAACAACACCTCTAATAATAGAAGGTGCATAATGACAATTATTTAATGACAGTACTAAGCCCGAAGGCAAAACTAAATTAAACACTCATATGGCTTCAACAGCTGCAGGTGCTCCATTTCCCACATGCAGATATTGCTCCCCATAGGCAAGCTTCCTTTTAACTCTAAACCCCTGCAGCGTATTACAAATGTGAATACCGCATCCAGTATCATATACCCAGGAATTAATTTTATGATTTAGAGTAAATAATTCAATCATAAATAAGTTACCTGAAGTGTTGGCGCCCAAGTGCCCAGACTTTTTGTTCTTATTTGTTCGCAACTCTTCCAGATAGAGAGGACAATTCCTCTTCCAGTGACCAACTACATGACAGTAATGGCAACCTTGATCCTTCTTTGGATTATCCTTCTTCTTAGGAGGGTATTTCTTGGGTTGAGGTTGATAAGCCATAACTTGCTTACCCTTATCAGCCTTTCCCTTTCCCTTACCCTTCTTGTTCGCATTTGGCTTGTTAATTCTACCCCCTTGAATAGCAAGTACCTGGGGTGTAGAAGCCTTTGGTGATAAACCTTTCTCGTAATCAATAAGCAGTGCATGTAAATCAGTAACTGTCTTCCCCACGTAGTGTATATTGAAATTATGCACAAAACCACTAAATTCCTTATTCAGTGATCTATTGATTAAGTTTATGGCAATATCCTGTTCATAGATCTTGCCAAGTGCTTGTAGTTGATCCATGTAACCTTTCATTTTCAACACATGAGCACTTACAGGTTCACCATCTGCCTGCTTACAACTATGTAGAGATTCCATCAAATCATAGACCTCAACGGTTTGTGGTTTCTCAAACATTTTTCTGAGTTCGCTAAGCATGTCCATAGGGAAGAAATTCTCAAACTGCTTTTGTAAAGCATGTATCATCGCTCCCAACATTAAACATGCCACATCATTATGTGTCTTAAACTCAACTTTCCACAATGCTTTTTCCTCATCAGTTGAAGTTTCAGCAGTAGGTTCAGCAGAACAAGGCTTATATAAGAATTCAAGTTGACCTGTCACTCGCAGGACAATCCTGAGTGAGCGAAACCAATCATTGAAATTCGGAGAGCCAGTCAATTTTTCTCGTTCAAAGAAAGATTTGAATGCAGAACTCATAGTAGTGTTATTATTTTGAGCCATTTCTACAGATAAAGAAAGTTCAAATATTAGTATTTTCAATAATACAATTTTTCAAGAAAATAAAATACCCAAGGAAATATTCATATAACCATAGAATTTTCTTGAAAACTAGGATCCAAATTAACATAGTTTCATTACATCAGTTGATCTGCTAGTAATGAAAGTATAAAATAAGGTAATCTGTCGAACAATAATTGGCAAACAATTTCCAATTCCTAGATCATTATGGGATTTACATTGGCAAACAATTTCCAATGTAAGCATGTTTTATCCCCATCTTATGCCTTGAGTCCAAGCTCTCGCTTACAACTCAATTAAGTCGTCTAATTTAAAAAACTGCAAATTAACATAGTTCCATTACATCAGTTGATCTGCTAGTAATAAAAGTATGAAATTTACCTTTCCATTGTAATCTAGTCCAAGCTCTCACATGACGTAAATTACAAATTCAAGTGTTCTTTTAATTAGATGGCATTAACTTAATTTTAAGGGTACTAGTTTTTTATGTTTATAATCAAAATATGTACGAAGAAGCATGCATACATCTTCGTATCATAAGTTTAATAAAACCTTTTTATTTACCAATTCAATAAGATCAAATTATCAAAGTTTTGATTGAGGTATTGGGTTCACCAATTAAAGAATTTACCTTTAATTATCATCCATTATATCGTACTTTTGCATAAGTCTAAAGACTTAGTGTTTCAGATAATTACCACAAAGTGGCGCATGGAATTAAAGCTAATTCACCCTTAAGATGATTTTGTACATAAAATAGTCGTACTTGGTAGCTCCAATTTGACGCACAAAGGAGCGAAGAAACTAAGGTCAGCTTTAAAAGCCAATTAAAAACCCGTTTCTTTCGGTTTGACAATTTAGTGTCAATCCTCCTTATACCCCTCTTATAGTTTGTCACAATTGGGTGAGTCGTTCATACTATTAGTACAAAACTCAACAATCAATAAAACACTTGAAAATTTAACTCTTCGAAAAACAATTCATTGTTTCACCATTATTTAGTCTATATTATTTTTCTATTCAAAATTACCCTTTTGTTTCGAACATGTCAAACATAATATAAACAAAACAAGTAATAAAAAAAAATAAAAAAAAATAACACAACTAAATAAACACACATAACATAACAATTAATATGTGTAAAACATGTAGCCACATGCAAACTTAATTCGATAAAACCTATTAATAATCAATTCTAGGTTTATATTGTATATATTCAACTAAGGCTCTCACTTCAAAGGAAGTGAACCACATGCATTGACGAATCAATTGCGTAAGCCATAATTAAATATACGCCACATAGCACGTAATTGATTACTTAATATATTAGAGTCTTCCCCAATTCGACATCTATCAATTAAATTACATGTGTAAAACTTAACCATTAATTCATATAGAAAATTTAAACAATTTAAATTATCACAACAATAAATCCATGCCAAACATGCACGTTTTCATGGATTCTACATAACAATTATCAAGTTGCCACAAGATCGCATACTAACACATAAACATGTTAATCTAGGGTTTCTAATCAAATTATAATTAAAACCCAAACCCTAAAATTAATTAGAGGTAATCGACCCCCAAAAAAATTAGGGTTCGATTTTTATAACCCTAAAAAATCGACTAACAATATAAAACACAATTCAAGATTCGTTTTTTATGCGTTTTGGTAATTAATTACACATTATCCAAGGCTCGTGATGCCACTGTTGGAATTTTAATATCATGACAAGCATAAATTAAACACATAAAGCATCAAAGTAATAGCGGAAACGAGTAGGAACATATAATGCGTAAATTAATTAACCAAACATAAACGTATACGTACCTTTGGATTCTAGCTAAACAAGAATCAATCCAAGCAACAATAGTGATGAACCCTAATTAGGGTTTATAAGGATTACACGAATTGCCCCTTACCAATTTTGCAATTCAATCCAAGATACTAACAATAATGTGTTAGTACAACGTTCTTGTACACACGTACTATAACGAATTAAAGTTATGCTAGTAAACTTAACACAAAACGGTTTTGTTTTTAAAACCAAAAAGTCAAACACCCTTGGAGGGGGTTTCGGCCGATTGATCACAAAAGAAAAGGAAACACAAGTTTAGGTTATAGTATGTGTACAAGAAATGCAAAAACTAATAACCTTTGATGTGTTTATATAGTGTTAACAACTTGGAGCTCAAGTTGGATTTGGGTTGGGTTTTCCCCTTCCCCGCCGATCGGCCAACATCCCACAAAGGGGATCCGGAAGCTTCTTGACTTACCAATTATTGACACATAATTCTTTCCTTATATTCGTCTAACGGTCGTTAGTCATTATCCGTTAAATACTAACGGTCGTTATATATTTGTGTTTTAAATAATTAAATATAACCTTTATATATAATTATTATTCTTTAATTCTCGTACGTAAAGTGTGCAATCCTGTGGTCTCGAGTTCGATCCTAACATACGACTACTAAAATATTGTCCATAAACTAACAAATGTCACTTAGACGGATGTCGTAGTCAACAAGAGCTTGTTTCATCCATAGTGCTTGTTGGCATGCTCTGCCTGCGGACACATATTCTGCTTCTATAGTAGAGATGGCTAGTGTGGTTTGCTTCTTAGAAAACCAAGATCTTAAACAACATCCCATGAATGTACAAACACCACTTGTACTTTTGCGATCAACATAATCACCTGCATGGTCAGAAACTGCATATACAATAGTTTCTACCCCGTCTCTTTAGGATACCATAACCCTAATTGAGTTTTACCTTTTATGTACCTAAAGATTATTTTAACGGCTTCAAGATGCGAAGATTTAGGATCTTCTTGACAGCAAGCACAAAAACAAACACTAAACATAATATCCCGCCGACTAGCCGTGAGATAAAGTAAACTACCAATCATACCACGGCACTTGGTGTTATCAACGGATTCACCGTCTTCGTCTTTGGTTAGTTTATTTTTGGATGACATTGTTGTTTTAATTGGTTTATGTTAGGATTACGTTTTCTATTATCAAGTGTAGGTCAACTAGTCAAATGTATTAGGTCGTTTATTCAAGGCTTATAATTGTATATTTAGATAGGCCGGCCCATGTAGTAAGCCCATAGGCCGTGTCTTAAGATCTTTCTAGTAACCAGGGCAACGCCCCAAGCTTGTAAGACTATAAATACAACCTCCTACGAAGGTAGGAGGTGTTGGTTGATTTTATGCAAGTTTCATTTTCTTACTTATAAGCATATCTTGTTCCTTTCATCTCTCTTTCTCTCTCTCTCTGTCTCTCTCTCTCTCTCTCTCTCTCTCTCTCTCTCTCTCTCTCTCTCTAACTTTCTCTCACTAAAGAATAAGCTTGTGTATGTCAATATGGTGAGCTAACAAGTGGTATTAATCGCCAAATAGACTCTTGTGTCATTTGTTTGTTTAGTATGGTTTTACTTTATTTATACAAGCATCGAATTTGGTTTTGATTTTGTTATTTAACTTTGATTATAGCACTTAATCTTTCTTACTTGGAAAGTATTAAGGGTTTTGGTAGTGTTTAGGGTCCTAGTTAATAGTAGATAGCTTATTAGTTTAAATTTCAAATCGTTTTAGTTAAGATCTTACATTTGTACTTCTTATCGAATCTTTTCAAATTTCATTAATAACATAAACGCTTTAAACTTTCTTCTTATTTAACTGTTTTTAAAGGTTTTTTATTGGAAGAAACGGTTTGGAAGTTTGTATTTGGTTGTATAATCGAGTCTCAACTTTCTATCGTTTTATCGAATTTGGACTAAAACCCTTAGTTATCGAATCTGCAATAAAACCTTAACTTATCAAATCTACAACAAAACCCTGACTTATCGAATCTGCAACAAAACCCTGACTTGTCGAATCTGCAACAAAACCCTGACTTATCGAATCTTTAATAAAACCCTCACTTATCGAATTTGAATATCGAATTTCAACAAGGTGTATTTTTTTCACAGTTCAAGGATTACTCAGTACTTCCCTTGTTTGGATAAGCCTGTGGAATACTTCGACAAAGGGGAAATCTTCTAGCTTGGATAAGTTAGATAGATACTATCGAAACTCGAATTCTATCGAATTTGGTTATCGGATTTGATTCTCTAATTTGGTTATCGAATCTGGACTTGGTTATCGAATCTAGACTTGGTTATCGAATTTGGACTTGGTTATTGAATTTAGACTTGGTTATCGAATCTGGACTTTGGTTATCGAATTTGGACTTGGTTATTGAATTTAGACTTGGTTATCGAATTTGCTCAAAACTCAAAATCAAATCTCAACAACACTACAGCACAATTGTCCACAAGATCCATTACAGAAATACACAAGTGAGCTCAACAATCATGTCTCAACCACCGTGTATCCTTATTTTCCTCAACAACATTACCCTTAGCAATACCCTCATCATCCATACCCTCAGCAATATCCTCAGCAACAGCAATACCTTCCATAACAGTTTCCTCAGCAAACATTTCCTACACCACAAGTCCCACAGCAACAACATTGGCTTGCTCAGATGTGTGAAGCCGTCAACAGCCAACAATCCATTCATGAAGCTGGTTCAGATACTACACCGGGAAATTATGTGCAATGGGCAAGTAGATTCATGAGGTATGTGGAACTGAAGAAACCTCATGGTAAGTATCTAAAGAAGGTGATAGAAGGACCCTTTGTAATGCCAACTTTGACCGTTCCGGGAGATACTACAGCTGTTCCACCAAGACCTGAAACTGTTACACCACTTCCAGAAAGCCAACTAACTCAAGAACAATGACTTCATCTTGAAGCGGATGAAATTGCCATGCAACAGATTCTTCAGGGAATACCAAATCCAATCTACAGAAGTGTTGATTCCCAAATGACGGCTAAAGCAATGTGGGAACATGTGCATCTCTTGATGGAAGGCACTGAACTTAACAAAATTGACATGGAATCTAAGTTGTATCATATCTTTGATTCATTTTACATTGAACCAGGGGAGTCTTTAGAATCTTACTATCATCGGTTCAGAAAGGTAGTAAATGACATGGACAGAAACATGATTCATCTACCAGTTATTGCTATCAACACTAAGTCTCTAAACTCCTTAGGACCAGATTGGCACAAATATGTTACTTTTGTTCGACAAGTCAAGGATCTTCATGGTGTGAAGTATGGTTTGTTTTTTGATTAACTGTAGCATCATCAGAATGAAGTTATAAAAGACAGAGTTGCACGTGGCATGATGCAACCTTCACCAATTCAAGATGCGCTGGCACTCATGGCTCAAACTTGTCCAACTCCATATATGCAGTCCAATCGCGTATTTGCTCAACAACAACATAAATTTTCTTATCCTCAAATCTCAAACCAACCTTATGTTTCACAGCAACCAACAGTTAACAATCCCATCATTCCATTTGGAAACTCAGACACCATGTACTATGCACAAACAAATGATGAACCGGATGATGCATTTGACAGCTTGAATCAAGGAATGTCATTGTTAGCAAGGGATTTCTCTAAGTTCTCTACTCAGTCAAAAAATTGTCTACAAACATCATCTAATCAAAGGAATCAAGCTATTGTACAAGGTGGCAGAGTTAAAGTGCAAAACAGAACTAGTGGACGTCGAATGATAACTAATGGTTATGCTGGGAACTCAGGGAATAGACAACAAGTGCCTAATGATGGAAATGGAAATGTGACTAATGCTAGTACTTCTCAAAGGAGAGTTGAAATTGTTGAAACCGGGAATACACAAACTGGAGGAGAAATCATTCGTTGTTAGTACTGCAAAAAGCGGGGTTATTTGGCTAATGCTTGTCCTGAACCAAGAACCAGGGGTGGCGAATACTTCAAACAAGCAATGCTCTTAGCCTACAAAGATGAAGCAGGAGGAAATCTCAACCAAGAACAACAAGGTTTTATGGCAGATACACTATCAAATGATTAATATGAAGACTTGGAAGCTAATGCAGCAGTCATCTTGATGGCCAACATGCAGGAACACCATATGAGTGACACATAGAATGGACCAGTCTATGATACATATGGTCTTTCTCAGGTACCCAATCCTAACATATGCCTCATACATGATCTTGTATTTGCATCTGCACGATAGGTATTAACTCTCAAATTTCAGTCCATCTAATTCATATCTCTATTGTATGTGGATTAATTAAAGAGTTTTAAAACATGGAACATGAAGTTTGTTATAATATCTAATAAGATATGTAACTTTGTTAGAATGCAGATAGAATAAGTACTTGCAGTTAGTTGTATACCCATCATTTTTGCAATACTAATGTGTTTTAACTCTCAGATTTCATTTCTATCTCTATTATATGTGGATTGATTCAAGCTTTATAAAACATGGAAATCCCGTAAGATTCATAACTTTTATTAGAATGCATATAGAATAGGTACGGGTAGTTAGTTATATATCCATCATTTTTGCATTTCAACATCAGTTTATGCTGGGCTGATTTTATCATTAAAAATCATTGCTTTGTTTCTTAATGTATCTGTTCCATGTTTTAACAGATCAAGTAAGCTTAGATGTCTCGAAATTGCATATTCTTATATTGGAGGGTTGGCTGCAGCTTTGAAGAAATTTTCATTGTTAGAGGAACTCGGTCTTTATCCTGGAACGCTTCATCGAGAAGATATTGAAGCACGGGTTGTTATTGCCCCATGCTTAAAACACTCAAACTCAATCATTATTTTGGTAACTTTGACGGTACTAATCTAGTGGGTGATGAGTTGGTCATGGCTATTGTAGAAAACCTACCGGAGTTAAGGCATCTTGAACTGACTTGGCACCTCGTATCCGATAGTGTGTTGCGGGCCATACTTGATGGTTGTCGTCATCTTCAAGTACTAGACTTGCGAATGTGCAAACCTGTTGTTCTCAAGGAAGAGCTGAGAAAAAGATGTTTGGAACAGATTAAAAGTCTAAAATTGCCCACTGATCCTCTTAAGACTAGCCCATACTCAGACGATGATGTGACTGTGGATCTGTTGTCATGGAAAAGACGCCTTGGTTGGGAATCTGGTGATAATTCGACCGAGGACCACATCACAATGGAGTCTGATTGAAGTACTTGAGATGGTGCATTTGAGGATATTGTTTGTTCACAAAATTACACCTGTAATGGTTGGTGCATCTGTTGGAGTTTGTGGATAAATATTAATAGTTGTATGTCTAGTATCGAACCCGAGATCACGGGATTGCACACGTTACGAATGAAGGAATTAATGAACAATAATTAATTTATAAATGTTATGTATATTTAATTATTTAAACACAAGTAAATGTTAACGGACGTTAGTAATTAGCAAGTATTGACTAATGATCGTTAAATATCAAAGATAAAGGACTAGAGTGTAAAATTGGACACGAGAAGGATCCGGAAGGACCTTGGGTCCTTGTGGCCGGTTGTGGTAGGGTTGGGG
This sequence comes from Artemisia tridentata subsp. tridentata, assembly GCA_021014915.2. NCBI lineage: Eukaryota > Viridiplantae > Streptophyta > Magnoliopsida > Asterales > Asteraceae > Artemisia > Artemisia tridentata. The sequence continues at coordinate 190,834,556 of CP139509.1, read as the reverse complement.
AAACCCAATCCAACTCAACTTGTTCTCCAAGTTTTACACACTATAAATACAAGGCTTAGGGTTATTTGTTTCTTAGCTTTTGTGCACAAACTATAACCCTAAAATTGTTTCCTTGTTCTTTTCTTTTAATGGCCGATCGTACACAACCCTTAAGGGTTTCGATTTGCATGTTTTCTTTAAACTAAATCTTGTGTTTACATTAACTAGCATTGACATTAATTCGGTTATAGTTCGTGTGTACAAGAACGTGGTATAATCACACTATTGATTATATCTTGGATCGATTAACAAAACGGTAAGGGGTTAATCAATAGATCCCTAATTCACATAAACCCTAATTAGGGTTCTTCATATTGTTCAAGATTCAAGATTTGCATCGGGTACGTTTTCTTTATGTTTAAGTTAATTCTTTATATGTTATACTTATGTGTTTACTCGCTTCCGCACTTGTGTACTTTGTGTTATGGAGTTTTTGATTGTCATGGTTTTCAAATTCCAACTGTGGCATCACAGCCATGTATAACATGTAATTAATTACTTAAACAATAAAAAACGTATCTTTTAAATTGTTTAGAATATACATGTTTTATTTTCTAGGGTTTTATTATTAAAAAATTGTTTTTTAATAAAAGTCGAAACCCTAACCCTAATTTAAGGGGGGTGTCGATTTGATCCATAAACTCTAATTAGGGTTTGTGTTTTTCATAATTAATTGTGATTAATTAGAAACCCTAGGTCTTTAAACAATTGTTGTGTTATGTATCTTGTGACCTAATTGCTATATGATATGCATGAATCCGTGACTATACATGCATATTAGTCACGGATAATTAGTTGAATTAAATTGTTTAGATGTTTGCTACATATTTAGATAAATCTAAAAATTAGGGAAGACCTAATATATTAAATTAATGAATCGGTTATGTGCAACGTGGTATATTATTATTAAAACTTACGCGGCCAATTGTTGGCGACTGTGGTCTATTGGGTACAATGAGCTCGAAAACCAATTGGGGAGTTTTATTGATTCTATACATAATAATTCACATATAGATTATTAATAGGATTTGTTTAAAAGGTTGCATGTGGCTAGATGTTTCACTAACAATTAATTGTTTTTCTTATTAGTTGATTGTTGTTTTTCTTTTAAATTACTTGTTTATTGTTTTATATATATATATGTGATATGTTAAAGTAAGCAATAAAAAGGGTAATTTTTTTTTAAAAGAAAAATTAAATTGGACTAATGACGGTGAAACATAAGGTGATAAAGTAAGGATCTTGCAGAGTCTTATGTGCCGCTAGTGGTCCGATTCGCACGGTAATCAGCTCCCAGGCGAGACTAGCAAGATCTAAACTTTGTTACTTATTTTTTAAGATTAAGATCATAAACTTTTGCTTGATTGATGTTTTTGTACAATAGTGTGTGAAAGGCGGACCAAAGTTGACAAATGTGTGGTGGGTTTATCTGGAGAGGGGTTTTTTAAGAGATCCGCTCCTACCGGCTCTCCGGCCCGCTTGTGCGTCAACTGCGACTTACCTATATCACTATTTACGTACACTATCATCTTAAGGGTGATTTACCTCAATTCCACGCGCCACTTTTGTGGCAAATATCTGAATAACATGTAAGAGTAGGATATGTGGGCGATAATTGTTGGTACTTCTTTAATTGGTGAACCCAATACCTCAAGTACACAGTTTTTGGTTTACTCTTAACTAATTGGTTAATAAAAATTGTTTTGAAAACTAATGATACAAAGATGAGTGCATGCGTCTTTGTACATGTTTTTGTCACACCAAAAACTAAATACCCTAAAATTTAAGTTACATGCCATCTAACTATAAGGAACACTTGAAGTTAATTTTGGGTATGCGTGAGACCTGGACCAAAATTAATGACAATGTAAATTTCCGAGTGTGCGTGAGACCACACATGGATGAATTTACTGTTTCTAAGTTAGACAACTCAATTAAGCTGATGCGTGAGACCTAGAGCTTAAGGCATGAGATGGGATGAAACATGCTTACATTGCAAATTGATGAATCAATTTGATGTAAATCCCATAATGATCTAGGAATTGGAAAATTGTTTGCCAATTATTGTTCGACAGATTACCTAGTTGAATACTATCATTACTAGCAGATCAACTGATGTAATGGTATTATGTCAATTAGGATCCTAGCTTTAAGAAAATACTATGGTTGATATGAATATTTACCAATGGGTATTTTATTTTCTTAAAGAGCTATTATCGAAAATACTAAACTGAATTTTGTAAATTCTTTTAATTGTATTAATGCAACGATAAACCGTAAACATGGGTTATTCTTTATTAGTAAATTGATCTACACCCGTAGGGTTTTTTGGTTAGAGTCAATTTCATAAAAAGAATAAACCAAGTCTCCTTTCATATGAGAAGTGTGAGACTAAATCCTATTCCTTTTCATGAATGAGAAAGGTATGATGGGAAAATTAGAATTGTCTAAATTCTAAATACATAACTCATAGCAAGTTTTAATCGTTAAGGTTATTGCGAATTTATGAGTTATTAAATTAGAAGCTAGACTAATTACCGCATAATGGTAAAAGACAAGCTAGTATATCTGTTTGTTTTGTTTTAACCATTTGAAGGTACTACATACAATTGTTGGAATTGTAGACCTATTAAGGAAGAAATTGCATGTCAATTTTTTAAGTTAATAGTAAGCAATGTGATGAATCACATTTGGCGTAAATGTGGATAGTCCATCAGTTACTAGTAGAATACAATCTTTTAGAACCTAAGTAATTGTTACGAATAGGTTTTGTCAAAGATGTAGGAAAGTAACAAGGACACTCTTTCCTTTCACTAGTTTATGAAACACCTATTATGGTGTCGAATTCAGTGGGAGTAATGTGTTCTTAGAACTGAATAAGGGATTATTGTAAGTTCTCTAATTCAGTGGGAGTTGCAAGATTTATGTGTCTTGATTGTAACTCAGATTATCTTTTGAATGCCTCAAGATAATTACTTTCCAAATATAGATACTAATATTTTCAAAGATAGTCATGTGCGTTTCCTTGATTGATTGAGTAATTCTATATCTACTAGTTATGCGAATGACACAAATCATATTGATCACATTAACAAACACGTGTAGTGTTGTCTATGTGGTACATGATGTTGTTCCATGCACAAGTGGGAGAAATCTTTATTATGTGCAAGGTACAACATATAAGAATATGATTTAGTAGATTCTCTTAACCGCAAGGTAAGAGATTCTTGTTCTAATATGATTATACATATCTATTCTTAAAAACACTTGGAGTTAATTTTAGGTATGCGTGAGACCTGGACCAAAATTAATGACAAGGTAAATTTCCAAGTGTGCGTGAGACCACACATGGAAAAATTTACAGTTTCTAAATTAGATACTTATTAGAACTTGTGTCAAAGTGATAACAAGACTACTTCAACTTCAATATTTATGTATTACTGGAATGACATAAATGCATGAAGTAATATAATACTACTTCAATAATTATGTATTCTTTGAATGAGATAAATAAATGAAGTAATAAGTTAACTTGAAAATACTATTGAAACCAAATGATGGTGTTCATGATTACTTTAGTTATAAATATTTATACTTTATTGTAAAGTTATAAATATGAAGTCTTTTAAGACTTAGTATAATCTAAAGTAAGACGTAACTATAGTTAACTGAAATACTATTGAAACAAATATGGTGTTCATGTACTTAGTTATATATTTACTTTATGTATATAATTGAAGTCTTTTAGCTTGTATAATCTAAAGTAGACGTAACTTTTTATGTCTTCTTATTAAAGACTACAAGAGTCATGAGTTGATCAATGATTTATAACGTGTAGTGAGATTATAACGGTTTATGTCTTCTTGATTGAGACATGAACATGAAGTGACTTATTTAATAAGTACTTGAGTTATAATGCATGCAAGAGGCTTGAAATTCTATTTCACCATTAAGATGACTTAGTTGGGAAATAGGTAAGCCAAAAGGAATACAAAGTTATCTTTCATATTGTTAGATTATCGCACAATATGAGTTCTAATTAAATACCACATATTTGTGGTGTGTTCAGTTAGGAAAATCAAACTTTATTTGTATTGTTTGGTTAAAGATAACTATAACTTCTTTTCTTTCAAAAGTTATCAAGGTTAGAAATTGAGTATGGATTGAATATACTCAATTAGACTCCTAGAAGATTTATAAGACATTATTTATTATGGAATGTGATGAATCACATTAAGTCTTAAAATGAAGTTCTGAATTTGTTAAACTTCTGATGAAGCTGGATTTTAACAAATGAATGTCAGGAACTATCATGTGTATTTGTAATATCCCAAAAGAGAACAATATGGTGTTGCTTTAATTGCTAATTATTTATAGATAATCTATAAATTACAAAAAACAAGTGGGAGTTTTATCTTGTAGAGATAAAGTTACAAGATACATAATCTTCTAAAATACACTAGCAAATATCATGATGAGATTAGACATGTAAATGTTGGATCTCAAATGATGGAATTCTCATTCATAGATCCACTTGGATATCTCAGATAATTGATTAATATGCTGAGGATTATATGATGAAGTATTACCAAATAATGAATTGGGTAAATTACTCATACTATGAATGTTATAGATGCTGTTCATAAAGATATTCAAAATTTTACAAATTTGGTTTATCTTAATTCTTAATAGTTAGAGAATGATGATGAGTTTATTTAAAGATAGAAAACCCTAGTGGTTTAAATCTTTATGTAGAAATCATATGGACAATATTGTACACATATTTAATGTATGTCTTGTGACAAGATTATTAATCATACTTAAGTAATTAACTATGATTGAATACTCTTTCATAAGCACATTAAATATATAAAGATAATAATTGTCATATCTATTTTCATTTATATGAAGGATGACAATGGAATATCAAAACTCTTTCTTGAGTGATTACTTGAGCGAGGACGGTAAGTAATCGAAAGGATTTTTGAATTCATAATTATTTTGGAAGTGTACAAAGTGTAATAATCCATGAATGGATTAATGCATGCATCTATGAAATATTCTTATGTTTAATTATTAAATCCATTGTTTGATTTATAATTGAAATAAGACAATTTCTAAGTATTCCTAAAAACTAGTGGGAGTATTATGTTTAATTTCTTAAATAATGTATGTTTTATAACATATGGGAAGTAACATTCCATGTAAGTTAAAATGTTAAGTCTTAACTTGGAATGAAAGTTTACTTGAAGAATTTAAGAAGTAAAACATACAACCTTGAGATATATGTTTATTATTATAAACATGTGCGGTAATTAAATCTAATAAGTCATAACATATCATTTAGAAAGTCTAAATGAAAAATATATCTTTTGATAAGTTAGAACATGAATAAAATCTATGATTGATTCTAGGATTTTCATGTATATTATTGTTGTATCATGTTTGAATGTAAAATGATTTGACAACATTTGATATCTAATAAAAGATATTTGATAAATTGTGTAATGGATATTCTAATCGAATATGTTTGGACTTAGAATAATGATCCTCAACCTGAAATTGCTCCTAAATTCTAAGTATAAACAATATGGCAAGTTGTTGCGTAATTGTTATAGCCAACAAATCTTGAAAGATTATAAGGCATCAAAATTACACAATTGATATTAAGTTTACGGAATAGTTAAAAAGGCATATTGTAGTTTTATACAATAGTGTTTGTTTGATTGAGATGACACTCAATACTAGTCATGGTAGGATTTTATCCTTGATAATGGCCATGTGAACTAGTTATGCTTAACTAAGAAGCATAGTTGCATTATACATTAAAGAGTTAGAATACTTTAAACTCTAAAGTGTTTGAAAGTTTGAATATTATAAATTGTGATTGAGGATGTCACACCATTTATGAAATAATATGTGGCAGTATCAATATAGTTGATTGCACACATACAAGAATTTCAATAATTCTTGAAATAAGTATTCTCAAAATTTTATAGATCAAAGTTAGTTGATTTATGCCTTGTCAACAAGTATGATAGACATGACTTGAGGCATAATTCATTAACAAGTAATATCATGCATTGATCTATTTAGTGTTTGGATAAAGGACATTAAGCAATTATTATTTATAATGAATTAAAGTACTAGGTACGTTTGTTTTCATTAATAATAAATTGTGTCCTATATTTGCATGTTTAAATCCGTGAATAACTTATGTTATTCTAAATGTCCGTTGTCAATTAATGATATGGGAATATCATTGAACTAAGACAAATCTGAGTATTGGTTAGAATATACTTGAAAGTATATTGATGCGTTGACATACCAATTTCACATGATATTCAATGAATTGAATATAGGACTTATCTCAACTACATGATTTTACTTTATGGATCTTGTCAGTAAGTAAATCATGAATTTAGTTATCCTCAGACTTGAGATACCAGATAAGTGTCATGGATGTAATGCATTTCTGTGAAGCAATTTACCGCTTACCGTAACTGGGAGTCATAAGGATTGTTTTCAGAAATGTTGCAAAGTCTATGGGTTATTCTTGTAGTCAAGAGAGAATTTGTTCCTTCAAATTTGTTTTGAAGTTTAATACTGTTGGGCCCCTCGTAGGGTTGGCAAGATGTTTGCGTGCGCACGCCCAAAGTCTATCTGGAATACGTTCAGATATTTTGGTAATCTTGCTCAATCATAAACAACGAGAAACAGAATTGTTAATTAAAGAATGACTAAGATCCATATCTTTATTAACGTGGTATTAGTAACAAAAGGATGATAATAATGATGAATCATTAAAGGTTTTTCCAAGAGACCTTCCTCGAGTTGATCTAGGGGCATTGGCGTGTTGCTAGACGCTAACCAATGTCATTACACTATTAATAGATATCCAAGTGGGAGCTGTTGGAGTTTGTGGATAAATATTAATAGTTGTATGTCCAATATCGAACCCGAGATCACGAGATTGCACACGTTACGAATGAAGGAATTAATGAACAATAATTAATTTATAAATGTTATGTATATTTAATTATTTAAACACAAGTAAATGTTAACGGACGTTAGTAATTAGCAAGTATTGACTAATGATCGTTAAATATCAAAGATAAAGGACTAGAGTGTAAAATTGGACACGAGAAGGATCCGGAAGGACCTTGGGTCCTTGTGGCCGGTTGTGGTAGGGTTGGGGAAACCCAATCCAACTCAACTTGTTCTCCAAGTTTTACACACTATAAATACAAAGGCTTAGGGTTATTTGTTTCTTAGCTTTTGTGCACAAACTATAACCCTAAAATTGTTTCCTTCTTCTTTTCTTTTAATGGCCGATCGTACACAACCCTTAAGGGTTTCGATTTGCATGTTTTCTTTAAACTAAATCTTGTGTTTACATTAACTAGCATTGACATTAATTCGGTTATAGTTCGTGTGTACAAGAACGTGGTATAATCACACTATTGATTATATCTTGGATCGATTAACAAAACGGTAAGGGGTTAATCAATAGATCCCTAATTCACATAAACCCTAATTAGGGTTCTTCATATTGTTCAAGATTCAAGATTTGCATCGGGTACGTTTTCTTTATGTTTAAGTTAATTCTTTATATGTTATACTTATGTGTTTACTCGCTTCCGCACTTGTGTACTTTGTGTTATGGAGTTTTTGATTGTCATGGTTTTCAAATTCCAACAGCATCTGAGGTTGATTTTTTATTAGAAATAGTTCATAGTTTACACTTGTAACCTGTGCACTCGAGGTTGATGCTTTTTTTTTTTCTTTTTTTTTTTTTTTCTTGTTTCCAGAAATACTCAAGTTACTGTTGTAAACGTTGTAATTTGGATAAATGGTTGTACCAGATGATGTTTGGAAACAATTCATTAACAGTTCATGTACCAGGACATATCTTGATACTCTTTTTTGTTTCCCAAACCCATTTAGCTCCGGTCATAGTTCATGTAACGAATTGCCACCCCTATTTGAAACTTGCTTAACTACGTAGAAAGTACAAATACTTATTATTGACATCCCATGTTTTTGAACAGGTGCATCTATGAAGAAGTTGGTTTGAGTTACACTCCTAACTCCTTACTACAATCTCTTCTAATCTAGCAATCTCTTGTATTTAACGTCAAGTACTCTTGTATATAACCTCTTGTATCTACAAAAGTATAACGTCAAGTACTCTTGTATATATATAACCTCATGTATATTAACCTTATTGGGAAAAGGGTCCTACAAAAGTTGTCATCAGATTTAAGGTGAAAAAATCAAATCAAACCCTCTTTAACTTGGCTTGTAATTTTCCTCATATAATGCTTTCAAGTTACTTAAACTCCATTTCCAAATTTAGATATATTCTCTTGAACCCCTTGCTACTGATTATCAAACTCAACATCCCAAAACACACACATACAAGAGTCAACTATCATGAGGACATGCCCTTTGTTGCTATATTTCTTTCTTGTTTTTGTTAGTCAAGTGACATCAGACCCCGATCCACTTCAAGACTACTGCATAGCACAACCCCAATATTCACAAACATTTTTTGTCAATGGAGCTCCTTGCATAAACCCTGCTAACGCTGAACCTTCTCATTTTACTACTAGTGCATTATCGAAGCCTGGTAATACTGCAGCTAATCCATTGGGATTTAACGTTACACTTACAAACATAAAAAATCTACCTGGGATGAACACCCTTGGGCTAACAATGGCTCGAGTTGATATAGCTGGAAATGGGCTTGTGCCTCCCCACACACATCCACGTGCATCCGAAGTAACTATTTTGGTCAAGGGGTCGCTGTTAGTGGGATTTGTTGACACATCAAATAGACTCTACACACAACAGTTACGCGAGGGTGACTCCTTTGTTTTCCCCAAAGGTTTAATACACTTTTTGTACAATCTTGATTCAAGAGCTCCGGCATTATGCATTTCAGGTCTTAGTAGCCAAAACCCTGGTGCACAACTTGCATCATCCGCGACTTTCACGACAAAACCAAGCATTCCTGATGATATATTGAAAAAGGCCTTTCAGATTAATGGTCAAGATGTGTCGAGGATACGCAAAAACTTGGGTGGTTGATGTACATTAAGCATGGTATCTTACATTCGGTAAAGAGATTTAAAGATTTCTTCATCTATATATTTGTATTCCAACAAAATGAAAGAAAACCTTGACATCCCAAAGATTACTTATTGTATTAGCTGATGGATACATATCTTGCTTTCTTTAAATCAATCAACTCGATCGTGTAACGTTTAGCTACTGTTTGTTTTTCTAGTGTGTGCCGGGCTGTTGTTTCTTGTAAGAAAACATGTTTGTTTTATCTTGTAGTAATATTGCACTAACTTTTATTTTTTCTTTAACGCTGTTATTTCAGTATTGAAAATCTTCATAAACATCTGAATGAGCTTCATTTTATGCAAAAGATATGGAGTTTAGAGCATCCAAAATAGTAAACTCATTTAAAGATTTTTTTCCTTCTACAACGGCAACTAACTATTTTGGTTGTGAAGCTTCTCACACAACAAAAGGTATCATATATACAAGTCTTTTTTTTTTTTTTTTTTTTTTTTGAACGGCGATTTATAAAAGAAAAAACTAGCAAGAAGCTAGATTTACAAAGTAATCAAATAAGGGTTTTTAAGCCATTCGATCCAACCGAACGAGGCTTTACTTCTAAATTTACACCAATAAAATGAATTAGAGACAATATTGTCATAAATAAACGCCTTCGAAGGAGCCTTATCTTCAAAGATGAGCTTGTTGCGATAGGACCATAAATTCCACCACAAAGCATAAAAAACGCCTTCAAACAAAGCCTTGGTTTTAGATGCAAGCCGGAGAGACAACATCCAAGTACACCACTCCCCATAAGAATTGACATCCTCGTAATCTATACACCACCAAGAGGAAATTTTGCAAGCAAGCTGCTTTGCCATATTGCAGCAGAAAAAAAGATGATGAGAAGATTCAATGCCTTCATCGCAAATGGGACAAGATATTGATTGAATATCGATACCTCGTCTAGAAATATTGAGTCTTGTTGGTAACGCGTCCATCTTTATCTTCCAAGCAAGCACATTAGTTTTGATAGGAACGAATTTATTCCATCTCGTTTTGGATTGATCGGACTTAAGACGAGAACCATCAATAATCTTACGAATGGAGGCCACCGAGAATTCGCCCGTACTTTCAAGGGTCCAAACCCGCCTGTCATGTCAATATTTAAATATTTATAAGTCTTTTGGTAACTCATTTAAATATTTATAAGTATGTCATGTCAAAACATCATTATTCTATAAAGTTTTTTGTCTTATAAACTTATGTTCACTATACATGAATGTCTTAAAGCTTTATAATCATCTCACATAACTCAAACTAAGGAGAAAGTAAAGATTAAGGGTTTTTTTCGTTCCACGTAAATATGAAACAAAAGCTCAATATGAATGAAACAAAAAAATATTATTTTTAAACATCTCATCGTGGATGCTCTTACCCCCTCAAAAATAAAAACTAAAAAAAGATTGGGCTTTTAATGTTACTTGTTTTACAATTTAGGGATAAGATATAGTTGGGTCGTGCGGTTCTTAACACCATTTGACTATACCTTATTAACTTTTTGATTGTAAGACTATTAGTTATTGTAACCTAACATTTTTGGTGTCCCCTTTGTCACGTCAGATTCTCTCTCTTAAATCAAATACATAACCCTAAGCCTGTAGTAAGGCGACAATAGTCACAACAAAATACATACCACAAAAATATTAATAAACAAAAAAACACAAGCACAAACCAAATACAAAGTTCGTTGCCTACACAATCGAATGGAGCAAAATGGCTTGGGGGTCCACATTGTGCTTGGGTACTTGTCGAGGGGACGCGTCGCATAGACCCAACCGATCGATGGTTGGGTTGGCCATAACGACCAGCCTAACAATGCAATGCTTCTTTACTTTTTAATTATTCACACGACAAGTGGCGTAGAGAGTATATGAATCAATTCATTTGAAAGAAGTAATACATAAGAAATTGTGACAATTTTGTTAATATAATACAAAAAAGTTTTTTTTTTTTTTTTTTTTTTTTTTTCATTGTCAACTACTGTATAAACATTTTGTTTTAGTCGGCTAGTTATATGACAACAACCTTTTGTTTTTTCTTCGTATATTACTTTATTTCGTTGTTTTTACAAGCAACAAGAAATTGATTTACAGTCTAAGATTTTCCTTTTACAAAAATTGAGAAATATTATATTTACAAAAAGTTCACAAAAATTTGTCCACCGAATGACATGTTAAGTGAGTTTCACCAATCATGTCGTATGATTTTTCTTTTTCATCTTCTCACTCACCATATTCACATTACATATGTATGTGTGCATTTTTTATTTTTTTATGTGATTTTTTTGTGGACATAGCATTATAGCATCTAAAGTAGTTAATATATGTAGTAAACATGTATTTCATAATCTATTGGATGTTATATCTTTTATATAATAAAACAAAACTTCAAGTGAGGACTTTTTCATTTCAAAAAAATTAAATCATTCCTTATTAAGTAATATTTTAATTATTATCATTATTTTTTTCTAAAGGTAATTAATAATAACCCCTAAATATTTCTTTATTTAGAAAAAAGAAAATATTAAAATTCTCAAACCGTCTGATTAGGTAAAAAAAGGTTTAAAAGTATATGTGTCAAAAATGAGAAACATAAAACTTACAAAAGGAGGGGGTGAATTAAAAAAGTTATGGGGTTGTAAATGTTAATTCTTGTTATAATTCTTATGTTAAATGCTTTAAGGCTGTTAAATTTATTGATTAAACTTAATTTAAACCATTAAATATTGTGTTGATCGTAGTGTTAACAAATTGGATGGACACCTTTGAAGTGAGATTTTAATTCTTATCATGTGGTTTGAACAATCATTGCTTTCATTGCAGAAGAACACTAAAAGTTTCTGGAAGTTAAAAAAAAAAAAAAAAAAAAAAAAAAACGAATGTCCTTCTTCAATGATAGCCCCTCCCAAACCATATTCCCATTCTTCTCCAACCACCCAATCGTATGAGAGAAAAACCGAAAAAATCACATCACCAAATTGGAATATCAAACTTCCAATTAAAGCCCAAAATCATCATTAAGTATCATAATTGCGATCGAAGTTATTGAATTAGTTTAAATTAATCCTGGTCAAATTCAGCTTTGTTGGGATTTAAATATCATAACAATTATATAATTAAACAAATAAACATCAATAATACACAACGGAAACATAAAGATCAAATACTCATAATTAATTAACTGAAGCATAAAAGTCAACTGCATTTTATTTAAATCTTTCAACAAGCATCATCAATTATAATGGTAATACTCATTATATTCAATTGCTATTCCCTTTCTCATTCCTTAATATCAACCAAGCACCCCCTAATTAATAAAAGTACGTTATTGAAAATTTTAGAAAAAACCCCGCGCGTGCGCGGGCATTATAACTATTGGATGTTATATAAAATACTATACTAAAAACGGTTTCGGCCCCTCCAAAAAAGTTGGTCAAGTTCTGCCACTTTCATGTGAACATGGAAAATGTAAATTATGACTATAGTAATTCGCAGATGTTAACACCATAAATTAAACAGGAGACTTGAAAAAGTATTCTTTATGTTAGTTTATAATTGCTACACGAATATTCGTGCATAGCGACGGGACTTTATAGCGGTAATTAATTATAGTTGGGATATTTTGGTCAAGTGTTTCGGGTAACGTTTATACATACAATGTAAAATAATCAAAATGTAATTGAAAATTTTTTAACATACGATAATTGAGCTGAAAATGAAACATGACAACAATTATTTTTGTTAACCACAAAAGAAGATTTCTAGCTTTTTCTACAAATGATGTGTTATATATATAGGAGTAGTTGAAAACTTGAAATGATAAATGTATATAGATGTATTAAATGTGATTGATAAACTTTTTAATAATAGTTACAAGGCAACATATTCAAAAATAAGTCAAACTATTTCTTTTGAGAAAGTAATAATAAAATGTTATTTTAGGTATAACTCATTGCTCAATCTTAAGTTTTGTAAGTTTTAAGGAAAATTATTTACTTTTTATATGTAGTATAGATAGAGCAATCGCGTTTTTTTTTTTTTTTTTTTTTATTTATAAACACGGATAGATTGACCAATGTTAAAAACTTGTCATTTGAAAAGTTAACATTTTAAAATTAGTAGAGATTGTTATTGATAGAGCAAGCGTGTGACTAAAACTTGTTTTGAAATAGAAAGTAAAATAGTAAAACTTGTCATTTAGACATTTAAGTTTGAAGGGTATTATAGTCAATCAACATTATTCAAATTTTAGTCATTTTAGGTTTAACTAATGCAATATAGGGCATGCTTAGTTGGTGATATTAAAGGGTAAGGAATGGGAAACATAATCATTAACTATACTTGATTTAATATAATGGAATGGAGCATTACCCAGAACAGGGTAATCAACCATTACTCAACAAAATGTGGGTTATGGCATTGCATTCCTTAGTATTTCTATTATCTTTGCCATTGTCATTCTTTGATTTGAACCAAGCGTCCCCTACGTAATAAAGAAAGGTACTGGTAAATATAATTTGCCATTAGCTTTTCCATTTTGGGCTAGACATTGTTTGTTTGTTGGGCTGCTTTTTAGTCCACGTGAGTGCTAGCTGACCACCCAAAGCTCACAATATGAAACAAAACGTGGCTATCAACCGTTAAAGCACCATCGCTGTAGCCTGTAGATGCTTTTGGTGTTATGGCACCGTTATAACCACACCGTTACTCCGCGTTATAGCACCATCGCCAACTGCAAAATGTGATGTCATCGGTTTATAAACTTTTTTTAGTGTAAAATAGTTAAAACTTGTGGTTCGTCCCAAGAACCTTTAATTAACTTGGGTTATATGAGAGATGGTGTTTTTTGGTTTTGTGCTATAGTAATTTTATAGAGCAAAAAATGACGTGACGGTGCTATAAGTTGGCTATAACATGCATGCTCACACACCTAGCTCTTTAAAATAACTCAAACACCACCCTATATACCTATTCGAGTTCAAACATCAGCTCCATAAAATGTGTGTGGCTCATGTCTGTCTCTTAAAATAGAAAAACCCAACTTAACATTCTTTTTTGTACTGATTGTGGGTGGTACCAAAAGCGAGTCTTTAATAAATATCCACTATCCACCCAATGAATTCATCTCATCCAAACAAATAACAAAATGTGTGTGTGCTCATATCTTACAGCCGTGAGTATCCTTGTTTTCAGCTTCGTTTGCGTTTCATTGACAAACAATAGCAAATTCGTATAACTTATTCAGTTAAATCACAAAGTTACTATATATTTATTCTTAGATGAAAAAAAATGATAACTAAAATATGTATAAACATTGATTATCGTTTTGCAAGACTCTAACATGTGTCGAGTGGAAGTGCTTTGCCATCTAACCTATTCTTTGATGTAATCTTATCAAACATCAACTAATCTTCTACTATAATTGAATAATGCAAGATTTGTGAACATTAATTTATCTTTCGGCTAATCTAATATAGGATTGGATCAAACTGATATGTATATGCTGTATATGATTTCTTTTATGCAACTCTATGATGTATGGATGGGAAATATAATTATGTGAAATTATGAATAAGGGATTCTTGTATTGAGAAATGATGTTCATACAATTTCTACGAAAAAAAGTTTCCCAAACACATATGACATATGTACGAGATATATTTGTAATACTATTTTTTTTAACAATAGCATGAATTTAACATTTTTCTATAGGATATTCATTTATCACCCTACCTATTTGCTTAGAAGAGGAACCAATATTAATTTCCATATACCTTGCTTGTAACATGAGAAGCATCTCCCTTTGCTTGAAAGCAATAATATGATTAGAATATGATCCCATGGAATCCCCAGTTGCCATTGGTACAATATTATGAACTCATCAGGGGACCATAGACTAAATTCCAAAAAAGCATACAAATTCTTTCTTCTGGTTAAGGTCAACTTTAATATAAAAAGTAATTCTTAACTTGTGTTACGGTTAAGCTTGCATTATAAGCTTAAAAAAGCCAAAATTTGTAATATTACATCATCCATTGGATGATACTTACACTGATTCAAAAAGGCCAACTTTAATCATATGTCGACGAATATGCAATAACTTTTTTGTTAATCTTGAGGTTAAATTCAACACATTTGACTACTAATATAAAAAGAAGAAACTAATTTTTATACTAAAAGAGATTAAAAACAATTGAACATGCTCTGCCTTGCAAATTGCAAAGAAAAGGAAAATTACGCATTACTACAACAATCACGAAGTTGTTATCATTTTGTAATTGATTTGGTTAAGGAAAACTATAGCTCCTATTTCACATTTTTCATATATATATAAAGCAAGGTTAATACAGTACTTAATAGGACATTAATGAATGTAGTCAATTGCTTGAACCTTAAGGCTCAAAAGTAATGGTGATATGGGGAAGCACACATCTTGAAGTCAATGGCGCCAATAACATAATATAAAAATACTTTGGTGGAAGGAGTGGCCAAAAGGTTTTTAGTTTTTACATAAATATGACCTTTAATATTTTGGTTCATTGATGAGCACGGTTTTATAAAAAAGAAGAAGATGACATTCATAGAACTTTAGTTTATATAATTATTAACCTTTGGTTGTGATTCAAAAGCCATGGAAATAGGCTTTTGGTTTTGGAGGGGAGGTACATGCCTTTTTATTTAGAGTAAAACATTATTTCATATAACGCAAAACTTTTTGCTGGATGTTATTTCATTATTGTATAGGCTAGTATTTGATATTAAATGTCGATAAAATATAATCAGAGGTTGGGAAACTTCACATCTTTTGTAACATGAATTCGTAGACAGTTCTCGGAACGGTTCATAACTAGTCCGTAGAAAATAGGTGATACTCCTTATGGTGCTTATCGTTTTGTTTAGGCCCGTTTTAGGCTTTGTTTTTTGGTTTTTCTAGGCTTTGCCCGTAATATTTTGACGTTTCTTAACAAAAATTTTGGAAAAACATGAATTAGCAAACTTTGGTTTGCTTTGTTTTTTTCGTTTGAACAACGGCAAAAACCTTGTCTATCATTGTTGATAGTGTTGACTTGTAAACAAATCGGTAAAATGCAAATGAGAAACTAAGGTGTCATTTGTTTTCTCAGGGGTTTTATGTATTCATCTGTTGCGGAAGAAGAGATACATCTAAAGTCTTCATCTACAAAGAAGAAAAACATTTGTTATTTGTGCTTTTGAAAAAAAAGTATGAAAGAGAAATAGATAGAGTTGTGTTGAAGAAGTGAAAGTTTATGCCTAATTTTTGAAGAGGTAAAAAGTGAAAATAATCACTTATATTGGAAAAAAACAAACAAAAATATATGTGAGCTCGTAAACAAAAAAGTGAAAAGATGAAAAAAAATGTTTCTTTCATAAAAACAAATGACACCTAAGACATCATGATCCGACAATAAGTAGTTTTGTTACATTACATACGTTTGAGTTGACATCCAAATTTGTATGATTTAGCTTCGCTATATGCTACAACAACCAAATTTGGCATAGACCAAATCAATCTCTCATTATAGATATCAATATGACCAAAACCACCTACAAAATCACAACAATATAACATTTCCTTAAACAATGTAACAAACATAATATCAACAAAACAAACCAAATACGTCAAATTCCAAAATTTGTAGTGGCATATCACAAATGAAAAGGACCTTGAAAATAAATAAAATTTGTATGTATTTCTTCTTCTGTACACAATAATAGGTTTCAAAGAATATCATGTCCACCAAAAATTACATAAAAAAAAATGAGAAAATAGAATTAAAAAATGAATGAATCCAACGGCTGATGTTGACTCTTGAGATGATGCAGATCATATGGTTGCCAAAGATAATCCAGTGGACATGGTCTCCGTTCATCTAACCTGACCCATGGCTTCCCTTTACCACTCCAATGCAACAAACTGACCGGACCTGAATGCAATGACCGGCAGCTGCCTTTGACATTGTCCCCACCTAACCCATGTTGGTTCCATCTATGGTCTATAGGCTCAATCTCACCTCCAAACACTAGTAAAAAAGGTGGCAATGAACCCAAATCATATATCCTTTTTTTCCTTTGTATCTCCATCCATTTTTCTATCTTTTTTCTGTAGTTTCCTTTTCTAAATTTACCCATGTCCATTACCATTACACCCGTGTTAAAATAACACGGGTGTTTTGGTTTGGACTCAAATACCCGTGACATTACCGGGTCGGACCAAAATGTGTCCGTAAAGTACTTGGTAAAGTTGGCATGGCAATACTCCGGGGCCCCGATGACCCGGTTGTTTTTTAACTCAATGCTCCATAGCTTTTGGATGTCATCTACTAAAACGACATCCGAGTCGAGATATATGACCCGGTTCACATCCGGGTCAAGTATCTCGCCTAAATAGTTTCTCGCGTAGTTTAACGGGTTTTCTAACGCGACCCGGATGGAAGAGGAGATTAAGTTTAAGACAGTGTCTTCACGGAAGATGTAAAGCTTGAATGTTAATGAAGGGAAGGTGTTGCGGATGAGGCGCGTGAGGACGCGTGGACTAGCTGGGTCGAACTCAGCAGTGATGACGTGGAAATACACGTTTTCAGGACAAGACGCGTGACGAAGGACTGAGTGGATTGCGGCTATTGATCCACGGAGGTATTCTGAGTCAAGTGTCATTGCCACGTGGATTGTATTGTTTGAACATTCTACGCCGTTACGATATTCTGGGGCTTCAGTGAATCCTAGAAACTCATCTATAAACGTGTCTCCTGTTGACGTTGTTGTTGTCGGAAAAGAACGTATTCCGACAACAACAAATGGCAGAGAGAGGAATAAAAAAATCCCAACAACGCCGACAAAAATGTCGGCGTTCGTAGGTTCTCGCCGGAACCTATTACTACCCATCTCCGGCGATGGTTTTTTGTTGTTGTTGTTGTTGTAATATGTTTTTTGTCTTTTTTTTTTTTTCTCTCTCTAGAGATTGATGACTTTATGTCTGTATATATACAGGGTTTAACACGGTGGATGTGTTAATTATATTATTATACTTATTTGCTTATGTCACTCACGCGCGATGTGGTTGCGTGAGCTGACTATGGAAAGATGTGATTCGATTTATAAGATGTGCGTGGATCACACGCGCTTGTTAAGTTGTGTATGATTTAATGACAATAGTAGGTAGTTTATGCACAAAAGGTTTATTCTTTAACCAATTGGATTACTAGTTTAGTTAGTAATTATTTACTGGGGAAGATAAACTTGTTTTTATGTTTAATTTAAACAAATACGGAGTAATTAATTTCAGATGATCTTTTATACATGTATTTTTGGTATATAATTATATGGGATTTGCTAATAACAACCCAATTGGGTGTTGTTTTGTCCTCAAGCACATGTAAGTGATATTTATTAAATGCAAACTTTCTTTTTATATCAGAAAATGCATTTAATTCTCATTAATTATAGCTATATAAGTTACCATAATTGAATATAAATTAGAATTTAATAATCTCCGAATTTACTTTTATATAAACTCAAACGTGTGACCTCGGGGCATATTTTAGAAAATCCCTTTATAAATATATAAAGAAAATTTAATTAACTCATATATTTCATAATTATATATTTTTAATCATTTTAAACATCTTGTGTTAAATATTGAATGTTTAAATATTATTAAACGCTAATTTTTTTAATATGAAATGTTTAAACAACACCCAGTGGGTTGTTGTTAATAAATCCCTAATTATATTTGTTCAAATACAACTATAGATGTGTTGTAATTATGTTGTATAAGAGAATCAGGTATTGTAACGCATCAACACGCGTTGGGCCGACGTGGTGGCAGTGTTGCCGGTGTTACTATACCGGTGGAATGGCGTTGCCAATAGCGTTGGCTTCGGTGTTGCCCTATCAACGGTCGTTGGTTTGATTTTTTTTTCTTTTCGATTTATATGAGTGTGTATGTGTTAATTGTGTGTTTTACACAGTGTGTATGTGTGTTTTAAAGTGCGTGTGTTTTTTTTGGGAAGATGAAGCTGATTTTATTTTTATTTTTTTATTTTTTATTAATAGTTTATTAAGTGCATGGATTAGGTTGTTGGATGGTTTGGATTGGGCTAAAAAAAAATTATTTTTTTTAGTTTAAGACGTTTGGGGTTTTTTTTTAACGTTTTTTAAAAAAATATATTGTTCGTAACTAGTTAAAACTTAGTGTGTTTGAAAAATGGAAAATAAAATAAAATAAAATAGTGAGTCCTAAAAGGTGGGTGTTAACATATTATGAGGGAGGGTGTTTTTGAGTGTTGATGTTAAAAGTGTGGATTGTGATATGGACTAATGTGGCTGCAATTTTTTTATGTTAACATGTTACCATTCCAGATGCTCTAACAGGTGACTTTTGTATTGTTATTGTATAGAATGGAACTTAACAATGTAAACATTTGTGTTTTGTGTTGATGAGTTATACTCCGTAATTAACAAAACTAGGCAAACAAATGCTAAATGATAATTATAAAAGGTTGAAATCATAATCCCCAAGGTTACATGTCTTAGTCCGAGAAATACTAGGCAACAACAAGGTGTTAAATTATCATAAATAACGATAGGTTTAGTCATTTCAATGACAATATTAAAATGGTTTAGTGTAAAGAGTCTCTTGTAAGTTGTAAGATGACAACGTATCGGGAAAGTCAAACTAAATACAGTATATAAAATTATCATGTGGAAAATGAAAGTTAAACCATCGAGATTAAGAGGTATTGTAAGCATCGATATTAATTACTGTAGATGCTACATTGTTTCCTTTATTAATAATAAAAGCATAAAACCCTTTGATTGCAAACCAAGTGATAAAACATTCGAAACTTCTCTAGATATATTCGCCTGTGTGTCAAAAGTAATGAATCATACTCATGAGTATTGTACACTTGAGTAAACTTTCATTTAGATATCAAAAACACAAAATGATTTTGAGTTTACATTCTTACGAGACTTTAACATGTTCATAGCAATGAAGCCTCATATTTTTATAATCTACCCTAATATAAACTTTCATCTTTAATGATATAAACTTAGTCAAGTCAATAACAATGTCTTATAACTTATTTATTCTGATATATTTTACGTTATTATGTATGAGATGTAAAACGTGATTAAGATTGAGTTGAGATAGTTGTGTTATTCGATTTCCTGTGTTGAACGTTAAGGACCCAAAGATTATGATTAAGAATCAAGTGTTTGGGTAACACTCAAACAAACAATGTAAGTGTATGTTTTACTGTGTGAAACCGTATGAGAGTGTGTAGAGAAATTGGCTCTCTTTTGTGCGTGAGATGTCTTCTATTTAGAGAGTGACATTTAGGGTTTAAGGATAAATCACATGTAGATGACCAACGGTTATAAAGAGGCCAGGTGTTGATCATCCAATGAGTAGACAAGCAAGACATGTGTCAGCTCCTCCTTAGCTCGTACCAGGTCATGCCCGTCTCCAACATTCTTGTTTGTGTGTCTCCCGTTGTCATATGTCAGATGGTACATCTTAGTTGTTAATGACAGTTGGGAGACAGTTGGGAGACAGTTGTCTCATGCTTGTCTGTTACAGGCCTGAGATGCTCTCCTAGGCTAGGTGTAGTTTGGGAGTGTAGTTAGGCTTAACAAGTGTTGATTATTGGTCTTATTGAGTGTTTGGTAATGAGCTTAACTTTGGCGTATAATTAGTGGGCTTGGACCATTACATGATACGCTATCAAGTCCCCAGTCTAGTATTATATTATGACATGATGGTATGATGTTGGACTTATAATAATAAACATCAGGCCGGTCGATCGCTTTGCCAGGCTGATGACGGATTCCCCCCAGCGGATACACTTCCAGGCCGTAGCCGGCCAGGCATGTAATTATTACAAAAAATTTAGTTGCCTTTTCTAGGCGACTTTTGAGCTAGCTAGGGTAAAGTAGCATTAAGTGTTTGCGTGGGAAATGCAAGAGAATCTTTTGGAAGAGATTCGAATTTGGTTGACTTGGCGTTTGGGCGCTCGCATCCCGACATTTCAACCGTACATGACGTCATTTATACGCGCGTCTATAGGTCGTGGGATATACGCACCTTTCGTGGAGTGTGTTTGCCCAATGGGCTTTTGCAAAACGTTTTCCACTACCTCATTTATTTTGCCATAAATAGAGGTTAATATGAGTGGGAAGTTACATCATAACTTCTCATTTCATTTGTAACCATAAACTTCTCATTTCCCTTTATTATCCCGGTGTAACTCCTTAACCAAAATGTTTTAAGCAAGATCTTTGATGCAGAACATGAGGCCCGATTTTCACCTACGGTCCTTTCTAAAATACGCTTTAAACCACGATTTGAAACCTCAACTTGTTAGCTCGTCTGCAGGTGATATGCAGTAGAAAGACGGTGAGTAACTCCATATTTAAGCATAACTTTCGCAAATTGGTCATTGCAAAAATGAGTATCGCGATCACTTATAATAGCACGAGGAGTTCCAAATCGGGAAAATAGACTCTTCAAAAATTTCACAACAACTCGGGCGTCATTAGTGGGGAGAGCCTTTGCTTCAACCCATTTGGACAAATAATCGACGGCCACGAGAATATACTTGTTCCCTCGAGAAGACGGGAACGGTCCCATAAAATCGATACCCAAAACGTCAAAGATCTCGCAAACTTGGATTGCATTTTGAGGCATTTCGTCCTTTTGCGAGATTTTTCCTTGACATTGGCACGAGTTACATGACTTCATCAAGTCGTGGGCATCACGGTAAATAGTTGGCCAATAAAAACCGAAATCAAAGACTTTCTTAGAGGTGTAGTTGGCACCATGATGTCCCCCGATGGGTCCATTATGGCAAGCCGTGAGGATATCAACGGGTTCTTGGCCGTGTACACATCGTCTAATCACTTGATCCGCACAAATCTTAAACAAATAGGGGTCGTCCCAAAAATAATGTTTCACATCCTTAAAGAATTTCTTCTTTTGTTGGGATGACATCCCTTTCTTTTGTTGGGTACTAGAATCACTGTTAAGCGATATCATCCCAAGTGTCTCGAGAGGAAATGTTTCGGTAATTTCCTTTTTCTCGAGAATACCTTGATGAGGGTTTTCTAGTCTAGACAAATGGTCGGCGGCGAGATTCTCTGCTCATTTTTTATCACAAATAATGACATCAAATTTTTGGAGAAGGAGAATCCACCGAAGCAATCTTGGCTTGGCATCTTGCTTAGCAAGGAGATACTTAAGAGCCGAATGATCCGTATACACTATGGTTTTCGATAAGACGAGATAAGGTGGAAATTTCTCAAAAGCATAGACGACGGCTAATAACTCTTTTTCGGTAGTGGTATAATGAAATTGGGCATCGGTCATCGTCTTACTCGCATAGTGTATCGGCTGAAAATATTTGGTCTTACGTTGCCCCAGGACGGCCCCTATAGCAAAATCACTAGCATCACACATAATTTCAAAGGGCAAGTCTCAATCGGTGGCAACTAAAATCGGAGCTTCCGTTAATTTCTTCTTAAGAATTTCAAATGCTTCAATGCATTCTTTAGAGAAGAAAAACGGAGTATCTTTTACTAGAAGGTG
Organism: Artemisia tridentata subsp. tridentata; assembly: GCA_021014915.2. Classification (NCBI taxonomy): domain Eukaryota; kingdom Viridiplantae; phylum Streptophyta; class Magnoliopsida; order Asterales; family Asteraceae; genus Artemisia; species Artemisia tridentata. The sequence continues at coordinate 190,811,777 of CP139509.1, read as the reverse complement.
GGTCATTGGCCGGGCGATTTTAGAAAAAATCTTGAATAAATCGACGGTAAAAACCTGCATGACCAAGGAAACTTCGAATTCCTTTGACGGTGGTGGGATGAGGTAGCTTAGCGATAATATCGACTTTAGCTCGATCAACCTCAATCCCGGCATTGGAAATCTTATGGCCGAGGACAATGCCCTCTTTAACCATGAAGTGACACTTCTCCCAATTTAGAACTAAGTTGGTGTCTTCACACCATTTTAGCATTTTGTCTAAATGGGAGGGGCAAGATGTAAAAGAATCTCCATAAACCGAAAAATCGTCCATAAAAACTTCCATTGTTTTCTCGATCATATTACTTAGCAAATTCTTAATTGTCGAAGCAAATTTAGGCATGAGAAGAAGAGCATCCGCCAAGCTAATATCGAAGTGTAAATCTTGAAAGATTTGGAAGAACTTTTCCATTTGATTCTTAGCTTTTTCACGTAGCTTTTGATCATTAAGTCTTGACGGGTAAGGTATTGACGGTTTAGGATTAGTCTTTGGATTACTAACAGGAGCAACTTCGGGCTCAGAAACTTGGACAACCAGAGGTTGGACGTTTTCGGTACTTCCCTTATTAGTAGGAGGCACCGTGTCCTTTGTCACCTCGGTTTCATGTTCCACTACTTTAGGTAGAGAAGAAGAAGTAGTAGGAATCGTAGGTCCATCATAAGCAACACCACTTCGAGTGGTGATAGCTTTCATGTCACCTCTCAGGTTAGCAAAGGTATTGCTTGGAAGAGATCCCGAACCCGAGGGTTGATTCATTTGCATAAAACTACACATCATGTTCTTAAGCTCATTTGTTTGTCTGGTCAACATAATATCGATTTCTTTCTTAAGCTCGACCTTCATATTGTTGATTTGATTTTGCATAGCTCGCATGCTAACGTCATTCGTCTTCATGTAGTTCGAAAAATCATTAGTAGGTCCAACTTGAGGCGGAGCTTGATAACTCTGATTTCCTTCATTATAGGTATTTCCTCGGTTCTGATTTTATCCTTGATTCTGATTATAACCTTGATTTTGATTATTTTGATTGAAACGGTTTTGAATGTTTTGAACGGAAGGAAAACCAGGTGGTCCCATTTGGTTACTAGCACGGTAATTAATTTCTCCTTGAGGGAGAAATCCCTGATTTTGATTGTAATTCGTTGCTGCTGCTGTAGCATTGAAAACGTTGCCATTGGTGGCTTGACAATCATAATAAGGATGGGGACCACCACAAATAACACAACTTTCGGTAACGGCTTTAACGGGTTCTGGTTTTTGGTTTTGAATCTTAATCTCTCTCATCATACATCTAATAGCATCCGTAAGTTCGGCCATCTTCAATGGATGTGTCGGTGTAGACGAAGAAGAAGGAGTATTAGCACTCACTTTGGAAACAGCCGGTTTGTTTCATGAAGTGCGAACTTTTGATTTGTTCTCGATAATATTCAAAATATCTCTCGGAGTACGGTTCAAAATATTGCCACCAGCGGCTGCATTAAGGAATCTTGATCGGTTTGCGTCAAAGCATTATAAAACGTATCGATTTGGTGCAATTTCGAAAAACCGTGATGTGGGCATTTACGAAGGAGATCCTTGAATCGTTCCCATGCCTCACCAAAATTTTCATCAAAACGTTGTTGAAAATTCGTAATATCGTTCTTAAGATTCGTCGTTTTAGAAGAAGGAAAGAAATAATTTACGAATTTAGAGACGAGATCTTCCCAAGTCGTAATAGAACGAGGGGGTTCTTTTTCAAGCCAAATCCGGGCTGCCCCCTCGAGAGAAAATGGGAATGACATCAACTTGATCGCGCTATGAGGGACATCCCGATATTTCATTGTCGAAATTAACTTATTAAACCATCGGATGTGAGTGTGAGGATCGTCCCTCTCGAAACCATGAAATTGGTTTGACGTTACAAGTTGAATTAAACCGATTTTTAACTCAAAATTCTCGGAAAGAATCGGTGGTAAAACTATAGCATCTCCGTAACCCTCGGTGGGTGCTTGGAGAAATTCCGACATAGTACGCGTATTCGCCATTTCGATTATGGGAGCTTCAACAAGAGTACGTATCTCGGGTACGTTTACCCATTTGTTACGTCGACGATAACGTTGAGTCGGTATTGTGGGAGATTTATCGATTAAATTCGATTGAGAACGAGTGCGCATGCACTAAAAACAAAAGAAAAATAAATTTTGAAAAAGAAAATATTTTTGGGTTTTTATTTTTAGAAAAATGGAAAAACAAATAGTCAATTAGCTCCCGTCAAAGGCGAAAATCCTAAATATCCAAAGAAAGTCAAACTATATATATTTCCGAAAGTAATTAATATTCCCGAGTCATTAATGTCCCAATGAGGTATGAATGAAAAATCGAATTCGGTTCGTGATCGGATGATTGAATAATCAAGATATTTTGCATTATGATACTTAAAATAGAATACATAAACAAGGAAGGAAATAATAAGCGCACAAATCAAGAAATCAAAGCACAATTAAGTCCTAACGCAAATTAAAATTAAAACGAGCACTTAACGGGAAGTTAACGAGCCTAAAAGCCTAAATTATCAAATTTTAACCCTAGAAATGCAAATTTATTTTCTAAAAGTCCTAAATGACTAAAAATAATTTTAGAAAAAAGAATTTTATATATATATATATATATATATATATATATATATATATATATATATTATATATATATATATATATATTATGAATTAAAAACATTTTTAATCTAAAAATATTATTAAAAATACTAAACTAATTATGAAAAATCTGAAAAAATACTGAAAAGTACTTTAAGGTATGAGGAATCTAGGAAAAATAAAACTTAAGATCCAGCTTATGGAAATAAGCTAAAAAGGGTTGATAAGCTAAAATGGAAAAATGTCTTTAAGTAAAAATGAACTGCACCCTTAGACGTAAAAGTCCCAAGGGCGCAGTTGGTTATGTGTTTGTGTAAAACTGGTCCAGACTGGGTGAGGTCTCGGGTTCGAGCCTTGGCTCACCCTTGGCTTCCCCAGTTTCCCAGTTTTTTTATTTTGCAAAATTTCCTTTTTTAAAACTTATTAAAAAGCTAATAATGAGCAACTTTTGTAAAAGCAATATTTTTAGAAATACACCAATAAGCCAGAAAAAGCTGTTAAAGCTTATCAGTTTTAACTTAAAAGTTACAAAGCTAAAATGGCTAAAATGATTTCAAGGCACAAGCTTCTATAAGCTTGTGCTAAACTTAGATAAGCTTCTTAAACCTAATAATAAACCTAATAAATAATTCTAAACTCTAATAAGCAATTCTAAATAAGCAAAAAGCTCAAATCCTCAAATAAGCAATATAGGCAAAACTTCTATCCAAACAGCCTAGAGGGGCACTTTCAAGCTACAAAATAAGCTACTAGATCAATAAGCTAAGCCTCAAAAACTCTAAACAGCTAAAAATCACATACCAAGGAACACATAAAATAATTTTTAGACATTTTGAAACAGATTTAAGCTTAAAAATAAGCTTATAAATACTTACACAGGAAGATTAACAGACTTAAAAGAAAAACTTGAAATCAGACTGAACCACTACTTTCTAAGCTACAATTAAGCCACTAAAAGCTAATGAAATAAGCTAAAACTTTAAAACAGCAAATAACACCAACTAAAGAGCAAATAAAACAACTTTCAGATGATTTGAACAAAAATTGAGGTTAAAATTAAGCTGATAAGACAGGACAGTTACACTATTTTTTTGGTTTTTTATTTTTTTTTTTATTTTTAACAAAAAACTTGCAAACTAAAATTAGACTATAAAACTCGACTCAATTGATTCAACTAACATATAAATCTAGTTTTGAACTCAAAAACATCAACTCAAAAGAACTTTTGATGAACTTATCAAAATAAGCTGTCACACGCAGTTTTGAACTTTGAAATTTTGAAAACCAATCTAAAAGCTATAAATCTACGTAGAAATGCTTTTAAAAACTTAAAAACTACCTATTAAACTAATTTTTAAGCTAAACAAATTTGGCTTAATAGCCAAAACCAATACTAGCAGTACTAACTTATAGTTAGTACTGCTATCCCAAACACCCCTTCAAAACTTGTGTTAGTGCAAATATTACGATATTTAATCCATACATCCTCGTTTGTTTTGATTGATGACAAGCATACAACTTGATACATAAAGTAAAATGTACAAGTTACTCGTAATCATATTTTGTCTCAACATACATTCAACACCTCTCAACGTCCCAAGTCCTCGTATGCCACAACACAGGTTCGTACGTGTTTGTTATGTGGCATTATGATCAAACCCCTTAACAAATCATTTAGAATGTTTAAAATACGTCTAGAGTCATTAAGTATTTTAATAGGTTAACCATTATATTTCAAACCTCATTTTACATTTTGATTTCACAAGTATTTTATACAAATACATCTTTTGTAAAATATCTACTAACAAATATTTACTTTTATTTGTACAAGTAAACTAATTATAACTTTCATACAAGCACTAAAGTTTACTTACACTTGACAAAATACATTTTATTTTGACAAGCACTTAAGTAAACATATATTAACTAGTTAGGTAATACATATTACAAACAAACTTTTATTTACATTTTAATCAAAATAAAAATGGTGTTATTACCTCATGCATAGTGTCATCAAAATCTTGAAAGATCTCATAAGATATCTTGGAAAGATTGTGAAAGATTTTGGAAAGATTGTGTAAATATTTTGGAAAGATTTGAAACAAGATTTGCAAAGATTTTGAAAGATTTTCTGTCAGGACTGACGGAACCAAAATTTAACATGGGCGGAACCCTTTTTTTGGTTCCGTCCAATCCGTGGGTTGTTGAAGCCAAATGGCTATAAATAGCAGCCCACACCATGTTGTTTAACAACCACTTGAAAACACACTTTCTCTAACCTCTTGCATACATTTAGATCAGTAGATAACAATGTAGTAACATACATTAATCACCCTCAACATCACATGATTATAATGTTACTAACATTCATTTTGTTGTAAGCATACTTCTGTGATGATCCACTAAAGCAAGCTTAAAGATCCTGCATACTTATCCACCAAAGCATATCAACATATGAAGATTCAAGGGCACTTGTTATCCTCATTGATTGAAGACTCCTTATTCAAGAAGATCATTTAGATTAGGCATTATCCATTAGACATTTATGTCTTGGATCATCACTGCACTCATTCATGTATCATTACAATCTATTTTATTAGATTAGATGGTTTATGTGTTTGTGCCATAAAACATAGTGGGAGTGGTTGTACCCTTGTAAAAGAACTCGACATCTAGCTTAGTGTCGGAAATATTGTATAGGCGACGTTAGGTTGGTTCTACCTCGAACTAGAACCCTATATTAAGCTTTGTACCGGAAAAAGTGTAAGAGACATTTGTAAGGTTTTCTCCGCCGAGAAGGGAGCTTGTTGATTTAGTGAAGTAACTCTCGAGTTGGGTACTCGGGGAGTGGAGTAGGGCGGAGAGGAGATCCGTGACCGAACCACTATAAATACTCGTGTCCGGTTTGCACTTTCTTTTACTTACTGTTTTAATTTTATACTTGCATTATATTATTGCTTGTGTTGTGACTTGATGGTTATGCTTGTGTGACAACTTGTGTTAGTGTATGCTTATATTAGTCATAGACTATAATTGGCATTTTTCATATTACAACAAGCCTGATCGGATATTTGATACAACAAGTTTTTAGATTTTAAAACGGTAACGTATTCACCCCCTCTACGTTTTCACAATTGGTATCAGAGCTTCGTGGCTCTTATTTTCAAAACTAATGGTTTTTAAAATGAAGTACGATCTATGTATCATATTACCATTGAAGCGGAATATATGATATGAAAAATGTTTCGCTAATTATACTTAAAAATTTTGTTGTTAAATGTTACTTTGTATACAAGCTTAAAGGTTTTTCTTGAAAAATAAAATAAAAGGTTTCTTAAAAAATTTGTAAATGTAAAATTTTGTGCTCAAAGCAAATTTACGAAAAATACGGTTTTAAAAGGAGCGTTTGGGATAACTATAAATTTAGTTGAAAAATTACCTACATAAATGTTTAGATAAGTCACATTAGTAGAAATAAAGTTAAATAAGTATATTGTAAGTTTACTATCTAATCTAGTAAGTCCCACACATTTTCTCTATGTCAAAATACTAGTTTTGTTAAATATGGGCGTTCCTTGTTTCCGTACCAATTAGATCTTAATGCTTGAGACCTGCGCACTAAGAAAACAAAAAGACACCGTTAGGCTTATCGTGGGATTGTCTCCCACGATTATCCTCCGGCGTAAGAGTAAGTAATCGGTTTTAGGGTTTAGTTGGAGAGTTAGGGTTGAAGATCGTACCTTTTAATGAGAGCCGAGATGCTCTATTTATACACACGAAACCCTAGTTGGTTTCGTGTTCCTCACTCCTCAGCGTATCCCACATAGGTCGGTTATTTGATATATATCTCATAAATAAGAGATATCTTATATCAAAACCATAAATAACTTTGGGTTTGGACCATCGTGAGCCCAAACCGTTATCGTGATAGCCCATTCGTGATGGGCTTGAGCCCATTCGTGATGGGCTTAAGTGTTAGTAGCGTCCGTGGGTCGGGTTCGTGACCCGAATGCGGACTATACGTCATCATGTCCCCCCCAGTCTAGTATGCGCAGTGTACCCACTACGGATGCTAGACTAACAACTGTAGCGAAAAATATTCTGGATTGCGTAGCGGGGAAGTTTCAAGTGTTTCCCGCCAAAATTAGAAAATTAACCTAGTCCAAGTACATCCGTATCTCCTTCAAAAATTGTGAGAGGTGGGTGAAAAAGTGTTTTACCTTTTGGGTTCCCAGCCACACGATTGGAGCAAGTGGGGTACACATGTCATCCATCCACGAATATGTGTAACCCTATATAAAGTCGAGCCGTCATTTCACTGTGGTTACCACAGTAAAAATCATCATTTTCCACCATTGTTAAACATTCAAACAGCGATCAAGAACTCGACAATTCCTAAGGTAACAGCGTGTGCGTTTCAAAACTTTGAATTCTAACCATGGTTCTGCAGTTATCCGATTTTACTTCTGATATATCTGAGGACGAACTTCGTCGGTTCACCTCAGATTATTACATCCCTCTCGCACTGCACCCGGTAGTTCCGGTGGCGAATGCGTCAATAGCGAACTTCCCTCAAGGGAAAGTAGGGGTATACACGCGCTTCTTCGAATTCGCTAACCAGCGTGTGCCTATTTCCCTATTTTTGTGCGATATTCTAAACCATTATCGTCTTCATATTTCCCAGCTGCACTGTATAGGTGCAGCAAATATAACCAATTTTGAAGTAAATTGTCGCCTATTGGCGATTGAACCCACAATTCATCTATTCCGCGCGTTTTACCACACGTCGTGGTCAAACGGGTGGGTGTCCTTCTCCAAGCACGCAGGGCCACTGCAGTGCTATACGGAGAAGTTAGACGCACTGAGGGTTTGGAGGGAAAAGTTCTTCTGGATTGATAGTGCATTTTTTCCATGGGTTTTTGAGTTCTATACTCAAGAATCATTACCGAGAGATGAGCGCCCCATCCCCGGAATGTATAGTGCAGAGGATGCGGAGATGATTAATGCCAATCGAATACAGATCAAGGCGTATCCAGAGGAGTTTTTGGTCCATATGGGGATCAGTCGCAATTACTTCGGTAGTCGGGAGGAGGTGAAGGGGGTATTTGGGGAAGTTGTTGAGCGCGCGTTGGCACGTGGCCAGGCGCAGGCTATAGAAGAGCTTGCTGAGAGCAATTTGTTGACCGTGCCTATTACTCAAGTACCGGGTTACAACGCCGACTCCTATGATGAGCTTGTCGCTGCTATGGAGAAGATGAAGCTACTTGATCTTCCTCACATTACCCAGCTAGAGCACGATCAAGATTATCCGATAAGTGTGATTATGGAGGGACTAACCTTGGCCAGGCACGCAGCAAAGGGCGCAGAGACACAGCCTGATTATTTTTTGAAGCCCGATGTGTCGCAGCTGCATGTACCCATCTTTGCTTATCCTAGTGACATACTGAATCCTTTCGCTCTTGAGAATGAAATTCCTCTAAAGAAGTCCCTAGAGGCCCATGAGATGAGACTTGCAAAGAAGAAGGGTGTGAAGGGTAAAGCCATCCTTTGCGGTCTTGGTGCGGCCCACATTCCGAGGTCTGATGGAGTGCCCGTTAGCGTGCCAACGGTGTCACCCAAGGATGTTGACCTGTTGAAGAAGCTTGAAGAGGCTGGTAGTGCGGCGTGCCAAGTGGGCAGTTCAAGGCTTAAGCGTACACGTAGTATATAGGCTACTTAGATTTAGTGATGTTTTGTAACAGGTTCACTTTTTGTTGCCCGTGTGCATGTTGAATCTATATTGTATATGGACTCGTAGTCTACAATAAAATGTTGATTGTACGTATATTATATCAAATGTGATTGTGGTTATAATGTTTGTATTTAGTTATTTTGTCTTTGCGTAAAAGACGTCTATGTTGTGTCTAACATAGCAACTTGTTGTGTATATACTTAAGAAAATTTATAAAAAATCCATAATCGTGTATGAAGTTCATAAAATTTACAAGTTTATTGATTTATATGCAGCGTATTGCAAATAGCATATCAAGGAATTAAGTGTCTTAGCTCCTAAGTTGTTAAACACGCACAGTGTGCATTGTTGTGTATCCGTCGTGAGATACACGTTGAACTTACTCCAACGTCTTGAGAGTAAGGTGTTTAACAAGGATGCGTGATCCGATGTTGATGGGTTTGCAACCCTCTTACTCAACGAGTTATTTAGTAGGTTTACTCATCCTTTTACCATCGTGGGTTTTAATAAGTGCATGCACGCCATGTAGGCAGAAAATAAAATAACAACAATATTGAGACCAAATAACATGTAAACAATAAAGTGAAATATGTCGCGGAATTAGCTAGAAACCGCGACATTGAATTAATACTTGCAAGTTTTTATAAAAAAGAAAGACATTTTTCTAAATGAAACAAAATGTAAATACACGGATAATTATTAAGCACTTACTAAAGTGCGGAGGTGTCCGTGTGTGAGGTCGTAACCTTTCATAAAGATAGCATCTCTTGAGATTGCAAACATTCCATGTGCGCTGTAGCTCGCGGCCATCCATGTCGCGCAGCTTGTATGCGCCTTTACCTAGTGCTTCAATGACCTCATAGGGTCCTTCCCACTTCGGTCCAAGTTTACCTGTATCTTCTGCGTGGCTTGCCTCGTTAGCGCGATAGACAAAGTCGCCTGGTCTGAATGAGGTGCTTCGAACTTTAGCGTCGTAATATCCCTTCATTTTTGACTTGGCTTTTGCTTCGCGTATAGCTGCGCGTTCACGCCTTTCTTCCAATAGGTCCAAGTCGATACGTCATTCATCGTCATTGGTTGCGACATTAACTTCCGCGGTTTGAATAGTTGGCATCCCAATTTCAGTTGGTATGACAGCTTCTGTCCCATAGACAAGAGAAAAAAGAGTGTCTCCATTGCTAACTTTGATTGTCGTGCGGTGCGCCCATAAGACATGCGATAATTCATCCACCCATCTCCCCTTGTGTTTGTCTAGGCGCGCTTTAAATCCTTCGCCTAGACTACGATTTGCGCGCTCAACCAAACCATTGGTTTGTGGGTGTTTGACTGACGCGAAGTGTTGTGAAATATTTAGCTCTGCGCACCAGTCTTTGAACGGGTTATCACGAATTGTTTTCCGTTGTCCGAAACAATCTCCCCAGGTAATCCAAAGCGGCATACAATATTTTCCCAAACGAAGCGTTTTACTTGATTACCTGTGATTGTCGCTACTGCCTTCGCTTCAATCCACTTAGTGAAGTAGTCTATTGCAACAATAAGGAATTTCAGTCCTCCTGCTGCGACAGGGAAGGGACCCGCGATGTCGATACCCCACTTATAGAATGGCCATGGAGAAGTGATAGGTGTTAGCTCTTGCTGTGGTCTGCGCGGGATGGGTCTATGAACTTGGCAGTCATTACATTTTTTTATCACATCACGCGCATCGCGATGCATGGTGGGCCAGTAGTATCCTGACCGCAAGGCTCGCGCTACGACAGATCGTGGTCCTGAATGCATACTGCATGAACCGGCGTGGATCTCTCGGAGTACGTAATCTGCCTGGAGAGGTCCAACGCACCGAAGCCATGGTTGTAGGAATGAGCGCCGATATAGGATACCGTCTCTAAGTTCGAACCTCTGCGCTGTGCGCCGTATCCGTCGAGCGTCTTTCTGCTCCTCGGGCAGTTTGCCCTTACTTATGAATTCGATGATAGGGGTCATCCATGTAGGATCCTGCTCTTCTATCACCGTAGATATCTCCATCTCCGAGATGGATTTGTTCTTTAGGATCTCCACTAACACTTGTTTTGACAGGTGCGCGAAGCTAGTAGATGCGATCTTGCTTAGCGCATCCGCTTTCTTATTTTCACCTCTAGGAACTTGTTTAATGGTAAACCTGTCAAAACCTTGGATTAGTGATTTGGTCTTGTCGAGGTATTGGACCATGTTATCCTCTTTAGCCACATATTCGCCCAACACATGGTTGGCTACTAATCGGGAGTCCACATTTGCTTCTAGGTTACGTACACCCATTCAATTTGTAATGCGTAATCCGGCGATTAGGGCTTCATATTCTGCCTCGTTGTTCGTGGCTGTGAATTCAAAACGCAGTGCGTAAGTGAATTCCATTCCTTCTGGATTAGTGAGGATAAGGCCAGCGTCCGACCCATCCACGCATGAAGATCCATCCGTGAACAGGACCCATGGTTCTTGTAGTTCTACCTTGCTCGGTGGAGGTGCGTCATCGGTATCTGGTTTTTCGATGATGAAGTCTGCTAGTATTTGCCCTTTAACCGCAGTGCGTGGTCTGTAAGAGATGTTATACTCGCCTAGCAGCACACTCCATTTTTGTAATCGCCCCGATGCGTCAGGTTTAGAGATAACTTGCTTGATAGGTTGGTCTGTGATCACCGCTATTGGGTGCGCTTGAAAGTATCTACGCAGTCTTTTGGCGGCGAATACTAACGCCAAGACCAACTTCTCCATTGGGCTGTAGTTAATCTCTGTCTTCTTGAGTGCTTTGCTCACAAAATATACCAGTGTTTGGACGGAGTTCCTATCTGTCAGTAGCACCGCGCTGACTGCTCCATGAGTCGCAGACAAATAGACAATTAACTCCTCCCCTGGTCGGGGTGCGACTAGCTTGGGAAGCGCTGCTATATGTTGCTTAAGCTGTGTGAAAGCTTCTTCCGCTTCTGCAGTCCAACGAAAGTCTCCCTTTTTCGTACACTTCTTGAGCGTTTTAAAGAGAGGAAGTGACTTATCCGCTGATTTGGACAGGAATCTGTTCAAACCGGCTAGCTTTCCATTCAGAGACTGAACTTCTTTCAACGTGCGCGGTGAAGGAAGTTGGATGACAGCCTCTGTATTTTCTGGGCATGGCTTAATGCCATCTGGTTCTATCAAATATCCTAGGAACATGCCTTCTGTAGCGCCAAAAGTGCATTTCTTAGGATTCAACTTCATGTTGATCTTTCGTAGTGTTCTAAATGTTTCTTCAATGTCGCGCACCACTTCGTCTTCAGTATGGCTTTTTATGACAAGGTCGTCCACATAGACCTCTAGGTTGCGGCCCACTTACTTTTCAAATGCATTATCTACCAGTCGCTGGTAGGTGGCGCCCGCATTCTTCAGGCCAAAAGGCATCTTTGTATAACAAAAGACGCCTTGGCTTGTGTGGAAGGCTGTTTTTTCCTCGTCTTCCTTAGCCATTTGGATTTGGTGGTACCCTTTGTATGCATCTAAGAAACATTTAAAGGGATATCCGCACAAAGATTCCACCTTCCAGTCTATCTCTGGTAGTGGGTAGCAGTCCTGTGGACATGCTTTATTAAGGTCAGTGAAGTCCACACACATCCGCCAACTACCATCGCTCTTCTTGACCATTACTGGATTGGAGAGCCACTCATGGTAATAGACTTCTCGCATGATGCCAGCGTCCACAAGTTTGTGTACTTCTTCCAGAATGGCTTTTGCGCGCTCTGGAGCCTGGCCGCGCTTTTTCTGCCTTACTGGGGAATATCCTTGTCGGATTTTTAGCTTGTGTTCTGCAATCGAGCGTGGCACACCAGTCATGTGCTTTGGTTCCCATGCGAAGATATCCAGATTCTTTTGCAAGAGTGCGCACACAGCCGCTCTGCCTTATTCAGACAGCGATCCCCCGATCGATACTTCTTGTTTCGGATACTCAGGATGAATTGCCACCTTTAGATTTGGTACTTTAGCTGCGCTCTGTTCTGGGGTGTGCGTCGTCTCGCATGTAATCGTATTACACTCTCCTGGTGGCGCAGCGCTGTTGTAGATGGTGACAATGCCGCCTTCTACCGGGAATTTGAGCATTCCATGTGCTGTGGACGGTACTGCGCGCATTGCCGAAATTCCTGGTCTTCCAATAATGCCATTGTATGGTAAAGGAGATCTGATCACCATAAAATTCATCCAGGCTGTCGTGGAGTGTTCCTTATTACCAACAGCGACTAGTAGTCGCAGTTGCCCCATGGGCCATATCTTTTCTCCTGTGAAGCCAGTTAACGCAGTCGTGGCTGGGTTTAACTGTCTTTGTATCTCAGGGCGCAATCTCTTGAAACAATGCTCATACATTATATCCGCTGATGCCCCTCCATCAACATACATGCGGTGGATATCGTGACCCCCCGCATTTATCTCAATGGTGAGTGGTTCTGCCACTGCGTTGTCCGCAGCCAAGGTGGGGAAAGAGATTTCGCTTCCATGGGAAAATTTCTGGCTGACCTTTTGCCTAGTCTTTCGCTGTCATGATTGTATCATGTAGATTGTGTCAGCCTTGTCCTTGGGCGCTTCTTTCTTGCCCCCAATTTTCTGTTTATCTTTCCCATCCTTAATATTCTTAACTAGATGGTCCAATCTGCCCTCTTTTACTAGCTTATCTATTAGTTGGCGCAATTGGACGCACTCATTAGTGGTGTGGCCCTTCTGTCCATGATAATCACAGTATCCGTTCCCCACGCGCCGATCTTCTGGGGTGCACATTGGTGGGGGTCTCGGAAAGTTCGCGCCTTCCGTTGCGAATATCTCCTTTAGAGTCTTCGTTAGCGGGGTATACTTGTCGTTTCCCCGTCCGCCCCCTTGACTGCGATAACTTTTGCTACTCTGCTCATTGGATTGTCTCCTTGGCTCTTCTTGTGACCTATAGTTTGAGTAGCCTTTCTTGCTATCCGCAGCAGCGGCTTCTCCTTGAATGAAAGACCTCGTGCGCTTCATGAGTTCATTAAAGGTTTGGGGAACCCTATCATTTAACTTTTTGATAAGGTCTGGGTTATTGATTCCGTTCATAAACCCTGAGATCTTTAGTATTTCGGGGCATGCCTTGACATGTATGCATTCATCCTTATAGCGCTCCATAAAAGCGCTTGTGGATTCCCCTTGGCGCTGTTTTACTCTAGCGAGTTCGACAGGGTTCTTAGCGCACTTCTTCCTTTGAGTAAAGTTCAAACGAAACGCCTTTCGCAACTCTTCAAACCCATTGATGCTTCTACGTGGAAGCTTACTGAACCAGTTTCGCGCATTCCCTACTAAAGTAGAGTTAAACATGTGGCACCACACAGGTTGTGGCCAATTTTCGATGGTTGCTGCTGATTCAAAAATTTTAGGTGGTCATCAGGATCACCTGTCCCATCATAAGTCTTAACATTAGCGGGCATGCGCCTTTTTTTATCTTCTGAAAAATCACTGATGCGCCGAGTGAATGCGTCAACCTTTTGGCGGCGCCAGGGACGAGACATATCTTCGTCTTCCCAGTCGCGTAGTCTCCCCTTGGACTTCCAGTGTCCTGTTTCTTTGTCCTCGTTGTCCGAGGAGTCACTTGAGGATGAGCTTACCCTTTTGCGGCGCTTACGCCGACTATCCTCGGAGTCCGAGCTTGAAGGGCTTTCGCTTGGGGAGCATCGTCTCCCAAGTCTATCGTGGATCCTGCGACTGCCAAGTCTAGCATGGACATTGGCGCGCCGTTCATCATCTTCATGCTCCTCCAGAGACTCCAAGTCGGCTGCTTCATCATCCACAACTTTCCTTCCGATCCTAGTAAACACTGGGTGTCGGCGGCCACCCTTCTCGCGCCTTTCCTTTTGGTAACGCAGTGGGGATGCTTCATGCTCAGGGTCAAAGTTGAGTCTGGCGTGCAGACTCTGACTTGACCTCTTTTTTGCTTCCTCTCGCATCAGCGCAGCCAAGGTCTCATAGTTTTGCGATACAAAATCACTTGGCGCTAGTTCAGGCGCGACTCCTTCTAGCGCGAGGATGTCTGTTTCCAATTCAGGACCCTTGTTTCGGATAGGCGCATTTGGCGGCTCAGTAACGTTTAATTCTGGCATGGTGAAAGGAGTGCGCAGTAAATCTACCACGCTAGTGGTTGTTGTAGTAGCCTGGGTAGCCCTTGTGATCGGTTCTACTGGAGTAAAAGCCAGATCTGAGTACGATCCTAGGCTTTTGGGCGCACTGGTTGTCCCAGAGGCCTGCTTAGTGGCTGCATCAGTTTGCTGCTTCTTACCTTGTAGGTCATCATGCGTTTTCTTTGTCTGCGGAGTCCGCTGATTTGGATTTCCGTGCTTCGTCATTCTAGTTCTTCGTAGATTTCTTAGTGTTTGGTCCCACGGATGGCGCCACTTGTTGATACAAAAGTTGGGCGTTCCTTGTTTCCGTACCAATTAGATCTTAATGCTTGAGACCTGCGCACTAAGAAAACAAAAAGACACCGTTAGGCTTATCGTGGGATTGTCTCCCACGATTATCCTCCGGCGTGAGAGTAAGTAATTGGTTTTAGGGTTTAGTTGGAGAGTTAGGGTTGAAGATCGTACCTTTTAATGAGAGCCGAGATGCTCTATTTATACACACGAAACCCTAGTTGGTTTCGTGTTCCTCACTCCTCAGCGTATCCCGCATAGGTCGGTTATTTGATATATATCTCATAAATAAGAGATATCTTATATCAAAACCATAAATAACTTTGGGTTTGGACCATCGTGAGCACAAACCGTTATCGTGATAGCCCATTCGTGATGGGCTTGAGCCCATTCGTGATGGGCTTAAGTGTTAGTAGCGTCCGTGGGTCGGGTTCGTGACCCGAATGCGGACTATACGTTATCAATTTCTCTTCAAAGGACGGAACCCTTAAAATGGTTCCTTGAAATCCGTCTGTATAGTATACAATTTTTGTCTAATTTCAAAAATTCATAACTAATTAACCGTAAGTCCGTAGGAGTCGTGCTACCTATCATTTAAAGAGAATTGAGTCTAATTTCTTTTAAAAATACTCTTATGGCCTAAATCTAATTTGAAGTGAGTAGAATAAACCAAATACTATTGGGTGTCCAAAAGATTAAGTTTCGTTTTGTCATAGAAACTCAAATTTTTGAGTTAGGCAATTTAAGTTGGTATCCTTTGAAGATTGATATAAATTCTTTTGAAACTAAAGAATTTGGTGATATTTATATATGTAAAGGAAACTAATCAAGCTTGGTATACATCGTCATATTTAAACGCAAAGTAATGAAAAGTATATTTCTTTTTATGCTATGCTAAATGACTACTTGTTTTAGTTTATGTTGTTTGCATATATGTTGCTTACTTATTGAAAATTGTTGTGAACACTTGTCTGATTATGTAACATAAGTATCAATCTAGCCATATTATTTATTCGCTTGTTTGATTTCTTGTTTATGCACAATAGGACATTTGCTAGATTTTGTACACTAAGTTGGTAAATTGTTTTCGCATTGCTTATAGACTTAGATAATTTTCTTTGCATATGTTATATTAAAATCTTGCATAATTCATTTAGAAATGAGAACTAAGTAAAACTAGTCAAGTACTTTGAAAAATGTTGTTTTACACAAACTCCCACCTAATAGTTCAAGTGTTAAAATGTGTCACTACTTTCATTGATTATCGAAGCATTCAGTATCTTTGAAAAAGGTCTGTGAAACAATGATGTATGAACCATTATATGCCTTATAGGATGTTAACATATTATTTAACGCTTTGTGAACTAACCAAGTGTCATGCAGGTGGATAACATCATTATGTTATCAATTTTTATTTTTCACGTTTTAGTGAAATTTCTAGCCCTTGCATGATCTATACTCATACATGTGTTTATACCTGTTTCATTGTTGTTTCCTAATCACAACTAATTAATTGCACATGTTTTAAAAGAAATTACGGGATTTGAAAGGGTTTCGGGGGTCGAAAAATGCCCACTGTTAAGGATTTTGGCTCGGCGGATGGGGCGGAACCAAAAATTTGGTTCGGCCTTTGTAATTCTTTGGTACTTCCAAAATTTTACTCGCGGATGAAACGGAACCAAATTAAGGGTTCCGCCTGTTATGTCGAAAGGTAACTCTAGCCTGCATTTAAAATTTTCAATTTTTATTTTCGTCTTAATCCCGCACTCTAGATCACTCACTTTTGTTACTATTATTCTTTTCACTGATATTCACTCATATTAGGATTATGTCATCTCACTTGCACCAATAGGATAACCATCTCTGATCATACTTTCAAATTTCATGAAAAATGCTCCAAGGTACCTTTCTCTATAAAGGAAGGAACCCTATAATTGGTTCCTTGCAATCCGTGGACCAATGTTCACAAATATTTTATAATCATTACACACATTAACTGCATTCTTCCATCCTTTACTCATCCTTCACCCATTAGCTCGACTTGTTTTGTGACTTGACAACTTTCTAACAAATCCGGACTCATTATTTGAAAAGATTACATACAATATCAAAATCACAAGTCTAACTTATGACTATAGATATCGTCTTGTATCTACATATGTTACCTCACTTGGTTAACAAGAAAATAATGTGTCATCCTTCAAGACGATAAGGATTTACATCGAGTCATAACTCACACTTAGGTTATAGATGTATTATCAAGTCTTGCTATCTTTTAGTGCTATCCAATCTCTACAAAGTAGGATTGACAACTTAAGTATTTCGTTCGAAATATTCAAGTAAATTTGAATTATGATTGTAGTCATTAAAAGTCATATCCGAAAAATCAACACCCAAGTATTTTAACAACATATGTTAAAACAATTATCCTATCACGACTTTAACACCTATCCAAGACAAACACATACTGTGGCACTTACCCCACTTTGACACTTATCCTGACAAGTCACTTGTTCTTTCACCATCATCCCATCACATTCACCTCTAAGATACATCTCAGCCCCTAAGCGTCACAAACATGACCAAAACTTCAAATACTTCACCCACTAGTTGTATCAACCAATGGACCGCAAGAATTAGTGTCCATCCTTGTTGTTTTCAACATCCATGAACAAATAATCAACCTAAGTACTCCTATAGTACAACAAACCTCTACATCACCACATCCTTATTTTGACACACTAGAAGACCGACCACCTAAACCAACCAATCCACAATCCTTACCATCATTTGAATCCGTTGAGTGCATTGCTCAAAAAGCCCTTTGTCCAACACTCGTACCAAATCAAATGCACGTTGAACTAACTCAAACATACTTTCCCACCTATAAGGACTTAGATGATTCATTATGGCTAGAACCTCCACTATCAAATGAGCATGATGCTCCTGGTCATTTTTATCAATTTCCACTGGGTATAAATAGTGTTATCAAAGTATTATAAATCAAAGTAATACTTTGTCGTTAAACCTTTGCATAAGTTTCGTTAAACCTTAAATCAACAGTTTAACAACATATGTTAAAATGCAATCTCAAAGCCAACCTCATGCACCTCAAGTGACAATGCCTCTTGAGGAGTATACATAAGAAACTCGAGTGAATTCCTCTTGTCATCATCTAGTGAATATAATCTTGAGACCAAGTATATTTAGGATAGGACTATCCGATTCAAACACTTTGGCTTCATATCTTCATTTAGGAAAACATGATGTTTTGTAAAACATTATGCCTAAGAAAACATGTGTTAAGTTTTCATCTTGTTGAAAGGATAATGTATATCCTATGCATCATTCTCTCCTTGCGACATGAACGGTTGTGTTACAAGAGATTTCATTACACCTCATTGGGTAAATGATCCTGAACAAACATCTACAAGTTCTATGAACTAGCGTATCTCCTTCATCCTGTCATACTTGTTTTCATACGCATGATAACTTTATCCTATGGGATAATCTTATGTGTTGAAAGATACTATTTGTATCTATTTCCTTTCAAGCGTACATCATAACCCAACCTTTCTCATAATCTAGTTTAAACCTTTTGTACATCCACGGTTAAAACTACACATCTCTAGAGCATACACAAGATCTATTGAAGTTGGTAACCTTACTTAGATTCTTGTTGAATAAAATTCCAGAGAACTTTCTTAAGAACGTTCTTAATTTAACATATTCCATTATCACACGGAAATACATTTCTTGGTCTTAGATGATCAAATCACATTTATAACACATACTTAAACTCAACATAAAAGATTAGATCATGCAATAAGCTATGTAATTCGAACAACCTTAGATTCCAAACACAAGATTGAAATATATTTCTTACTTTCTAAATGTTGACACATATTTGTGAAATTCTCGTGTATGACATGACATCTTCATCACCTTAGTTTTAATGAATATAGTTGAGTCTCATTAAGCCAAGTATTGGCGAACTATCATCTTTTATATACTTCATTAGGCAAAAATAGGAATTCCTATCTTTCTAACATGAGAATGACTACTAGAGAACCTATTGCACTAGAAACTCAATTTGACATAACGGTGAAATTGCTTCCAGGAGAGAAGTTGGGTATGTGGAATCACCCATAAAAATGGTCGTGTTTAGCCTTAATTGAGCATCGCTAGTAATAGTCTCATATTCATTCTCCAACTTGAAAAATCTTTACTCCTATACTTGCCCAAAGTAAGTGTTAAAATAAGATATTTTGCCTTGTCTTAGGAATATTAATCAAACAAGTAGCAGATATGACTTTTCTTTCTTTAGTTTATTAAAACCACTTGCATTACATATACATGTGTTGATTACATGTTTCTGTCTGATATGATTAAGTGTCTTTACGATTAATAACTATTTTATTAATAGTAAAATGTGTAAACCTTGAAAAGGTTTTGTTTGCATGCTTATATGTTTCATGCTACTAAATGTCAACATGATTTGTATGATATTTTCATTTTTTCTTTATATGATGTTTTGCAAGATTAACGTGTTACTTGTTAACTCATGATATGCCATTTTGATACATGATGTTTTTATATGACGTATCTATGTTTAAAAGCTCTTGTCTTTTGTTGGCATTCATTAAACCTATGCTTAGGTTGGTCTAAATAATACATGCTCCAAAATGTTATAATTTAAACTTGGTTTGCATGAATCTTTCATCTTGCTTCTTTTGTGACTTTGTCACACTATTTGTTTGGCACGTGTGCACTTATAATTTGTCAAAGTGCATTTGATATGATAAACATTTAGAAGTCGTTTTAATCCTACAAATTAATCACATGAATCATTATATGATTAAGTATCTAAGCCTAACGACAAAACAATCTCACAATGAAGTATTTTATAAAATGTCATGCTCTTGAATAATATGATTATTTGTCTTGATGCTATCATGTTGTGTGGTGATTTTTTATCTAGTAGTCGAATATGTTGTTTTTGTTTATATAGGATGTTATCTTATGATTTCTATCATATTCACATCTTTTGTCACTAACACTTTTGTATTATAGGGTGATAACAAATTATTTGTTATCTCACTTCATTCTAACTTTTATATGCCAATTTCGCATAATTGTAATCCCTTTATTGCTACGTAGATTAGTAATATGTTTTATGGGACCAATTCACTTACATATAGTTTTTAAAGCATATAGAATTAAGTTTTAGAGGCTTGGCATTGCATTTGTGTATCTTTCAATCGACCTCTTTCCAAATTTCATTATTGCTTCCGCTTTCCAAAAATCACCTCCAGTACTATTTAGCTATAACAATACTCTAATCCTTTCCACCTCCTATGAGAAAACCACATGTCTCGTCATGCGATCATCTCGCATTGATAGAGAAGAGCTACGTGACTTCAATGATGAAGTTCTTTGTATGCTAAAAACATCCGCAAAAACATTACTAAACTCATCGCTTTCATTAACCTGCAACCTCCTAAACACTTTATCGTCATTCTTCATTCGATGCATTACACATTATGTTGGATGCCCACCAATTAAGGCGGAAAGAAATTCATTCACACAATTGTCTTTTGTCAAAATGTATTAAAGAACACTTACTCATGTTTCTTACACCCTAAAATACCAACACATAGGTACACACCACTTAGTTAAAATCGGTTCACAAACCCACAAGTGTTTCAAGCCTTTTTAACCCAACATCACAAGTTTTCACCAATACCTCATCAAGTTTAAAACACATCATGTGTTTGACAAACTTCTTCATCTCCACAACCAACAACTAATTTAAATGGAGTTTAGGATTTTTCTTAAACCAGGACCCCACAACTTCATTGTCTAGAACACCATCATAGGATCTCATCCGTTTCTTCCTCGACACATATCATGCACGTCATTGTCAGTGCAAACAATATATGAATCAAAACCGTCATTCCCAACACTTTCTCAACACGTTGGTCTAACCAACACTCTCCAATCATATGATGTCATTCTCATCCTCATATAGGTATTTAGTATTTTTAATTTTTTCATATGGAATTCCTATTCCTAGGTGCTCATTGTCTTCACTTCCTTTTAATTCCATTCGAGCATATATTATGGCATGATACATCATATTTTGTAGATGAAAATGTCATAAAAGATCAAGTCGGTCAAAACCATATTAATACTCTCTCTCTCTCCCCCATTTTCACTTAGAATAGGTCATTTTTATAATTTGTGTCAATCAATGAATGAATTTCGTTCTTGTTAGCATCAATAATATCATTCAAATCATAACCCTTATGCATTACGAAAGTCATATCCCTCAAGATGTAAATTATAGATAAGGATTGCATAAGTTCATATTTTCTATTTTTATATTCGTTATAGCATTTGAGTTTCTAATTCTTTAATAGTTGTCTACGTTTTCACCACCACCTTCCATCACCATCTTCACTAATCATCTCCACCATGGATTAGCGAAAAACCTACTTTAATCAATCTTTAGTCATCTATCAAGTTATCACCACAACCTCCTATGAATCCTACTAGTAAACCGACACCAACACTAGCACCACTCACTCTAACTCTTAATATTCCAACTTCACTTTATATCTTCTTTCTAGGCATTATTTTGTAGGCTTTTATCATATTATATTCTCATTTTTCTAATGATTGTAATTCTTATTAGAAGACTATACTTCATGAGATCTTTGATTTCATAATCATGGTTCTCTACTTTGAGTTGCTTGTGATTATATCATTTATAAAATTGCATATATACATCTTATTTTTCTTTGTCAAAAGATGAAATAAATTGCACTAACTCTTTCATTATAGGTTCATTATCATATACTCTCGATTGTATATAACATACTCATCTAAGGATGAAATTTGCATCGATTATTTGCATCGTCTACACACTTGGTTGCATATCACATATTTGTCTAAAGACAAAACTTCTATTGTATTAATTTTTGTTTTGAAGGTTCATCTTGACGCCCTAGATCAAGGGGGAGCTTTCGTCAAGCATTTATAGAATGCATCTTATACACACTTTGTTGTATATCACATACTCGTTCAAGGACGAATATAGTTTTGCAATAATATTTGTTTTGTAGCTTTTTAATCATACCTTGACGCCTCGATAAAGGGGGAGCATGCACACATTCATAATCATTCTCATTCTTCAACACACCTTTGTGTTTCTACCAAAAGGAGGAGAAGATAGTCTAACATAGCTTACCCACATGTATCATTTGCTATGTGCATTTTCTTCATCATGCATTTCTCATATATTTTTAATATGTTGCACAAAACTAACATTGATGTAGGTTAAGAGTGTAAACTTGGTCCATGATCCGCTACCAAATAAGGGCAATAACCTAGGAGACGCAACAACCATAGGGGATTGGAGTAGACAATTTAACTTCACTAGGGATGTTGCAAGCTCGCCTTTTCGGGGAGAAATGAAGTTAACTCCAAGGACACACCCTTTTTGTTTCAACAAAAGGGGGATAAGAGAGTGTAAACGGAGAAAGTAATGTAGAAGGTAATACGGACACAAATAACTTTTTATATTTTACTATCTATCACGTTTACATATTTTGTCATCATCAAAAAGGGGGAGATTGTTAGTGCAAATATTACGATATTTAATCTATACAGTCTCGTTTGTTTTGATTGATGACAAACATGTAACTTGATACATAACGTAAAATGTACAAGTTACTCGTAATCATATTTTGTCTCAACATGCATTCAACACATCTCAACGTCTCAAGTCCTCGTATGCCACAACACAGGTTCGTACATTTTTGTTATGTGGCATTATGATCAAACCGCTTAACAAATCATTTAGAATGTTTAAAATACGTCTAGAGTCATTAAGTTTTTTAATAGGTTAACCATTTTATTTCGAACCTCATTTTACATTTTGCATTCACAAGTATTTTATACAAATACATCTTTCGTAAAATGTCTACTAACAAATATATACTTTTATTTGTACAAGTAAACTAATTATAACTTTCATACAAGCACTAAAGTTTACTTACACTTGACAAAATACATTTTATTTTGACAAGCACTTAACTAAACATATATTAACTAGTTAAGTAATACATTTTACAAACAAACTTTTGTTTACATTTTAATCAAAATAAAATTGGTGTTATTACCTCATACATAGTGTCATCAAAATCTTGAAAGATCTCATAAGATATCTTGGAAAGATTGTGTAAATATTTTGGAAAGATTTGAAACAAGATTTGCAAAGATTTTGGAAGATTTTCTGTCAGGACTGACGGAACCAAAAATTAACAAGGGCGGAACCCTTTTTTTGTGTTCCGTCCAATCCGTGGGTTGCTGAAGCCAAATGGCTATAAATAGCAGCCCACACCATGTTGTTTAACAACCACTTGAAAACACACTTTCTTTACCCTCTTGCATACTTTTAGAT
The DNA here is from genome assembly GCA_021014915.2 of Artemisia tridentata subsp. tridentata. Taxonomy (NCBI): domain Eukaryota; kingdom Viridiplantae; phylum Streptophyta; class Magnoliopsida; order Asterales; family Asteraceae; genus Artemisia; species Artemisia tridentata. The sequence continues at coordinate 190,788,494 of CP139509.1, read as the reverse complement.
CAGTAGATAACAATGTAGTAACATACATTAATCACCCTCAACATCACATGATCATAATGTTACTAACATTCATTTTGTTGTAAGCATACTTCTGTGAAGATCCACTAAAGCAAGCTTAAAGATCCTGCAAACTTATCCACCAAAGTATACCAACATATGAAGATTCAAGGGCACTTGTTATCCTCATTGATTGAAGACTTCTTATTCAATAAGATCATTTAGATTAGGTATTATCCATTAGACATTTATGTCTTGGATCATCACTGCACTCATTCATATATCGTTACAATCTATTTTATTAGATTAGATGGTTTATGTGTTTGTGCCATAAAATACAAGGTTTTTATGTTGGGCCATAAAACATAATGGGAGTGGTTGTACCCTTGTAAAAGAAATCGACATCTAGCTTAGTGTCGGAAATATTGTATAGGCGACGTTAGGTTGGTTCTACCTCGAACTAGAACCCGGTATTTAGCTTTGTACCGGAAATAGTGTAAGTGACGTTTGTAAGATTTTCTCCGCCGAGAAGGGAGCTTGTTGATTTAGATAAGTAACTCTCGAGTTGGGTACTTGGGGAGTGGAGTAGGGCAGAGAGGAGATCCGTGACCGAACCACTATAAATACTCTTGTCCGGTTTTCACTTTCTTTTACTTACCGCTTTAATTTTATACTTGCATTATATTATTGCTTGTGTTGTGACTTGATTGTTATGCTTGTGTGACAACTTGTGTTAGTGTATGCTTATATTAGTCATAGACTATAATTGGCATTTTTCATATTTCAACAAGCTTGATCGGATATTTGATACAACAAGTTTTAAGATTTTAAAACGGTAACGTATTCACCCCCTCCCCTCTACGTTTTTACAACTTGAAATGCTTTAAAACTGAATTAGACTATATTAAGCTGAGAATGTTGAAAACAGGTAATAGACTAACTAAATTAAGACCTAATTAGCAATTAACAACTACTAAAAAGCACTTAACAATAAGCTATTAGAATAAGCAGTTTCAAGCTAAACTAAGACAGTTTATACTAAAAACTTAAAGATAAAGCTAAAATTACTAGATCTAAGCAAATAAGACATGTAAAAGATAAAAAAACAAGTAACAAGCAGAAATAAGCACAGAATAAGCAGTTATTAAAAGCTAAGACAGAGTTTGAGCTATCAAGTAAAAAAGTAGTACTCACTTGGTCCTTTACTCAAACAAGGACTAAATATGCTCTATAGAGCTTATCTACAAGCTCCATCTTGTTTAAAACAAGCTGGTAAAGTCCCATAAGCCCATCCAAATCTGGCTTATCATCCAGCTTATACCCTTTTTTCCTTAAATCCAAATTATCAAGCCCAACCTTGCAATACTGAATCCAGAACAACACAGGCTCAAACAAGCTTTAGGAAGCTTGTTTGAGGAAATCAGAGTAAATAAGAGCTTATTTGACAGCTTATTAACCAAAAGAAAACATTTTAAATGCTTAAAAGTAAATAGACAATTATTTAAGACAAACTAAATTTTTATTAAAAAAACATAAAAAAGTACAATGCTTTTAAAAGAAATACAATTAAAAAGTCAATAAAAGAAAACTATAATAAGCACTAAAATAAGCTAAAACTTGGACCATCTTTTACGTGTGATGAAAGCCTCTATTTATAGCCATATGAGGAGGGTTCTAGAGCCTGAGGTGCGCTTCTTTGAATCAATCCAGTCCCTTCAATCCATTCTTGGTGCCCAATCCTAATTCTCAGCCCTTGGATCATGTGTCAGCAATGATTAGCCAATCATTGGCACTCGGATTGCCAACGTGGCCTGCCAAAAACGTCAGGGATGACGTCTGGATGGCCAGACCGATCGGCTGGATGGTCTTGGCTAGACAAAATGATCCAACCGATCGGCTGGAATGCACTGCCGATTGGTTGGATGGTTTCGATCAGTTTTCGACAATTTTCTAAATTTCATATCTTTTAAACCGTAAGTCGTTACGGGTCATGCCACCCATCGTTTTGAAGGTAATTGAGTTTAGTCTCATTAAAAAATACTTTTAAGGATTGGTTTATAACATATTTTTATAAGTTTAATAAATAAGTAACAGAACGTCGATTAGACAAGTTATTTATGTGTAAAAGTTTTAATCTTTTGGTCTAATTGTTCATGGGGCGTAACAACTTGGTATCAGAGCTTTGGTCTAAGAGATTTAGGATTTCACTATATGATTTCCTAGACTTAGGCCTTGTTGTAGATACGTTTAGTGTTGGTGTTTTTTGTGATGTATTGTTTTAAGGATTTCGAGAACGCATGTGTCAAATATTCTTATGACTACGTCTGGCCACCGTAGTGATAAAAATATGGTACACATGTGGAACCTAAATCATTAATACTATACATACGACAAGCTTATGGTGAGAAGTATAAGGATAACGTATACTTTGTCATTCATGCCTGATGTGCTTCGAAAGTTTATTGAAGCATCTTTTGTACATAATGTCAATTGATCTTCCCCCATCCACATATATTATGTTTTCCTTATACGAAGCTATCATTGCAATGATGATAATTCGGTCAAATGATGGAATGAAGGAATCTCATGGAATGCTTCTCGATGGGACTCGTTGCCAGTCTTCCATGACCTCAGTACTTCTTTTGCTGCCTGATTGCCAGGATTGGATCATGTAAATGTGGCCTACTGCCTCCTCAAGAAATTTATTGACCGCTTGCTTCTCACCTTGAGTTAAGTTTCCTTTCTTAAAGAGCGTTTAGGCTGGTGATAGGTTATAACTAGGGGTAACCTAGGAGGGTGGGCCAAATAGTGGTAACATGACATCTTGATGGGTTTGGTTCGAGGTTATGCTTCCCTGGGAGTTAATGCTAGGTGGTTGTGTGTTATGGATACTGGATCTATGGGCATCTGTAGTAGTGTAAGCAGATGACCGTATGTTTAAGTTTCATCGTCCTGCTTGTTGTTATCATTTGATTCAGGGAAGCTGAAAGAGCTGATGTTACATGAATGCCCTGATGTCCCTTAGTGTCACACCCCAAAAATGGCGCAGCGGAATGGCATTTACGGGGTATGACTTCATAGTTAAGAACACAAGGTGTCACAATAGAGAAACACTAAATGCATAACATACGACAGATAATAGTCGCAAACTCCCACCAACGGGATAAGTACAAAGATCCAAAATAAACATAAGTCTCAAAGTTAAACAACGTCACTAGGGAATGTCAAATGCAACTCCACGAGATATAACTCGGAATGGTCTTGTCTTAAGTCTTGCTAAGCCAGTCAATAATCAACCTTCTAAGCAGCTTCAATAACACCTGAAAATGATACTCAAAAACGTCAACATAATGTTGGTGAGCTCGTAGGATTAAAAGTAAAATCGCTGAGCTGTGATAGCATAGTGTAGGACAAAAGTGAGCATGATAACCACTTTTAAGCACAATGTCAAAACCAAATAATGTCGTGCCAACTGAACCTGCCACGATGGTTGCACACATAAACAGTACACACAGAGGGGAGCTACCCCGATAGATCTATCATATTGCTTCGGCTCTCAAAAGAGTTAACAGTTGCGCATTAATGTACACACAGATAAACATTTAGTAGCACATAATCGTATCAACACACATAATGTCCAAAAACATGAAAACAGTATAATCACAGCATGAAAACAGTTAAAATATCATTTGAGTACCATTTTTCCCCAAGGAAAAACATATTGAAAAAGGGGCTATGAAAACTCATCTTAATCAAGCAATGTACAACACAACAACTCAAGGGTAGTATAGCACACGGCGACTAGAACGTCACCGCACAACGGACTCGGCACGACCTAATAATATAAAAACTCGTCTTAACATATATTCCATATGATAATTAAAGGCGTAAAAGTTTCCAAAAGTCAACTATTCCCATTCCCAAAATTATTCCAATTTCCATTTCCAAAATTATTTCAATTTCCATTTCCAAAATAATTTCGTTTTATCCGTTTATTCGAGTTTGGTATAATCATTCGTAGGGCTGTAAACGAATTGAACGTTCAGTGAACATTTCATGAACCGTTCGGTAAAAAGTTCGTTTATGTTCGTTTATTTAATAAATGAACGAACATGAACAATATTTTACGATCGTTTAGTTAAATGAACGAACATGAACAAAAGTCACGTCCGTTTATTTATGTTCGTGAATGTCCGATTATGCGTTCGTTTATGTTCATTTATTTATTTATGTTCGTATATCATATCTTTTAATTGTATAATTTTAAAATTAGTTTGTTTAAACAAAACAACACTTATAAAATAATATTAGATGCATAATTTAATAAAGATTATGTTTGTTTGTCAATGTTCATTTATGTTCGATCGTTTATGTCCGTTTAGCGTTCGTTTAGTGTCTTAATAAACGAATATAAATGAACATGAACAAGTCATTTTCTTAATAAACGAACATGAACAAGAAAATTCATCCGTTTAAGTGTTTGTGTTCGTTTATTTGTCCGGTTAAAATTAAATGAACGAACATGAACAAGGCTCCGTTCGTGTTCGTCCGGTTCGTTTACAGCCCTAATCATTCGTGTAACGGGAGGAAGAAACGGACTCTATAGAGTACACACGCTGAAAGGAAACAAGAAAACGAAATTTGACGCGGAGAGTGTTGACGAGAACTCGAGTCAAGAAGAGATGACGGAGAGAAACCAAAAGATAACAAAGAGCAAACACAACAAATAAGATGAATAGATTGGTAAGCGTCGGTACTTTCCCATATTCCCATTTAGTTATAAAAGTATACTCGTTTTAATAGTTTACAAGTAAAATTTCGCCATGACTCGTTCGTTCATTGTACGCTTCCAAGTCGAAGGACTTATTAGAAATAGTTTCCAAGGTAGTTTAGGTGATGTGTAATTTATAAATATTATCGGTCGTTAGACATTATTTTCATTGTTTACCCGTTACGAATCGAATACATTAAATTCATCATAAATCTAATGTATTATATTCGTTTCGTGTCCAATGGTCCAAAATGCCTAAAGTCCAATAATATCTCAAGTCAAAAATAAATATTCCAAGTCCGGTGTTGCAAATATCTCATAGTACTCCGACTTACCAATCATGACCAAATGAATAATCTAACAAGTAATCCATTAAATCCATATATGGTATTCTATGGGTAATGTGTCTCAAAACGTCTAATAACCCTTACGTTTTCTCATTTTTATCCAAAAATTAATAATCACACTTTAAATTCCCATTTTTTGTCATCACTTTTTGAATAACAAATTAAAATTCGTCAATTAATATTTCTTGATAAAACTTTATTATTTCTAACCAGGATGGCATGACAGGTTTAAATAAAGCTAAAATTTAATATTGAAATTGTTACTTAGAGTTAATCTCTTATACTTGCAATTTGGAACAAAAGGAAATGCACTAGTATTAATTCTTGGTTCCTTACCAGAAAAGAAAAAAATCATAAAGCAAGATAATGTGATGCTCCATAAGACCTTTGCGTCCCATCCGATTATACTTTTTCCAACTTAGCTAACTAATTTTTTATATAATAAGCACACTTTTATATAATCCCCTCGAAGCACAAGCATTAAAATCCATTTAATACAATGACGTGCCCTAATATAATTAAACCAATTTATACTACTACCCATTGTATTCAGAACATTAACTAAAAAAAAATCCAACTTTCAGTTTCAATACCACATCAATAACTTTAATCGGCAGTTTCAATCACCAATTCCAAAACACCAAAACCACTTTCCTATACTTCTTTAAAATCGCTTAATTTCAATTCTGTTTTTACAACACATTTTATGTCACCCTATTTTTTTCTAAATCTTAGCTTTATTAAACTTTATTATTTCTTAATGTTATTCGGACCAGAATTGATACAATCTTACCATGCCGAGACTCTAGGGTCTCGGCTTAAGCTGTATGCCAAGAAAATGAGCCAAACGAACTGGAAGGGACCGTGAGCCATACGACTCGACCATGAGCACAAACGGACCACATAAATAAAGGAAATAAATCAGCAGGCTCTTACCGAGACCCCTTGGTCTCGGTTCAAACCATGTCGAGCTCAAAACAACCAAACAATCCCAAAATTTATCATAACCACTCAGACCAATATGTATTTACCTCGCCGAGACCAAGTGGTCTCGGCTGTGAACCCGTGCCATGAGTGAACAAACCAAACGGACCAACATTATAACAAAATAAATCATATCCAACCATATCCATCCCAAATGAGACCGAGACCCACAAAACCAAATGGACTGAAGATACTTACCTTTCCGAGACCACCTGGTCTCGGCTTCAAATCTATCGCGAGCCAAACAAACCCAAACGGATAAAAAATAAGTCCAACCTTAACCAAGACTAGACCTAGTCGAAACTTAACCAAAACACACGAGTGGGTGGTGTACCCGTGACCACATCGAACCAATATCAAACCAAAAACCAAAACTCGAAACAAAGTAAATCAAATAAGCTTAAGAGCTTATTATTAAGCTCGTTTGGGAGCTTATTCGAACTAACCAACATCCAAAACTAAGCTTGGATGAGCTTTCTTCCTCGGCACCGTGAACCAAAACGCGACACAAACACGAAAACTAAACACAAGATTGATGATACCACGATTTCATTACGTTTTTAAAAGTTTTTAATCTTTTTCTTTTGTTTTTAACCCTCACCGATTCACAACCCCTTGTGAATCGGTGGTATTCTTACCTTTTTCTTTGGATCCGGTCGACACACTTACCAAGGCAAGAAGAAATGGAGAAAAAAGGTTGGCGGTGGTGGCGTATAGGGTGGGTTTTGTCGCGCGTGAACCACAGATCCGCCTTCAAAGTGATGAAACAAGGGTGGGTTTGGTGGTATTTTGTTGGTGAGGGTGGCGGTGTGGTGGTTGTTTGGCCGACGGCAGCCTGTTAAGGAAATGAGGGAGTAATATGTTTTTAGGTCTTGGAGTAGTGAAGAGAGAGAAGGAGAGATATAGCGGATGGTGTATGAGAAATGGGGAATTAAAACCCTAATTTGGTTATAGTTGTGGCTTATATAGCCTTAGGACTAGTGGTGAAACCCTTCTCACCAACAAGGACTAAAACAGAAATTATAGTGGAGGGTAGAAAAGGTTAATTTGTTATTCTTTTAACGAAACTCTAACGAAGCTAATTTGGGTGTCGAAACATTTTCCCTGGTATTTCTAATGTTTCCCACTGATCTTAAAACAATTTTTCCAATCAAATTGATTATAAATACGTCCACGTTCGTGTTATCTCGTTAAAAATCAATATCTTACGTGTTATTAGGTTTATTCGTGCCGACTCGCGTTGTGTGGTCTAGCTCACACACACACATAATAGTGAACACATAAACTAAACAAATATATCATATCGAGCTTAAGGTTGCACAAGGACTTGGAAAATTTACGGTTGTTATACTTAGCACATTGTAACCTGGCACCCAATATATCGCTTGACAACGGTGTTTGAAAATCTGCCACCTGAGGCTGAACTCATGCACCCTCAATTGTCATGTGAACCGCTTCTGCTGAGAACGTGTAGGATCTAGTTGGAAAAGTGTTGTATGCAAACTGACATTGTCGAGTGTTGCACAAACTTCCCCTGATGGTCCTCTTGTGAAGTTTCGCATCGAGTGGTGAACATCGCTTTTTAGCATTTCTTGACCCTCCTCAATGTGAGTAAGATCTTCCACCTAGACCAGTCCGAGATGGTTGATATTCTTTTTTGAAACCAAAGGTTGAGGGGATTGTTCACCATATATGTTAGTTAAATACTTGTTAAAAAATTGTGATTTTTAGAGGAGGAAATGAATAAAAATAGGTTAAAGTTAGTGGCTATTTTGTATCATGTCCCCACGGATGGCGCTGCGTTTATATATGAGATGTAAAACGTTATTAAGATTGGGTTGAGATGGTCATGTTGTTTAGTTTTTTGTGTTGAACAGTAACGACCCAAAGATTATGATTAAGAAACAAGAGTCTGGGTAGCACTCAAACAAACCATGTAAGTGTGTGTTTTACTGTGCGAAATATTATGAGAGTGTGTAGAGAAGTCATCCCTATTTTATGTGTGCCTTCTCAATATATAAAGGCATTTATCGTTCAAGGATAAACCCCATGTGGATGATCAACGGTTTTAGACATGCCAGTTATTGACTATCCAATGAGTAGACAAGCAAGAAAGGTGGCAGCTCCCCTTGGCTCGTACAAGGTCGTGCCGTCTGTAATATTATTGCTTGTGTGTCTCTCATTATCATATGTCAGATGGTACATCTTGGCCATTAGTGATAGTTGGGGGACAGTTGTCTCATGCGTGTCTGTTACACGGCTTGAGATGCTCTCCCAGGCTAGGTGTAACCTGAAAGTGTAGCGGGCCTTATCAAGTGTTGATGATGGGCCTTATTGAGTGTTCGGTAATGGGCTTGACTTTGGCGTAAAATTAGTAGGCTTGATTCATTAATATTGATACGCTATCAGATATAATTGGCTAAAATTCTAGTTGGATCGCTCAATTTTATCTCTCTATGGTTCATCTACATAAACTTGTGTTTATCTCTCATCTATAAACTTGATGCTCCAATGCAAGTTCATGGGCATGAACTCCACATCAACTCCATGTCACAATAGACATGATCTATGAACCTGCTTTGAAGATGCTCTAAACAAGATTCTTTAACGAGTGTTCATTGGACAACTTAAAAAATGTAAATATATATAAAATTTAAGCAACTCGAGCTCGAGCTTGAGCTTGAATCGATCGAATCAAGCTTTTATCAAGCTCAAGCCCGAGCCCAAGCCCAATAAACAAGCTCGAAACACATAATGAGCCGAGCTCGAGCTTTTAATAGCTCGAGCTCGAGATTTTATCAAGCTTTTCGAGCTTTCAAGAACATATTTATATCTAGTATACATATTTATATAAACAACTTAAAACTAATGTGAATATTGATATAATAATTAAATATTTTTAGGATGACCATTTAGACCACAATTCTCCTGAATATTTTGTATAAGTTATTTCCTCTCGAGTTCATCAAGTATTTTCTTGAATTTATTAATGAGTTTGACTATCAATTTTAATGTTTATATATAAATTTTAGATTTTCGAGCCGAGCTCAAGCCTTACTCGAGCCTTACACAAGCCAAGCTCAAGCCTAGATGATTAAAGCTTGTCAAGCTATCAAGCAAAACTCAAGCCTACTTCATAAATTTCAAGCCAAGCTCAAGCCTTGTCAAGCTTGAGCTCGGCTTGACTCGATTACACCCCTAGTCAACATCTATATTTTTTTGTAACATGCTATGTACAGTAATAAATGGAAAATATATTTAAAGATTTAGGGCCCGTTTAGTATAAGGGTATCGGGAGGTTTTGAATTAAAGAATTCTTGAATCCTTTGTTTGGTTCAATTTTGATTCCACTACTATGGCATTTGGATTCAAATTTTGAAACCAACCTATTTTGGTGGGTTTCTATGAATCCAACCAATAATTTTTTTTCTTTTTATTAGATGAATCAATTTTTTAAGCCACATATTATTTATCTTCTTCTTATTTTTTACCTTTTTAAATTCAAACAAAAATAATAAAACTTATTAAGCATATATAAATTTAATTTTCTCTCTCCTTTATTTCTTTAAAACATTTCTCAAATCCGAATATAATTCCAATCCCACTTAGAGCACTCCCAACCCTAACACAGAGTTAAACTTTAACACACTGACACGTCAGCTTTAACCTTTTCACCTTTAACTAAAAAAAACTCTCAACCATAACTCACTTTTAAATCAAATATTTTCAAACTCAACCCCTAAACTTATAATAATACTTCATTTATTAAAAACTTAACATTCATTAAAAACATACTACATTACATACTTAATAAAAAAGAAAATTACAACAAAATTTAAAAAAAAAAAAAAAAAAAAAAAAAAAAAAAAAAAAAAAATAATCCTAAATCTACTGACGACGTTGGAGATTGTATTTTTTCTTGATTCGAGCTTTTTCTTTGTTGATCCAACACACCACGTCTCGATCCTTCCCTTCAGTTTCAATCATCCAAAATTTCATTTCCTCCAACCTTGTTATCGTCTCGTCTTTTATTTGGGCCGCCCGATACGCGGCTTGGGCCGTTTCCCTTTTCAAACGATACTCGTTTGTCATAGCCTCCCCGAATAGGCTAGACGAGCTCGTTCCTCCCGTACTCGCTCCCGTGCTCGTTCCTCCCGTGCTCTCGGATCTAGCTTTCTTTGAAGCACGCTTTGTTCCCATTGGCCGTGGTTGTTCATCACGACCAAACAACGCCTCGTTTGTTTGGCTTGGGACATCGCCGGTTAAATCAACCCCTTCCGGCGCATCCCATTTTCTTGGATCATATCCTTATTTCTCTTTTGAAAATTGATTCTATTAAACTCATTTTTCACCCGTTGCCAAAATGTATCCTTGCTTTGATTTCGACCCACTTGTGAATCCTCCGTCGCGGCAACATAACACGACGCAAGTAATTTTTCCTCTTGTGGGTTCCAACGTTTGATGAAGTCGGTGTTTTCTTCATCATCCTCCAAAGGTTCGGGGTCTTTTTTTTTTGGCCTTTCGTTTGCCCACCCGTTTATGTGGCTTTGGAGGAGATGTTGGAGTATCAGGAACATCATGGGTTGCAGTTTGAGATTGTTGTGAATGTTGGGTAAATTGAAGATTGGAGAAATTGGTGTTTATGTTCGATTGTTGTTGTTGTTCGTAATATAGCATTTGTTGATGTTGTTCGTAAAATTGTTGGCTTGACAAGCCAAGTGGGTTGTCGATTGGGTTGTTTGTTGATGGTGTGTTCGGGTTTGAAGATGACCCGACGTTTGGGTTATTCCACCCGGTGTTTAAGAGATTAAAGAAGGTATCGTCGTCGTTTAGGTTGAAGCCGGACATTTTTTGTGTGTGTGGAAGGTTGAAGATGAAAGTATATGATGTAGTATATTGATTTGTAGAAGTGTGAAAAAAAATGTGGTGTTAATTGGGTATTTATAGGAGAGTGAAAATGGTTTTGAAATTTTATTATTATTATTATTATTATTATTATTATTATTATTATTATTATTATTATTATTATTATTATTATTATTATTATTATTATTATTATTATTATTATTTTTAATTTACAAAGAGCCGTTTGATTCAACGGCTATAAAATGCAAGGGGCCAAAATGTAATTTTTTTTTTAGATTAACGGCTACTTTAGGCCGTTTTAGGGGGCAAAGAGATTTTTTTTTTTTTTTTTACACAACATACCCTTAACGTAACGTTAAGGGGTTAACGCAGCCCCTTAACGCTGCGTTAACGCAGCTAGCTTTCAACTTTTAACGTGGCTTTAACGCACCCATTTGGAACCTTAACGCAGGTGCTGCGTTACCGTTGGAACTGCCCTAAAAAACTAAACGCATCCTTAGTAATAAAACACAAGCATATCATCAATATCTCCCCTTCTGTTAAGGCTATGTGTAATGGGGCGCTAAGCACCCCATTTTTGCCCCATTCGCGCCCTTTTCACGCCCCGAACCATTACATAGGGGTGCTAAAGCCCATGAAAATGTCCAAGGCGTTACAATACTCGCGCTGGTGCCCAAGCTTGTTTCCAAAAAAATTAGCCGTTGAACGGCTATAAAATTCAAACGGTAACTTCATTTTTTTTTCTTTTTTTTACCTATAAACTCTTTTATATAAAACTCTTACTCTCACAAATCTCTTACTCTCTTTAAATTATATAAAAATTATGGATTCTCCAAGCTCTTCATTCCTTCTTGAGTCTAGTTCCGACGACGAGATCTCGAACATGGAACAAAAAGCGGTTTCTATTGCGTCGATCGCGTTGACTAAATTGAGAGCTAAAAGAAGTGACACACCGATCCAACGAAGAGCTAGAGTTGAACGTGACCGTTTCGAAGCCAACAAACGGTTGATGAGAGATTACTTTGACCCGAACCCAAGGTATACAGAGGAAACATTTAGGCGACGTTTTAGAATGAGTAAACGGTTATTTTTGCGTATTGCGCATGATTTGGAAGAGCGGTTTCCATATTTCCGACAAAGAAAAGACGCCACGAGAAATTTGGGGTTGACGTCAATTCAAAATTGTACTTCGGCTTTGCGTGTGCTTGCTTACGGGTTCACCACCGACATCAATGACGATTATTTAAAAATGAGAGAAAAAACTTCTCGGGACACACTCGAAAATTTCACAATAGGTACATATTTTTTTTATAATCGTATATATATATATTTTTTATAATCGTTTTTTTTATAAAAGTATTTTTTTTTATATAATCGTATATATATATATATATATATATATATATATATATATATATAATCGGACTTTCATTTAAGAACCATCTTATCTGCGAGAACTGACAGAACCACCAAAAACATACATGCACGCTTTTTAGAATACATGCAAATCATCAATAATCGTAAGTATCCACATATGTTCATTCAATATCATCATGAACTCATCTTCTTTTTTCACAAAAACCTTACACACGGCCGCAATATTGTCATTGCACGCCTTATAAGAACATACATGCGCACCTTCAAAGAAAAATTTTGTTTTTCCAATTTCTTATCAAATTCTTTAGAACAACCATGTTTTTTTTTTAAACACATATGTTGTTTTTAGAACGTATGTGTAAAAATACAATTATTGAAGGCGTGCATGTATGTTTTTGGTGGTTCTGTCAGTTCTCGCAGATAAGATGGTTCTGAAATGAAAGTGCCCCTATATATATATATATATATATATATATATATATATATATATATATATATATATATATATATATATATATATATATATATATATATTTTATAATCGGATTTTTTTTTTTATTTATTTATTTTTTAGGAATAAAAGATTTGTACGAGGAAAGGTATTTAAGAAAACCGACGAGTAGTGATTTGTTGCGTTTGTATGATGTTCATCAAGAAGTTCATGGACTACCGGGTATGTTGGGTAGTATCGATTGCATGCATTGGGTGTGGGAGAACTGTCCAATCGCGTGGCGAGGTCAACACCATCGGGGTGACCATAAAAATCCAACCTTAATTCTTCAAGCCGTTGCATCCTACGACCTTTGGATATGGAGTGCTTATTTTGGTGTACCCGGCTCCAACAACGATATCAACGTTTTAGAACAGTCACCCGTTCTTGAAGACTTCATCGCTGCAAAAAATCCAACTCTCGGGTTTTATGCTAACGATAACTTCTATCCACATGGATATTATTTGGGCGATGAGATTTATCCTGAGTATTCGTTTCTAGTTAAGACTAGGGGTGCAAACGAGCCGAGCTACTCGCGAGCTACTCGAGCTCGACTCGATAAAAAGCTCGAAACGAGCTGAGCCTTGTCGAGCTCGAGCCTGAAAATCAACTCGTTTACTTATCGAGCCCGAGCTCGAGCTTCGCTTATCGAGCTCGAGTAGGCTCGTCGAGCCTTATCGAGCCTTACATAGCAGCCCGCTTGTGAATTCGAGTAGGCCCAGCCCATTGCTTTTTCCAGCCCGTTTCAGGCTTTTGGATGATATAAGACCACTACTTGCAACTTGCCCTAATTTATGCAACCCCAATCATTTTATCACACAGCCACAAACTTCTTTTCTTTCAAAACCAAAAAACGCAGACAACACACCTTCTTTCCACCTAATTTTCTTATCCCAAACAAAATAGATATGTCCTCCTTCTTAGATCTACAGAACGGATATTACAATAAAATAAAATAATAATAATAAATAAATAAAATCCTATCCTTCCCTTTCTGCTAGCGACGAACACCACAAAACAAATAAACACACCAAGGCTTCAATCCGTATGTTATTGGCAGTTGGCTACAAGAAATGTGTCATGGGTAGGTTTTCTCATGTCTTTTCGTTCTGGTTTAAACCGAACAAAAGGAAAATGATAACATACTTGTTATGTTTTATCTTTTTTAAGTTTCGTATATAAAGAAAAAAAGGATTTTAACTTCGAAAAAGGTCTATGATGAGTTGTGTTAAGATCTTTAAATATTTTAAAGATTCGTTGCAAATAATATTCGAACACAAATCTGAGATATTTGATTTTTTTTCCTTTGTTTTTCTAACCGAATGAAAGTAGGGATCGAGCCGAGCATATGCGAGCCTATGCGAAACACAAACTGAGATCTATGATGTTTTTTGTTTGTAGTTTAGATTTAGATCTATGATTTTTTTTGTTTGAAACACAAACTGAGATCTATGAGCCTTATCGAGTCGAGCTCGAGCTTTGTGAAAAGTTAACGAGCCGAGCTCGAGCACAAAAATAAAGGCTCGGATCGAGCCGAGCTCGAGCACAAAAATAAAGGCTCGGATCGAGCCGAACTCGAGCTCGAGCTTGTTAAAAAACTGATGAGCCGAGCTCGAGTATAGTAAAGCTCGGGCTCGGCTCGGCTCGTTTGCACCCCTAGTTAAGACGTTTACAGACCCGTCGGACCCAAAAAGAATCAACTTTAAACAAGTTCAAGAATCGGCAAGAAAGGATATCGAGAGGACGTTCGGGGTTCTTAAGAAAAGGTTTCATTTTGTGAGAAATCCTTGCCGTCTATGGACAAAGGATAAGATTAAAGATACGATGCGATGTTGTCTTATTTTACACAACATGATTTTGGAGGATGACGGGAACGCGTATTGTCAAGATTATCAGCCGGAAGAAATTGGTTTACCAATGCCGGCATTATCACATGCCGAAGCTATTGAAAACTCCATTTACATGCGAAGTTACACGAACCATTACGCGCTCATGCAAGATTTGATCGAGGAAGCGTGGATCAATCGGAATGTGACAAACAATGCGGAAAACAACAACAACAACAACAACGAGTAGTTTTTAATCTTAGTGTTTGTTTGAATTAAATTTAATGTAATTTTTTTTTTTTTTTTTTTTTATTAATAAAATGATGTTGTCTTTTTTATTTTTTTTAATTATATGTCTTGTTAATTTAAAATGTATTATTTGATTGAATTTAAAATAAGGAAAAAGAAAAAAAAAATGACACGTGTCGCGAAATACCCCACCCTCCATTACACACCTAAAGCTCTCAAGCCCCTTTGCTAACTGGGCTGTCACATAGCAAAAAATGCCTCATGGTGAGGCTTTACCATTACACATAACCTAATAAATTGAAGGCAAATATCGTAACATAAATATGAAAAGAAGAATGAAAATCTGAGCTGGACAATGAAATAGGGAACAGAGAGAGCCAGCTGTGAAACTTAATGGTGAGACACAACAGCTGTTCTGTTGCAGCAAGAAAAGTTAAAGTGTATTTACTGGGGCCCATTATCTGATGTTGACGGCTTAAATTTGGTCCTGTCATCTGCATGGGGCCCACCGCCAAGTGTCCACGTGCCTCCAACGCCCTTTTAGTTTTAAGACAGCTCAGCATCATTTTCAACTCCATTCTCTCTTCCCATTGGCTACAAACAACTCTTATTTTTATAATTTTTATTGGTTAACAAATACTAGAAGCACATTAAAAGGATAGCGGGTCTTATAAAAAAGGACGTCCGGACGCACATATTTTATTTGAGAAGTGTACCTTTTTGTGGGTCCGGACGTCCTTTTTCATGAGACCCGCCGTCCTTTTTGATGTGCTTACATGTGCCCTTAGGGCACATGTTAGAAAATCCCTTTAGGGGGGAGGGAGTTGTTAGACCTTGGTAAACTTTACCAATTTCGCCATATCATCATCTACCAATTACAACCCTACATGTCAAAGTTTACCAAAATGGTGACGGCGGTCACCAAAGTTTACCAAATCCCACATTTTCCACATCAAATTTTTTTTTCATTTATTTTTAATATATAAACTATATAAAAATAAAACACATAACATTTTATTAAACATATTATGAAATAATTACTCTTTGACTTTCATTTCCCCTGTTCTCTCATTACATAAAAAAAAGTTTCTCCACTTGGATTTCCTTTCCTCTTCCTCTAAAATATCTATCTGCTCCTCTGCACCTTTCACTGTGTTTTTTTTTTTTTTTTTATAAAAAAAACTAGCTCTCTGGATCATGAATATGTATATAAACAAGCGCTAAACACAACACAGTACAAGTTTCTCTCTCATACAGTTACACCTTTCACTGCGTGTTATAGCATCATATTGCTCCTCTCTCTCTCGGCAAAGTTTGCCGAACAACCCAACATTTTTTCCGGTGCCGCATGCTGGCGGCGGTGTGCCAATCGGCACCATGGTTTGCCGAGTGGTTTGCCGCTCCCACTCCCTCCCCCCTTATAGTATATGAGTATCAAAGATCGTGGTTGACATGCCTAGAGTTCGTATTAACGATACTGTAAACATGTTAACTGAATTAAATATCCATCATAAATTAAAAAAAAAAAAAAAAAAAAAAAAAAAAGAAGAAGAAAAACCTTGAAATTGAGTTACCAATCGGTGTGGTAAACGATACAATACTAACGCTACCACCTCCGTTTTTACTTTCAATGCAAAACGGAATTTGTTCAATTGGATTAAGAAGACAAAAATCAACTTAACCTTAAGAAGTTGTGAAGTAACTAAATAATGTAGCTTCTTACTATTTATCTTCGACAATACATGCTTTTAGAAGTCAAAGCATTGTTGTCTAGTATATGCTAAAATATTATCGCTAAAATATTATCTCACCTGGTGGTTAATTAGTATATGCTAAAATACTATTTATCTTCGACAATACCTACTGGTGGTTAATTAGTATATGCTAAAATATTATCGCACCTGAACATAATTGAAAAACCATCGTAAGCTCACAAAAAGGTCCCTTGGCCCTTCCTTAAGATTGAAATCTAACATAAAACATAAAGTCCATAAATTCCTTTCTCTGTGTACGAGTCTCACAATGGAGTGGGTTGGGACTTGGGAGTTTGTCGATCTTGCGGAAGCTATGGCTCAATTGGTGTGTGTATCGCTGACACCGGAGTGGTTGGGACTTGGGAGGGTCGTTCTAGTTTGAGGGTGGTTTTTGGTCGTTCTACTAGAGTCCTTTATCGTATAGCATAAAATTTTGTTTTTTCCTAAAAAAAGATAATAGCCAAAACATAGTTGAAGCCTACCTAATATTTTGCATCAGCATGAGTTAATCACTTGTTAACTGTAGGTAGTCAATAATCAAAACTAACATAATGGTCTTTTAAGTTTGGTGACTTAGTCGGTTGCTACATAAATATTTTACAATGATCACTTGAATAATGGTGGTGGTAGTAGTTTACATTATTGGATGTTAATTCATTAATCCATGTTGACATGAAGTTTAAGGGTCATTATGTAATTAGTCATTTGTGTATTTAAAGTCGTGTATGTAAAGTGTATAAGTTTAGGGTTCTAGTATGTCAAGAATAAAGTTAATAACCGAATGGTAGTTAATTTCGGGTGTGGGTAGTTAGTTATGAAAGGATGTGTCGTTTAGAATAGTCATGACTGTTGGTGAACAGTCACAATGGTTCGTATGTATGTCTATATAAACAAGTGCCTGTCCATTGTAAAAGTTAACAGAATTCATTATTCAAAGTGTGAGTTTGTGTGTCGTGAGTTTTGTTCAATAGAAATGTTTGATTCGAGCCCGAGATGATCCGGATGGGCCAGCATACATAATATTTAAAAGTACGAATATGAACTAAAATAAGGGGAAAATAAGATTACACATAGTTTATGGATATTTAATTTTAGTATATACTTAACGACTTGAAACAATGTTAGTTAAAGCTTTTGCCGTAGTGGTATTTGAGTGATTTATCAACCAAGAGGTTGTAAATTGATATATATGTAAGATACGCAGGTATGTCGTAAAATTTTGTTTTTTCCTAAAAAAAGTTAACAGCCAAAACAATGATAAACATAGCTGAAGCCTACCTAATATTTTGTATCAGCATGAGTTAATCACTTGTTAACTGTAGGTAGTCAATAATCAAACTAACATAATGGTCTTTTAAGTTTGGTGATAGTCGGTTGCTACATAATGATCACTTGAATAATGGAGGTAGTAGTAGTTTACATATAATAATTAAAAGTACGAATATGAACTAAAATAAGGGGAAAATAAGATTTACACATAGATATGTCTTTTGGACTATTTCTATTTTTGTAAGTGGTTGTCTCCTTCAAGTGGAATATGGGAATTTTCCTTTAATATTATAGACCATGTGGGGTTATATGATCACCTTATTCTTTTTTAATGATTGTGCCAAAAGAGTAACAATGGTAACAAAATTATTGAAAGCTAGGCACAAGTTAGAAACATAAATTTTTTTTATCAAAAAGGATAGTAGTCAAAATAAATAAATGACAATGGATAAAATACAAAATAACATATAAAAAGAAAAGAGAGGTTGAGATGTTGGAGAGAGTAGGTGTGAGAGACTGAGAGTGATGGTGCACACATGTTACACAAGGGCTTCACACATAGGATACTTTTTACATCGACTGAAAGACAACAAAGGGCATTGAGGAAAAAAGAAGCACAACCTGAACCACATAAATAAATGTTCCTACTTTAATGATGTAATGAATGATAAGTAGACGATTAAGAAAGCAAACTTCATTTAACTTTGGTGTACAAAACAAAACATTGAAGTTGACAAAACATTGAATAGGAGCTACCGACACCGAGGTAGCGTATAACTTCTCTAAAAATATCATAACTTATTAAAGTATTGTAAATAAATCAATATTCACAAAAGTTTTGTAAAGAGAAATTTATCTAAAAATATCAAAACTTAAAGTTTGATTCATTTTTCAGAAAAAAAAAAAATGTCATTTTCTAAAAGTATACTGATGCGACTAAACCACTATGACACTTTATTAATATTTTCATATATGTCTTGTTTTTATTGTTGAAGTACTATTGGTTAACGGGTTGTGTAAGCTACGCTTATGGTGATTTTGACTTTATTTTTTTGGTGCGACTGACTGTCGGCTATTGTTTTTTGTTGCGATCAAATTTGTTTTTTTTTTTCTTTTCCAAAAAATGAAAATATATAAATAATGATTTCTAACACGTATCAAAATATTAATGCAATCCAACAATCAATTAGTCGCATCAGCATATTTTGAGAAGTGTTTTTTTCTTTTGAATAAAATGAATCAAACTTCAAGGTTTGGTCTATTTCGGGAATATTCTCTCTCGTAAATACCTGAGATACTTCAAAATTTGAATCTTCGTTTTCAATAAACATGTCAAATATGTCATGTGTACAGTGTACTTGAAAATGGAAAAGTAGAAATGAATGCGCAAGCCAAAATAAAAATGGAAAACAATGTTAAGTTTGTCCAGTTAAGATGTGTATTTGTGGAATTGTAAACAACACTGTAAAAATTGTTTGACTTTAAATTATTTAACATATATTTTTAGTATAATGACATGATAATGAGTAAGCTATGATCAACACAAATTCCAGAGCATGATTCTGTGAGGCCCGCAGAACCTTTCTGGCGACCAACTGATTAGAACACTACTAGTATTATTTTATGTTATCGCCAGATAAGTGATCAGTTGTTCTTTTAATATGATGCTACAATCTTGTGTTACAAGTCACGTTAATGAACATTTTTCTTAAGCTAAAGTAATGAGGAATTTGGATCTCACTGAACTTATTCGATATATGGTCAAACATATGGTTACAAGAACAAGTACTATTTGTGTTTTGCCTAAGGTAGAACATATGGTTACGGTTACGGACTTACGAAATCAAGTAAGAAGATTTTATGTTTTAAAGTTAGGATACATGACTTATAGCTAACTTTACCACATCCAAGTCCACAATTGCATACATTTAAATGAAAAAAGCTTTGATGTGCTACAATGAACTGCTAACACCAAACGATGAGCTGAGTATGAAGCAGTTTGATTGATTTATGCATGTAACCGAACCAAGCTGAAAATTTTTAGCTTTTAAAAGTATAAAATAATATGTTTCGCTTAAGCTTCGGTTCATTTTTGGGCATGAGTAAGAGTTCCCATTCGGTTATCGGTTCTTTAGGTTATGGTCATTTATTTGGGACTGGGCCCAAACAGTGCTATTTTGGGCTTTTTTTACACACGAAGACTTTTTTTTTTTTTTTTTTACAAAGGTGAAATATATATATTAATCTCTAAAGATTTACATCGGGCTTATTTGGTAGGGGCTTTTTGGGGGAGCTGTTAGCTTTTTGTTACAAAATAATCTCATCTAAACTAAGTAGCTCCGTTTGGATACATTAACTTCAAACTTTTATTTCAAACAAATAACTCCTAAATGAAAAGCTGATTCATGAAGCTTTTTAAATATCTTGGAGCTGTTAAAATTTTAAATTACTAATATACCCTCTAAACATTTGTTTATAATTATAGATATGTCATTTTATGTCATTTTACATCTTATAATTACATTTAACAGCTAACTTACCAAACACTTTTATTAAAAAAAAACATACAGTTTGTTGCTTATGTTAACAGCTTTGCAGCTTACAGCTTACAGCCTACAGTTTACAGCATACAACTAGTTTTGCCAAACATACCCATCATAAGAATAGGAAACAAGATTTGGACATCTCCCAAATCTAATACAGACTAAAAAATATACAAGAAACATCTTTTCCAACCATACATTTTATCTCAATTCACCTTTTAATGCACCTACCATCTAGCTACATTTCCACTTCTCCATTCTACCAAGCCACTCATCCTGCCACCACAGTAGACAAGGTAGAAATGGATAGTGGCATCACTAGGCACCCATAACCCATCCATGGGGGGGGGGGGGCTCTGCCAAACAACCTACATTTCTCTCTCAATGAAAGGCTTCAGTTGTTTGGGAACACTCTCCCTCCATGATGACCAACCATTACCTCCTGTGATGGTGTATTAAGAGGACCAAGAATGTTCATCTTTCACACCTCTCTATTCCACTCATTATACACCATCCTCCTAGACCATTTACCCTTCACAATGGGGACGCTACTTTATGGTACATTCATACCAGTTAGGCCTACTACTTAGCCATGCTTGACTGTCCAATTCCCTCCCAAGGCCAAATTGAACAATCAAGAGGTTACCATAGGTACAGCTATACCAGTTAGAACTCCAAGATACAAGGTATCACTCCATTGTAATGGTTTGAATATAAGAGCAGTGGTATTTAACTGCTATACCAAACACCCCTTTATGCATGCCACTGATAACCCACACAAACAGGATCTAATGCAGACACACTTTTTAGGCTTTCTGCATAACCACATTCCACTGTGAGGATACTTGCTTTACTGCTTGAGTGTCTTTGACAGTTAGTCCCATAAGTCTTAGCCTGACTATATCAATTATTTCACCCAACACAGTCTGCCAACACCTTTTCTCATCTCTAAAAATTCTATAGTTTCTTTCTTTCCAAATATTATACACAGCAGTACCCAAACATAGTCTTCTTACAATGCTCCCTATGCTATTTCCATTAGGTTTCTCAGCTAATTCTTCAATGATCAGGTTCCACTTACTAGCCATAAGTTGCATACCCATTTTTACTTGAAGTTCTTTCCATATTGCAGCTGAGAAAGGGCATTCAAAAAACAAGTGTTCATGAGACTCAGCATTTCCATAACATAGGTTGCACACATGCATATCATAAGAACCCCATTTAGCCATTCTGTCACTAGTCATCAGTTTACCTTGAATTGCCATCCAAAGAATAAAAGATTGTTTGGGAATGCATTGAGAAAACCACACCAGTTTGGACCACTTTACCTCATTCACAGTTGTATCCAAGTCTCTATACACTTCCTTAATGCATGAAGACTATTATTGTAGCCCAATGCTTTTGATGTTTTTGACCCAAGTGTCCAACATTGAAAATGTCTAGATAATCATTTAAACTAACGGTTAGGATGAAAAAAATAAACACAAAAATGGTCCATCAGTAACATTGCCTGTCATTGATATCTCAGCAATAATTGTTTGTATCGACACTAGAAAACAGTATAAACTTTCGATCATGTACATTTTCCATAGTTGAAGGCTTGAAGCCTTATGCATTTTCCTCATATATTGATAAGTAACATGATATTCCATCCTATACTTATGAGCAAACTGTATCCACATCCTAACGGAATCTTATATCCAACGATTCCATGATCTTTAAAAAAATAGCATCCTCGTTATAAAAAATGCATAGATATAGCTTTCCTCTTGAAGCAACCCGATGCTCCTCCCATAAGCTCTTGAATAACTCTCCGACAAGTTTCCACCACAACGCTAGGAAGATGTAATGGTCATGATAGCAGGGGTTATGCAATCATTTTTTTGGTGATTCCAGCTTTAGCTCCATGCCTATGCATACAGCTTCTTGTCCATCGTATAGATGGAAAAACCCACAGATCAGCTTACATTTGTGTAGAGAATCAGCGGCAATATCAAAACAGATAAGACAATATTAAATCGATGAAATAATATTTGAATGTTCACAATACTTCATGATTCCTTGAGTATTGAAGATCATTCGTAAATTGTAAGTGTTAACACCGATAGATACGGTCCTTACCATTTCTGCATCTTTTTCAGAAGCATATTGCAGCATATATTAGGAACCTTGTGGAGCGAAATATATAATGGAAACTAAACTTTCCAAAAGAAAGAAATGTTACAAACTTTATGATGTTTATGGAAACGAAAAGAGCTGGAGTTAATATTCATGTTATATACAAGGGGAGACAAGAGTTTAACACTCAGATTTACAACGCCTAAAACTTTTGTTGGCTACTTCTCAGCAACCTTTTTTCTGACCTAAAGACAATTTTCTGAATGGTTAATCGCGTTTCTCCTTCTGTTTCTGGTACATTTAACTGCAATGAACCAAATTTGATAAATTGAATGAATATACAGTATAATGTTTGTAGTATAACTAGAAAACATTACATATCACTACTTACACATTCAACACGAAATACTTTCTTTGCTTTAACAATTTCCTTTGCTTTTGCCAGACAGATTTTATCAACAGATGTCCCAGCTGGTTCTCTCCTTGTCTCATTACCATATAGGTCAACAAGCTCATTATGAACCTTACCTTTGGTGACGGCTATTAACTGATACAACATCAATTTGATGAATAAGTAGTATTTAGGGATTAAAAGCTATTAAAAAGAGAGATAAAAATGATAATGTTACCTTCTCACTGAGATTGTCAAGCAGTTTTTCAACAGAAAATATAATGCCCGACCAATGGCCAAACATTTTATAGCACTCATATTCATGTACATCTTTAAAATCCCCAGAAAGAAATTGGCGGAGTAGTCTCAAGAATCTGCAACAGAAATGGAAAAAAATAAATAGATATAATATGCAGCATTGAGCAATGACCACAAAGAAGCAGTTTGAAAACTAAGCGTACATGGCATATTCATTAAGGGATGTTGCAATTTCTTTGGCCTTTTGGATTCTAGTGTAGACTGCCTGTTAATTTGAAAAAAATGATCAAGTAAAGATGATAACCATTAGATTTGAAAAGAAGAGAGTTAAATTTTGTAGCACAACACAAATTATTTAGCCGCCTTACTTGATGCAGTCTGAAAAAGAGGTAGAAGGTATCGTTTCCATAAAACACTCGGGATTCTGAAGATTTATTCACATCATCGATAAAACATGCTGAAAAACCACCTATATCAAGATCCACAATGGGAGCTAATTCAATATCATCTGTGGCATATATAAGATAAAAGTCAGTTTTCAATTTTACTCCCCAAGCGAGAATCATCTACTATAATTAACATAACTACTATTACCAGTTATATCAACGTAATGTTGGTTTTCATCATTGCGTGCTGCAGCCTGTGGAAGCAGACTAAAAAAGGGTTCCACAAATGAAGTCCAGAGCTTCATAGATTTATCAAATTGCTCAGATGAACAAATATCTGCACTAACAAGTCGTATGAACTGATATACGTCTTTATGGATGTCCATATCAGAGTAAATGAATTCCATCTGTGGAACATGTTCCCTTTTACGGTCAGCAACTTGCTGAAGAAGCTCATCTTTTTCAGACCTTTGTTTGCTGATGCTATCGATTTCTTTGAATAAACCTACAACATGGAAAGAGAACTAAGCATGATTAATTACAAATCATTGCATTCATGGTAAATAGATGATATGATGAGAGTGTCGATTGGTTTACCTTCATCAGAATATATGTTCGAGTCAAGCTCCTCGAGATAGGCAGCTGTATGATCTTGTGACTTGTGATGCTTTGCGATCAAACTTTGTTTCCAGTGTTGATTTAAGTCATTGAACTGAGAACGGTGTGCATCCCACTGCTCTTGTTTTTGCTTCAAACGAATTAATATTGTTGGGAGATAACGAGACAAAACCGTCCTTAAACTATTGACCACATGAAGCCCTTGATCGCCGTAAAGCTCTTTTATGAAACTCAAACTTGAGTTTGGAAAGTACACTTCTAGAGGAAATTCGCCATCTGTCTCGTCAACAGATTGCTCATTAAATCTCACCATTAGCTCCTCTGCTTGTTGGATAGTTGCATTTACGCGTATAAAAAACATGTCCAACTCAAACCTGATATACAAGTAATTAGCACCAATAACGTTATCGATAAAAAAAACCGCAACTACCATTTCTAAGAATGTTTGATTGATATAGAGCATAACAATGGTTATAACCTTTCTTCTTCCAATTTGAGCAAGAACTCTTCGTACTTGTTTTTAAGCGGATGTCTTAAAGATTTACGAGTACTATTTTCGGTATAATAGTACTCATCACATAACACTTGTTTATCTATCTTCGTTCTTGTAGAGCAAATGTCACACGCAGTGAGGTCAAATTCATGAACGTATTTAGTTGATGGTCGTCGAGACAGTTTGGACCTCTTCCTTTTGCATATTCCTCTAATTGCCTCATCATCTTCCCTTGGATCCGTCTTGGCTGAACAACCATCTGCGTAAAAACATTACAAATTAGGGTCTCAAAACCTAAGAAAAGAGAAGCGATTTTAGATATATAGGTAAATGACACTTGTTATAATTACCGGTCATTCCCATTCGCTTTTCAATGCCTTTGTATTGTTCCATGAGCGTAGGACAAGTCTCAAGAAAAAGATTTACCTAAAATTATATGAAAGTTGGTAATAATCAGAAACAAATCTAATCATGGAAACATTATGATACATTTGGTAATGATGTTTAACATAGGTAATATTTGAAAAGAAGTAATTATCAGAATGCATGGTCTAACAGTATTCATGATTCATAGCATGACAATTAGATCAGGCCGGTCTTCTAAAATGTATATATCGAGAGGAATGACGGTAATATATAGGTAACCAGGGCACACAAACATAACCTAATTGATCAGCAAACAACATAACTGAAATTAGCGATTTTACCAGCTTTTGCAGTTCCTGTCGAGTTATGTAATCTGAGTTGCAGTACTTGATGCACTTCAAAAATAGGTAGTGATCTGAGTTATATAACCGTTCCATTACCTCCTCATGGAGAGAATACATTTGGTTGTGCATAGCTGAAAAAAAATACTTATTTAAGTTAAGAGCAAAACAGATCGTAATAATTAATCTTGATGCTTGCAAGGAAATTTCTTTATGACAATTATGTACATTGAACAATTCAGAGCCATTGTAAGCGAATCCTATGCAGTAGTAATTTCAGTCACGTGATTCAGAAGATACCTTTAGGATATCGATTAATAACATCTTCAAGTCTACGTTTGATCATGGGCTGATGAACCACTTGTAAACTTTTTGAGCTCGTATGTTCATGATAATCAGGTAATAAGCTCCTAAATTGTTTAACCAGATCTTGATGGTCATGAAAAAGATGAGCAACCTGAAACAAGATACTCCAGTAATTTAACGTGTAATTAAGAAACGCCACTAAAAAGAGACGCAAATATGCAAGTCATTAATGACGTACCGCCCTATGAACGTCAAAGACTGATGTCTTTTCTATTATAGAAGCATCCAAAACTTTAAGAAAGGATCTGTAACGTTGATTATCATCTTGAAGTCTCGACTGCAAGCAAATCGTCATTGATTAAAATGATAATTATAAAGAAAACTCGATCAGGTAGTATTTTCATACAATAGCGTAATTAAAGTACATCATCACCTTAACCGTATCTAAAAAGCGCAAAGATACTTCAGCAATTTGCAATTGCTTTCTAGCATCGGGAGGCCCATCAGCTCGTGCAAAAATGATTTCATATTCCTTTGGGAGATAGACGTTAAAACCGGAAATCAGTTCTTGATGATCTTGAAATAACTTGTTAAACTTTAGCTTCAACTTATGGATGTTAAACCTGCATAGAAAGAGACAATTAATTGATGAATGTAGCAGATGAAATAACGAAACAACAAGATGTAGCATTATACAAACCTGCGTTCCTTGTAACCCTTGATGATTTCAAAGAACTCACTATATTCCTCTTTTGACAATGTTTCTTTAACAAATCTGAGATACTGCTTAGCATTTTTAATACAAGTTGTCAACGTCGTTGACTTGGAGGGTTGTCCAGAGCTTCATCGCACAAGAAGATTAATTAGATAATGAAAATGTAAATAAGAATGAAGAACATTGATTAATGGGCTAATGACAAAAAAATGCATCGAACATGACCACTTTTGTGAATGTGTGTAGCCAACTATTTTTTTTCCTTATTGTGTGTAATGAACTTTCAAATTTCGATCATTATGACCATTTTACCCTTACTTTTTTCAAATTTCAAAGGGTAAAATGGTCATTTTACATGGCAGAATAGTGACAAATTACACACAATGATCGAAATTTGAAAATTCAGTACATACAATAAGAAAAAAAATAGTTGGCTACACACAATCACAAAAAGTGTCAAGTTCGATGTATTTTTTTGTCATTTGCCATTGATTAATTAGCAACTACGTAATTAGTACAAATGTGCAATAAAGAGACTGTATATAACTATATATACATGCATCTAAAGCCTAAGGGGATTGGGAGTGGTGGGCGGTTTGGCCAAAAGGCTTCTCAACCCGCCGGTATGAACACCCTTTGCCCATCGGCTTGGTTGAACGGTTTGACTACCGGGTTTTTAACCCGTTGTTGAAGCCGTTGGAAGGGGCAAAATTGCAAAAAAAAATTGACCGTTGCATGTTGAATTTGTACATTTATTTCTTTTGAAATTGTCAAAATGGAGCGTTGGGCATTGATTTCTTGGCCGGATTTCTTGGCTTAAAAAGATCTTGGCTGTGATGTTTGGATGTGATGTTTGGCTGTGATGTTGGTTGTGATGTTTGGTTGATCTTGGCTGTGATTTCTTTTGATATTTGGTTGTGATCTTGATATTGATCTTGATATTTGGCTGTGATCTTGATATTTGACTGTGATGTTTGGCTGTGATCTTGATCTTGATATTGTTTGGCTGTTAAAAAGATCTTGGCCGGATCTTGGCCGGATTTTTATTTTTTTTATTAATTAGAGGTTGTGATGATATTTTTGTTATTGATCCAAATTGTGAAATTGGAACATGATTTAGAGATGATCTTGCATCTTGGCGGGGCAAATAAATTCAGAGGATGGTAAAATATTGCAACCTTTTGAATATTTGCAGCCATGGCTGATTTATCCGCATGTTCCCATCGTTTAACTAAACAGATCTGAGCCTCCTTTTTTTTTCCTAAAACTTATTTTTATAAAATGTTTTAGTTATAAAATGCTTTAGTTAAAATTGTGTAGTTTAATAGTTTAGGGGGAAAAATGAAAAATTTGGGAAGGCTGGAAAATCATGGGCGCAAGTAAAATTGGTTGGGAGGGCTGGTTGGGAGGGCCGAAGGATTGAGCTGAGTTGGCATAATTTTATTGGCTAAATTTTGGAGGGTTGAAATATTCAGAATCATCACTCCTTATCCAAAGCCTAACAAAAAACAATCAGAATTAAATCTTGTACCTTTCCAAAAATTAAACTGCAAATGTTGCGAAACAAAATATAACATATGACATTTTAACAGATCTAAGAAACAAAAATCTCAATTGTTAAAAACTAGTCAAAATGATCAACATAAGTTGATAACAAAATCGACCACAATTGAAAAAATCATAGTAAGAAGAATCGTAAGCTTACGATGATGACGATCCGACAAAAGGTATAAGCTGGTTATTAGGGTTTTTGGTTGACTCCTCTTCTGCTTCTTCTTCTCTAAACCGCTTCTTTCCTGTAAAATTTATATATATACAAAAAAAAAAAAACATAAATCAAAAATCAATCAAAAGCAAAAGAAAGAGTGAAATCATGCATGATGGCACACCTCTTAACCGATCAGCATCAGTATTATTCATTTCTGCCAAAAAAAAAAAAAAAAAAAAAAAAAAAAAAATCAATAAGTTTTATGAGCCTGTAAATAAATAGATTAATAATATCATCATATATGATCTACGATTGAAACAAAACCAATCTCAATCAGATAATAATCCATATATTTATAAACGTAGTCATAATTAACTAGTTGAGTTTCATACAGATTAAATCACTTACCAAACTTTTTTTTTTTTATAAACTTTGGAAATGGATGTGTGTAAGTAAGTAAGTTGATATGGTGTATTTATCAGTCAATCAAATGTGTGTGTATTCACATATATATATATGTATATGTGATCGGATCTTACTGACTTTGATTTCAGAGACTGTGTGTTTTTTGTGTGTGTGTGTGTGTTTGATGCATGTAGAAATAAAGCTTTGAACAGTACTATTTTATTGTCAGAGAGAAGATGCTGCTGAGCTGACTTGTCAAGTAACTCAAGGGTATAACAGAGTGCAATAAATGTTACGGGTGTGTTATCCGTAACAGCTTTTACCCTATAATAGCACTCGCAAAGTGACTCACCAAGTGTGTTAAAGTTTCACATTTGGTGTATTAAAGGTGTGTTAACTATACCGTGGAAGTGTGTTAAGGCTCTGTGTTAAGGGGCATGTTAACCCCATAACGTGAGTTAAATGTATGCATTTTTGGTGTGTTAAGGTTTAACACGGTGTGTTAACTATACCGCCTTAATTGGTGTGTTAAGGTGTGTTAAAGTTTAACACGGTGTGTTAACCATACCGCCTTGGTGAGTTAAGATGTGTTATGATGTTAAGGTGTGTTAACCATACCGCCTTTGTGTGTTAAAACAGAAATATGTTAAAGTTAAGGTGTGTTATGGTGTTAAGGTCTGTTAACATAAGGCTGCCCACAGTAAGGGATCCCAATCATTTCCATTTTCTCTGCCACGTTAGCTTTCTCTCTCCAGCGACCTTCAGGCGATTGGGTGCCCCAGTAAAGGCGACCATGATCATTTTTTTTTTAACACAAACTCAAATTTCATTAATAATTAAAACGTTACATAATAATTCAAATAGAATAAAAACATTACAATAAAATTCAAATCACACTAAAACATTACGATAATAAAACGACTAAACTAGTCTTGATTATGACGATTCCAAATGTCTTCTACCAAATCGGCTTTGAGGCTAAGATGAGTTGTTTTGTTGCATATCTCCCTGGTAATTTCCAACGATTCCACATGCGTTCTTATGGGATCATAAGAACGATGCTGCTCCGCTGGAAAGAATACGGGAGATATCGCCCTCTCTTCGTCCTGAATTATCATATTATGTAATATGATGCATGTGTACATTATATGTGATAGACGCTCTTTGTCAAACCCTTTAGCCGGATGTTTAATCATTAGCCACTTCCTCTTTAGTACACCAAAAGCACGTTCCACATCTTTTCTTGCTGCTTCGTGCATCGTCTTATACAATATTCGTTTGTGATCACCTGTCTCTGGATTTTTAATGGACTTCACAATCACAGAGTATTCCGGATATATCCCATCAGCAAGATAATATCCCCGTTTATAAGGCACGCCGTTAGCATAGAATTCCACATTCGGTGCTCTCCCCGTTTTGAGATCATTGAAAATGGGCGATTTACGTAAAACATTTACGTCGTTATTCATCCCGGCGACACCAAAGAACGCATGCCAAATCCATAAATCTTGGGAGGCGATCGCTTCTAATAAAATGAAAGGATTTTGCCCGTGATCACCCCTACAAAATTGAGCCTTTAAAGCATGTGGGCAATTCTCCCACGGCCAATCTGTACAATCAATACTTCCTATCATCCCAGGAAACCCATGTCTGTCGTAGTGATGAGCATAGAGTTTGTCTATGTCAGTAACCGTCGGCTTTCTCAAATACTCTGCACCATATAACTCCATGATGGCCTCACAAAAATTTTGGAGACACTCACGAATTGTTGACGCACCCATTTGCACAAATTCGTCTAGAGCATCAGGATTGACTCCGTATGCCAATTGACGAATTGACGAAGTACACTTCATCAATGAAGAAATATCAAGTAAGCCTGCACAACTAGGAGTTTGTTGGAAATAAGGTGAATGATCGGTTACCTCTCGAACAATTCGTGTGAATAGTTTTCGGCTCATTCGGAAACGATCATGGAATGCTTGATCGCCGTATATTGGGGTCTCGCAGAAGTAAGCAGCAACTAAACGGTTATGAGCACCCAAACGATCCCTACTAATTTGGTTTCGTGAGACTTTTTGTGACGCTTGAAAAGCCTCCCAACACTCTTCCGCAAACATCATAAACTCGCTACTAACTTCATTTTCATCATCCGAGGATGAATCGGCAAAGAATAGCTCGTAAGAATCCATAGTGTGGAAAAATATAGAGAATGTGTGAAAAATATTGAAGTGTGAGATTTTGAATAGAGAATTGTGAGATTTTGTTGTTTGAAGTGTGTTAAATATGTTGTGTATTTATAGTGGTTTAAAAGATTTTTTTTTTTTTTTTTTTTTTTTTTTGGTTTGATACAACCAAACGGTTGTATTTTTTTTTAATTCTTTTCTCACCACATGCAACTCGATCGAGATGGTGACCAACTTGAAGTGATCGATTGGGGGGATCGAAATCTCACACTAAGCCGATCGACTGGTGATCGATCGACCAAAACCCACGATCGATGTTACTGTGGCCAGCCTAAACACACACAGCGAAAAATACCCGGGTCTTAATATCAGTGTAGCATGTTTTATGCTCTTGTGAGTCCCAATTTCAAGTATACTGCCACAACTCGTAATTTCAGGTCCTTTTTCAAGCTTCAAATTTCACTATTCATCTCGGAAATTACTATTCACGGGTTACTATTCATCATTTCACTAATCATCGTTTTTGAAGTCAGTTTGAGACTTTGAGAAGTTTTCAAAATTTTTACTATTCACATGACACTATTCATTCCCGGAGGGAAATCACTATTCATAGGCATCATTCATCATGTCGTAAACTTGGTTTACGGGTATTCAAATGCGCGTAACCAGTTAGGTTTAGCTGCGTATCCATGCATCATCAGTAAAGGCATATCATACAGACTAGAGTAGTCTGCATATCATCAGTAACATCATTATCATTTCAGTTCATGCACGGGTTTGTGTGATTTTCATTAACGTATGCTTAATTGTTTAATTAACGTTACCACTCAGTCATTTCTACTGACATTATACCCAATACTCCCGACAATGATCCTAATACATTTTCAAGCTAATTATAATGATATAGAGATTATATTATTACTTTACCCGGTGTTTTTAAACCAATCGCTATATTTTTCGTTTGACGCTTATAACTCCGTCGGTTTACGAAAATTCAATCCGATAATCATTCTAACACCCGATTCTTGCAAGGAATATGATTTTACAAATTTTACAACTTCGTCGTATCTCATTTCACCTCGTCACGAGTTATTTCTAGTTAACTCGGTACCCGATAACACTCATTTTATACACTAAACTAGCTAACTCTTAAATAAATGAAGACACTTGCATTTAATTACATCAAATCCTTCCATCCTAGCTCCATGTGCCGCCCCCCTAAAACACCCCTAATTCTTCCAATACTTGATTGCTAAGTACATGCATTTAATGAATTATGGAGTATTTAATTTACATCCCACTAACTATAACACATACATAACAAATTCACTAGCTAATTTAGATCAAACACTCTCTTCCTCTCCATCCGTACCCACGACCAAACCAAGATCCAAGGGAGAAATCCATAAATTTTTCAAGATCAAATCATAATCATACTCCATTTACCTTCCTAGTTATGGATTTGTGATCAAACCTCAAGTTTATTACTCATTTTTTACCAAAACTCATCAAATCATCAAGTAAGTTTCAAGAACATGTTTTGATCATTTTATATTTTCATTTGATTTATATGTTCATGTATTTTCAAGTTATATTAGTCATCCATGCAAGTTATTTATGTTTTACATACCACTTTTGAACATAAACTCTCTAAATCACTAGATCTATAAGTTTCACTAATGATCTCATGAAACCCACCAAGGTTGGTGATGTTTAGGACCCCATGACACCCTAAGAAGGTGTATGGTAGGATTTGCGAACTTGTGGAGTAGATTTGAGTTAGTATGATCAAGTTTAGAACCAAGAAAATGAGTTTTTGACAATCTAAAATAGCTACTGTCCTTAAACGTGGAATCTGGAAATTTCAGTAACTTTTGAACTATTTTGGCCTTCAAATTTAGAAAGTTCTTTCAAAAACGAAACCGTGGCCGCTTGAATCACTAAAAACCGACTTATAACGAAGGAGATATGATTTTTCAAAGTTAGGCGACGAAAAACTATTTTCTGAAAATAGCTTGCTGTTTTTCCGAACTTCAAGGGACAAAATGAGACGTTAGACGTGATCTAGACGAGCCGACCTATTGAAAATATGTTAGTTCATATTTGTACGAATCCGTGGATATAAAGAACGTAGAAAACGAGCTTATAACGGCCGAGTTATTCACGTTTGAAGCCCGACGTACCATATTCATTTTGACAGCCCTAATAGAAAGTATTTTCTAAGTATAAAAATTAGTATTTTTACAAGTCTTAACATTGATAGCCGGTTTTCTATCTAATCAAGACACGTATGATCAAAAGTCAAATAACACGACATTTAGATAATGTTACAAGGTTTTCAAGAACGTCGAGTTTATTCACTAACACTTAACGTGCACTATTTCGCGACTAGTTTTGCGAGGCCGTTTTGGACATATTTTCACAAGTTATGAAAAGTATTGATTTGCGACGAAAAAATTATAATGGCCGATAGAACCCCAAACAAGGATCATGGAGTACCGTTTCAGTATATTTATACGAAAGGTAGTTTATAACTTAACGAGACGTCAAAAATGTATTTTTCGACGATAAACGTTATTTTCAAAATTTACAAGTGGTATCGTTAACATACGTATTTGCATGTGTTGCGTTAATTCATTGCTTACATTAAATCATATCATCATAATAGGTCGCGGTTAGAGACCGAGCCTCATCTCATCATATCCATTGTTATCATTGTTGCTATCATAGCAGGTGAGTTTTCATAGCCCCGTTTTCAGTTGTTTATTTGATTTCTAAACTCTCGGGGGAGAATACATTGCACCATTTTTATATGCGGACCAAAGTATACAAACTCATTTACATTGCTTAAGTTACATCATTGCCAATTTAAAGTCCCCTTTTATTTATCATGGACCGTTAATTGTGAGCAAGCGAAGGTGAGTGGATAGATCTATTGAGGGTGACGCCTTCGTTCGGGTTGGTAGCACCAACTGGTCAAACGAACGCATTTCATTTCATACATTCAGAGTGTTTGGCAAAGCACTCCCTTTTGGGGCATTTATATCAGTCTAGCTTCGGGGTCATGAGCTTAAGAGCTAATGTATCATTTTTATGTGGCATTGTTTTGTCATACACTATATACTTGTGGTATCCGTACAACATTTCATTTACATATATATATAGTGGTATACGTACAACATTTCATTTACATAAACCTATGATCTCACCAACATTTTGTTGACCATTTTTAGCAATGTATTTTCAGGTAATTAAGGCATCGCATGTTGGCTTGCATATTGACATCATGGAGTCGCGGAGTCGACGCGTCTCACTTTATATTTTATGCACTTATCCATCGTTTGAATTGTATGAACTCGTTTTATGAAAACTTGTTTCACCTTTTGGGACCTAGCTTTATAACTCTGAATTTTTTTAAATAATCAAACGATGTATTTTCTAAACGACACTTTAGGTCGTTCAATATAACTGCAACTTTGGTGCTATGACCAGTCGTGCCCCTGAATGACTTATTTCGCTGCAAGTCACGAAATTTGAGGGTGTGACATATACTTTAATTTAACTAAAGTATTTACATAGTGAGTCCCAATTTTGTTTTTTCGTTTCATTTCATTTAAACTTTCCTTTAATATAATATCTAACAAACGCAAAATAAAAATAAAACTAATAATAATAATAATAATAATAATAATAATAATAATAATAATAATAATAATAATAATAATAACTCCACATTTTGTTTTACTCATGATATCGTTGTCAGAGATGATACAGCACAACTTTGTCATGTAATTATTTTTTATTTCTTTGGCGTGTTTCGCATCTCTCGACCATTGCGCATTGCATATGGGCTACGAAACTAACATATATCTCGTTTAGATTAACTTATTCAGAGTTTTGATCTTTTAGTATCATGTTGTACTAGATGTAACAATATATAACTCTGCATATTTTGTTCACCTGGTAAGGACGTGTAAGTTATACTGTAATCCTCAACGACTTTGTGGGACACCAAAAGTTTGTTCCACAATTTTTTTTAAATTATTTTTTCACTTTCTTGAGCCTTCTTAAGTTCAAAACAGGTTGGTTTCGAGCAATCGTGTATAATTTGACAAAAGTAGCCGGGCGGGATAAATATTGTTGGCTAGGTAATACCTTTTGGTGTATGTTTTATCATTCAGTGTATTGAACGATATAGGATGTTAAAATCGTCATTTGCCTCCGATATACCAAAAGGGCATGCCAAATCCACAGATCTTGTGATGCTACACTTTCACGCATTATTGTCGGGTATTTGTGATCCGCCATTTTGAATTGCCCATGTAATTAGCCGTCAATTCCTCGATTCTTAATGCATACAATCTATATTCTATACTACTAAACATACCTGGGAACCCATGATAATTTTCGCGTTTTCGTATATACCCAATTTTCACGTTTTGGTAAAAATTTCCACCATCACGACTACAATGTTCACCAATTTATAGATATTCATCAAAAGCATCGAGTGTTGTTTCATACGTCAATTGGTGTGTGACAGAAATACATATCATTACAAGATTAATACTCATTTTACATGTTGCATTGGGTTGTTACCTAAAAAATAAAGTAATAAGAAATAGGTCAACGTTATAGTTAGTTATACATTCAACTATCAGAACTGTCGCCTGAAATCCCCCTCGGTGTATTTTGGGTTGTCATCAAAATAATCTTTCATAAGACGTTGTTCGACACCTAAATAATCTCGCGATATGTTTGTCTAAGTGTTTGAACAAGTGGCTTCATCATCGTCGAAAGATAGATAATGTTCATGCAGATAATACAACCTTAAGCATTTCTCGACTCTTTTTTCATCGAAATGACACATTTTAAAATTGTTTGTTTCAAGAATATATGGAAGTATATGAAATAGGGAAAAAGTTGAGTGTTTATGGTTGTTTTGATGGTAAAATAGGTATAAATTTAAAGAAACTATTAGCCGTTATATCGTCGTTGAATTAACTTTTTGAATAAAAGGAAGTTACTAAAAGTTGATTGTTATAGCATTGCCGGTGCGTCTATGGCGTGTGTAATACCTGAAATTCAGATAACATGTAAAATGACCAAAATGTCCTCACTACTTAAGAATTTAATTACAAGCTATTATAAGTACCAAATTAATCCGAATTATGTTAAATAAATTACATATAAGGTAAAATAAAATTAAGACAAGTCTTGTACTAATTTTTATATGTCCAAAATAATTATCTTGCACCTTACAAAAATTAAAAACCAAAAATACATTACTTTTATTAATTTCGGTATAATTAAAAGTGATTTAAAAGTTAGATAAATACAACTAAATTAAGATAAGGATCAAACTAATCAAAATTCTGATCCCCTTAACTAATATAGGCCGATTTCTATGTATTCCCCCCCCCCTAAGACCGGATTTCCTATTCTATATAATTTTATCCCATTTATTTCTTTCTTTTCATCAAGCCGAGAAAACACAAACACCAAATAATTCACCATTCATTCCATACGATTTTTGGAGATCCAAGAGTAATTTTTCTGAGTTCATTATATTGCTAGGAAGCCAAGAAAAATAGCCATTCGAATTATAGAGGCCTGAATTCATTGTTGTTGAATTTTGTTCATACGTAAGGTATAATTCCCTATTAATTCATACGACCCTTTATAAATTCGTTTTCCATTTTTCCTGAGTTCCTTATATCATATATGATCTGTGAAAAATGATTACAAGGTTTGTTGGTCGCGTTTGTGCTCGTGGGGAATTTTTGTTCGATTTAAGCAAATCATGTGGTATAATTTTCCATCTTCCATTCGATCATTCTGAGATCACTCTGGTATTTTTCCCATGACCTCTACATCACATAGGGTCTGTATAAAATGATAAACACGAACCATGCATGATCTATAATTTATTTGTGAATTAAACCTTAAAAACGTAATAAAACTCTAACTAATTCTATACGAATTTTCTTGGCATGAAATCTATTTTATTTGGACTCTATACAGTACATATGATCTCAGAAAAATACTAATTCGAATTTTTGAGGCTTGGATCATGTTTTGTGAATTTATGTTCTAATCGCTAATTTAGAAAATAAAGAAAAGAAATAAAATAAAAGAGAAAGAAATTAGGGTTAGGGTTTTTGGTGTATGATTCTGGTCATTTAATGATGTTTAAGGTTTGTCATTATTATGGGGTAATGATTGGAATTTAATATTAGGGTTTGTAATAGTTTTGTTAATTAATGATTTGAAAAATAAAAGTATAGGGGCTGTTTTGTAATTTATGAAACTTGTGGGGTATTTTTAGAATATTATTAAGATCAGTACTAAAGTGTAAAAATATAACATAAGGGTGTTATGTGTAAATTTGGTATTTAAGAGATTTAATTTAGTTAATTAAATAACATATAATTCGATTTACAATTAAATAAAATAGAGGGACTAAAAATGTAATTTCTAGAAACTTGAAGTCATTTTGAGTAAATAATAATATTAAGAGTGTTTTGTGTAAATTTTGAGTATGTATGGGGCTAATGTGTAATTATTATGGAATTATGATTTAATTTATAAGTTTTGTAAACTTAAAGGACTAATTGTGTAAATTCTGAAATCTGAGGGGCTGAATAGTACTATATGAATATTCTGATGTGACTTTCTGAATTTTGGTAAAATAATGTGCTTGTTTGGTAAATATGGATATTAGCGGGATTAAATCATGAATTATGTAAATATATGGTTTGTTTTGTAAATATTGTAACTTGAGGGGTATAAGCTGTAAAATTATGAAACTAAAGGGATTATGATGTCATTCTGAATAAAATGTGTATTAAATCAGTAACTTGAAGTATTTTCATGTTATACCTCTGAAATTGTTGAAATTACAATTAACACCCTAAACTATGGAAATCTGTCATAATTAACCCTAAAGTTTTGTAACTTGATAAAAGATACCTTAATACCATAATATTCTGTAATTAAGGACTTAACTAAATCAGTAATATCAATATCTGGTTAAATATGGAAATCTGTTAATTCTGAAAACCTGCTAAAAATAGAAAGTTACTAAAAATGGAAAGATAAACTAAAAGGAATAATCTGAATTAGAATCCGTAGTAATTCCGTCTTCTACTTCTTTAGGTGTGAAGAAGGAGAAGTCCTGATTTCTGTTCTGTGTCTGTTTTGCTTATTCTGCTTTGTTAATAAGGTACAGATATTCTGCCCTTTTTCAATAAGGGTTTTTCATCCCCTTTTCTTTCAGTTTTTCATTTTCTTTATTAGGATTTCCGATACCACTGCTATGTTCCCTTCTGTTGTGAATCTTTGTTGTGATCTGTTTGTCTTGAACCTTTTGTTTGAGCCTCTGCTATGATTCTTTTATTCTGAACCTTTTTCCTGAACTCTGATTGTAAACTTGTTTGTGAACCTTTGATGTGTTTCTTCTGTTCTGAACCTTTCTTGAGCCTTTGTGTTATGATCTCTTGTTCTGAACCCTGAATTTGTGAATCTTGATTGAATCTGATCTGTGAACCTTGTTCTGAACCTTAACCTGATATATATGTTGTAAACTTTGATTTGATTTTTGGTATAAACCTTAACCTGTTAAATCCTTATCTGAACCTAATTGATTTTGAACCTTTATTAAACTAAATATGAAACTGTTTAAGAAAAGCTATTTTAAAAAGAAGCGATACCACTTGAAATGGAAGTTACTAAAAGTTTTGGAAGACCATTTTTATGAAACTATTTTGTAAGATCATTTCAATGAAAACCATTATTAAAGGATTGATTTAAATGAACTTGTGACAGGAACTTCTGAAATGGATTATTGCTATAAACTTGTAATTATTAACCTTTGATGTACTCTTTTGGACTATTGGAAATAAACTTTTTAATCTGAACTTAAGCTATGGTATTAAACTTAATCTGATAAACTCTTATTCGAACCTTATTATCTTATTCTGAATTGTTGACATGACCTTCTGCCACGAACCCTTAGATATGACTCTGTTTATTATATGACATCTGACCTTGACCACAGTCTGATATCCGAGCCAATCACTAGGCATGAGGGTTTCATGTCCATGTCATTGATGCACCGATGGCATGACTCTAGGGCAGGAGAGTGATGACCTATCCCGTCCCTGATTTTATCTGTTATGTAGGAGAAGATTCTGGCCTACTGGGGCGTATGGATGCATCCTAGATCTGATCTGATTTCTGTTATCTGTTATCTGTTACTGTTTACTGTTATATATATATATATATATATAATATATATATATATATATATATATATATATATATATATATATATATATATATATATATATATATATATATATATCTGGTGACTAATGGTGTGTGCGATACACGTCTTTCACATTATCTGGGAGCTGATCACTCCAATTGATACATGAGGTCACCCCTCATATTATCTGGTTACTTGAGAGGTATCCCCTCTAGATTGCTTATATGCTTACACTGTTATGATATTATCTGTTATCTGGGCTCGTGATAGATTTCTGTTTTCCTTATTCTTAAACCTTATTTATTTCTTATTCTTATTTTGTTTCATTTATTCCATTTCTTATTCCTACTCCTTTATTTGATTTTGTTTCTGTATAATCTGTATTTTCTGATTTCTTTTGTACTGCTATCCGTTATCGTTTCTGTTATCTATATATCTGTTCACTGAGCTTTTGAAGCTCAGCCGCATTTCTTTTCCTGCGGCAGGTTTTAGTAGGAAGCTGGAAATGAGTGAGAGTGTACCTCTGGACTTAGAAGGCTTGGTAGCTATTCTGGATTAGAATTGGATAGAAGATATTATGTTTTAGAATTAGTTTTGATAGTTTTCGTCGTAACCTTGTAGATTCAGTATTTCATTTGTAATCCTTTGAGATTTTTGTATTACGGTAGATGTATGCTCTGTTTTGATCTGATATGAATCCATTATTGTGATATCTTTACCCTTGTCGGGTTGGGGTGTTACAATTTATGGTATCAGAGATCACAGGCTGCGACTCGTAATACATTTACCCTTGACCTGTGAAGTCTGGATCACTAAGTTTCCACTGTAGGTGCTCGTAGGACAACCTTTGAGAATTTGCTTTAGGATTTCCCTATAGGAACTTAAATTCTGACCAGTGAGGAATGGGTAGACTATAAGTCATTTGCTTAAGTATCTTGCTTCCGCACCACTCTGATTCGTTTCTTGCTTTTGGTTAAAATCACATTTGGAAATTTAGAGCTTATGCCTTGCACCACCTAAGAATTGAAACCTAAATAAAATCTGAAGCATTGGAAATTGAGTAGTAATTATCTGACATTATTTGATCCTTGCCTTCCGATTTCCACTCCGACCTCTGAACCTTCTGTTAATCATTCTGATGCCTCTTTGGGCAATATGAGAATCCCCATGACGATGATACACTTGATACATTCTGTTAGTTGTTTCTCGTTTCTAATAATCATCTATGAATCTTCTGACACTATTTAATTTTGACTTAACCATCTCTGTTCCCATGAGAAGCCTTGTGGTGTTTTAACCACGAGTACACAGATGTTTTTCCCTCTCATTCTGAACGGTAAAATCTGCTTTGTTGATCCGTCTTTCCTTGGTAGTAACCTTGATTTTATTCTTATAAGGATAAATTGAATGATCATTTAAAATATTGCCGACTATCCTCCTATGTCTCACCTTTGGCGTTTGAAACAATTTTGGGACCCCTGACATGATTACCGATTGTTAAACTTTTGCTGCCATTACCTGATTTTGACCTTCACTTCCGATCTGTTTGATAAACAGTCTGATATCTTTCCGACCATCCCCAAGGCCGTTTAACCCTAATGTGGTTGACACCTTCTATAAATTCATTACCCGTGCTGGATATAAATGTATCATCTGATACTATTCTGTCTTGCAAAATCCATACCACTCCTATGAGAACTCTGGTGATTTTAATCTTGGGTATAGAAGTTTGTTCCCTCCCTTGAATGATGAATCTTATTTGCCCATCAGTTTTCCTTTGGAAGGATTTGATGCAAATACTATCTCTGTATGAAACTGTTAACTGAGCATGATGATGCTGATAACCGATATTTCATAAGCCTCACTTTGACAGTATTCGATGTTCGTATTACCGATGACTCACACCCTACCTGCCGCTTGTGATATATAGCTAAATGAAACCCCAACACCTTGAACTGTTCACTTATCTATCCCCAACACCTTGATGAACCATGTACCTGACTCTGATATATGAACTATCCGTCTGGTTTAATAACCATATTCGTTCTGCGGATCTGTTTACTATTGATATACTTAATTTTGGAAATCTTTTGAGTATTGATTGGCTGGCTCTTCGTAAAAGCTACCATAGACTACCGTATCTGAAATGTGATCCTTAATAACCTGTTCCACCCTACTTTGTTATGATAACCTTTAACCGCTTAAACCTGTTAAGCTTATCACTGTTACGGAAATATTTACCCTGATCTCATTTGATTGTCAAATTCTCCTGACACCTATTAGTATCCACCCCTAGAAAGTGTTGGCATTGAAAGTTTTCATTGTACAAATTTTCTGGCATTTTATGATGAAACTCCTGGGTTTTCCTCCCGTTTGAGAAGTAGAATTGATTCTGAACCGATCTCGGTTGATGAGCCATGATGCTATAGAAGTTGAGAGATTGAAGAAACTGATGAGATATGATTTCGTTTCACCTCAGTGTCCCCTTTAAATACCCTATTAATTTATAAAGAAGAAAGAGAAAAATTTTGCGTCTGCATATCAACTATCGTAAACCTACCGTAATCTCAACCGTAATCACTTTTCATTTCCGAGTGTAAATGATTAAATTATTCTATCCTTGTAAACTCTGTATCAGACGACCTAATTTAATGTTTGAAGGACTGAAGAAGCAACCACAAGAACTCCTAAGATAGGAGATGACTAACTAAGAGCAACTTCCGTAAAGTATTTCAGTTTTATTCGTAAAGATTGGTGATGTGAATTAGATATGAAGTTTTCCCTGAAAAGATTCATGAAACTACTCTCATACTCATTGTGACCACTATGAGTTTTAAATGATGCCAATTGTATTGGCTAATGGAATCATGTTTTCGTGAGTAATTGGACAACTGTCATAGTATGACAGCATGTTTATGCTCTGAGACGAACAAGGAACACGTAGATCATCTTTGTATTAAGGAGAATGACCCTTTTTTTTTGGAAGAATAGATTTGATTGGAGTTCAGAGATTGTAGCGGACAACACTACCAGGCATCTGGTGACTACAGCAGTCTGAGTTGACGAATTCTGAACTGTGCTAGAAGACCTGTCCAAAACTCGCAGTCTTGTTTCTCTATTCGTTTCAGTTGTACTAAGATGAATTGAGAGCAGAAGCAGACTTGCGAATGGGAATTGAGATCATGAGTTTGAATGGATGAAAATTCTGAAGCGAACGTTTGTGTTTGAAAGAATTAACTCTGTGATGGATGAAGCTATGGATGACGTAATTCATTTCCTCTTGACCTATTCAGGATTCTTTTACCTGATGATAAAATCCTTTGAATGATTTAGGTTCCCTATTAGTAATTCCGCTCTGTGTTCATTCTGCGTATGTTGGACGATGGTTTTGCTATGTGAAATTTGATGAATGATGGATGATCTGACGTACCAAATTCTGATAGAAATTCTGGGACTTCCGTTAACTCTTTCGAGTGATTCGTTCTCCTCTTAGTTAGGGTATTTGATTTTGATGACCCCTGAGACCGTAGGAAGACTAGGTGGATTAGGATAAGTTTGTTCTGTTCACGACTTGAGATAAAGTATGACCATCATGAGGGCATA
Organism: Artemisia tridentata subsp. tridentata; assembly: GCA_021014915.2. NCBI lineage: Eukaryota > Viridiplantae > Streptophyta > Magnoliopsida > Asterales > Asteraceae > Artemisia > Artemisia tridentata. Next base: position 190,745,864 of record CP139509.1, on the reverse strand, counting down.
TTTATATGATGCCAGTATTATGACGTCTGGCCAACGTGATAATACTTACATCATATAACGTGCACTTGTTGTGGGCATAAGATATTTCGAGAAGTGCCTTTGAACCTTAGAAATTCTGATAACTGTTGGGAGTATCTGCCTTAGTGAGACTGTAAGTTCATTTCTGACTGTACGCGTAATCTGCTTCCACCGTTATGCGAATTGATACGTCTGGATTCTCGTCACGCGTTTTGCTGACCTCTGTACTTCTGATAACTATCTTAGGTTACATTGTAGAACTTTATGCCAATTGATGTTATCAATAATCTATTTCCTGCACGTACTAATCTAATTTGTCTAATCAATGTCTGTGAACGGCATATCCGTCAAAACCCTATGTATTTCTTTGTCTTTTCCGAGAGAATTTGATTTTCATCTACTAAGTTTGGTATGTTATTCTTCTGATCTGGATTCAGTATGTTATGTCTGTTCTGAGGATCTGAAACAATTTTGGAATCTACAAGTTCGAGTCATGAGAAACAAATCTTTCATATGTCTGTTCACCGTCAGTTGTGTTTCTGTTTCGTTTCACCTCAATTCTCGTCTTAGTCTGTTATGTCTTTGTTTTGTTTTCCGCTCTCTTTTCGTTTTGCTTTCTGCAAATTTCGAGGACGAAATTTTTTTTGTTAGTGGGGAAGAAGTTGTAATACCTGAAATTCAGATAACATGTAAAATGACCAAAATGTCCTCACTACTTAAGAATTTAATTACAAGCTATTATAAGTACCAAATTAATCCGAATTATGTTAAATAAATTACATATAAGGTAAAATAAAATTAAGACAAGTCTTGTACTAATTTTTATATGTCCAAAATAATTATCTTGCACCTTACAAAAATTAAAAACCGAAAATACATTACTTTTATTAATTTCGGTATAATTAAAAGTGATTTAAAAGTTAGATAAATACAACTAAATTAAGATAAGGATCAAACTAATCAAAATTATGATCCCCTTAACTAATATAGGCCGATTTCTATGTATTCCCCCCCCCCCCCCCCCCCCAAGACCGGATTTCCTATTCTATATAATTTTATCCCATTTATTTCTTTCTTTTTCATCAAGCCGAGAAAACACAAACACCAAATAATTCACCATTCATTCCATACGATTTTTGGAGGTCCAAGAGTAATTTTTCTGAGTTCATTATATTGCTAGGAAGCCAAGAAAAATAGCCATTCGAATTATAGAGGCCTGAATTCATTGTTGTCGAATTTTGTTCATACGTAAGGTATAATTCCCTGTTAATTCACACGACCCTTTATAAATTCGTTTTCCATTTTTCCTGAGTTCCTTATATCATATATGATCTGTGAAAAATGATTACAAGGTTTTTTGGTCGCGTTTGTGCTCGTGGGGAATTTTTGTTCGATTTAAGAAAATCATGTGGTATAATTTTCCATCTTCCATTCGATCATTCTGAGATCACTCTGGTATTTTTCCCATGACCTCTACATCACATAGGGTCTGTATAAAATGATAAACATGAACCATGCATGATCTATAATTTATTTGTGAATTAAACCTTAAAAACGTAATAAAACTCTAACTAATTCTATACGAATTTTCTTGGCATGAAATCTATTTTATTTGGACTCTATACAGTACATATGATCTCAGAAAAATACTAATTCGAATTGTTGAGGCTTGGATCATGTTTTGTGAATTTATGTTCTAATCGCTAATTTAGAAAATAAAGAAAAGAAATAAAATAAAAGAGAAAGAAATTAGGGTTAGGGTTTTTGGTGTATGATTCTGGTCATTTAATGATGTTTAAGGTTTGTCATTATTATGGGGTAATGATTGGAATTTAATAATAGGGTTTGTAATAGTTTTGTTAATTAATGATTTGAAAAATAAAAGTATAGGGGCTGTTTTGTAATTTATGAAACTTGTGGGGTATTTTTAGAATATTATTAAGATCAGTACTAAAGTGTAAAAATATAACATAAGGGTGTTATGTGTAAATTTGGTATTTAAGAGATTTAATTTAGTTAATTAAATAACATATAATTCGATTTACAATTAAATAAAATAGAGGGACTAAAAATGTAATTTCTGGAAACTTGAAGTCATTTTGAGTAAATAATAATATTAAGAGTGTTTTGTGTAAATTTTGAGTATGTATGGGGCTAATGTGTAATTATTATGGAATTATGATTTAATTTATAAGTTTTGTAAACTTAAAGGAATTATTGTGTAAATTTTGAAATCTGAGGGGCTGAATAGTACTATATGAATATTCTGATGTGACTTTCTGAATTTTGGTAAAATAATGTGCTTGTTTGGTAAATATGGATATTAGAGGGATTAAATCATGAATTATGTAAATATAAGGTTTGTTTTGTAAATATTGTAACTTGAGGGGTATAAGCTGTAAAATTATGAAACTAAAGGGATTATGATGTCATTCTGAATAAAATGTGTATTAAATCAGTAACTTGAAGTATTTTCATGTTATACCTCTGAAATTGTTGAAATTACAATTAACACCCTAAACTATGGAAATCTGTCATAATTAACCCTAAAGTTTTGTAACTTGATAAAAGATACCTTAATACCATAATATTCTGTAATTAAGGACTTAACTAAATTAGTAATATCAATATCTGGTTAAATATGGAAATCTGTTAATTCTGAAAACCTGCTAAAAATAGAAAGTTACTAAAAATGGAAAGATAAACTAAAAGGAATAATCTGAATTAGAATCCGTAGTAATTCCGTCTTCTACTTCTTTAGGTGTGAAGAAGGAGAAGTCCTGATTTCTGTTCTGTGTCTGTTTTGCTTATTCTGATTTGCTAATAAGGTACAGATATTCTGCCCTTTTTCAGTAAGGGTCTTTCATCCCCTTTTCTTTCAGTTTTTCATTTTCTTTATTAGGATTTCCGATACCACTGCTATGTTCCCTTCTATTGTGAATCTTTGTTGTGATCTGTTTGTCTTGAACCTTTTGTTTGAGCCTCTGCTATGATTCTTTTATTCTGAACCTTTTTCCTGAACTCTGATTGTAAACTTGTTTGTGAACCTTTGATGTGTTTCTTCTGTTCTGAACCATTCTTGAGCCTTTGTGTTATGATCTCTTGTTCTGAACCCTGAATTTGTGAATCTTGATTGAATCTGATCTGTGAACCTTGTTCTGAACCTTAACCTGATATATATGTTGTAAACTTTGATTTGATTTTTGGTATAAACCTTAACCTGTTAAATCCTTATCTGAACCTAATTGATTTTGAACCTTTATTAAACTACATATGAAACTGTTTAAGAAAAGCTATTTTAAAAAGAAGCGATACCACTTGAAATGGAAGTTACTAAAAGTTTTGGAAGACCATTTTTATGAAACTATTTTGTAAGATCATTTCAATGAAAACCATTATTAAAGGATTGATTTAAATGAACTTGTGACAGCAACTTCTGAAATGGATTATTGCTATAAACTTGTAATTATTAACCTTTGATGTACTCTTTTGGACTATTGGAAATAAACCTTTTAATCTGAACTTAAGCTTTGATATTAAACTTAATCTGATAAACTCTGATTCGAACCTTATTATCTTATTCTGAATTGTTGACATGACCTTCTGCCATGAACCCTTAGATATGACTCTGTTTATTATATGACATCTGACCTTGACCACAGTCTGATATCCGAGCCAATCACTAGGCATGAGGGTTTCATGTCCATGTCATTGATGCACCGATGGCATGACTCTAGGGCAGGAGAGTGATGACCTGTCCCGTCCCTGATTTTATCTGTTATGTAGGAGAAGATTCTGGCCTACTGGGGCGTATGGATGCATCCTAGATCTGATCTAATTTCTGTTATCTGTTACTGTTTACTGTTATATATATATATATCTGGTGACTGATGGTGTGTGCGATACACGTCTTTCACATTATCTGGGAGCTGATCACTCCAATTGATACATGAGGTCACCCCTCATATTATCTGGTTACTTGAGAGGTATCCCCTCTAGATTGCTTATATGCTTACACTGTTATGATATTATCTGTTATCTGGGCTCGTGATAGATTTCTGTTTTCCTTATTCTTAAACCTTATTTATTTCTTATTCTTATTTTGTTTCATTTATTCCATTTCTTATTCCTACTCCTTCATTTGATTTTGTTTCTGTATAATCTGTATTTTCTGATTTCCTTTGTACTGCTATCCGTTATCGTTTCTGTTATCTATATATCTGTTCACTGAGCTTTTGAAGCTCAGCCGCATTTCTTTTCCTGCGGCAGGTTTTAGTAGGAAGCTGGAAATGAGTGAGAGTGTACCTCTGGACTTAGAAGGCTTGGTAGCTATTCTGGATTAGAATTGGATAGAAGATATTATGTTTTAGAATTAGTTTTGATAGTTTTCGTTGTAACCTTGTAGATTCAGTATTTCATTTGTAATCCTTTGAGATTTTTGTATTACGGTAGATGTATGCTCTGTTTTGATCTGATATGAATCCATTATTGTGATATCTTTACCCTTGTCGGGTTGGGGTGTTACAGCATTGCCGGTGCGTCTATGGCGTGAGTATGGTGCCATGGCCGGTACAAGTGGCGGCGTTACATGATCTGTTTTCGGCCTATTATGGAAGCCTGTAATTTCTCACACCGTGCTTTCTTATTGTCTTTATCGTATTGTTAAGGGTGTATTTATGTAGCTTAACCCCTTAACATCATCCGTTACTCCATTAGAAAAATATTGACTATTGGTGCGGTTTGAAATACTTTTAGTAAATACCAAGTTAAATCAGGGTCGTTTTATTGATTTAGGTGGCCAGTGCGAAATTACTAGTGAGATCCCGTAAATCACGAAAAACTTAACTATTATAAAAAACAAAAAGTTCATTGCTATTATGCAGATTGTTACAAGTATCTTAAGTTAACAAAAATCAAATACTACGCTACCAAAAAAAAACATAGATATTCAAAATGTTACTAAAGCACAAATATAGCCTTACTCTTTTGAATATGTATGATGTGGACCTTTAGTGAATCAAGTTTGATAGTATTTAAAAAGGGTTGTAAAAATTTAAAACACAATGTACTTAGACATGTATATACTAATGGATATATATTAAATCGGAGGCCCCCTCACAAATGATGACCTTATGCAGCTGCTCCACTTGCACACTGAGTCAAATTTTCACATATAAAAACTCTGGGGTGAGCTTTTAGATGAAAATTTCATTTGATTCTGGAAAAGTAAATTTTGCAAAAAATGGTCGCGTTATCCAAAATGGTCAGACTATTACATTTCATATATTATCTTGCGAAAACGATCAACCGTTGCATTCTGCACATTATCTTTTGAACATAATTAGCGGAGTATCGCGCGTTGCAGTGGTATCTTTCGACTAAAATTTTCGGTGAGAAATGAAACACTTCTACGAGAATGAATTTCCATTGACAATAACTCACTATTAGAGCAGCTGGTATGGAGTAAATCGTGGCTCGCCGTGTACACGTGTCACCCTCGCCGTGCCATCTCATGGTACCGGCCTACCTACTCGTGGCTCGCCGTGGAAGGCTTCCTTGTCTGCACGAGGAGGCTTAGTCTCTGACGAGTGGGCCTTGGTTTGTATGAAATGTTTTTTTTTTTTTTTTTTTTTTTTTTTTTTTTCTTGCCTTTTTTTTATATATATGTTTTGTAAATGGATATAAATATAGAGTTGTAAAGTTTTTATAAAACTTGTAATATTTTATAAAAACTTGTAATGTTTTATAAAGTAGGAAATTAACATACATTAAACATCAAATAGAAATACATTAAACGTCAAATAGAAATTACATTAAACTACGATACGGAAATTAAAACGAAACTACAAATGAAACTACGATACGGAAATTAAAACGAAACTACGATACAGAAATTAAAATGAAACTACAAATTAATGGAAGGAATCATCTGAGACCCAACCGTCTTCACTCGAAGAGGAATCAGGTGAGAACCAACCCATTTCCTAGTTCTTCCTACGTTCTTCTTCTTCCCTGGCTTGCTGCTCCAAACGAGCAGCTTCCTCTTCTCGTTCACGTTGTTCCATTTCTAGCAGGACTTCCATATCTTGCTCCATAAGTCTGAGTTCATCCTCTGTTAGACCAAATGGATTTGGGTCTTGTTCCACAACCGGTGGATTGTTCACTGGTTCATTTTCCGGTGGAGTGTTCACCGGTTCATTTTCCGGTTGAAAAACCGGAAAGATATCTTCTGGTGGAGTGTGATAAACTTCATTATGTTCAGGAGAGGGGAATTGTTGAGAAAAATCTCGACGTTCAGGAGAGGGGAATTGTTGGGAGAAATCTTTTTTGAAAGACATTTGCAGTGATTAAAGGAATTGAGTTTGGATATTGAATTTCAAAAGTTTGAATGTGTTTGTGTGTGAGAATAGTTTGAGAAGTCTGGGTATTTATAGGCTAGAAATCCACACGTTTTTTAAATTGAATTTGAATTTGAAACGGATATAAATATATCCCGCCCAAGATTCTTTCATTTTGAATTTATAAATTGAATTTGAATTCAAAATATAACCCGCCCGTTTCATTTGAAATTTTAAAATTTAAATATCCCGCTCGTTATGTTAATTCAAATTTTGAATTTGAAAGTTCAAACGGTTATAAATACCATACCATTCTTTGCTATTTTTCACACACTTGTATATCAAACTTCAAATATTTTTCACACATTTGAAATGAATAATCGTTGGTCTGAAGAAGAAGAAAAGTTGCTAGGTGAAGTTTGGGTTGCAGTTTCACAAGACCCAACAATCAATAATGAAAACTCCTTTTGGAACCAGGTTGTACACATGTTCAACAATCAGTCTAACGGTGAATATCGTAACAAAGATAAGGTCACGCGTAAATGGACAAGACTTAGTAGTGAATGTCAAAAATTCAACGCTATTTACAAACATTTGCAACGTACAAGTGGGGAAAATGACAGTGAAATACTCCAGAATGCAAAGGCCATTTTTGAACAACGCTTTGAGGGGAGAAGCTTCGAATATGTTCCCGTGTGGGAGGTTTTGAGAAACCACATCAAATGGGATGAATGAAATGTTTAACAGTGTTGTATGATTTGTTATCCTTATCGTGTTTATCTTTTCCCGTATTGTTTTTAATATGTTTCTTATGTGTTTCAATATGTTGTATTGTATTTTTATTTTTATGAAATGAATTTAGTTTATTTGGGTATTTGAATAAAAGAAATAAAAATAGATAGTGGCGGGCCCAAATGAGGAGTTTGTGGTATGTTATGGGAAAGGGGTTTTTAAGTTATGGTATGTTATGGTGACGTGGCACCCCGTAGGCCCGAACGAGGAGTTTTTGCTCCTCATGATACCTTGTGGTCTTAATGAAACTTTCGTTTTACTCTCATTTGTCAAACCATCTACAATTAAATTTCATTTCCAATATTACAATAAATGTTTCTAAAAATGACATAAAAGTTGTTGGTATTAATTATCTTTGGATTTTCTTATTTACTTTTTGGTGATCAGAATAAATTCGTTTTGGAATGAATTTGATACAATAAAACTATTTGTTTCATACTTTATATGGGATAAAGAAAACGTAACCGATGGTGTTTTGGTTTTATAGAAAGCTTCAAATTTATCTTCTATCATCTAACATGTATTTGACAAGCCTAAACGATTCCAAATATAAATTAGTAGTCTATACAATAATTTTAAGGGGTGTTCGTTTAAGCTTATATGTGGCTTATGAGTTTATATGTGTTTTGGCTTATATTTTATATAAGCCCTAATTTTTCGGCTTATTTTGAGACTTGTAGGCTTATATAAATTTATTATGGTATAATAAACTTATATAAGCTCATAAATCGCAAAATAAGCTGGAAAATTGAGACTTATGAAATATAAGCCGAAATAAAATAAGCTAATAAGCTTAAACAAACACCCCATTAATAGATATGTACCATTTTTTTTTTTTTGGTGATACTTGTGTAATCGACTTATACATTAGAGCATAGGGTGTAGTAACGCAAGGGTGTGCGTTAAGGACACATGTACAACGTTAATCCTGAGTTATCATACCGTCGATCTGTGTTAAGGCCTTGCGTTAAGGCGTGCGTTAACACCGTAGCGCATGTTAATAGCTTTGCATCTTTTTTCTTTTCTTTTCTTTTTTTATTTTCTTGGTTATTAAAATGTCAGAAGCAAAATTTGTGTGTGTTTGTGTGTGTTTATAGTGTGTATTTTGGATTTCACAGTCGAGAGGTAGAAGATGGACCAAAGCTTGCATCTTCTTTTGTTTAGTCCTTGTGATTTTCTGTATTTACGGTTTTAGTCCTTGTTGTGTTTTTTTTTTTTTTTTTTTTTTTTTTTTTTTTTTTTTTTATTATTATTACAGTTTGGCCTTTTTTTTTTAAGTAAATAACATTTTTATTTTTAGTTATTTGTTTAAATTAAAATGTAATTTGTTTTAATATTTATTTTGTTTAAATAATTGGAAAAGAAAAAGAAAAGTGGGGCCCAAAAGGTTAAGTTATGATAAGGGGTGTTTTTTTTAGTTAAGGTTAAAAAGTTAAAGCTGATGTGGCGCTGACGTGGCACTGAGTGAAGCCTTAACTCAGAGTTATTACACCGACTGCTCTTATAAGTTCAAAATAACTTGCACATTATCAGCTTTTTATTCGTTTTCCATAACAGATAGAAACCGTCTATATTTTTGTTGATGACTTCTTTTATACTAGACTTGACAAGTGTAATAGTTGACCCATAAAGTAACAGCCCACTAATATCATGTAATGGGTTTCGAAGCTAATTAGTTGGCCCATAAAGTAACAACCCATTACCCACGTACATAAATAATTCATTCATCTATCTTTTCACTTGAATCTTCAAAAAGCGTGGCAAACTTTGGTCCATCTTCATATATAATAATTTTGATCATGATATCTTCATATATAAATAATAATTTTGATCATGATATCTTCGTGGTTTAAGAAACGATATAGAAAAGAAACTCAAGACTATACACTTTTAATCATTTTGTGATGAGCAAATAGAATTCTATCTCACAATTATATCATTTTGAGATGGAGTTATTAATTCATTTTGATTTTGTTGTTAAACAATACCCTTTTATCACTGAAAAATACAAGTAAAATGGGATCATGTACGGGTGCTTGGCATTGAAAAAACAAATAAGCTTATAAGCCGCGTGTAAGCTTAAACAAGCACCCCCTAAATAAATCTTATACTATCATGCTCATATTTAAGCTAGATTGATGAATTGAGATTATATTTACGATTATTATTTTACCGTCATATATAACTTGGAAATCTATACTACATATAAAGCATGAATGACTATCTCTCCTCTTGGTCTTAAAATTAAGACTTACAAGCTATAATGCTTATTGTACAATACACAAAACACTATTAATGATCTTTCTCATCAATCTTAATTTTAAGACTTACAAGTCTTAAAGCTTAATGTACAAAATACAAAGCACTATTAATTTGGTCAAGATATTTAATGTAGTCAATTAATTAATTGGTCAATAAATACAATTAATTTAGTTATTAAAACACCCCTTACATAAGAAATACAAATTATCAAGCATATTGTACAACCAACTTAAACACAATTCCTACATTAAATGTTACTAATACAAATAATAAAGCACATTATACAAATATTCAAGCACGAACGGGCAACGGGCCAAACGGGCTAGAGCCCGAACGGGCACGGGCCAAACGGGCTAGAACCCGAACGGACACGGGTCAAATGGGCACGGGCTAAACGGGCACGGGCTAAACGGGCACTGGCCAAACGGGCTCATGTTATACGAATGACTTTAAAAAAGACCCAAAAAAAGGACATAAATTCTTTAGTTAAGGAGTTGAAATACGTCACATGAAATTCTTGATATCCGTAAATTTATTATTAAAAAGAACATAATAAACTAAGATACATGATTCACCGGAAAATATTATTTCAGGGTACCCGCTGCCGCAACGCGCGGGTACCCTGCTAGTATTTTATAAATGGATTTAAAGCAAAACTTTCAGAATAATACTTTTACGCCGACACTTTCTAAATATTATCTCATTTCACATGAAAGTCCAAACACTATTAGTTAAAGTATTTGTTTTTAGATAGTTTATAACTAGTTACATATGAGCAAAAGCACAAACACAAGAAAAGAAAAAGAGGCAAATCCGAAATGCCCCTTTAATTCGATGGTATTGGTTATTATGTTAAATTAATCACTAGACAAAAAAATTAACTCGTCTCCTGGTCTTGTTTATGGAGTTTGGCCGTTGCATACCTACAGACAAAGATATGCTACAATCACATACATTTCACAAAACATAATTAACACAATGATGTGTCTTAGTGATTATTGGCTACAAATATGACATAATTTTAAAAGAAAAAAAAAATAATACCTTATATTAACATGACAGTTAACACATCATTTTGTGATTTTATTTTGTAAAAATTATGTGATTCTAACAAATCTCTTACAGAAAACTACTCTTCACTAAAAAATTGGAGTTACAATTCGAATTTCAAATGGCTAAACGGTCTTCACAACATTTATCCTTACATTATACATTAGCAATTTACTATTCTTTACAACCTCTGAAAGATAAAGATGTAATTTTTGGGAAGAATATAGTTAGGAGTTCGTTTATTGGTTTTGTTAACATTAGACGAATTCTCGTGAAAAGCTACGATGTATAGCGGCAAATAATTACATTTGTGAACTTGTTGTTTCGATGTGACTCTTGATGTAACACTTACAAGTTCAATTTGTAGTCATTGCGCAAGAGTTTATGGGTTATAAACGAAAAATGATAAAAATTTGAGAATTAAACAATATTTAAAATATTAATTTAGTGGTGGATATTGTTACCGTTTTTAATCAATGGTATTATAAGGTTTACACATTACTCAAATTTAAGAACTTTTAAGTTTAAGGAAAATCATACATGTATTATAAGTAGTATAGATGTTCATGATGTTACTTGTTCAACTAATTATGAAAATTTAAAAAATCACTAGTGACATTCGAGTTGATGCATGCAATAGAAGTTATGAAGAGAAATTGCATAATTTGCATATTTATCAAAACTATAAATTTTCAATGCAATAATATACAATGTTGTTTAAACATGTTTGAGTAAATATGTAAGTTTTAGTGTGTATATGTAATTGTCGCTTTTTAAAATATCTATAAACTAAAACTAAAAATTTCAAAACACAATAGTCGATAAAATAATATAGGCTTAGCTTGGTCGAAATGTACTAGCTAACTCATAAATAATGTTAATACAAATAATCGCATAAAAACGTTATTTCTATTTAACGATTTCTTTACGTAAAAGTTCAAGTAAACAAGTTTTAAACTCAAGTTATCTTTTAACGAAAATCACTTAAGGTATTGTTCCCGTTACACAATTAGATTTAACTACAAAGTTAAGCTAATCATGTTCCATGACTGAGTAATGCGTTGATTAATTTAAACAAATAAGTTAAACGTAAAAGATAAAAACACGAGTTTTTCAACGTTTAAATTCTTATTAGAAATTAATCAAAAGAATCTATACCCAAGTGTTCGCGGAATAAACACTTGGGATTGAAATGACAAAGTATGGTATGTTCTCATCTCTAAACTCAAGCTATGCTTGAGTGGAAACAATGAATGAACAACTGAACTATCTCAGGGACTAGGTTGCTCTTTGAAGGAGAAAAGTGGTTTTGTGAATGTCTAAGCATTAAGTACACAAAACTTGTCCACTTTTCTCCCTTATGATCTTATTTATACACAAGTATAAAAGAGCACCCGTGACTAAAAAGACAAACATAATGACCTAGCTAGTCAGGACAAAATACAACAGTATTTTGTCACTGTTACAAGAATCTATTTTGGGAATAGGTTAATATTGCTTTCTGAGTGACAGTGATGACACTGCTCTTGTTCTCAAGCCTTTCAGGGAAAGTTTGACTTTGGCCTGATAAGGACTTCTCCTTATCTTTTCAAACTCTTCCCGCCTTGTCCCGCCTTTCTTTCAGACTTCAGATTCTTCAGTCTCGGTCTTCGGTCTTCAGTCTTCATCTTCATTCTTTAGTTGTTGAGGAGACTGGGGTTCAGTGAGTTATTGTCATCACTCACTGAACCCATTATCTTCTTCTTTGGCTTAAGTAACACTCAGGGAGTTCCGCCTCACTGAATGGTGAATCTTTCTTCTTAGACTCGTCCTAAGCATCCTGAAGATAACTCACTGAGTGACCTGAGAGCGTTCACGGTTGTTTAACACTTGGGCTAATTTGTATTCAAATCCTTGTTTTCAGGACGCTTGGGTACTGAATGGACCCAACAATCTCCCCCTATTTGGATATAAATTATGCCTAAGTGTTTTGATCAGTGTGAGTGAGCAAATGGGCTTCTTCTCACACTGAGTATTCTAGAAAGCTATTAAAGGACACTGATATAACAAAACATGGGCCATCATTTTATTCATATCATTACATTTGTCCTATCATCTAAACATAATACTCAGGAAAAAATGTACTCAGGCTTCCAAAATTCCCATGAGTTCCAACTTAGCCTTCTTAGACACCAACTTCTCTTTGTTGGGTCTTTCATTCATCATCTTGTCCATCAGCTTTATAAACTCTTCATTTTCAGGACTTTTCACGTGAAGTGCCATCAGCTTGTATGCAAGAAGAGTTGTTGTTTCCACTAGGTTTATGTCACTGACTATTTGAAAGGCCTGTTGGCCAAACTCATCAACGAAGAAGATACCATACTCAGGAAGCTTGATTACTTTGTTGGAAACGAACTTGACCCCTTCAGGAGGAATCCTGTTGCAATGAAGAGCAACTATGAATTGTTCAGGTTCTTGGCCTATAGCTTTCCTCTTCTTCCCAGTCTTCTGAGTTGGTTCAGGGATTGCAAGTCCCTGAGAAGCAAGTGCCTTCTCATGATCTATTCCCAAGCTCTTGGCTACCCTTTCCAGTTCCTCATATTTGTTGCTCAGGGTAGCTAGAAGGTCAGGAACGATCCTGTTATGCTTCTTCCTCAGGATGGGCCCCATCATGTCCCATTCCTTGAGCCCATAATCTGAGAATTTGAAGGGTGTGTTCTTCTCAGACTTCCTTGGCCCTCTGTGAGCAGTAATGCTTATGGGCTTGGTGTTGTGAATGGTCATGTCAGTTATGAGACCTTAACCCTTTGTCTTCGTCATGTACCACATATACTTCTCATAGGTTTTCCTCTTCCTTTCAGTATTGAGCTTGACCTTAAGATTGTGTTCTTTGATTCGGTCAGCCTGAAGTTTGAGGAATTGTTCCCCCCTGATAACCTGTTCAGTTTCCCTGATGACCTCCTTGGCCACTTCAGCAATCACTAGCCTACTGAGTCTTTCAGCCCTGGCTTTATCCTGTTCATCCAAGACTGCGGCCACTTCCTCACTAGTTCCTACGAATCTTCTCCCGTCATCTAAGATGATTTCAAATGGTGCATATGGGTCAAGACGCCTCTCTCTTGGTACCTTTACCAACTTTAGAGGAGAGTCTTCAATTTCCATTATTCCCTTCCCTTTGTCAGTGGGAGTGGGTGTACTGAAAGAGGCTTCTGGGAACTCAGTTGTTGTTGTTGCTTCAGTTGGAATGGGAGTAGTAACAACAACAAGTGCTGAGGAAGTTGAGGTTCCTGGCATGTAGCTTTGTAGAGGAACAACTTCAGTTGCAGGTTCAGGAATAGGTTCATCAGGTTTCTCCCCCTCAACAGATGTTGGAGCTTCAGTATAAGCATCTGTTGACTGAGGAGCTTGGGGAACTGGAGAAGTCTGAAGAATTATCAGTATGGTGGAGACCATGTTCGTTATGTCAATGGTCTCATTCTTCAGGACGGAGATGTCATCTGCCATGGTAACTTGAGCGTTGGTGAGTTCAGTAACCTTGGTAGTGTAGTGACTGATCAGCTCATTATGTTTAGTGGAGAGCTGATCAAAGGCTGATGAAATTTTAGTCAGGCACTCCTGGGTATCAGATACTGACTTTTGAATGACATCTTGCTGAGACCTGAGAGGGGCAAGATCCACCTCTTTAAGGAGCTTGAGAAGCTCAGTAATGTTTGAGGAGGTGGTCTTCTGAGTATCCATGAACTCAGTCAGCTTGGTAAGAAGAGCTGGATCATCTTTGAACTTTTCTTGAATAGCACCAAGAGTCTACAACACATTGTAGAACTGCATGTCTTGTGCAAAGCCCAGTTGGTTAATAGATGTCCTCAGGTCACTGATTTGTTTATCAGTGAAAGTAGCGACCTGATGAAGTTTACCTTGAGAGGCTTCAACAGCAGCCCTGAAGTCAGCATAGGAGGTTGCTGCGTCAGTATGCTGATCCCATTGTTCCTTGGTTATCTCATTGAAGAGGGCAGTGTTTGACTTGCGGAGGAACTTGACTAACTGCCTTTCAGTGAGAGGTAGAACATTATCATACTTCTGCAGATATTCAGGAGTTGCAGGAGCAGAGTCTGTGGAGTTGCCTGATGATGATGATGATGATGATGATGAGGTGGGGTTGTTATGGGGTTCTTGTTCCTCAGGAGGAGGAGATGATGATGGTTGTTCAGTGTGCTGAGGAGAGTTGTAAGTTTCAGTCTCCATGTCATCCCCAACAGCAAAAATTTATTCATCTCCAAAATCAACCATTTCCTCGTCTGACTCTTCAGTAATCAGTGACTGGAGATCTGCAAGAGTTGGAACCAGGTGTGCATCCGGCTCCCCCTCAAAAGAGGGCTCGCCTTCGTTATGGCCAGGTCCTGACCCCTCCAGGTGAACAGAGTGGGTTTTCTCTGCCTGGTCTACAGGGTAAGTTCCCAAGAGACTGGATTCGCCATGGGGGGTGTAGGTTCCATATCAGCGGGTGGTTGTATGCCCCCTGAGTCTTTGTCCCCTTGGGTGCCTTCAGGGACTGGTGGGTGTGCTCTAGTACCATCACTAGGCAATGATTTGTTGAGGTCCCCCTTTCCATCAAGGTTGTACTGCCCTGACGAAGATATAGGGACCGTTTCTCTTTGTGACGTTGGTTGTGATTGACCAGAGCCGTAAACGGGAAGTTGAATGTCGAGGCCCCCCTTTCCACTAAGGTTGTGCTGCATTGATGAAGATTTAGGGGCCAGTTCTCCCTAAGACTCTGACTGTGATTTTTCAAAGCCGTAAACGGGATATGAGAGGGTGTGGGTCCCCTTCTCAGCAGAGTAGTGCTGCTCTACTGAGGATATAGGACCCTGTTCTCCCTCAGGCAAAGGTGGTGATTGACGAATGCCTTCATCGGGAAGTGAGGGTTGAATGGTTCCTGACCCCACTGACTTGTATATGCCAGCAGAGTCTTGAGGAGCAGGTTTGCCCGAGGACCCTGAGGGTGATTTCTCAGTGCCCTCCGTTGGCGATTGTTGTTTGGCCAATTGGGTCTCAACTATGGGTGTCTCAGTGGGCTTGGCCGTTGTTTGCCTTCTTTTCTCAGGCTTGGAGGTCAGAGGTCTCAGTGGCGAGTGGTTTGGGTTGAACCACCTTCCTGGACCCTGCCTTCTTTTTCTTCTTCTCCTTATTTGAAAGAGAAGGCACTGGTGATATAACGTCTGCGCCCTGCATGACCATCAGCATGTATGTGGTCAGGGCAACGGGTGTAACCTCAGTGAGGTCTCTCAAGTAGTTTGCCTTGTGTAAGACATCAGGGTCAGATCCCTGGACATTGGGTCTAACATACTCGGAGCCTAATAGGTCCTGAAGCACACAGGAAATAAACCGAGGGTAGGACATATGTATTTGCCTGGACTTTCCTGATAGCTTCACTATGAGGTCCTTGAAGATTATCTCTCCAATATCTATTTTTCTACCCTCCAGGAGGCTGAACACTATCATTTGTTGAGCAGTGTTCAATTGCTCCGTGGAGGATTTATTCCCACCAAGGACCTGAATGACAAAGGTCATCAGGATCCTCCAGACTGCAGGAAACCAGGTTTTGATGATTGGGGCCAAAAACTTGATGCGTGGTTTTGCAACCTTACAACAGGTTTTACCTCTCGAGGGATCTCAAGAGGCTTACAACCCCACCAGGCAGTGTACCTGACCGATGTAGTATAGTGTAGTGGTAAGTACGGGGGATTGATCGTTCTCCACAGGGAATAGTGTTCGTTAGGTATGAAAGACTACTCTAATAGGTCTAAGGGTTGAGGAAGATTCTTTTTTATGTTTTTATATTTTTATGAAAGCAAGTAAAATCTCGGGTTTGAAAGAGTGGGCGGAATTAGTTGCTAGTCAACTAACCCAAATTACTACGAATGCAAATAAAATAAATAACTGAAAATAAAATGTTGGTGAGAACTTAAGTGTAGAGAAATGTGTTCACTTAGATTTCCTTACTCCCTAACTATCTTTTACCGGTTGATTAGTGTGTATTAGTTGCGTGGATGACGGGTGTATTCCTTAATACCAATCGTGGGGTGGCGTACGTACTTCCCCAACTCTACAAGCTCCTACTTCACTCCTATGTCGAGCCGGCTAGGAAGCTCCTAACATGGGATCACTAGAATTCGCTTGTGCATTAAATACAACCATAAAAACCTTTAGTACGCATTTGGTTCATGTTTCTTAAGACGTTCAAGCAAGTTACCGAATAGGAAGTTAGCCAGTTTTCTTAAGCCTAACATAGATAAAAAATCATCCAATACAACTAATAACACACTAATAACCAATAATCAATAGCTAAGTTTCATTAGATCTAAGCAAACACAAGATAAATCTAGCCTAACATGTTAAACAAAAGACAAGAACAAGATAAAATCAAACAACACATAGACATATTGAATGATTAATTGATAACTTATCTTTCAATGTAACATGGAAGATCTCAAGGCAAAAAGCCTTGAAAAAGATGCTAAAATCGTCTTAGGGTTTTCTCCCAAAAATTCCACACTAAGCTCTCTCTAATGACAAAAAATTAGAAAACTATATATAGATTTTTACATCTGACGGCGTCACCTTATGGAGTGTGACGCCGTCACCTCGCCGCTTCTAGGGTTCCCGGATGGCCTTCTTGACGCCGTCCCTCTTTAGCTCTCCAAAATCCGTTCTGGCTTATCAAGGCTTGACGCCGTCAGACCTTGAACGTGACGCCGTCCCTCTTTGAATTAAGCCGTGACGCCCTTGATCAGGTTAAAGCGTGACGCCGTCAGAATTTACATGCAATTTTCACTGGCTTATCATGAGTAAATTTCACGTCCACCTTTTCTTGCCAAGCCATGACGCCGTCCAGAGTAAAATCTGACGCCGTCAAAGGTAACTTTTAGCCGATTTTTGAGACTTTGTCGTTTTCTTCACTTTTATGCTCCAAAAACGTCCAAAATGCCTCCTTTTCCAGATTTCTCCTCAAAAGTACCTAAAATGACAAAAGGAACGATTTAGGGCAATATTTGATCAAATAAATACGATTTAGGGCTTAAATGACCCCTTAAAAGCGGTACACTTTTCGCTTCATCAAATACCCTTACACTTGAGATTTGCTTGTCCTCAAGCAAATGCGCTTTTATTCTAATCAAAATACAAGTTAGGGGTCATTTAATGCAAACATAAAAGTAATTACAACAAATAATCGTTCCACTTCAATCATAATAAGCACGGAGATTACAAACTAGCACCTCACAAGTAGTGTTTAGATACTCACATCTCTCAAGTGTCATCAAAATAAATCTCATAAATGAAAACGGATAATATCTCTCACTACCTGTCATAGCAAATAGATTACCATAGGCTTGGGAAAGGATCGAAAACCTCCTCCACTAGGCGTAAGCACCTAAGATAAACTATCAAAGAGGGCTTTTACATGGGTTGTAACGTTAGGTGTAGGGAAAAGGAAAACACGGTTTTGTTGGATAAAGGATATTTTACTGGTGGCGAGTTAAAGATCTTGATTAATTACATGTACTATACAATGTTGCTAAGCCAAGATTCGACTCAATCTTAAGCTAGAAACAAAATAACAAAATAACAAAAACATAAAATGAAACATAAAATGAAACGGGATGGTAGTCCGTATGTTTTTTCTACTTTTCTTTTTCTCATTTTTTTTTGTATTTTTCTTGAATTTTTTTTTTTTTTTTTTTTTTTTTTTTTTTTGCATACACTTTTGCCCTACCATCCAAAATAATACATCATAGGGGCATTGCATTCCCCTTACACTTGAACTTTTACATAACTTTACAAATAACTATTCTAATGACTCGAATTAAGATAATTGAAAAACTTGGAGTACTTTTAAAATATTTAGCACATATGGGGGTAATAAATGATGTTCTTCCCCATTACTCCATTACACTAGTACTTTACCCATGAGTCCCAATCGTCCCAAAACAATATGTACAAGGATATGACTCGACTTAGCAACCATGTAATCAATTAGATAATTAACTTGGGTTTAAACAAATGTTGTAACAATAATGCACTAAAAATGAGTGCATACAAGGTAGGCTAAGGCGATTTGGGTGTACATTTAAGTGGGGTGTAACAAATTCTTCCTTTAAGTAAAATGCTTAAAGGTCGAAACGAAAAGATAGGCTCTGAGGGGTGTACTAGGGGTATCGTGTACTAAAAATGAGTACAACGCAAAGGGTGTGGGAGAATTACTTGACCAATGTAGCCAACGTAATTATAACAAAAACACAGGTGTAAAACAATGGGTTAATCCTAATGCCTCTTATCATGTAGTAAATCTAACTACACGAATGTAGTCTCACTTGTGGCCTCGGAATGGTCCTAACGCAAGTTCTAGAATCTAAGTGCTACCGGTACACACATCATAGCATAAATGCTTTTCCTACCAATTCTAGGGGCGAACCTCACATATTTGGGGGTGGAAAAATTTTTTAGTGGTACGGTTTTTGTGCTAGTCATATAACTCCTATCCGTGAGACGCTCATTAAGATCAAAGTTTCACTCCTATATGTTGTAAAAAATTTTAAATTTGGCACTAAAATTACCTTAACAAGTATTTCTCTCAGTTTTATTACACATCTACTATTAAACAAACAAAAATCAAGCGCAATTGTATTCTCTAAAATCGTACTTTTACCCTCCCCTTACACTTAAGATGAACATTGTCCCCAATGTTCAAATAACAAGATGTAAAAGCATAAAGTAAAAGAATGAAATCAAATACTCCCCTGATTCGCTCGGTGGATAATGAAGTAACACGGTTAAATCTTCTTCCAAAGTAATGTTGAAGCTCCATGACTAATGCATCGCCATAAGCTTGATCCAAAAACATTTCCTTGTCCAAAATAACCTGTTAAACCTGAGAAAACAAACACGAAAACCTGCATAACATCGGCGGGATAAAATCTATATATAAGGATATAATGCTTGTGGAATGATAACTTTGCAGATTCCTGGAGATTATAAGTTGGAGATTTTAATAAAAACTTTTTAAAAACAAAATTTTCAAAAATTTCTGAAAATTAAATCTGACGCCGTCAGAAATGACCTGACAAAAATTTTCATTTTAAGTTTCCGGAAAATTTCTGGAAAAACCTTTACCTTACTTCCTGGAAATCCTGCAAAACATCATTATGACTCGATACAAGCATTTGACTCAAACAAATACGAATATGTATGTTAATTTATTATTATTACGATTCATGTTAATTTGTGTTCTAATAAACCGATTTAGATTTCCCTTACACTTATCTTTTGCAAAATACCTTTATATGTAGTTAAGACGAAGTTAAAAACAAAATAAAGCATTTTCACAAATTACTTTTGAACATGAATCAATACTAATAAAAATTAAACACACATACGGAAACAAATAAAAACAAACAAACAAACAAATAAACACACAAAGCAAATAAAGCTTGGGTTGCCTCCCAAGAAGCGCTTTTCTTTATTAACGAGTCTTGTAGCTAGACTCAAAGTCACGTACATTACGTGACTCCATCATTCATAATGACGTACCCCTGATAGATATAATCCTTGTTATCAGGGTGGTGGTGTCTCAATCGCTCGACATTCACAGTCACATCACCTCCTCCCTTGCTGGTCAAGTTTACTACCCCATCTTGGTGTAGACTTTTAATTGTGAATGGTCCGTACCACCAGGGACTTGGTTCATCGGTAGGTGCTTTTGTTTCTGAATGCCTTAGAAGCACTGAGTCTCCTTTTGTAAATTCAGCGGGGTTATTAGGCTGCTCACCAGCCTTAATATAATCGTTAATTCCACCCTTACATTCTCTAATCTCATTTTCATTGTAATTTTTAATCCTTGCCTCCCATGCAAGGATTTTCTCTCGAACATTACCACGGATTACATTGGGGTTAGCCTCCATCTTTTTTTGTAGGGCAACATCTCGTATATGACGTGGAATCGTTGGGAAGTTTATCGTCTTCTTCCCCTTCTTCATTTGGATGGTACTTTTTTCGTAATTGATTTGTGCCCTAGTGGTCGCGAGAAAGGGTGCCCCAAGGATTATTGGCATATTCATGTCATTTCTTTCAATAATCATGAAGTCGACCGGATATAGGAATCCGGCAACGTTGACCAAAACATCTTCCGCAATTCCTAACGGGTACTCGTAAGAATGTTTTGCAAAGGAGAGTTTAGTACGGGTGATGGATGGCAGTTCGTCGGTTAACTGGACATAAACGGATAAAGGCATCAAATTTACGTCGGAACCTTGGTCAGCTACCGCATCCAGATACTTGAGTTTTCCAATGCTGCATGGTATTTCGAAGACCCCGTAGAATTCCTGCTTTTCCACTAACTTTTGTCTTACGAGGCACTCATACAATTGCCCCCGGGTAATGTGTCGGATTCATCATCCGGTTCCATCTTCTTTGACTCCTTGTTGGGTAGATGAGTACGTCGATAGTTTCCTACCCAATCGTTTATGGTTTCCTTGTTTATTTCGTGCTTCAAGTAATGCCTCACTTGTTGTGACACTGGCGGTTCAACCAATTGGCGCTCCTCAGAGGGCGCCTCCTCTCCCTTGTCGGAATCGCATTTATTGGTGTTTCCATTATTAAGTGGGATGAGGTCAACTTTGTTAACTTCCATAATTATGGATTTCCCTCTTCCATCATTTCCGCCCTCTTGGACGACGGAGGTGGCCTTGACAAATTTAGTGTTAGGAACTTCAGCGTCATTCCTCACCAACACTTTTTCAGGGGCTTTTGTATTTGTGTATTCTTTCAAAAGATTCATCATCTCCGCCATCTTCTCTTCCATTTCCTCCTTCTGTTTGTAGACGGCTTCCTCAAATTTTGCCAACCGTTCGGAGTGTTTTGACATGTACTCTCTCATTCGAGCTTCGAATGTTGGACTAAGTTCCTGAGGTGGTGAGTTGGGTTGAGCGTGCTTATGGAAGGGTTTAGCATTTTCCCTAAGGGGTGATTCGGACAATGGTGTTTGCTTAACGCTTGAGACTGAGTTAATTGTTGCTTTTTGTGGACTTAAGGGTCTCTTTTGCTTTTCCATAAGATATGCAACCCTTTTCTCAAGTTCACTAACGCTTTCCTCAGTGATTTGATTGGCTGTATCGGGCGATGAATATGTCTTGACTGCCGAGCGCACGTCGTGGGAGACTTGCCACAATTCATCATCGTCGGATGCAAGCTCATCAATGATCTCCCATGATTCCTCGGCGCTTTTGTCGCGCAATCTGCCCCCGGCGGCTCGATCGATGGCACGCTTGGTGTGGTAATCAACATGGTCATAGAAGATTTGGATTTGAAGCCAGAGATTTATGCCATGATGAGGGACTTTTTGGAGTAAGTCCTTGAATCGAATCCATGCCCCGTAGAGGGTTTCGCCTCGACGTTGTTCAAACATCAAGATATCCTTCCTTAGCTTGGTAGTTCTTCCCGGTGGGAAAAACTGAGCAAGGAAACGAGTGGTGAGATCATCTCAAGAGGTGATGGATCCTGTGGGTTGACGTTCTAGCCACTGACTAGCTTGGTCCCGCAGAGAGAATTGAAAGAGACGCAATCGGGTCGTCTCTCGAGTGGCAACATCAAGGTCTATAGAATCAACGATTTTAAGAAAGTCCTTGAGATGTTGATTAGGATCTTCGGATCGAAGTCCATGGAATGCGCATCCGCTTTGCACCAACCGGATGGTGTCGGATCGCAAGGGTGTGACATTGGCTCCTTGAGTGAGCTCAATGGTGTTTCGATAGCCATGGTGGCTAGGACGGTAATACTCTCCTAAAGTACGGGCTCTAGGAGGTGGTGGTTGTTGTGGTGGTGGGTTGTTGGGATTAAGGATATTACCATCTTCCATGATGTCGAATGGTAATGGTTACGAACAAAGACACGAAGAAAATAGATAGACTAAAGAAGACCTAGAAAAAGAAAATAAAAATCTCACTAGAAAGGAATCTAGTGAGTAGACCTATAAAATAAAAATTCAACCTAAACAATAACTATTCCCCGGCAGCGGCGCCAAAAACTTGATGCGTGGTTTTGCAACCTTACAACAGGTTTTACCTCTCGAGGGATCTCAAGAGGCTTACAACCCCACCAGGCAGTGTACCTGACCGATGTAGTATAGTGTAGTGGTAAGTACGGGGGATTGATCGTTCTCCACAGGGAATAGTGTTCGTTAGGTATGAAAGACTACTCTAATAGGTCTAAGGGTTGAGGAAGATTCTTTTTTATGTTTTTATATTTTTATGAAAGCAAGTAAAATCTCGGGTTTGAAAGAGTGGGCGGAATTAGTTGCTAGTCAACTAACCCAAATTACTACGAATGCAAATAAAATAAATAACTGAAAATAAAAAGTTGGTGAAAACTTATGTGTAGAGAAATGTGTTTACTTAGATTTCCTTACTCCCTAACTATCTTTTACCGGTTGATTAGTGTGTATTAGTCGCGTGGATGACGGGTGTATTCCTTAATACCAATCGTGGGGTGGCGTACGTACTTCCCCAACTCTACAAGCTCCTACTTCACTCCTATGTCGAGCCGGCTAGGAAGCTCCTAACATGGGATCACTAGAATTCGCTTGTGCATTAAATACAACCATAAAAACCTTTAGTACGCATTTGGTTCATGTTTCTTAAGACGTTCAAGCAAGTTACCGAATAGGAAGTTAGCCAGTTTTCTTAAGCCTAACATAGATAAAAAATCATCCAATACAACTAATAACACACTAATAACCAATAATCAATAGCTAGGTTTCATTAGATCTAAGCAAACACAAGATAAATCTAGCCTAACATGTTAAACAAAAGACAAGAACAAGATAAAATCAAACAACACATAGACATATTGAATGATTAATTGATAACTTATCTTTCAATGTAACATGGAAGATCTCAAGGCAAAAAGCCTTGAAAAAGATGCTAAAATCGTCTTAGGGTTTTCTCCCAAAAATTCCACACTAAGCTCTCTCTAATGACAAAAAATTAGAAAACTATATATAGATTTTTGGATCTGACGGCGTCACCTTATGGAGTGTGACGCCGTCACCTCGCCGCTTTTAGGGTTCCCGGATGACCTTCTTGACGCCGTCCCTCTTTAGCTCTCCAAAATCCGTTCTGGCTTATCAAGGCTTGACGCCGTCAGACCTTGAACGTGACGCCGTCCCTCTTTGAATTAAGCCGTGACGCCCTTGATCAGGTTAAAGCGTGACGCCGTCAGAATTTACATGCAATTTTCACTGGCTTATCATGAGTAAATTTCACATCCACCTTTTCTTGCCAAGCCATGACGCCGTCCAGAGTAAAATCTGACGCCGTCAAAGGTAACTTTTAGCCGATTTTTGAGACTTTGTCGTTTTCTTCACTTTTATGCTCCAAAAACGTCCAAAATGCCTCCTTTTCCAGATTTCTCCTCAAAAGTACCTAAAATGACAAAAGGAACGATTTAGGGCAATATTTGATCAAATAAATACGATTTAGGGCTTAAATGACCCCTTAAAAGCGGTACACTTTTCGCTTCATCAGGGGCTTTGGCCAATAAAGTCCCTGGGGCCACATCAGGGTGTTTGTCATCATGTGGCCCAAGTAAAAGCAATTCGGCCTTTACTTCAGCTTCAGTGGGCTGAGGGTCAAAGTTCTCAGTGAAATCAAGGCCTGTGGCTTTGATGAAGGTTTGGTAATCTAGGGAGAGGGTCTTTCTCTCATTCTTCAATGTGAATGTGATGATGGTGTCCTTGATGACATCAGGGCTTGTGGCCACTGCTGTGCACCAGAACTCCCTCAAATAGTCAAGGTATATGACTGGGGGTGTCTTGGTGAATGCCGTAGAACGGAAGCAGTTTTGCAGGTATTTTACTACGTCCTTATAGGCCGGAAATTTTTCCGGATAGGCAAAATTTCCTACGACATTATTCTTGGTTAAATCCACGCCCTCTAGTTGGAATTCCACATTAGGGGCGCAGGTAATCGCTCTTGAAGCAGCCATTTTAAAGAAGGTCTTGGTTTTGCAAGAAAAAAATGGTCTAGGTTTAGAGGTCAAGAACACACACTAGTTTTTGAAAAAGGCAAGAGTTTGATTAAGATTTCTAAAAACGTGTGTGTGTTATTTTCTTTGAGGGTATTTATAGGGAAGTGGAGAGGAGGGGTGGTTTTGGCACTAAGCGATTTTTTCTCAAAATTTTGAAAATCGTTTTGTATAAACGTTTGATATCCGCATTAAATGCCACCACTCCACTTTTCCGGTTTTTGCGCAACTGTCAAGGTGAACAGTTGTGCCGTCTGCAAAAGTGTATTTTGCAGAGTGACATCACCACATATAATATCAAAGGATATTATTTGTGAGTAGAGGCATTAAATGCCAAGTGGAATATGTAGTGATGAAGTGGGGGCCCAATATGTGGATGCCAGAAGGCAAAAGAACATATATTCCTATATTAAATAGGTATTCAGTTACCAACCTCGGACATTTACTAACTAAATACTTAGAGTATTAAGTATAGCATTGAATGTCTTTTCTTGAGGACCCTGAATGACTTTTCATTCAGTGGTGGGTGTTCAGGGAAGGTTATTCAGTGATCTTATTCACTGAGAGACACATTGAGTCAGGGACCTGAGGTTTTTAGAATTTACACTAAGTTGGATGGATTCAATCAGTGGACTGATTCTCAATATCCAACATTCCCAATTTAGCTTTCAGTCTTGTGAAAGTTGGTTCATCCAAAGGTTTGGTGAATATATCAGCTAGCTGATATTCAGTGGGAATGAAGTGTAATTCAATGTCACCATTCATGACATGGTCCCTGATGAAATGATATCTGATATCAATGTGTTTGGTTCTCTGATGAAGAACAGGTTATTTAAGATAGCAATTGCACTTGTGTTATCACAAAAGATGGGAACCATCTTATAATGGATGTCATAGTCACTGAGTTGACTTTTCATCCATAGCACATTTGCACAACAACTGGCTGCTGCAACATATTCAGCTTCTGCTGAGGACATGGAAACTGATTGTTGCTTCTTAGTACTCCAACAGACTAATTTTCCACCAAGGAATTGGCAGGAGCCTGAGGTACTTTTTCTATCCATGTTGCAGCCAGCATAGTCAGAGTCTGAGTACCCTTTGAGATCAAAGCTTGAACATTTAGGATAGTACAATCCAAGACTTGGAGTACCCTTCAGGTACCTGAGAATCCTTTTCACAGCTGTGAGATGTG
Organism: Artemisia tridentata subsp. tridentata; assembly: GCA_021014915.2. Classification (NCBI taxonomy): domain Eukaryota; kingdom Viridiplantae; phylum Streptophyta; class Magnoliopsida; order Asterales; family Asteraceae; genus Artemisia; species Artemisia tridentata. The sequence continues at coordinate 190,720,160 of CP139509.1, read as the reverse complement.
ATTCTTTTGGGTCAGATTGATATCTGGCACACAAACAGACTGAGAATTGGATATCAGGCCTTGATGCAAGTAGGTACATCAGTGACCCAATCATTCCTCTGAAAAGAGTTTTATTGACTGGTTTACCAGCAAGGTCAGGACCTAGGTTGTTTGGAGGAACCATGGGAGTTTTTACTGAGGCACAATCACTGAGCTCATACTTTTTCAATAGGCTTCTAGTGTACTTCTCTTGACTGATAGAGGTTCCCTTATCAGTCTGCTTGATTTGCATTCCAAGGAAGTAAGTGAGTTCTCCCATCATGCTCATTTCAAATTTTTTTGCCATCAGTTTTTCAAACTGTTTGCAAAGTTTATAACTTGTTGAGCCAAATATGATGTCATCCACATACACTTGAACAAGAATGACATCTCCATTTGTCCTATAGATAAACAATGTGTTGTCTATCTTGCCTCTGACAAATTTGTTTTGGATGAGGAACGCTGAAAGAGTTTCATACCATGCCCTAGGAGCTTGTTTCAGTCCATAAAGGGCTTTGTCAAGCTTGCAGACATAGTCAGGAAACTCACTGCTTTCAAATCCAGGAGGTTGTTGAACATAAACTTTTTCTTTCAGTGAACCATTTAAGAATGCACTTTTTACATCCATTTGGTACACTTTGAAGTTCATGTAGGTTGCAAATGCAAGGAAGATCCTGATGGCTTCCATCCTTGCCACTGGTGCAAATGTCTCTTCATAGTCAATGCCTTCTTGTTGATTATAGCCTTTGGCAACAAGTCTGGCCTTGTTTTTAATGACTATGCCATTTTCATCAGTTTTATTTTTGAACACCCATTTCATGCCAATGACTGAAACATCCTGAGGACACTTGACCAAGGTCATTACCTTGTTTCTGTCAAATTGTTCCAGTTCATCGTGCATAGCCTAAACCCAACTAGGATGTTTTAGTGCTTCTTTGACACTTTTAGGTTCAATAGTGGAAATGAAGTCCACAAACAGGCATTCATTGGCTGAAGCTGCCTTTAGTTTAGCAGCCATGCTTCTTGTGAGCATACCTTTAGTAGGCTCTCCAATTATGTTGACAAGTTCTATATCTTTAGACCTAGTCCAACTGTCCTGAGGTCTTGGATATTGATTAGAACTTGTGGAGGCCTGATTGGGTGGAGGTGTAGGTTCTGGTGCAGACACTTGAAGATCTTCAGGATCTTGAGTGTCTGACTGACTTGGCTGATCACTGAGATTGATTGGTCATGAGCACTTTGTTCAGACTGATTAATTGCATCAATACATGTCTGTGCTTCAACACAACTCAGTGATGGTTGGGTAAGGAAGGTTGTGAGGGACAATGTAGTAGGAAATATCAGCATCTGCTTGATATTGAGTGGAAGGATTATTGTCAGGATGATATTCATCAGGAGGATATCTTGATGAATCATCAATTCCTATCTCTTCCACTGAGGTGTTTGAGAATCTGATTGCTTCAGCACTCTCATCAAAGGTAACATGGAATGTTTCCTCAGTCTGTTGTCTCCTTGTGTTGAACACCCTGAAGGCTTTAGAGACTAGAGAATATCCTAAAAAGTATCCATCATCAGCCTTAGCATCAAATTTTTCTAAGTGATCCTTGTGGTTATGAATAAACACAGGACACCCGAAGACATGAAAGTAGTTGATGTCAGGGATTCTTCCCTTGAATAACTCATAAGGAGTTTTGCTATGTCTCTTGACAATGATGGATCTGTTTTGTGTACAACAGGCAGTTTTGACTGCTTCAGTCCAAAAGTGTTTGGATAGGACTGATCCATTCAACATTGTCCTAGCAGCCTCAATGAGTGTTTTGTTCTTCCTTTCAGCAACACCATTTTGTTCAGGTGTGTAAGGAGAGGAGAAATTTTGAGAAATTCCTTTCTCATCACAGAAACATTCCAGGTCATGGTTTTTGAACTCAGTCCCATTGTCAGTCCTGACTTGTTTGACTTTTATGTCATTCTGATTTTCAATGTTCCTGACAAATGACATGATTGTTCTAGCTGCCTGACTCTTTTTGGTCAGGAAGTAAACCCAAGTGTATCTTGAGTATTCATCCACAATGACCAGAGTATACTTCTCATGGTTAATGGACCTAGGATTGATGGGCCCAAAGAGATCCATATGGAGAAGATGAAGGCAGCTTTTGATGGAAAAGTTTTGCTTGGTTTTAAAGGATGCTCTATGATGTTTACCTTTTTCAGAGGCAGAGAAGGGTTTATCCTTTGAAAACACAAGTGATTGTAAGCCAGGGACCTTGTTTTGTTTGGCAAGATAGTTTATGTTTTTGAAGTTCAGATGGGAGAGTCTCTTATGCCAAAGCCAGTTGAGAGTTTCAGTGGCTTTAGCAAAGAGACAAGTTCCATTCTGAGTTAGAGTAGACATGTCTAACACATAAACATCTTGTCTTCTTGGTGCAATAAGAACTACTTCTTTGTTTGCATTGAAGATGGTACCTTGCTTATCATCAAACTGAACTATGTATTTTGCATCACATAGTTGACTGACAATGATGAGATTGTACTTAAGACCATTTACATAAGCTATCCTAGTAAAGACTATACCACTACAGTTTACTGAACCATAACCTTCAGTGAGACATGATGAGTTATCAGTAAATACCACCTGAGGTCCTGGTTCCTCTACATACTTGTGCAGATATTCTTTCACACTAGTCATGCTCCTTGAACATCCACTATCTAGATGCCAAATTGGCTCCCTGGCATGTCTCTACACAAATAGTAAACTGTGTCAATTCTTTCTAGGACCCTTCTTCTTGGAGGGTTTGACTTTAATGGCCTTTTTAAAAGTAACAATTGATGCATGGTCAGTGGTTGTGTGGACTGAGCTTCCACAAATTTTGCATTTGATTGCAGAAGTGGACTCAGTAGACTAAGAGGATGACTTGGTGGTTCCTCTTCTGGTCTGAATGACCTTCTCATGTCCTGAGGTGTCATGAGTGGGATCTCCACATATGTCACAACTAGTGTCCATTAGACAATCCTCAGGAAGGTGGTCATTGAAGCCACAATGTGGGCAAGGTGAAAAAGGCTTAGCCTTTTGTTTCTGTTTTCGCTTAGAATAAGAGGGATACTTAAAAGCCTGTGCTTTAAAGTTTGCAACCTTTGATGTGGCTGTGTATGACTGGTGATTAGAGGTCCTGTGATCTTCCTTTTTGCATATCATGCAGAAAAGGATTCTATAAAAATCATCAGTGAAATGATTCGTATAGTGACACAACTCACATCTTTGCTGAGGTTTGGAAGGCTTTGGTTTGGAGGTGCTTGAGGAAGCTGATTTGAGTTCCTTAATCTTAGATTGAGGAGGTTTCTCAGAAGATTCAATCTTCTCACTAAGCTTCCTGACAAGTTCAGCCAACTGATCATATTTTGAATCAGGGCTTTCAGTTTTCACTTCAGTAGGGACTGAAGTTGTTGAGTCATCAGTAGGAACTGAGACTTCAGGTGTTGGCCTTTTCAGGATGGTTTTACCTACTCCTGACTTTCCTGACTTCTCCTTTGGAGAATGTTGAGAGTAGACTAATGGTGTAAGGTTAGAGCATGGTTCAGCTCCTTGAAAGACTTTTAGAGGTGGGAGTGGTGCATGTGATTCTGATTCAGACTCATTGACTGACTCAGTGTTACTGAGTTTATCAGTGAGTCCAAGCATATCTTTTATAGCCTGACTTTCAGGGTGCAAGATCTTCCTAGTCTCAAAGTTAGGCAACTTACTGACTGGGTTGTTTCTGACAATCCAGTCACTAGACTTGGGTACCATTTCTTGCTCAAAAGATATGCCAGCTGGAATAAAGGCCTTTTCACTATGACTCTCACTTGGGGATTCAGTGAGTTGGTCTTCTCCTATGACTTTCTTGTTAGCACTAGGAATAAGACTAACAGTTTCATAGACTTTAGGATTCTTTTTAGTCCAGCTTTCAATGACAGCCTTTTCTTTGTTAAGTTCATTTTGAAGAGCTTGATTTTGTTTCAAAATCTCAGTGTTTTGAATTTGAAGTGTAACAGCTTCTAGCTTAGCTTGTTTTAAGACAAGCAATTCATCTCTACACTTATTTAATTCTTGAACAAGATTGTTATATTTTGAAAGCAAATTAAGCCTTTTGGTATGTGGTTAAACACATACCTTTTATTGACCAAAATCTTACAAAAATAACCAAAAACTGACCAAAATGCCAAAAGATATTGTGTTTTTGTGTTTTTATGTGTGCAGGCAACGGATAGACGAAAAATGACAAAAGATCAAGAAAAAGACAAAACGAGCACGAGATTTGGAAAGGATTTAAAGCCGAAGCCGGGGAAGTTATTATGCTCAAAAAGTCAAAGTCAATCCTCAAGTTTCATCAAATGACAAAAGAAGCCCTTGGATCATTTCTTGAAGTTTGGCTGAATCTGTAAAACCCGAAAATCTAAAGCATGCAAAAATTACCAAAATACCCCTGAAAACTTTAAAAATAAATTAAAGCTTAATTAAAGTCCCGAAACGATCCCAAACTTCTGGAAACGAACAAGATATGATACAAAATAATTTTCACGACTTCGATTAATATTTATTCAAGTTATGAAATGACCAAAATACCCTTGTGTGTACCGAAGATTTAATTACACAATTATTATCATTTATAAACCATTTTAAATTACAAATTAAATTAGGAAAATACACAAAATAAAAAGGAAATTAAATTGGGCCATCAAAGGCCGGTTCTTTGGCCTCATATCCCTCCCCATGCTCGGCCATAAATTAGATATAACAAACCCTAATTTTAATTTACCCCATTTACCCTAAAAACAAAGTGCCGCCACCATCAATAATTCATCCACACCTCCATCCGATTTTTCTGCATCAAGAGTAAATTTTCTGGAGTTCTTAGGGTTGCCAAGAAGGTGGGAAAAATAGCTATACACTCCTAGAGTCGATCGTTTGGTGTTGGTGATTTATTTGGTTCGAATAAGTGCAATCGAGAAAAAGAAAATCAAATCGTGTGAATCCTTTGTTCTATAATCGAATTGGTATTTTTCTAACCCTCTCTTGATCACATATAACATGTATAAAATACTGGAATCGAACCATGCAATGTGCTATGATCGAACGAAAATTAATAAGCTTATAAACCCTAGAATCGAATTAATTATATAGAACATGTATGCGATTTTTATGAGCCTTGTATATATTTTTCGTGGGTCTCTTATACATCATAGAACATGAGAAAAATAGCATCTTGATTTTTGAAAGTCGAATTCATGGGTTTTAGATTTTTGGTTATAATCGGTTTTTAGAAAATAAAAGAGATATTGTGGGAAAATTACATGGCCGATCGAATTAGGGTTTAGAGTGATTGAAATCTAGAAATAATCATGATATAATGATGATAGAATGATGAGATGATGATTGGGAATTTTTAGGGTTTGATTTTGTACATAAAATGTCAAACCGATTGGAAAATAAATGTTAAGGGGGCGTTTTGTAATTTTTTAAATTCGTGGACCATTTTTGTAATACTCTATAAAACCAGGGCAATATGAATAAAATATGTCTTGAGGGTGCTATGTGTAAATTATGGAGGTTTTGGAATTAAAATGTAATTTGTAAATTATGTATATTCGAATTGGAAAATAAATAAAACGAGGGACTAAAAATGTAATTTCTAGAAACTTGAAGTGGTTTTGTGTAAATAATAATGCTAAGAGTGTTTTGTGTAATTTGGAGTATTTATGGGTCTAATATGTAATTATGGCTAATTATATAATTTGTTTTGTATTTAAATAAGTACAAGGACTAAATATGTAAATTACCTAAACCTTGAGGGCTGTTTGTAACATATTGATATTGAAGGGTATTTTCTGTAAATTGAATAAATAAAAGGGCTTGATGTGTAATGTAACTAAGATGAGGATTAAATGGTAAATAATAAAAGTATAAGGTTTAATTTGTAATTAATAAAGTAAAGGGGTGTAACTTGTAAATTATGGAACTTGAAGGCTAAACATGAAATTCTGGAAAGTATAAGTGTTTGAAAGGTAAAATGATAAGATTTCAAATGTGGACCTTTAACTTTGGTAAATTTGCATTAATAACCCTGAACTTGTGTAAATTGTTAAAATGAATATTACTTCCAGAATAAGCAAATTAAAGACTTGACTTGAATAATATTACTTGAATCTTGCTAAGTGTGGTAACTTACTAATTATGGAAACCTGCTAAAAATAGAATGTTACTAAAAATGGAAGTTACTTATAATGGGAAGATAACTGAACCCCTTTCGTATGTATATCTTCTACTCCTTTAGGTTCGAGGAAAGAGTGATCTTGAGCCCTGTCAGCTACTCTTGTGTTCTTTGCTGCTTTTGAATAAGGTACAGATATTCTGCTCTCCTTGTAAAGAGCCTTCGTCTCATTTCTGATTCCTGATTCATTGTTATGTTTTCCCTTGTATTGTGAACCATAGATTTGAACCTTTGTCTTGAACCTTGTCATAAACCTGAACTTGAACCTTGATACACTTGATATGAACCATTTGACTTGAACCTTGATACACTTGATATGAACCATTTGACTTGAACCTTGATACACTTGATATGGACCATTTGACTTGAACCTTGACTTGAACCCTGCTATGACACTTGACATGACTTGTTCACCCTGATGACCTGGATAAGTAAGACCTTGGATACTTGAAGGTTCATAGGATTTTATAACTACTTTTAAATTGTATATGAAGAGGTTTTGAAACATTCCTTAAAAGACTTTTATTATGAACTGTTCTAAGAAACATATTATTAAAACTATGTAAAAAGGGTTTTCTTATAATAAACTATTATGAACCTTCAAATATTTGACCTTCCTGATATTGACCTCCTGATAATGAACCCCTGCAATTATATCCTGTCTTGAACCCTGATATGAACCCTGATATGATACCTGACATTTGATACCTGAGACTTGACACCCGAGATTTGATACCTGACCTTGACCCACAGTTTGAGACTACGAGCCACCCACTAGGCATGAGGGTTTCATGTCCATGTCATTGATGCACCGGTGGCATGACTCTAGGGCAGGAGAGTGATGTCCTGTTCCGTCCCCGACCTGATTTGATTTGTTATGTAGAGAAGACCCTGTGGCCTGCGGGGGCGCATGGATGCATCCTAGACATGTCCTGATTAGTTATGATTCCTGTTATATCCTGGTGACTGACGAGTGTGTGCGATGCACGTCTTTCACACCCCTGGGAGTTCGCGACTCCAACCCCTGGAGGTATCCCCTCACCCTGTACTTGGTATGCTGAGGTCACCCCTCCATACACCCTGATATGTGACTTGATATGGTTTGATTTTGAGATTGATTTTGAGTTTCTGGGCTCGTAGAGGATTTCTGTTTACCTGAAACCTTGTAACCTTATGACCTGCTACTTGACATGATACTTGACCTGACATTTGACCTGACTTGATTTGACTTGGGATTTTGGTGGGTTCTGGTTTCATTCTCTTTCACCATTGTATCCATTCTTAATTCCTGGTATGTCTGCATAACTCTTGTATTCCTTTTCCTGATTCTTGTTACTCCTGGTATTATTTCATTTACTTTATTATTCCGTTATTACTGCTTTGTTTCCGTTATATCTGTTCACTGAGCTCTCGTAGCTCAGCCGCATTTCTTTTCCTGCGGCAGGTACATTTAAGCTAGGAGCTGGGTTTTAGCTTGGGATGAGAGCAACTTGTGTGAAGTTTAGACCTTGTCTTTCTAGTGTGACCATTTGGATATTAATTCTGTTGTGCCATTGTTTGGGCACTTGGATTCTGTTTTGTACTTTGTTGTTCCTGTCTTGCACTTGATATAAGTCGTGTTGACTTATTTTTCCTTAAATTTTAATGTTAAAGCTTCCGCTATTTTTATTTCCTGAATGCTTGTATCTGATATGAAACCATGTATTTGTGACATCTTTGCCCTTGTCGGGTTGGGGTGTTACAATTTATGGTATCAGAGCCAGGTTTCAGAAACCCTTAGAGCTTAGGCTCGTGACCTGTGAGGATTGGGTAGACATTAGGTTTCCTTTCGCGCACTCTCTTTTCCTGTTATGCTCTGTCATCTTTCCTTGATTCTGCTCTGTCATATTTTCCTGTTTTGCTCTGTCATATCCTACCTGAGTTGCTAATCTTTTTTGTGAATCGTTCAGATGGTGAATACGCGCTTTACTCAGTACACTAATGGGGAGGATGGCCCCAATTTTGAACAGATGATAGCCGCCGCTGTGGCTGCTGCTATTCCGCAAGTGGTGACTCAGGTCACCAATAACATCAGGGACGGTGCAGGTTCTTCTGGTGGTGGTGGTGGTGGTGGTGATGCTCCACCCCCTACTCCACCCACTGCTCCTCCCGCTGCTCCTCCTGTTGGCATTCATGTGTGGATCGAGAGGTTCAACAAGCTTAAGCCTCTCTCTTTCAGGTCCGCTGCTACTGCTCATGAAGCAGAGGACTGGATCACACATATCGAGAAGTTGTTTCGTGTTCTGGGATGTGCTGACGAGTTTAAAACTCGGTTGGCCACATTCAAACTGGAAGGTGATGCCCAGAATTGGTGGGTTGCCCTCGTTCAGGCGAAAGGGGATGATTTTGCTGAGACTTGTTCGTGGGCGGACTTCATCGAGGTGTTTTATAGACAGTATATTCCTATGTCGGAGCAGCTAAGGTATGAAAGGGAATACGGGTCGATTCGTCAAGGTGATCAGGAGTCGTCAGGAGAGTTTATGCAACGGTTTCTGCGTCTGGCCAGTTTCGTTGGGCCAGAGGTCACTGGTGATGCTATACGGCAGGCTCGTCATTTCAAATGGGCTTTAAAGGGGTGGGTGTTAGACCGGATTGTTAACACTCCGTTTGAGGATGTGGCTGGAGTTCAGGACGCCGCGCGTAACATTGAGTTGTTGCATGCGGACAGGGTGGCTAATAAGCGTGATAGGGACGGTAATCGGGTGCATTCCAAGGGGCAGAGTCAGCAGGACCAGAGTAGGGATTATAAGAGTCATCGGAACCAGAATTATGAGCGGAAGGGGCAGTCTAGTGGGGGTTTGGAATCACGAGATCGGGCGGACCGTGGTCATGATCAGCGAGGTCGGGATTCAAGGTCAGCTTCTAGGCAGGATGGCGATCGTCGGGGGCGCAGCGACAGTCAGGGGTCGGCTAGTTGTCCACAGTGTGGGAAGAATCATACGGGATTTTGTCGTACGACTTCTAGAGCTTGTTTTAGGTGTGGTTCGAGGGAGCATAAGTTGAAAGATTGTCCGAGGCGGAATCCGGAACCACTTGAAAAATATCTTGGCCCTCCTTCTCCTACTCCTACTACCGGTCGTGTTTTCTCGTATTCTCGTGACCAGGCGGATAAGGCGTCTGGTATGTCCTTGTTTTGTTTTCCGTTCTCTTTCATTTCTATGTCCTTGCAAATTTCGAGGACGAAATTTTTCTGTTAGAGGGGAAGAGTTGTAAAACCCGAAAATCTAAAGCATGCAAAAATTACCAAAATACCCCTGAAAACTTTAAAAATAAATTAAAGCTTAATTAAAGTCCCGAAACGATCCCAAACTTCTGGAAACGAACAAGATATGATACAAAATAATTTTCACGACTTCGATTAATATTTATTCAAGTTATGAAATGACCAAAATACCCTTGTGTGTACCGAAGATTTAATTACACAATTATTATCATTTATAAACCATTTTAAATTACAAATTAAATTAGGAAAATACACAAAATAAAAAGGAAATTAAATTGGGCCATCAAAGGCCGGTTCTTTGGCCTCATATCCCTCCCCATGCTCGGCCATAAATTAGATATAACAAACCCTAATTTTAATTTACCCCATTTACCCTAAAAACAAAGTGCCGCCACCATCAATAATTCATCCACACCTCCATCCGATTTTTCTGCATCAAGAGTAAATTTTCTGGATTTCTTAGGGTTGCCAAGAAGGTGGGAAAAATAGTTATACACTCCTAGAGTCGATCGTTTGGTGTTGGTGATTTATTTGGTTCGAATAAGTGCAATCGAGAAAAAGAAAATCAAATCGTGTGAATCCTTTGTTCTATAATCGAATTGGTATTTTTCTAACCCTCTCTTGATCACATATAAACATGTATAAAATACTGGAATCGAACCATGCAATGTGCTATGATCGAACGAAAATTAATAAGCTTATAAACCCTAGAATCGAATTAATTATATAGAACATGTATGCGATTTTTATGAGCCTTGTATATATTTTTCGTGGGTCTCTTATACATCATAGAACATGAGAAAAATAGCATCTTGATTTTTGAAAGTCGAATTCATGGGTTTTAGATTTTTGGTTATAATCGGTTTTTAGAAAATAAAAGAGATATTGTGGGAAAATTACGTGGCCGATCGAATTAGGGTTTAGAGTGATTGAAATCTGGAAATAATCATGATATAATGATGATAGATTGATGAGATGATGATTGGGAATTTTTAGGGTTTGATTTTGTACATAAAATGTTAAACCGATTGGAAAATAAATGTTAAGGGGGCGTTTTGTAATTTTTTAAATTCGTGGACCATTTTTGTAATACTCTATAAAACCAGGGCAATATGAATAAAATATGTCTTGAGGGTGCTATGTGTAAATTATGGAGGTTTTGGAATTAAAATGTAATTTGTAAATTATGTATATTCGAATTGGAAAATAAATAAAACGAGGGACTAAAAATGTAATTTCTAGAAACTTGAAGTGGTTTTGTGTAAATAATAATGCTAAGAGTGTTTTGTGTAATTTGGAGTATTTATGGGTCTAATATGTAATTATGGCTAATTATATAATTTGTTTTGTATTTAAATAAGTACAAGGACTAAATATGTAAATTACCTAAACCTTGAGGGCTGTTTGTAACATATTGATATTGAAGGGTATTTTCTGTAAATTGAATAAATAAAAGGGCTTGATGTGTAATGTAACTAAGATGAGGATTAAATGGTAAATAATAAAAGTATAAGGTTTAATTTGTAATTAATAAAGTAAAGGGGTGTAACTTGTAAATTATGGAACTTGAAGGCTAAACATGAAATTCTGGAAAGTATAAGTGTTTGAAAGGTAAAATGATAAGATTTCAAATGTGGACCTTTAACTTTGGTAAATTTGCATTAATAACCCTGAACTTGTGTAAATTGTTAAAATGAATATTACTTCCAGAATAAGCAAATTAAAGACTTGACTTGAATAATATTACTTGAATCTTGCTAAGTGTGGTAACTTACTAATTATGGAAACCTGCTAAAAATAGAATGTTACTAAAAATGGAAGTTACTTATAATGGGAAGATAACTGAACCCCTTTCGTATGTATATCTTCTACTCCTTTAGGTTCGAGGAAAGAGTGATCTTGAGCCCTGTCAGCTACTCTTGTGTTCTTTGCTGCTTTTGAATAAGGTACAGATATTCTGCTCTCCTTGTAAAGAGCCTTCGTCTCATTTCTGATTCCTGATTCATTGTTATGTTTTCCCTTGTATTGTGAACCATAGATTTGAACCTTTGTCTTGAACCTTGTCATAAACCTGAACTTGAACCTTGATACACTTGATATGAACCATTTGACTTGAACCTTGATACACTTGATATGAACCATTTGACTTGAACCTTGATACACTTGATATGGACCATTTGACTTGAACCTTGACTTGAACCCTGCTATGACACTTGACATGACTTGTTCACCCTGATGACCTGGATAAGTAAGACCTTGGATACTTGAAGGTTCATAGGATTTTATAACTACTTTTAAATTGTATATGAAGAGGTTTTGAAACATTCCTTAAAAGACTTTTATTATGAACTGTTCTAAGAAACATATTATTAAAACTATGTAAAAAGGGTTTTCTTATAATAAACTATTATGAACCTTCAAATATTTGACCTTCCTGATATTGACCTCCTGATAATGAACCCCTGCAATTATATCCTGTCTTGAACCCTGATATGAACCCTGATATGATACCTGACATTTGATACCTGAGACTTGACACCCGAGATTTGATACCTGACCTTGACCCACAGTTTGAGACTACGAGCCACCCACTAGGCATGAGGGTTTCATGTCCATGTCATTGATGCACCGGTGGCATGACTCTAGGGCAGGAGAGTGATGTCCTGTTCCGTCCCCGACCTGATTTGATTTGTTATGTAGAGAAGACCCTGTGGCCTGCGGGGGCGCATGGATGCATCCTAGACATGTCCTGATTAGTTATGATTCCTGTTATATCCTGGTGACTGACGAGTGTGTGCGATGCACGTCTTTCACACCCCTGGGAGTTCGCGACTCCAACCCCTGGAGGTATCCCCTCACCCTGTACTTGGTATGCTGAGGTCACCCCTCCATACACCCTGATATGTGACTTGATATGGTTTGATTTTGAGATTGATTTTGAGTTTCTGGGCTCGTAGAGGATTTCTGTTTACCTGAAACCTTGTAACCTTATGACCTGCTACTTGACATGATACTTGACCTGACATTTGACCTGACTTGATTTGACTTGGGATTTTGGTGGGTTCTGGTTTCATTCTCTTTCACCATTGTATCCATTCTTAATTCCTGGTATGTCTGCATAACTCTTGTATTCCTTTTCCTGATTCTTGTTACTCCTGGTATTATTTCATTTACTTTATTATTCCGTTATTACTGCTTTGTTTCCGTTATATCTGTTCACTGAGCTCTCGTAGCTCAGCCGCATTTCTTTTCCTGCGGCAGGTACATTTAAGCTAGGAGCTGGGTTTTAGCTTGGGATGAGAGCAACTTGTGTGAAGTTTAGACCTTGTCTTTCTAGTGTGACCATTTGGATATTAATTCTGTTGTGCCATTGTTTGGGCACTTGGATTCTGTTTTGTACTTTGTTGTTCCTGTCTTGCACTTGATATAAGTCGTGTTGACTTATTTTTCCTTAAATTTTAATGTTAAAGCTTCCGCTATTTTATTTCCTGAATGCTTGTATCTGATATGAAACCATGTATTTGTGACATCTTTGCCCTTGTCGGGTTGGGGTGTTACAGAATCAGTCCCTGGAGTTTCAGAAAATGCACAATAGGTCCTTGTACTTTATTACTAAACCAAAAAGCCTAAAACAATATCTATCCGGATTTTCTAATCCATTTATATCCCATAGCCCAAACAAACCCACAACTAGCCCAACCCTTAATCCCTTGACCCAGTCCACAAACCCGATCCATATCCAAATACCCGGTCAACAAAAGAGATAATATCCCAGTCAAACAAAATTCACCCGCACCCCAATTCATAACTTTACCCAGAAAAAATACTGTTCCATGAACCCTAAAAATTACCCGTACAAAATTACCGAGATTAAGGGCATAAATGTCCAATCATCAGGTGTCAGAGTGTCAGAGAAGCACAGAAACACACGAATGGGCTACGTGGCAGCATACTATTGGACATGACACCTCATGGGAATTGATCAAACGGCTATAATGATTGGGGGATTGATCTGAGGGTTGATAAGAGCTCAAAGAAGCACAAATTCACACGGATTGATGATGTGGCAAGCCTGGAACCTTCATCAGTGGCTATAAATAGAGAGCTCTCCTCATGAGCAATGGTTGTCCAATTTTTATGTTTTAGAAAATTGTTACCACTTTATTTTCTTGTAAAATTTACTGCTTTTCTTAGTGTAATCATTTACATTTGAGCTGTAATTTCAATTTCAGTCTTGTAATCTCAGTTTTATTAATGTAATTTACTTTTTCAATTTAAACACCTTGTTGAATTTACCTTTTAAGCATTTATTCAAAATCTGTTTTTAGCTTTCATTTAGTTTCTATAAGCTCATTCTAGCTTCATTATTAGTTTGTTGTGAGATACTCTAGTTTACTTATGTTTTAAACAAAATTACAAAAAGTCAACAAAGTCAACTAAGATGGTCAAAATAAGCTGTGGAATAAGCTGAGTTGGATCTGGGTATTTTCTGGCTTATTGGATAAGCCTGGGTTAAAATAGACAGCTGAGTTCATTCAGGATCAGCAGAATCACTTGTGAGTATCAAATTTCATTTCTAGCTTATTTCATGCTTATTGATGATCAGTTTATTTTACTGCTTTTTTGCTTGTGATTTCTTGTTTTTAGATTAAAAATAGACTAGATAATCATAGTTTAGAACAAATCTTAGCTTAAAGCAGTTAGGTTAAGGGTAATTTTGCTAGTTAATATAGTTAAGGAGTGTTTGGTTCAGTTTGATTCTGGGAGGTATAAGTGTGATATTGTTTATGTGCATTAAGCTGAGTTCTGATTAAGCTAAACTAAGGTATAATGATCATAAACCAGTAGGGATTTTGAGGATTATAGCTCATTTAGAGGTATTTGGCCTATAGGTGGATTTTTGAGGTGTAAACTGCCCTAATAAGCTGTAGATAAGCTGAGCTTATTTAGACCCATATTTTGGTATCTCTGAGTCATAGATAGTTGTTAAAGCAAGGTTCTAAAGTGTGGTTAAATTTGGTCTAGTTTTGAAAGAGTTTAGCGCCAAAAACCAAAAACTGCTGCATCAGTACGATTTTGTGCAGACAGTCCAAAGGCTGCTGATCTCAGCCTATTTCTGGCTTATTCCTGTGAGCTTAATTCCTGAAATTCTAATTCTGAGTAGGTTATAGTACTAGCTTCTAGAATCTGTTTTTGGTTTCCCCTGAGAAGCTTTTATCTAGCTTCTAGATAAGCTCAAAGTTGGCCGTAAACCACTTGTTTCTGTCCAAATTTAGCAGCTGCATTAGTGCTTTTTGGCTTATCCAGAGAGTTTATTTGGTCTTAATCAGTTGTTTTAAGCTTGTGGTAGATTGTTTTACTATATTTGAGCTTTTGGTAATTTTTGGTAATGTAGAGCTTATTTCTCGAGCTTATTTGTAACAGCTTTTTACTCAAACAGCTTATTCGGGTTTAGCAAAGTTCAATTTTCATTTTTCTTAGCTTCTTAATATTATTTTAGATTTTTCTGAAAAAGTTCATAATTTTCCAAATCATTTTGCTATTTTTAAATCATTTAATTAGTTTCTTTTAGTTTTTAATTCATAAAAAATAAAATAAAAATCAAAAAAATATTTTTCTTTTTCCTAAAAATTTCTTTTATCATTTAGAATGTAGGAAAATTATTTTCATGCCCGTAGGATTAGTAGTGCTTCAAATTCACTTTTTATTTTGCGCTCGTACGTAATTTTTTATTTATTCGCGCATTTTTAGGATTTCCCTTACGTTTGCCTTAGAATAGAATTTTCCCTTGCCTTATTTACTGTTTTTAGTTTATGTTTCATCATTTTAGTTTAAAAACCAAAATCTCGCTTTTATTTACCATTCACTGCACGATTCGCAAACCCGAATCACTAATTCCATTCAATCTTCGACGGGGAAAACGACCCGGGGTTTTTACATACTTCCTAGTTTGTAATTTCCTTTTGGAAAGTATAAATTGTTTGAAATCAATTTTTGGCGCCGCTGCCGGGGAAGGTTGAAGTGAGTTCGTGATTCCGTTTTTCGATTCGTGTTTTGAAGACCCTTCCTCGTGGAGTTACCGTTTTCTTTTGTAAATATTTTCTTATAAAATCCCAAAAAGATTTTCTTCTCCAAATTATTTTTCCTTTTTCTTTTGTGATTTTCATTGTTTCTAAAATTTAAAAAATCCAAAAATACTCTTCTTATCCCTCTATATTGTTTAATTCTTATCTCTTTACCCTCTCATACCATTTAATTCTTTATCTCTCATTCCTCTTATTCGTTTAATTCTATCTCTTTATCCCTCTTATGTTTAATTCTCATGTCGTCACTGGGCTATCACTGTTTTGATTGTAAAAGCCCGTTGATTGACAGTCTTCAGTGTTCAAAGTGTAAGTGTGAGCGGTGTGGAAATCACAACCCAAGAGGATCTTGTTATTGGTGTGAAGTAGCCCTCAAAAGAGAGCTTAATTCCATCGATAATTCTCATGGTTTTTCCGAACACCCTCCACAACCCCAACCATCTTCACTCACTCAGCATAATTGCTTTATATGTGGAGATCCGTTGGGGGACAATTCACTTTGTGACCGATGTTTTTGCAACGAATGTGGATTTAGTCGTGGACTTTGTATGTGTTATTCTTCGAAAGCTGAAACTTCATTCGTTTATGATCCAAATTCTTGCAATGAACCGCCAAATTTCTCTGACTATCCTCCACAGCCCGATTTATCTTCGTTCGATCAACGTTATTGCGATGGGTGTGGAAATCCGTTAGATCCGGCATCAACTTATTGTCATCGGTGTACTTGCGAGAGGTGTGGAAGAAATATTATCAATGGATTTTGTTCGTTTTGTGCTTCGGAAGCTGAAAATTCATACACTTATGATTTTAATCCGAACATTTCCAATTATCCTCAAAACAATTTCAATCACCCTCCTCAAAACTACTATGAGCAAGAACCGTATTTCAATAATACATCATTCCAAAATACATCAAATTTTGAAAACTGTGGGGGTCCTCATAATGATTATCAATGTCAACCGTGGTATCAAAATTACTATGAACCTAATCCTTGCTATAGTACTCCTGGTTTTGATAATTTCCAACCTCCACAGCACCAAATGATTCAAACACCATCTCAAACACTCAATCAAGAACTTCTCCATGAACTATTAGAGTCAACAAAGAAAAATAACCATGAACTTATAGAGTTAACAAAAAAATTTAAGGCTTTGGTTATTGAATTCACCCATGAAGAACCTCGTCAGAAAACTTATGGAGAACTTCTAGCTGAAGAACAAGCAGCTAGAGTAAGCTCCCAATATCGTCAAACTTTTGTTTACGATGACGACGATGATGAGGATTCTACGTGGGGAGTTTGTGAGAGTTCGTCAGCTGCAGCCACTCCCGTCCAGGAACATAAGGTCGACGACGATCATGACGAGGAGTGTGCCCCTGCAAATCTTCAAATATCAGATGAACCTCCGAGTGGCAATCCCACTCCACCTATCATTTCCGACTCTTCCCCTTCCCTCACTCCGTTTGAGGGAAGTGATCCTCTCTTGGAAGAGATCGATGCTTGTCTTAAAGATGAATCAATTTCGCCGGAAATTGATGATTCTTGTCTTGATCCGGAGGGAGATATGCTTTTACTTGAAAAATTATTAAACCAAGAACCATCTCTTTCTCTCCCTCCGAAGGAAGTTGAAATCAATCCACCAAAGAAATTTGATGACCTTGTTCCTGAAACTTTCAAAACGACTATCACCAACCCTCTGTTTGAGTTCGAATCTGAGTTTACTTTGATTTCTGATAACCCAATCTTTGATATTCAGATGGAGGAGAGTGATGAGTTCGTAACGGAACATGAGCTCACAGATTCTCATCTTATGATTGATTCTCTTCACGAGGAGTTCTCCGGTGAACTCGCTCCTATCATATCTCCTCCAGAGTATGATTACTTTGCTTTTGATGAAGATCCTGACCCGAGGGGAGATGTACTCTATCCTAAGAGTTTGATTATCGATGATATCATCCCAACCCTCCCACCCGCGGTTTTTATTGATGATAACCATAAGAGCTTCAATGATGATATTCAAAATAAGAAAAATGGTAATTTTGAGGATGAAGAATGGATCCTCATTGTGATTAAGATCCTTCTCCCTTTCTTCACCTACCCGGTGACTTCTCCTCTTATTCACTCCTTCGGGAGTGAAGACACCATCTTTGACCCCGACATCTCTCATTCTTTTAAGCCGTGGGTATCTCGTCGGAGTGGAACTTTCATATGCTTCAATGTTTATTCAAACATATTTAATGAAAGTCCGATGGAGATTATCTTTTCCACATGCTCCCCCAAGAACAATTAAATTCGGGGCGAGTCTAAGCTATACGACTCGATAAAAAACAAGCGCTTCGTGGGAGGCACCCCATGCTTATCCATCTATCTTCTTATCTATTTTCTAATAAGTGAAGTGAGGAGGGGCTGCCTCTTCCATTTCTTGTGTTTCGTGGTTTTCTGTGGTATGTCCAGGATTTGCCCGAATTATGAAGACTCTCGTGCTCGTGGTCTGCTTCTCTCCACTCGAGTTTCATCATTCGTTGCTTATCCAATATCCTAAATCTTATCGTTTTACATCTATCTTTTGGCATAATTAATAAACGGCCTTAGATTTATGTAGGAGAACCCTTACCTTTAAGACATTGAGGACAATGTCTCGTTTTAGTCTGGGGGGGGGGGGTGATCTTTCGATTCGATTTTTGCCTTGCATTTTTGCTGTTTACTCACGCAACCCCGTTTTTTCCTCAATAATTGAAAAAATCCAAAAAATGAGAAAAATTCAAAATTTTTTGCAAAAATATAATATTTTTTGACATTTTGTTGACTTTTCGCTGGTGAGAGTAGGAATAAAATTCTGACTTGATCGGGCGTGTTGAGCCCTAGCTTGTTCCCTTAACCATTTATAATCTATAAGCTCGTGCTAGTCTTTTACACAAGGAGCTATAAAATGCGAATTCTTTTTAAGAGTTTGCAAGTTCCCGTATCGACTTTATATATGCATGGCTTGATTATTTGGCTAAGCATTCGCGGATCTTATTATTTAAGATTTTAAATTTGCGAAGAACGAGAAATGATAGAGTTGTTTATAAGTTAGATTGCTAAACGTGGAGTAGTTGGATCTCTTTAGAGCTCATCGAAGTTAATTGTGGCTTTTTGTTCTCATAAGCTTGTTTCACCCAATAATAGTAATCTAGGAATAATTAAAGGTATTTTGGTTTTGGCGATAATTAGTTTTTATTTCTTCCTTAGAGAATCATTGCTTATGAAAGTTGGGTACACATCAAGGTACTGTCAGTGTTACGGTGTAATAAGCAACTGATTCCTGATAGTACGTGCTATTGTCTCTATTGCTATAAAAGCCGTAGGACTCGGGATTTGGCAAAATATATAATGAATAATGAATAATAATAATAAAAATCCAAAGCCGATAAAAGTTTTCTGTTTCTTGACGGTTCGCTCCCGTTGACTCAGACTTCAAAAAGGCAGAGGAAAAATATCCAAGGTCAAAATAAGACTCCCGATTCTTGACGGTTCGCTGCTGTTGTCTAGGTTGTTTAAAAGGCCAAGGATCAATAAATGTGCTTAAATAATGTTAAAAATGCCAAATTTCGACTCCGGGGGTGTCCTAATAAAAGCTTCTGTCTCTGGACTCATAGATGAGTTGTTTCGGTCGTATATAAAAGGGATATCCTCAAAATCGTGTTAAATCAGAGACCTTGATGTGGACCTCATTTTTGTATGCAACGGTTTTCAAGGGAAGGTTTGGAAATTACTTAGCGTCTAAACTAAGTATCTTTATCGGACTAAAAATTATCGAAATGAGAATTTGAAGGAATTCATTTCTCACCAAAAATAAAATAAATAGAGGAAAATAGGAATTTGGGAACTAGAAGTAATACACAATTAACTTTCATGGGTAGTGATAGCAATCTAACTTGTAAATGACAATGATTTCGTTTTCAAGCTTAGTTTGGGGACTCGTGAAAAATCAGGGACGACGAATTTTATCCGTATGGTCACTTCTTTATGAGTCGTGTTTCCTACTCGTTGACCCTAAAAGTTATTGATAGATAATGATTGTCAACAAAACCG
This sequence comes from Artemisia tridentata subsp. tridentata, assembly GCA_021014915.2. Taxonomy (NCBI): domain Eukaryota; kingdom Viridiplantae; phylum Streptophyta; class Magnoliopsida; order Asterales; family Asteraceae; genus Artemisia; species Artemisia tridentata. Next base: position 190,700,480 of record CP139509.1, on the reverse strand, counting down.
TCACATGATTATGAGAAAAATACAAAAATAGAATAAAAAGGAAAATCGGGGAGTTTTTAGAACCTAAAGATTTCTTAATCTCTTTTGAAAATTTTGCTACTTCTCAAAGTTAGTAAAAAGAGATTAGAAATTTTTGGATTTAAAAACGTGTTTTTATAACATTGCGTGAGGACACAGCAATATCTTAGTCTGGGGGAATTTTGGTATGTGCTTAAACACATACCTTTTCTTGACCAAAATCCGACCAAAATAACCAAAAACTGACCAAAATGCCAAAAGATATTGTGTTTTTGTGTTTTTATGTGTGCAGGCAACGGATAGACGAAAAATGACAAAAGATCAAGAAAAAGACAAAACGAGCACGAGATTTGGAAAGGATTTAAAGCCGAAGCCGGGGAAGTTATTATGCTCAAAAAGTCAAAGTCAATCCTCAAGTTTCATCAAATGACAAAAGAAGCCCTTGGATCATTTCTTGAAGTTTGGCTGAATCAGTCCCTGGAGTTTCAGAAAATGCACAATAGGTCCTTGTACTTTATTACTAAACCAAAAAGCCTAAAACAATATCTATCCGGATTTTCTAATCCATTTATATCCCATAGCCCAAACAAACCCACAACTAGCCCAACCCTTAATCCTTTGACACAGTCCACAAACCCGATCCATATCCAAATACCCGGTCAACAAAAGAGATAATATCCCAGTCAAACAAAATTCACCCGCACTCCAATTCATAACTTTACCCAGAAAAAATACTGTTCCATGAACCCTAAAAATTACCCGTACAAAATTACCGAGATTAAGGGCATAAATGTCCAATCATCAGGTGTCAGGTGTCAGAGAAGCACAGAAACACACGAATGGGCTACGTGGCAGCATACTATTGGACATGACACCTCATGGGAATTGATCAAACGGCTATAATGATTGGGGGATTGATCTGAGGGTTGATAAGAGCTCAAAGAAGCACAAATTCACACGGATTGATGATGTGGCAAGCCTGGAACCTTCATCAGTGGCTATAAATAGAGAGCTCTCCTCATGAGCAATGGTTGTCCAATTTTTATGTTTTAGAAAATTGTTGCCACTTTATTTTCTTGTAAAATTTACTGCTTTTCTTAGTGTAATCATTTACATTTGAGCTGTAATTTCAATTTCAGTCTTGTAATCTCAGTTTTATTAATGTAATTTACTTTTTCAATTTAAACACCTTGTTGAATTTACCTTTTAAGCATTTATTCAAAATCTGTTTTTAGCTTTCATTTAGTTTCTATAAGCTCATTCTAGCTTCATTATTAGTTTGTTGTGAGATACTCTAGTTTACTTATGTTTTAAACAAAATTACAAAAAGTCAACAAAGTCAACTAAGATGGTCAAAATAAGCTGTGGAATAAGCTGAGTTGGATCTGGGTATTTTCTGGCTTATTGGATAAGCCTGGGTTAAAATAGACAGCTGAGTTCATTCAGGATCAGCAGAATCACTTGTGAGTATCAAATTTCATTTCTAGCTTATTTCATGCTTATTGATGATCAGTTTATTTTACTGCTTTTTTGCTTGTGATTTCTTGTTTTTAGATTAAAAATAGACTAGATAATCATAGTTTAGAACAAATCTTAGCTTAAAGCAGTTAGGTTAAGGGTAATTTTGCTAGTTAATATAGTTAAGGAGTGTTTGGTTCAGTTTGATTCTGGGAGATATAAGTGTGATATTGTTTATGTGCATTAAGCTGAGTTCTGATTAAGCTAAACTAAGGTATAATGATCATAAACCAGTAGGGATTTTGAGGATTATAGCTCATTTAGAGGTATTTGGCCTATAGGTGGATTTTTGAGGTGTAAACTGCTCTAATAAGCTGTAGATAAGCTGAGCTTATTTAGACCCATATTTTGGTATATCTGAGTCATAGATAGTTGTTAAAGCAAGGTTCTAAAGTGTGGTTAAATTTGGTCTAGTTTTGAAAGAGTTTAGCGCCAAAAACCAAAACTGCTGCATCAGTACGATTTTGTGCAGATAGTCCAAAGGCTGCTGATCTCAGCCTATTTTTGGCTTATTCCTGTGAGCTTAATTCCTGAAATTCGAATTCTGAGTAGGTTATAGTACTAGCTTCTAGAATCTGTTTTTGGTTTCCCCTGAGAAGCTTTTATCTAGCTTCTAGATAAGCTCAAAGTTGGCCGTAAACCACTTGTTTCTGTCCAAATTTAGCAGCTGCATTAGTGCTTTTTGGCTTATCCAGAGAGTTTATTTGGTCTTAATCAGTTGTTTTAAGCTTGTGGTAGATTGTTTTACTATATTTGAGCTTTTGGTAATTTTTGGTAATGTAGAGCTTATTTCTCGAGCTTATTTGTAACAGCTTTATACTCAAACAGCTTATTCGGGTTTAGCAAAGTTCAATTTTCATTTTTCTTAGCTTCTTAATATTATTTTAGATTTTTCTGAAAAAGTTCATAATTTTCCAAATCATTTTGCTATTTTTAAATCATTTAATTAATTTCTTTTAGTTTTTAATTCATAAAAAATAAAATAAAAATCAAAAAAATATTTTTCTTTTTCCTAAAAATTTCTTTTATCATTTAGAATGTAGGAAAATTATTTTCATGCCCGTAGGATTAGTAGTGCTTCAAATTCATTTTTTATTTTGCGCTCGTACGTAATTTTTTATTTATTCGCGCATTTTTAGGATTTCCCTTACGTTTGCCTTAGAATAGAATTTTCCCTTGCCTTATTTACTGTTTTTAGTTTATGTTTCATCATTTTAGTTTAAAAACCAAAATCTCTCTTTTATTCACCATTCACTGCACGATTCACGAACCCGAATCACTAATTCCATTCAATCTTCGACGGGGAAAACGACCCGGGGTTTTTACATACTTCCTAGTTTGTAATTTCCTTTTGGAAAGTATAAATTGTTTGAAATCACCTTTGTTCTTCAACAAACTTAAGATCTACATTTATGTAATTCATGTAAGATTGCCAATCAGAATTATCATCCATAGAAAGTAAAATATTTACCTTTTTCATGGTTATGTTGACCCACTCTCCATTTCTTGCATGACTTTTTTCCAACAGCCAGCTGATCACTATCTGAAAGTGCCATCAGTGCACTGACTCTAACTTCTTCATCATCTGAGGAGACTCTTCTTCATCCCAGTCATAGGCTTCAGCTACAAGAACCTTGTTCTTTGCTTGAACAGGTTTGGAAGTTTGAGCAGCCTGAGACATTGAGGGATTGGCCTCAAGGAGAGCAAGTTTAGCCTTAGCTTTTCTATATTTAGCTTCAAAATCTTTTTGACCCTTTTGAACAGTATTGTTTTGAAAATGTTGGGTAGACTGAAGCATTTTAGGTTGAAACTTGCTAGTTCCTGAAGAAGAACTGTTTCCAGAAAATTTATAAGAGGGTTTTGAGATGGTTTTAGAAAAACAGTCTTTTGCAAAATGACCTTTTTTACCACATTTGAAACATTCAGTGGTTTCATTTGCTTTTGCTTTAGAAAAGTTTGACTAATTTCTTTTAATAAACCTTTTTGAATTAGCAAGGAGTGCCCTTTCTTGAAATTCTAAGTGTAAATCATTTAGGTACTCCTCACTAGTTCTTTCATCAGCATCATCATCAGAATTCTCTTGGAAATCCTGCACAACACCATTAGAATAAAAGGCAGTTGATATGGGTGTGGTTGTCAGGGCCTTTTTGGTCTCAAGAGCTTTCTTTGAGTCAGGGTATCTCCTAGAGATTAAGTTGTCCTCATAGACAAACTTCCCATAGATCTCAGGGAGCTCAAGGGTCTGAATGTGGTTAGCATTCCTGAGGCCCTGAGAGAAGTTTAACCACTTCTCAGGGAGACTGTTGACAAAGCCAACATTGATCTAATGCTTAGACAAAACTACACCATCATTTGATAGTTCGTTTATCAAGGTTTTGTATCTGGTATAGGTCTGAGAGAGACTTTCAGAGTCTTTGGCCCTGAAAGTGTTATACTCAAGTTTCGGGTCCATGATCCTGTTTTCCTTGGTATCTGAGGGACCTTCAAAGCTATGAACCAAGTCAAGCCAAGTTTGTTTGGCTGTTGTACAGTTAATGACTGATTCCATTGTATCGTCAGGAAGACAAGATATAATGATGCTTTTCAGGCGTTGGTCTTGATTAACCACCCTTCTCTCATCAATGGTCCACTGAGCTTCAGGTTTAGGTAACCCTTCAGCAGTCTTAGGGACATAAGGACCTTCATTGATACAAGTGATGTAGTATGGTTCCATACCAGTCAAGTAGCAAAGCATACGCTTTTTCCACTTGCTAAATTTTCCAGCTTCTAGTCTGGGAGCAACAGCTGAATAGCTTCCTCCCTTTTTGTCAACTAGCTGGGGCACATTAATATCAGCCATGGTAGGATCTTGGTTTTAAAAACCTTTTGAGCACTCTTTAGTTTTTAAAAAAAGATTTTACAAACCTGGGGCTCTGATACCACTTGTTGTTCCCGTTACACAATTAGATTTAACTACAAAGTTAAGTTAATCATGTTCCATGACTGAGTAATGCGTTGATTAATTTAAACAAATAAGTAAAACGTAAAAGATAAAAACACAAGTTTTTCAACGTTTAAATTCTTATTAGAAATTAATCAAAAGAATCTATACCCAAGTGTTCGCGGAATAAACACTTGGGATTGAAATGACAAAGTATAGTATGTTATCCTCTCTAAACTCAAGCTATGCTTGAGTGGCAACAATGAATGAACCACTGAGCTATCTCAGGGACTAGGTTGCTCTTTGGGGGAGAAAAATGGTTTTGTAAATGTCTAAGCATTAATTGCACAAAACTTGTCCACTTTTCTCCCTTATGATCCTATTTATGCACAAATATAAAAGAGCACCCGTGACTAAAAAGACAAACAGAATGACCTAGCTAGTCAGGACAAAATACAACAGTATTTTTTCACTGTTACAAGAATCTATTTTGGGAATAGGTTAATACTGCTTTCTGAGTGACAGTGATGACACTGCTCTTGTTCTCAAGCCTTTCAGGGAAAGTTTGACTTTAGCCTGATAAGGACTTCTCCTTATCTTTTCAAACTCTTCCCGCCTTGTCCCGCCTTTCTTTCAGACTTCAGATTCTTCAGTCTCGGTCTTCAGTCTTCATATTCATTCTTTAGTTGTTGAGGAGACTGGGGTTCAGTGAGTTATTGTCATCACTCACTGAACCAATTATCTTCTTTTTTGGCTTAAGTAACACTCAGGGAGTTCCGCCTCACTGAATGGTGAATCTTTCTTCTTAGACTCATCCTAAACATCCTGAAGATAACTCACTGAGTGACTGTTCACTCAGTGACCTAAGAGCTTCACGGTTGTTTAACACTTGGGCTAATTTGTATTCAAATCCTTATTTTCAGGACGCTTGGGTACTGAATGGACCCGACAATTATCTTTTAACGAAAATCACTTAAGGTATGTATATGAATCCCTAAAACTTGCATAATGATTAAAGAAAGTTTTACCATACACAATGCATAAAATTCTTGCATCATTTTGTAACACCTCTTTTACAAACTTTCACAAAAGTTTTACTTACATTTTTATTTAAACCTATTACATTCATTTTAAAACCAACTGAGCTATCTCAGTTGGCCACCAAGGTCTCCTTAAGGTGTCTTGGCAGGAGGTGTTACCACATGCGAGTGGTATCAGGTTCGAGTCTCTCCGTGGAGGGTTTTCCCTCCTGGGTTGGATCTGTGTGGGTTCTGCCCCATAGATGCGTCGATTCGAGGCTGGCATTGACTACCTTTTGGGTAAGTACTGCGTAATCGAATCACTAACTATAGTATTTTACTAAATTGCCGTTAAAAAGAATTAAATTAATTTTAAATAAAATGTTTTATACATTTTTTATTATCTAGAAGGAATCTTCCCCCTTGTAAAATAATTCAAATGCAATCTTGCATTGAGAAAGAGATTAGCGATTTTGACAATAATTCAAGACCAAAGTGGTAAGCATCTTGTTGGGTCAGGAAAAACCCAAGAATACGTAAAACATGATTTGGACACAAATTAACTAAGTGTTAAACTTAAACCGAGAACAATTCAAGTCACTGAGAGAACAGTCTCTCAGTGAGTCATCTTCAAGATGCTTAAGGCGAATTCAAGAAGAAGGATTCACTTCTCAGGAAGGCGGTACTCCCTGAGTAGGACTTAAGACAAAGAAGAAGATAATGGTTCAGTGAGTATTGGACAAGAACTCACTGAACCCCAGTCTCCTCAAACCAACAAAGTGATTGAAGGACTGAGGAACCAACGCCTGAAGAAAAGGCGGGAACAATAGGGAAAAGATCTGAGAAGATAATAGTGTCAGCCCAACACTCTTCTCTTGTCAGATCCAACCTTCCCTATTGCGGCTAAAAGTCATGGAGTGTCAGCCAACAACTCCCAAAGTCTTTTTAGCCCTTTCCTATTGGTTCTTGGAAATAACAATTACTATTTGTAATTGTCAGACACGCAACCTCAACAACTTGTATTATATTTAATCACTTATACTTAGATTACTTGTGTATAAATAGATCAGATGGGAGAGAAGTTAAAGTGTGCTTTGTATATTTAAAGTCTTGAACTTTTGCAAATGAACTTCTCTCCTACAAAGAGTATACAACTCACTGAGATAGCTCAGTGGGTATATTGTTACCACTCAAGCAAAACTTGAGTTTCGATAGGAGACACCCCATACCCTTGTCTATTCAATCCCAAGTGTTTATTCCGCAAAACACTTGGGTATAGATTCTTGGAATTATTTCTAATAAGAATTTAAACGTTGAAAAATATTGTTGTTTTTATACTCACGTTTTATAACTGTTAGAATTAATCCTAAACATTGTATTAGTCATAACACGAAATAGATTAACTTTCTAGTTAACTCTAATAGTGTAAAGGGACCAACAAGTGGTATCAGAGCCTCTGGTTTATAAAATCTTTTAAACTAACCAAGAGTGCTCTAGGTTTTTAAAAACCAAGATCCTACTATGGCTGATATCAATGTACCCCAGCTAGTCGACAAAAAGGGTGGCAGCTACTCAGCTGTTGCACCCAGACTTGAAGCTGGGAAATTTAGCAAATGGAAGAAGCGTATGATTTGCTATCTTACTGGTATGGAACCCTACTACATCACCTGTATCAGGGATGGCCCATTTGTCCCAAAGACTGCCACAGGGCTAAATAAGCCTGAGGCCCAATGGACCATTGATGAGAGAAGGGTGGTCAATCAAGACCAACGCCTGAAAAGCATCCTTATATCATGTCTTCCTGACGATGTAATGGAATCAGTCATCAACTGTCTAACAGCCAAGCAAACTTGGGATGACTTGGTAAACAGCTTTGAGGGTCCCTCAGATACCAAGGAAAATAGGGTCATGGACCTTAAACTTAAGTATAATACTTTCAGGGCAAAAGACTCTGAAAGTCTCTCACAGACCTACACCAGATACAAGACTTTGATAAATGAATTATCAAATGATGGTGTTGTACTGACCAAACATGAGACAAATGTTGGCTTTGTCAACAGTCTCCCTGAGAAGTGGCTCAACTTCTCACAAGGCCTGAGGAATGCTAACCACATTCAGACCCTTGAGCTCCCTGAAATTTATGGGAAGTTTTTCTATGAAGACAACTTGATCTCAAGGAGATACCCTGACTCAAAAGCTTTTGAGTCCAAAAAGGCCTTAACCTCCACACCCATATCAACTGCTTTCTATTCTAATGGTGTTGTGCAGGATATTCAAGAGGATTCTGAAGAAGAAATTGATGAAAGGACTGATGAGGAATACCTGAATGACCTGAACTTGGAATTCCAAGAAAGGGCACTCCTTGCTAGTTCAAAACGTTTCATCAAAAGAAATCAGTCCAACTTTATAAAATCAAAAGCAAATGAGACCACTGAATGCTTTAAATGTGGTAAAAAGGGTCATTTTGCTAGGGACTGTTATTCTAAAACTATCTCAGAACCCTCTTACAAATTTTCAGGAACTAGCAAGTTTCAACCTAAAATGTTTCAGTCCACCCAACAATTCCAAAACAAGGGTCAAAAGGATTTTGAAACAAAATATAGGAATATCAAAGCTAAACTTGCACTTCTTGAAACTAACCCTATATTGTCTCAGGCTGCTCAAACATCTAAACCTATTCAGACATAGAACAAGGTTTTAATAGCTGAAGCATATGATTGAGATGATGAAGAGGTTTCCTCAGATGAGGAAATAAGAGTTAGTGCACTGATGGCACTTTCAGAAGAGGATCAGGTGGCTGTGGGAAAAGGCCATGCTAGAAATGGAGAGTGGGTCAACATCACCATGAAGAAGGTAAATACTTTACTTTCTATGGATGATGATTCTGATTGGCAGTCTTACATGAATTATATTTGTGTTGATTTAAAGTTTGTTGAAGAACAAAAGCTTAACTTGCTTTCAAAATATAACAATATTGTGTCAGAATTGAACAAATGTAGAGATGAACTGCTTGTACTTAAGCAAGCCAAACTAGAAACAATAACTCTACAAATTCAGAACACTGAGATTTTGAAACAAAACCAAGTCCTTCAAACTGAACTTAACAAAGAAAAGGCTATCATTCAAAGCTGGACCAAGAAGAACCCTTAAGGTTTTTGACACTGTGGGATTAATCTCTCAGAAAACCATTGGCATTGACCCTCTTATGGTTGATCCAATTGTGTGTCAAAATGAAATAAACTTTGTTCCAGCTGGCATATCTTTTGAGCAAGAAATGCTTCCCAAGTCAAATGACTGGATTGTCAGGGACAACCCAGTCAGTAAGTTACCAAACTTTGAGACTGGAAAGATCTTGCTTCCTGAAAGTCAGGCTTTGAAAAATATGCTTGGACTCACTGAAAAACTCAGTAAGCTTGAACTCACTGAACCAATCACTGAGTCCTTGAATGAGTCTGAATCAGAATCATACCTCCACTTCCTCCACTGAATACCCTTCAGGGTGCTGCACCTAACTTAGGCCTCCCACCTATGGTCTTCTCACCACACTCTCCAAAGGAGAGATCAGGAAGGGGAACAACCATTCTGAAGAGAGCAAACCTTGATGTCTCAGTAAATACTGATGACTCATCAACTTCAGTCCCTTCTGAAGAAACAACCCAAAGCCCTGACTCAAAATTTGATCAGTTGGCTGAAATGGTCAGGAAGCTAGGAGAGAAGATTGCATCTTCTGAGAAATATTCTCAATCCAAGAAGGAACAAAAACCAACTTCCTCAAAGACCAAACCCAAACCCACAAAACCCCTGAAAAGATGTGAGCTATGCAACTATACAAATCATCTCACTGATGATTGCTATAGAGTCCTTTATTGCAAGATTTGCAAAAAGGAAGATCACAGGACCTCTGATCATAAACAATGCTCAGTCATGTCAAACTTTTCAGGACTTAAGGCTCAGTGCCTGAACTACCCTTCTGATTCTAAGCAGAAACAGAAGCAAAAGGCCAAGCCTTTTCCACCCTGCCCTTTGTGTGGATTCAATGACCACCACCCCGAGGATTGTCAATATGACAAACATTGTGAATCTAGTGGAAGTTCCACTCAGAAATCCTCAGGAAAAGAGAAGGTCATTCAGTCAAGAAGAGGAATGAAACAATCCTCTCAGACTACTGAGGCTACCCCTACAACCAAATGCAAAACATGTGGTAGCTCAGTCCACTCAACCTCTGACCATGAATCAATTAATACTTTCATAAAGACCTACAATACCAAATCCTCCATGAAATGGAGTCCTAGAAAGAACTGACCTAGTTTACTATTTGTGCAGAAGCATGCCAGGGATCCTGTTTGGCATCTAGATAGTGGATGTTCAAGGAGCATGACTGGTGTTAAGGAGTGTCTGCACAAATATGTGGAAGAACCAGGACCCAAAGTGATATTTGCTGATAATTCATCATGTCTCACTGAAGGTTATGGTTCAGTAAACTGCAATGGTATTGTCTTTACTAGGATAACATATGTAAATGGTCTTAAGTATAATCTGATCAGTGTCAGTCAACTATGTGATGCAAAATACATAGTTCAGTTTGATGATAAGCAAGGAACCATCTTCAATGCAAATAAGGAAATTGTCCTCATTGCACCAAGAAGACAAGATGTTTATGTATTAGACATGTCCAGTCTAACTCAGGATGGAACTTGTCTCTTTGCTAAAGCCACTGATACACTCAACTGGCTTTGGCATAAGAGACTTACCCACCTGAACTTTAAGAACATTAACAATCTTGTAAAACAAAACAAAGTCCTTGGCTTACCATCTCTTGTGTTTTCTAAGGATAAACCATGCTCAGCTTGTGAAAAAGGTAAACATCACAGAGCATCCTTTAAAACCAAAACCAACTTTTCCATCAGGAACTGCCTACATCTTCTCCATATGGATCTATTTGGACCTGTCAGTCCAAGGTATATTAACCATGAGAAGTATACTCTGGTCATAGTGGATGAATACTCTAGATACACCTAGGTATTCTTCCTGATCAAAAAGAGTCAGGCAACTGAAACAATCATGTTCTTTGTCAGGAACATTGAAAATCAAAATGACATTAAGGTCAAACAAATTAAAACTGACAATGGGACTGAGTTCAAAAATAATGAACTTGAATGTTTCTGTGATGAGAAAGGTATTTCCCAAAACTTTTCCTCTCCATACACACCTGAACAAAATGGTGTTGCTGAAAGGAAAAACAGAACACTCATTGAAGCTGCTAGGACAATGCTATGTGGATCAGTCCTTTCCAACCATTTTTGGACTGATGCAGTCAAAACTGCCTGTTATACACAAAAACAGATCCATAATTGTCAAGAGACATGGGAAAACCCCATATGAGTTATTCAAAGGAAGAATCCCTGACATCAGCTACTTTCATGTCTTTGGGTGTCCTGTGTTTATTCATAATCACAAGGATCACCTAGGGAAATTTGATGCAAAAGCTGATGATGGATACTTCCTGGGATACTCACTTGTCTCAAAAGCCTTCAAAGTGTTCAACACAAGGAGACAGCAGACTGAGGAAATATTTCATGTTACCTTTGATGAGAGCACTGATGCTATCAGGTTCTCAACTGCCTCAGTAGAAGAGATAGGAATTGATAATTCTTCAAGATATCCTCCTGATGAATATCTGTCTGAAAACAATCCTTCTACTCAGTATCAAGATGATGCTAATCTCTCCTATTACATAATCCCCCACAACCTACCTAACCCAACCATCACTGAGTTTGTTGAGGCACATACACACACTGATGATATCAATCAGCCTGTTCAAAATACTCAAGATCCAAACAATCTCAGTGATCTGATAGACACTCAAGATCCAATCAATGATCATGTGTCTACTCCAGAACCAAACCCTCTACCCAATCAGGCCTCCACAAGTTCAAATCAGTATCCAGGACCTCAAGAAAGTTGGACTAGGTCTCAGGACATTGAACTTGTCAATATTATTGGAGAGCCTACTGAAGGCATGCTCACCAGGAGCATGGCTGCTAGTCTAAGAGCAGCCTCATCCAATGAATGTCTATTTGTGGACTTCATTTCCACAATTGAACCCAAAAGTGTTAAAGAAGCACTTAAACATCCAAGTTGGGTTCAGGCCATGCATGATGAACTGGAACAATTTGACAGAAACAAGGTAATGACCTTGGTCAAATGTCCTGAGAATGTCTCAGTCATTGGCATGAAGTGGGTATTCAAAAACAAAACTGATGAAAATGGCATAGTGATTAAAAACAAAGCCAGACTTGTAGCCAAAGGCTATAATCAACAAGAAGGCATTGACTATGAGGAAACATTTGCACCAGTAGCAAGGATGGAAGCCATCAGGATCTTCCTTGCTTTTGCTACATACATGAACTTCAAGGTGTACCAAATGGATGTTAAAAGTGCATTCTTAAATGGTTCACTGAAAGAAGAAGTTTATGTTGAGCAACCTCCTGGATTTGAAAGCCATGAGTCTCCTGATCATGTCTGTAAGCTTAACAAAGCCCTTTATGGACTGAAGCAAGCTCCCAGGGCATGGTATGAGACTCTCTCAGCCTTCTTAATCCAAAACAAATTTGTCAGAGGCAAGATAGACAACACATTGTTTATCTATAAGACAAATAATGATGTTATACTAGTACAAGTGTATGTTGATGACATCATCTTTGGCTCAACAAGTTTCAAACTTTGCAAACAATTTGAAAAACTAATGGCAAAGAAGTTTGAAATGAGCATGATGGGAGAACTGACATACTTTCTTGGTCTTCAGATCAAGCAGACTGATAGAGGAACCACTATCAGTCAAGAGAAGTATGTAAAGAATCTACTGAAGAAGTATGATCTCAGTGACTGTGCCTCAGTCAAAACTCCCATGGTTCCCCCAAACAACCTTGGTCCTGATCTAACTGGTAAACCAGTAAATCAAATTCTCTTTAGAGGAATGATAGGATCACTGATGTATCTACTTGCATCAAGGCCTGATATCCAATTCTCAGTATGTCTATGTGTCAGATATCAATCTGACCCAAGAAAATCTCATATCACTGCTGTGAAAAGGATATTCAGGTACCTGAAGGGCACTCCTAACCTTGGATTATACTATCCAAAGTGCTCAGGACTTGATCTCAAAGGATACTCAGACTCTGACTATGCTGGATGCAACATGGACAGAAAAAGCACCTCAGGCTCTTGTCAAATACTTGGTGGGAAATTAGTCTGTTGGAGTGCCAAGAAGCAACAATCAGTTGCCTTGTCCTCAGCTGAGGCTGAATATGTTGCAGCAGCTAGTTGTTGTGCAAATGTACTCTGGATGAAAAGTCAACTCAGTGACTATGGAATTCAGTACAAGATGGTACCCATCTTTTGTGATAACACAAGTGCAATTGCAATCTCAAACAACCCTGTTCTTCATCAGAGAACAAAACACATTGATATCAGATATCACTTCATCAGGGACCATGTCATGAATGGTGACATTGAATTACACTTCATTCCTACTGAATATCAGTTAGCTGATATCTTCACCAAACCTTTGGATGACCCAACTTTCACAAGACTGAAAGCTGAATTAGGAATGTTGGATATAGAGAATCAGTCCACTGATTGATTCCTACCAACTGAAGTGTAAATTCTTAAAATCTCAGGTCCCTGACTCAATGTGTTCGTCAGTGAATTAATTCACTGAATCCTCAACCTCAGGAACTAAACCCAAGTTCCTGAAATCTTTAGGGTTCATGAACTAAACCCAAGTTCATGAATCCTTTTTGCTCAGGAATTTTTTTCATATTCCTGAATCATCAGTGACTAGTCCCAAGTCACTGAAATACCATCACTGAATGAAAAGTCATTCAGGGCCCTGAAAAGAGACATTAAATACTGACTTAAATGCTCTAAGTATCTAGTTAGTAAATGTCCGAGGTTGGTAACTGAACTCATATTTAATTCAAGAATATTTGTTCTTTTAGCCTTTCTGGCATACACCTAATGGGCCCCCACTTCCCAACTTGGCATTCAATGCCCTCTCTCACACAATACACTGTGTGATGATGGAAACTCTGCAACTTCTCCTTTTGCAGAAACTGCTCAACTGTTCACTCTGCCAATTGAGAAAAAAGAGGAAAAGTGGAGTGGTGGCATTTAATGCGGATCTCAAACATTTTATTCAAAATAACTTCCAAAAATTATATTTTGATTAAATAAGATCACTCAAATGCCAAAAATACCCCCATATCCACTATCCTATAAATACCCATCCAAAAGAATACACACACACATTTTTTAGAAATTTATAAGCAAACTCTGCCCTTTTTATTTCTCAAACAAATTGTGTGTGTGTTCTTAGCATTAAGAAATATCCGACCATTTTCCGACCTAAACCCGATCATAAAATGGCTTCCTCTAAAGCTATTAACCACCGCCCCAAATGTAAGCTTCACAATGGAGGGCGTGGACCTGACCAAAAATAATGTGGTTGGAAATTTCCATTACCCGCAGCAATATGCGGGTTACAAGTATGTAGTTAAGTATTTACAAAACTGCTTCATTGCCACAAGCTTTTACAACCACCCCAGAAGTCATCTATAATGACTATCTCAGGGAGTTTTGGTGTACCGCAACGGCTACTAGCCCTAAGGACACCAAAGAGTCTATCATCACTTTCACTGTGATGAATGGGACTAGGACTCTCTCCCTGAACTACAAGACCTTCATCATGGCCACTGGTCTTAACTTTGTTGAGAACTTTGAGGCTAACCCTACTGATCAGGAAATAAAAGCTGAAATGCTTTTCCTAGGGCCTCATGATGTTAGGCGTCTTGCCGAGTCTCCTGAAGCCTTGTTGGCAAAGGCTCCAATAGTGAAGACATGGTTTCACCCTGTCTGGAGACTTATGATGACATTCATCATTCAGGTACTCAGAGGAAACAAATCCTCCACTGAGCAGTTGAACTCATCACAACAATTGATGATGTTCAGTCTCTTGGAGGGTAGAAAAATAGATATCGGAGGAATAATCTTCCGAGACCTCGTGTCAAAGCTCTCAGGGAAACATAGGCAAAGACACATGTCTTATCCTAGGTTCATTTCCTGTGTGCTTCAGGACCTTCTTGGTTCTGACTACTTAAGGTCTGACGATGAAGGTACAAAACCTGACGTCTTACATAAGACCAACTTTAGTAGTGACATTACTGAGGTACAACCGGTCGCCCTGACCACCTACATGTTAACGGTGATTCAGGGTGAAAATGTATGCTCACCAGTTCCTTCACCAACCAAGAAGGTGAAGAAGAAGAAAGGGAAAGGGGGACAATCCAGTAAGGTGGTTAGACCTAAACCACTCGTCACTGAGACTGTTGCCTCAGGCACCAAGAAAGTTGTTGTGACCTTGACCTCTCAGACTCCCATACAAGAGACCACATTGGCCACAAAACAAACGCCACTGGAGGGTGCTGAGCAATCATCCTCGGTATCCTCGGGCAAACCCTTTCCTAATGTCCCTTCTGACAAAAACAAGTCAGAAGGGTCAGGAGCATCCACCCACTCACATCCTAATGAAGGCACTGATAAATCACAATCAGAGCCTGAGGGAGTTCAGGGTTCTATATCCTCGGTGGAGCAGTACTACTCCACTGAGAAGGGGACCCATACCCATTCACATCCTGCTAACGTCCCTGAGCAATCACACTCAGGGTCTCAGGGAGTTCAGGACCCTAAATCCCCAAAAGGACAGACCAATCCTGATGGGAAGGGGGTCCATACATCTTCACAAGGAGTGCCTCATGATTCCACTGAAAAACACCCATCAGTGGATGAAGGCGCTCAGGGGGACAAAGACTCTGAGGGATTTAAACCACCCGCCGATACGGAACCCAAACCCACCTCAGGTATTTTTGTTCTCTCACGAACTGATCCTAAAAGTCAGGCTGGGCAAACCCCCCCCCCCCCAGTTATTATGACTAGTCAGGCTGGTCAAACCCCACCAGTTATTATGACAAAAGAATCAGGACCTGGCCACAACGAAGGTGAGCCCTCTTCTGAGGGGGAGCCGGATTTACTGAAGGCTCCTTCTCTGGCTGACTATGAAAATTTGTTGGTTGATGAGTCAGAGGAGGAGATTGATTTTGGTGATGATGAGATCCCTGATGCTGAAGAGGAAATGGAAACACAAGTAAGCCCTCCTCAGCCATCTGAGAAACAACATTCCTCTCCTCATCCTGAGGATCAACCACCCAGTTCTCAATCAACCTCATCATCATCATCAGGTGCTTCAACCACTCCTAAGTGGTTGCAAAAGTATGACAATGCTCATCCGGCTTCTGAAAGATTAATGGCAAAAGTCCTTCGCAAAGCCAACGAAGGTCTTTACAACTCTCTTGTGGATGAGCTATGGGATAAGCACACTGAAGTGGCATCCTCCTATGCTGACTTCAGGGCTTCAGTAGAAGAATCTCAGGCAAAGATTCTTCAGGCCGCCACCCTCACTGATAAACAACTTGGCGACCTGAACAAATTTGTAGATGACATAGCCACTGGACAGCATTAGAAACTGTCCAACATCCTCAAGGCTATAGAATCAGTACAAGAACATCTTACAGATGATCCCACTTTTGTCACCAGATTGGATGCATACTTGGCCTCTCAGGCTAACACCTCCACCAGCATTACTGAGCTTCTAAAGCTCCTTCAGGGGGTAGATCTTCAAGGTTTAAGGACACAGCAAGAGTCCATTTATCAGGCTGTTAATGCATCCAAGGAGCACCTGATCAGAATCTCCTCAGCCTTTGAGCAGCTCTCAACAACACATAATGAGCTGGTCAACCACTACACCACCCAAGTAACTGAACTCACCACCCACCAGAAGGAAATGGCTACCGAATTAAGTGCCGTGAAGAATGAGACTTCTGAAACAAAGTCTATGGTCTCCAACATCTTATCCATTCTTCAGGCCTCTCATACTCCTCCACCTCCTCAGTCAGCAGGTGTCTCCACTGAAGCTCCGCCATCTGCTGAGGGGGAGAAAAATGATGATCCTCCAATCCCTGACCCCAATTCTGCTTTGGTAATTGTCCCTGAGACATCCACCAGTCAACCTCCTCCCATTGACAAAGGGAAGAAAATCATGGTGACTGAAACAAACCCTCCTCCTGAATCACTCTTAGTCAAGGCTTCTTCTGAAAGACGTGCAGATCCTGATGCACCATTCTATGTTGATTTAGAGGATGGGAGAAGGGTCTATGGGACTCCTGATCAACTTGCTGAAATTTTACACCAAGAAGAGCTCAGGAAGGAAAGAGAGAAAGAGCTGGTACTCAACAGGTCTGAAATTTCTAAGGTTGCCAAAGAAGTAATCAAGGAGTCTGAGAAGAAGGACATCAAAGGGGATGAGTTTCTCAAGCTTCAGGCTGAAATCCTTAAGGAACATAACAAACAGGCCAAACTTAAGGAAGAAAAGAGGCAGAGGATTTATGAGAGGTATGTATGGCACATGACCAAAACCAAAGATGAAGGCAAAATCACTGATATCACTATTCACCCCACCAGACCTCTGAGCTTAACAATCCATAGAGGTCCAAGGAAGTCTGAACATCTTCCTGCAATCAAGTTTTCAGACTATGGGTTAAGAGAATGGGATATGATGATGCCCGTCCTAAGGAAGAAAACCGCAAGCAAGAATGCCCCAATCATCATCAAGTCACTGAGTGCTAAGTATGAGGAACTTGCAAGAGTGGCAAAGAGTCTGGGCATTAACCATGATGAGGCACTTGCTTCTCAGGGACTAACTATCCCTGAATTTACTCAAAAGGTTGGGAGGAAAAGAAAAGCTGTGGATATTGAACCTGAACAATACATAGTTGCACTTCATTGCAACAGGACTACTCCTCAGGGAGTCAAGTTCCGTCCCAACCTGGTCATCAAAGAACCTGAGTATGGTATCTTCTTTGTGGATGAATTTGGTCAGGAAGCCTTTCAAAGAGTCTCTAACATCGACAAAGTGGAAACGACAACACTCCTTGCTTACAAACTGATGGCGCTTAATATCAGGAGACCTGAAAATGAGGAGTTTGTAAGGTTGATGGATCAAATGATGAAGGATCGACCTGATAAAGAGGTGTTGATGTCAAAGAAGGCGAAGCTTGAACTCATGGGTCTTGTTGAGGAACCATGAGTATTTTGTACTTAGAATAATAGGACTTGTAATGATATGAATAAATTGATGAATGTTTTGCTATATCAATATCCTTATTTATTTTCTAGTACATTCAGTATGAGCAGAAGACTTTAGCTCACTCATACTGATCAAAACACTTAGGAATAATTTATATCCAAATAGGGGGAGATTGTTGGGTCATGAAAAACCCAAGAATACGTAAAACATGATTTGGACACAAATTAACTAAGTGTTAAACTTAAACCGAGAACAATTCAAGTCACTGAGAGAACAGTCTCTCAGTGAGTCATCTTCAAGATGCTTAAGGCGAATTCAAGAAGAAGGATTCACTTCTCAGGAAGGCGGTACTCCCTGAGTAGGACTTAAGACAAAGAAGAAGATAATGGTTCAGTGAGTATTGGACAAGAACTCACTGAACCCCAGTCTCCTCAAACCAACAAAGTGATTGAAGGACTGAGGAACCAACGCCTGAAGAAAAGGCGGGAACAATAGGGAAAAGATCTGAGAAGATAATAGTGTCAGCCCAACACTCTTCTCTTGTCAGATCCAACCTTCCCTATTGCGGCTAAAAGTCATGGAGTGTCAGCCAACAACTCCCAAAGTCTTTTTAGCCCTTTCCTATTGGTTCTTGGAAATAACAATTACTATTTGTAAGTGTCAGACACGCAACCTCAACAACTTGTATTATATTTAATCACTTATACTTAGATTACTTGTGTATAAATAGATCAGATGGGAGAGAAGTTAAAGTGTGCTTTGTATATTTAAAGTCTTGAACTTTTAAATGAACTTCTCTCCTACAAAGAGTATACAACTCACTGAGATAGCTCAGTGGGTATATTGTTACCACTCAAGCAAAACTTGAGTTTCGATAGGAGACACCCCATACCCTTGTCTATTCAATCCCAAGTGTTTGTTCCGCAAAACACTTGGGTATAGATTCTTGGAATTATTTCTAATAAGAATTTAAACGTTGAAAAATATTGTTGTTTTTATACTCACGTTTTATAACTGTTAGAATTAATCCTAAACATTGTATTAGTCATAACACGAAATAGATTAACTTTCTAGTTAACTCTAATAGTGTAAAGGGACCAACATGGTAAGCATCTAAAGTGTTTTTGCATGAAAACCATAATTAACCATTTTAGAAGATTAAGTGCATTGCAACTACGGTAGGAATCTTTGTACTTTAGTCAAGCCATTTCCGTATGCATCACAAGAGAGGAAATATGTCAAACAAATACGAATGACAATTCAAAACAGATATGAAACCTTGCCTTGGAAGAGGCGACAGATCCATCAATAAGGACGGATCTTTTTAAAGATTTGTATCTCGCTTGGATCCGTACCTTAAGATTTCATATCCAAAGTTGCCTATTTAAGCACCCTTTCGCATAACATTTTTCTTACCCCTTGTAATCATCTTTTCAATGTTCTCTCATAGATTCATAAATTCATACGCATCTCTTTGATCATTATCTTGTTTTATATTCATTCAAGTGATCCACATAACCAATTCATCTTTCTTTTTTTTGAGCAAAGGAAGAACACAAGAAGATCTTCAAGTCTTATGTGTTGTAGTTATTAGTTTTTGAATTTGCAACCTTGTTGTATTATCATATTTCAGTTACTATATTTCAAAGTTCATAAACACCATCATACACCAATATAGAGAGTTAGGTTAGTATTTTAGTCCTCAAAATACATTGAGAGAAAGGTTGGTTCTACCTAGATTAGGACTCGATATCTAGCTTTGTATCGATAAAAGTTTAAGCGACGTTGTACGGTTGTCTCCGCCAAGAAGGGAGCTTGTTAACATAGTGAAGTGACCTCTCGAGTCGGAAACTCAGGGAATGGAGTAGGGTGAGGAAAGAGCTTCGTTACTGAACCACTATAAATTCTTGTGTTGTAGTTTGATATTTCTTTTATTTACTTCTTGTCTTGAATTTACTTTTACATATTATTGTTGCTTAAGTTCACGATAAGTTCGAAATTAAGATTTTAAAATACTAAAACTATTCAACCTTTTTCTAGATTTTCACGAACAAGATCGATAAAACCTTTTAGTCTTTTACAAGTTGTAATACCATCAACAAAGCAAATTGATTTAGGAAAAAAATAATAATAAAAAAAAATAAAAATAAATAAATAAAAAATAATAATAATAATCTTACTGTTGAATAAATAATTAAATATACCTTTATTGATTGCCTAGTAACGTAGCTTCTGGGTTAACGTTATGCATGGCAAGACATATTCATATATAATAACCAAATAAATACTCACAAGTTACATGGAATTATTATTGTTGAATGATTGTTTATAATTTAATCTTGTACCCAACAGAAAAAAAGTCTACATGGCTAAAACCAATAAGTCAGCTTCGTTGGTTATAATAACCAAGTAAATAATCACAAGTTACATCGTGCAAAATTGTGGTAAGAATCGAAAAGAAATAAAAGTCTACAAGGCTACAACCAATAAGTCAGCTTCGTTTAATGATCGAGCTCTAAATTTATCAGGTTTGTTTGAGTGAGGTATATCTGCAGGTAGGTGGAAACGAGCTCAAGCCTAACTTTGGGCTTATTTAATGATCGAGCCCGAGTCCGAGCTTTTTATATAAAGATCGAGTAGGCACGTGAGCCTAAACGAGCCTTAGAAATATATACGTATATATTATCTACACGTATAACTATGTATAAACGAGCTTAAAAGAAATAAACGAGCTTGAGCTTAGTGTTATTAATGAGCCAAGTTTCATTTGAGCTTTATTTCCTTCAACACGTGTTAAAAATTAGCCGAGCTCGAGCTTTTGAAAATTTTCACGAGCCGAGCTCGAGCTTAAAATATGAGGCTCGAGCCCGAGCTCGAGCTTTATCTATATAAACAAGCCAAGCTCGAACTATGGCAGGCTCGAACTCGGCTCGGCTCATTTCCACCCCTATCTCCCGACTTTAAAGACCATGTGATATTAGACCTTGATGATTAATTGCCAAATCAAACTATTTAAGGTTCTTATCTTGTAGGCTTTAAAAGGGAGTGGTGCCCATTGATGACGAAAACAAAGAATGTGTACTCAATCAAATGGTTAAACAAAAGAAAAACAAAGTTAGAAAAAAACAGTTTCGTTTTATTTTTTTGGAAGGGAGTCACCAAAGTTGAATATGAAAAAAAGAAAAGCAGACCAAAAGTGGACATGTGGCAAAGTAGCAATTGTTCTTTACTTCTTTGCACGATCCAAAAATTTGGTCTAAATGATTGAAACCAGTCGGTAAAAGACATCCTTCATCTCAAATTGACCAATATTCCTTTAATAACAACTACCAAAGCCATATGTACAAACAAAACTGACAAAAAACCAAACAAACACATACAGTAAAACTAGATACTCTGCACATAAAACCAGAAAGCTGCCCACACATGTCGACCGACTAAAAAACACTCAAAACATAACAAACCATATTAACAGATCAAACTTCCTTTTCATACATAGATACTTGTTTTCATGGATTCTTCTGACCAACGTAGGAAGCGAAAACCACGTCTCCTTAAACCTTCCTCCACCATTTACTTGTTTTCAGCAAGATCTCTACTTTGCTTCTTGTCTTTCTTTGTTTTGTTCTTTATCCTTTATCGCCCGTCTTTTTACACTGATGTGCTGCTTCCCGAGTCATCTGTAACGTCTGTTTACCCGCGATTCTCTAATGAGTCTACTCGGTTGTTTAAGATAGATGCTAGAGTTGTCTTTCCTGATCATATTCTTGTGTTATTAGTGTCCAAACATGTTGGGACTGGAACTGGATTGGAATGTGTTTATACATGCAATGATGCGGATTATTCTGGTGTTGTTCGAGAGGAGTTGAGGGATGTGTTGTCTGTAGATGAATATAATGACATCCGGTGGCTTGTCCGGTGTCCACTCCCACCTGCAAACTTCTCATCTGTGGTCACTCTACGTAGCCGAGAAGCAAGTGTGGTGGTTGATAAGGCGGAGGGATGGTTGAATTCGTGGGAGAATTTGGCGTACGAGGCGGTGAGGGATGGTAACACGGTGGCCGTGTTTGTGAAAGGGATCAGTCATAGACAAGGTAAAGAATCTGACCCAAACCGATTCACTTGTCACTTTGGATTGAAGAATGATGAATACATGCTTACCTCGAAAGTAGTTACGGCTGCTCAGGAAGTTGTAAGGTGTGTGTTGCCGAGAAGTTTTGAAATGCACCCGGAAAAAGCTCAGGGGATTCAAGTTACTGTTAGTTTTAAAATCCCAATGCCTAGAAGAAGAAATAACCTCCGTATTATGGTTCCATCCATAGCCAAAATATCAAGTTTAGGATTAGAGGTAAAGAGAACGAAACACGAGCTTTGTGTCTGCACGATGTTGTGGAACCAAGCAGATTCGATAAGCGAATGGATAACTTATCACTCATGGCTTGGAGTTGAAAAGTGGTTTATTTATGATAACAACAGTGACGATGACATTCAGGAGGTGATCAAGAAGCTCGATCGTGATGGTTACAATGTTAGCAGACATGTTTGGCCATGGATCAAGACTCAAGAAGCTGGCTTCTCACATTGTGCTATAAGAGCTAGAGATGAATGTAATTGGGTTTCCTTCATGGATGTTGACGAGTTCTATTACTTTCCAAGAGGTGGTTCTCTCAGAACTCTAGTTTCAAACTACACATCGTCTTCATCAATTGGAGAGCTGAGAACATCTTGCCATAGCTTTGGGCCGTCAGGTTTAAGGTCACCTCCTAAGCAAGGAGTAACAGTAGGGTACACTTGCAGATTACAGAGTCCCGAGAGGCACAAATCGATTATCAGGCCGGATGCACTTGACACGACCCTAATGAACGTGGTGCACCATTTCCAATTAAAGAAAGGTTTTCGTTACTACAATGTGCATCAAGGAACTGCTGTTATAAATCATTATAAGTACCAAGTGTGGGAGTCTTTTAGAGCTAAGTTCTACAGAAGGGTTGCTACTTATGTAGCTGACTGGCAAGATAGCCACAATGAAGGATCAAGAGATCGAGCACCTGGTTTGGGAACAGAAGCAATTGAACCGCCTGATTGGAGGCTACGGTTTTGTGAGGTTCGGGATACTGGTTTAAAAGACTTTGTTTTAGGTAACTTGGCTGATAAATCAACAGGCATTTTGCCATGGGATAGATCTTTGGGACATACAGACATACACCAGATACAGTAATATATATATATATATATACAGATTCATTTGTTTACATGTAAATTTTTTTGATCCATTTGTGGTGTCGTTTATTGGATTGTGCCCGCACTATAATTGGGTCAGCCGATTTTTAGACAGCTGTAAATTTATGACCATGTGATATAAATTTTCTCGTGTTCATTGAAGGATTTGTTGGTCATTAGATTACTTTGAAAGCGAGGTTTGAGCGATGAAATTTCTAGACAGTCTACAGATTTTGTTAAGTAATAGAGTAGACGCGTTTTTGTGGCAAGAGAAACATGAAATCATACCGTCGCCAGGTAAACATAAGCAACATACTGGCCAAGTTTAGTTTCATATCAATATATCAGCAATCATGTCACACTACCTCTGTCTCAAAATGGAATGCAACGCTATAGTACCCAATTCAAAACTAAAAGCCCTATGAACCATAATCAAATTTACTACAGTAATGTCTTGTTATAATTGTTGAGCAATACATACAAGTAAATTTTTGGATTTATTTGTAATTAAAATCTTGCAAAACAGTAAATGGTCAAGTATCTTTTCCAAAACAGAAAAAAGTTGCATGATTTGTAAGATAGTTATTATTATAAATGTATGCATACAGAAATATTGATATATGGAATACACTATACCAGTCACGCATTTTGTTTGAGGGTTGTTAAGTCCTTCATCTAATTGTCTTCCAACTCCAATCAGTCAGTTAATTGAATGAATTCACTAAAGGTATTCTGTGATGTCATTTTATTTCTGTATGTTGTTTTTAATAACATAAAGTTACAAATACATATTTTACAGATAAGTGCTATGTCTTGATAATCTGCTAAGCTTTAGATGTAGCTTACAACTATACAACTCTGTGGAAACTTACCTTGGTTGAGATTTCAACTAAAAACAACGTTATCTTGCCAAAGGGACGCTGGTCATATGCTTAGAAAGGGTGGCATCCAGCTTCTCTCCTATTAGAGTGATCCATGCCTGCAGATGCAGCAATTAGATAAAAGGTTCCTAGTTATTTACATACAGATAAAAAGAAATCACTGGATGATAACCATCAGTTAAAAGTTAAAACCAAAATCATTGGATGATACCCGCGTTCCTTTCTAGGACGTCATTGGATGATAAACATCACAAAATCATTGTAGGTTTAGACAAACGACAAATGGTAAAAACATTTTCTTAACCTTTTTGTCGAGTTAAATGTTACAAAGTTACTGTGGTTTATAGTTCCTGATGCATTTCAAAGGTATTTGGAAGGGTGGAAACACATATAGCTGACTATCATAAAGGGGAATGCACACCTGATCGGATGTTGTGAAGCCACGGATGGTGTCACCCCCAAGTATTGCGATTCCTTTATCTCCAAGTGGTTGCAAGATGACAGCCTGTAAATTGATTTGCAGATGGAATAAATAATTATGACTTCAGAAAGAACCAAAGTTGCAATTATATCTGAATCCTCTATATGACACGCGTTTCATTTATATTAGGGGTATGAGAATCATGTATAAGATACTTAAATTGCAAGTATCTGAACTAGCAAGTAGACGCACCTGTGTATTTGAAGGGAGAAATGGCAGTTGAGACTTTCCAGGATAAAGTGACAAGTTTGCCAAGTAGCTCTCTGTCAAAATCGTTAAACCCATAAAAAGCACATTCTTTATGATAAAGAAACTATAATTTGGCAAGTTATTTAAGTATTAACTTGTGTGTCTTACGTGATCCAGATTTGACAACACCTTGATAGATTGAGCCTTGCATCAACTTACTGGAATCCACAACCGTGGGTTCACCACCTTCGTTAGAAGAAGCATACCCAATTTGGAGAACACAAAACCCATCATACACAACAACTAGAGACCTGCAGCATGTCGCGGTTGACAATGATTCCCACGCCCTGAGAAAAACATGTGAGTGATACATCCTTACCCAACATATATACTTGTGTGGCATGTTGATGTTTTCCCTACCATGTTAATTCAGAAGCTACACGTTCTGGAATATTAGAATATATTCTTTGACACTCCACACCTCGTGGCGGCACCTGATTATAAATTTACTGTCACATTGATGTTTTGTGCACACAAACAGAAATGTGAAGTTTATGTATAGCTGATATGTGTGTTGAAGCAATGAAAGGGAAGGGAAGGAAGCTTACGACGGATATGGATTTGGGTCGAATTGATAGCCATACCAGACCAGCAAGGATATTAGTTACCGCTAACCCAATTGTAAGTAGATCGGCTCTAGATTGAGAACTGCCAGAAGACAAGGAACCTTATGAACAAGCATGCCCAACAAATGTAAACTAATACTTTTCTAAACGGAGGTGTAATAATGTCAAAGATACTCGGTCCAAGTAAAGGAGATGTATGTAACTCAGAAAAACAAGCTAATTCGCGAATATGTCGACACATAAATGTATTTTAGATTATAAAACTGAGAACGACAAGTATGAAAGCTATAGAAACTATAGTTAGATTTTATTTTTTTTAAAATGACATTTTTTTAACACTCCTGTACCACCTATCTCACAGTCAGGGGCGCCAGAAAAATTTCAAGAGGGGGAAAAAAAATCCGTTAACCTCTTGTGTGGGCGTCTTACCAAATGGATTAGGGATCTTTTACATTCAAAAGTTCAACTAATTATACTTATCAGGTTATTTTAGGGGGAAATTTTTCGGAAAATTCACTAATTTTACGAAAAAATACATTACACACAAAAATTCGGTGGGGGCAGTTGCCCACACTGCCCCCATTTTAACTTCGCCTATGCTCAGAGTATATGTCACAAATGTCTTAAGAGACTTGAAGTCGCGCAACATTTTTGTTTGGTGAAATTGCACTAGGCCAGGCCTTGGGTGTATACTACAGTTAGACCCAAATGGTTGCATTAATGAATAAATGCTAAGGCGATATACGAGAAAGAAAAAAAAAATGAGGAGTAGAAGGTGGAGTGACCTGGAGGCATCAGCAACGGGAGCAATGCCGGAAAGAGTCCTGTTAAATAAAACTCCTAACAAAGAGATGCCACCAACGTAAATAGGCAAGCTCCTAACGGAATCGTCATTATTCGATACCCAATCACTAATCAATTCCCGTGTCCTAATGCCGCCTTTATAATCCTACATTTTTTTTGTTAAATTAAATTAAACATCTAATCAATTGAATAATACATATGAAAGAGAAAAAAACAACCAAGCAACCTGTAAGTTGGCCGAAACCCTAACCAACTGCCGGAATGAACGCTGAGGAGGAGGATGATGTTGATGATGTTTTAGCAGCGGGATTGAACGGAGAAAGCTTCCCGCTTCCATTACCAAGATAACAAGACTCACTGACTGCCTGACTGTTTGTTACTTTCTTATAAAGTCTCCCTTTACTATTACTTTTATACTCCATTTCACCCCTCCATTTAACACTTCCACCGTATATCACCCCTTTACACAGGAATTATATGCACACACTTATCAATGTTGTAAGTGTCCTCAATGGAATTTGGATGTCTCAAATTAAGTGTCCATATTGTATTCCAACCAATGAGATGAGACTTTAGCGGGTAAAAATTATATTTGATTGGCGGATAGTGTAGTTAGTGGAATTTTCTAAAACTTTGTGCATTTTGAAAGTGGACACTTAATATGGGACGGAGGGAGTATGCATTAGTGATGTGATATTATGGTGTGTGCACATGTTCAATCCCCCAATCTTGTAAGGTTCTTTAATTAGTTATGTCTTCTTTAGAGTGGGGTAATGTGACTTATGCAAATTCTAAATAAGAGTGAGTGTTGTGTAGCTTAATAATTCGCTTGAATCCTTGATTTCAACTTGAGCCTCCCATCTAGTATCTGATGTATATGTAGCCATAATTTGGTCAATGACACACGTGATACAAACGAATCAATACTTATAAAATGAAAAATGTTATTTCCTTCTACAAATTGTTCCTACTCACAAGATCCTGACAAGTGTCAGAATTGACGGCTTTGATACAGAGAGAGAATGAGTGGAAAAAATATATATAATATTGTTGTGTGTGTAGGATGATTAGTAGGAGGATATTGTATGATGCAATTGTATTGTATATCGTGAGCTGTTATTTTCATAATCTTTCTAGAGCCACTTGCTTCATCTGAGAGCGGACCATCTTTTCCAGATAAATAAAAATATGCCACATACTTGTAAGATGATAATTGAGATTGTTTTTTATGAGGCTATAGCATCACCCTTCATAAAAAGTTATAATTAGGATGTCTATTTTCAAGTTCTATGGGTCAAACATGTTGCTAGTTTCAATTTTGGTCATCAATTTATTTCCGATAAGGAAAATAGCTGAAGAACCTATTGGAATTTTAATAACATGACAAGTTCATAAATTAAACACATAAACATCATACATATGCGGAAGCGTAGGATCAATTTAACACATAAAGAATTAACCGAATTTAAACGCAAACGTACCTTTGATTCTAGCTAAACAAGAATCAACTTCAAGTATTCTTCAATAGAGATCAAGAATCCTAATTAAGGTTTATAATTGGATTAATGAATTACCCCTTACCGTTTTGTAATTCAATCCAAGATATTAACTATAGTGAGTTAATACCACGTTCTTGTACACACGTACTATTAGCGATTCGATGTGAATGCTAGTTCTTGAATCAAAAATAAAGCATAAAACAATGTTTAGCTTTATACAATATAAAACGGGTCAAACCCTTTGGTGTCTGTTGGATCGAATAAAACAATAGAATAAAGCATAATCATATTATTCCATGCATACAGTGAGTATACATGTGTATACTATTCTCATGCATAAATCATGCCATACACATGATAACAACTTGCTATGACAATTAATGCATGCACTATAGTAATATATACATCAAATCTGTTATTCGAGAATTGACAAATATGTCGACTGAATAGAGATTATATATATATCGATCCATGTAATATCTAAAGTTAAGGGTTGTGAGTCTGCCGCATGATTTGTGAGGCTAATAGGGTGTTTATATAGCCCTCAAACTTGTTCTCCAAGTTAGAGTCTATCACCTCCTCAAGTTCCACAAATCGACACTCGGACCCCACCATTCCTTTTCTTGTTCGACCAGTCGCAACCAACACCCCAAGGGTTTGGTTTTCGTACTAATAAGTCTCTCATGTATTAGTTACTTTATTTTTGATTTAATAATTAAATATAACTATTTATATATTAATTATTTAACATCGATTCTCATACGTAAAGCGTGCAATCCCGTAGTCTCGAGTTCAAATCCGGTCATACACATATTAAAATATGTCCATAAACTAACAGGTCCCACTTGGATAGATCTTAATAGTGTAATAACATTGGTTAGCGTCTAGCAACACGCCAATGCCCCCAGTACAACTCAAGTAAGGTCTCCTGGAAAAACATTTTGATGATTCATCATCATACTTATTGTAACCACCCGTAATTTTTTTAGACTGATTTTTAATACTAAATTATATTTATTATTTCCTAAGTTTCACTTTCGAACTTTTCCGAACTTATTTGAATCGAAAACGAGAAGGTATATCGTGAAACGTGAAAAACTGACACACAACGCGTACCGGCACAACCATAACTCGACAAACATTTCAAGATGATTTTTATACTATTTATTCGAAACCAGTCGTGTGAATACTCGTTTTTATTGGAAAAATTATTCTGAACGCGATGGCGTAATTCCCGTATCATGAATAGACCATTCACTAGCCTAAACGAGCTCCGAACCTCATTTTTGAGAAAGATAACGAAATTACAATAATGGTCCCTGAACCTAATTTTCACTGCCACCCTTTGAAATTCCTAGGGTTACACAATCAGTCCCTAGGGTTACCCCTTGAAATTCCTAGGGTTACACAATCAGTCCCTAGGGTTACACCATCACTTATTGGCCAAGATTCGTATAGATCTGTTTTAGGTCGAGTGTTATTAGCTCGGTTTTATAGTAAAGGTCACGACTAGGGTTGTTGTGAGGGTTTATTTTGTTAGTTTGTTGCTGTCACCACTGCCGTGTTCCACCACAGCCGCCGTCACTACTACATCGCCACCTCTTTCTCCCTCTCTCGTTTTCTTGTAGGTATGTCAACAGAAAATTCGTTGGTCATATTTTCTTTGGTTTTATCGATTGTCAGGTTTTCGTGGATAAAATATTGATTAAAAACAATTTTTGTAATTGATTCGTGTGGTGACCGATTAACAAGAACGTTTGTTGGTAATGTTTGTGTCTGAAACGGGTCGGGTTAGGACCCGTACAAATCGGGTCAGCCCGTATTAGTCTCAATTGGTATTGGGTTTTGATTATTTATTTGGTCTGAGTTTCAGTTTGGAATTGGATAACTAACAGGTGTTAGTTTAGTTTGCTCGTCCTCGTTATTGTGATATGTTGGAAACTAGTAATCGTCTTTAACCGTCTGGTTTTATTGGTTGTCGGCTATTACAAGCCGCAAAGAGGGTGTTTGTTACGATTTCAGCAACCCAAGAGGGTGGTATTGTTGGTCTCAATCACGATAGGGTGCGTTTAGTGTTGGATTTATGTTTGGCCGAAGGCCCTTAGTGTATGCTTGGTTTAGTCTAGGGCCGTGGCCACTGTGTTTTGAGTTAGTGTAGAATTGCTTATTCTTGGTGTGCTTTGGCTTATTTTTAAGGTAATAGTTATTTGATGTTTAATAAACTCGATTGAGCTTATTTGGTTTAAAATAGTTTACGAATAATTATGGTGGCTTATTAAATCGCTAACTAACGTATTGGGTTATTTTGATTTCGTGGTCATTGGTACGTTTCGGCTTAATAATTGGGACTACGAATTTGATTCGGGTTATATTTGGACAAAATAAACACTTAACGGATTGGATAAAACGGAATGGCACTTGACATACGTGGACGTATATTGGTTTATATCATTAGACAATTTAACACATATTGGACAATGGACATTTTGGACTTATTGTACTGGTGACGGATTTAATATATTAGACTCGTAACGGAACTAAATATTCAATTAACACTTATTGAGCTACTAACGAGTTGTAAAACCCAATAACTAATAAATAATTTAGTTAGTCTATCATTGTATCGTGTTTGGATTAACAAACACGAATAAGTGTGTTAAACTATAAATTGTCGGGAGATATTGTTTTGAGAAAATTGATTTCATTAAAGTCACGATGACTTGGGAAAGATGTATAAATGGACACGTCATGCCGAAATTTATAAAACTTTCTAGACTTATACTTTTATTTTGAAACTGTTTATCTTTATGAAACCCGACAATAATCGAAACTCATAGTTTTTAGTAACTTGTAAACTTTTACCATGTGGTATACTAATTTGAGTTTTATTATAAAACTTAAATTACCTTTCCAAAACTTTATTGACTATTTCCAAACTATTGAGGATTATTGGGTAAATACCGAAACAACCAATTGAATTACTTTCTTGACATATTTTTCCTTATCGTTCATTTCTTGATTTCTTCTTTTCATTCTTCCTTGACTCAAGTCCTCGTCGGTACTTTTCTCGACTATGTCGTTATCTGTTCCTCTTTGACGTATGTATACTTGAGTCCTCGTCAGTATTTCTTGACTGTTCTTTTATTACTTCCTTTATAATATATTGGGATATATATTATACTTTGGCGTGAGTTACATTTTGAGTCTATGTTTTCTTAACACCACACGAAACGTTAATACTAAACTTTTACAAACTTTGATACGAGTAATCCACGAAAACTAAGACGCTTGTCATCTGAAAACTCTTTTAATTTACGAGACGTATTCTAAGATAACCATATACATATTAGGTTGTGCCGATCCGGTACTGTTGTGCCTGTACTCTCGATACCGTTGTGTTTTGCCCTTGATGCCAGTTGTGACCGTTCTGATATTTTGCGTTGTTGTGGCTAAGGTGAATTCATGGCCCCTACCTTTACTTATTTTATAAATGTTTTGGGGGAGAATACATGCTCGTTTTTAATTAAACTCATTGCTTGTTGATACTTAAACTCATTACTTGTTCTTACTTGAAAACATGATTTATTTACTTATTGCACACTGGATTATCTTATTCTGAACACAAGTGTTTAAATAATATATGTGAGTTAATAGCCCCACTTTACCTATACTTGTTTTACAAACCTTGGGGTGAGGAACATGCAAAACATTTTCTGGACCACAACCAATACTTTATTTTCTCAAAACTATTGCGTAGTTAGCCTAAGCCCCTGAACCCACTGTTATGCCCACCTTCATGAACCGTTAATTCCTGCTAGGAAGCGCGATTGATATAAATAGATCTATTGGGGTGACTCCCCCGTTCGGTTGGCTAGACGGGTCAATGCGGGCGTATACCAAGTCGGATTACGAGTGCATTGGGTTAAACACTCGCTATGGGCCCCTATTATTATTATTTATGTGCTACATTGTAGCGCACTGAACTGTCGAGCTTCGGTTGCATGAACTTAGAGCTAGCGTAATAGACTATTTTTATTTTTGTGTGACATTATATTCGTTTTAATGATCACACACTCTGCTTATGGTCCACATCTCAAATTTTACTTTAAGGTAAACTTTATTTTCATGACATTGTGAGCGACACAATATTCACAAACTTTTTATTGAACTCACATTATCTTTACTGCTTTATCATAAACCTATGAACTCACCAACCTCGTGTTGAAAATTTTAGCATGTATTTTCAGGTTTAAGGCGATAGCCTAGTTTTGGAGGCTTTTGGCATGGCATGGCATGGTCTTAGAAGACTTTGATGTATTTGGGACCGCTTTATTTCCTTTATGGGCCTTTATGTCCGCACACTTTTTGGAATGCTGTAAACATGATGCTTTTTTTTATTATGAAATTTCTTTTAAACGGTTGAGCAAAAACCGTTCTTTGTACTTTGTGTTGTGATACCAATTTAGTAGCACCCAAACATGTATGCTTTCCCTAAACTAGATTTTGGGGGTGTTACACTTATCCTTTTGTTTTTAATACCACGTTAAATAAGGATATGGATCTTAATCATTCCTTTATTTAACTATTCTGTTTTTCGTTGTTTGTGATTGAGCAAGATTACCAAATCTTCCGAACATATTCCAGATAGATCTTGGGCATGGCCATGCAAACATCTTATCAACCCTACGAGGGGCCCAACAGTATTAAACTTCAAAACGAATTAGAAGGAACAAATTCTTTCTTGACTACAAGCAAAACCCATGAACTTTGCAACACTTCTGAAAACAATCCTTATAGCTACCAGTTACGTATAGCGGTAAATTGCTTCACAGAAATGCACTACATCCATGACAGTTCTCTGGTATCTCAAGTCTAAGGATAAATATTTATGATTTACTTGATGACAAGATCCATAAAATACAATCATGCGGTTGGGATAAATCATATATTCAATTCATTGAATATTATGTGAAATTGGTATGTCAACGCATCAATATACTTTCAAGTATATTCTACCAAAACTCATATTTGTCTTAATTCAATGATATTCCCATATCATTGATCGATAACGGACTATTTAGAATAACATAAGTTATTCACGGATTTAAACATGCAAATATATGATACAATCTATTATTAATGAAACCAAACGTACCAAGTACTTTAATTCATTGTAAATAATAATTGCTTAACATCCCTTATCCAAATACTAAATAGATCAATGCATGATAATTCTAGTTAATGAATTATTCCTTAAGTAATGTCAATCATACTCGTTGACAAGACATAAATCAACTAATTTTGATCTATCAGAATTTTGAGAATACTTATTTCAATAATTCAATTAGTGAAGTTTTTGTATGTGTGCATTCAACTATTTTGATATTGCCACATAATATTCCATAAAATGCGTGACATCCTCAACCACCAATTTATGACAATTAAACTTTCAAACCTTTTATAGTTTAAAGTATTCTAATTCTTTAATGTATAATGCAACTATGCTCTTAGTTGAGCACAACTAGTTCATATGGCCATTAATCAAGGATGAAATTCTACCATTACTAGTATTGAGTGTCATCTCAATTTAAACCAGCATTATTGTATATAAACATCAATATGCTCTTTAAAAATCCGTAAACTTAATATCCATTGTGTAATGTTTGATGCCTTCCGATCTTTCAAGATTTGTCGGCTATAAAAATTACGCAACAATTTGCCATATTGTTCATACTTAGAATCTAGGAGCAATTCCAGGCTGAAGATGTAATTCTATATCCAACCATATTCATTACACTTAGTTATCTAATAACTTTCAATTAGATATCAATGTTGTCAAATCATCTTTCATCCAAGCATGATACAACAAATAACATGATGTATACGAAAAATCCTTGTGTCAAACTTAGATTTCATTCATGTTATATATTTTCAAAGATATGTATCCATTTAGACTTTCTAATAATATATCATGTTCTATTATAATGAATTATTTTACCGCTTATGTTTATAACAATAAACATATATTCCAAGGTTGTATGTTTATTTCCTAAATCTTCAATTGAAGTTTCATTCCAAACTAAGACTTAACATTTAACGTATATGGAATGTTACTTCCTATATGCTATACAACATATATGAAATAAGAAAATAAACATAATACTCCCACTAACTTTCAGGAATACTAAGGAATTATCTTTTAATTATAAATCAAAACTTGGATTTAATAATTAAACATAAGTATATCCTAGATGCATGCATTATTCAATTCATGAATTATTGCACTTTGTACACTTCCAAAGATTATTTGAATTCAAATACTCCTTTTGATTACTTATCGTCCTCGCACAAGTAATTACTCAAGAAAGAGTTTTGATATTCCATTGTCAATTTCATATTAATGAAACTAAGGATGACAATCATAATCTTTATACATTTAATGTGCCTAGAAAGAATATTCAATCATAGTTAATTGCTTAAGTGTGATTAATAATCTTGTCATAAGACATACATTAAATATGTTTACAAAATTGTCCATATGATTTCTACACAAAGATTTAAACCTCTAGGATTTTCATTCCCTTTGAAGAAACTCATCTTCATTCTATAGTCTAACTATAGAGTTCAAGATAAAGTAAGTTTTCAAAAAACTAATTATCTTTATGGACTGCATCTTAACATTCATAGTATGAGTAATTTGCCAAACTCAATATTTGCAATTCATCTTAATGATCAACAGGTTTACCATAATCCTGTAACTCATAATCCTCAGCATATTATTCAAATATTTGAGATATCTTTGCGGATCTATGAATGAGAATTCCATCATCTTGAGATTTAACATTAACATGTTTAACCTCATCATGACATTCACTAGTGTATTTTTAGAAGATTATGTATCTTGTAATTTTATCTTTTCAAGATAAAAACTCTCACTTGCCTTTTGCAATTTATAGACTATCTATAAATACTTAGCAAGTAGAGCAACACCAAATTGTTCTCTTTTGGGACATTACAAATACACATTGACAGTTCCTGATATTAGTTTGTTAATATCTAGCTTCATCAGAAGTTTAACAAATTCAGAACTTTATTTTAAGACTTAATGTGATTCATCACATTCCATAATAAATGGTGTCTTATTAATCTTCTAGGTTGGAGTCTTATTGAGTATATACAATCCATACTCAATTTTCTAACCTTGATAACTTTTAAAAGAAAATAAGTTATAGTTATCTTTAATCAAACGATACCAATAGAGTTTGATTCTCCTAACTGAACACACTACAAACTTGTGGTATTATATTAGAACTAATATTGTAAGACAATCTAACAATATGTAAGATAAACTTATACTCCTTTTGGCTTACCTATTTACCAACTAAGTCAACTTAATGGTGAAATAGATTTTTCAAGCTAATTGCATGCTTTATAACACAAGTACTTTTTAACTAAGTCACTTCATGTCCATGTCTCAACAAGAAGACATAAACTGTTATAATCCCACCATATGTTATAAACCATTGATCAACTCAATGACTTCTTGTATATGTGTTGGGTCCTTCAGTACCCAAGAGTCGTTAAAACAGGATTTGAATACAAATTAAGCCAAGTGTTAATTAAACCAAAAACATTCTAAGTCACTGAGTGAACAGTCACTCAATGAGTTACCTTCAAGATGCTCAGGAAGAGTCTAAGAAGAAAGACTCACCACACTGGGAGGCGGATCTCCCTGAAGTGTTACTTGAGACGAAGAAGAAGGTAATGGGATCAATGAGCATTAGACAAGAGCTCACTGAACCCCAAGTCTCCTCAACAACAATAATTGAAGACTGAAGGCAAATGACTGAAGAACCTGAAGCCTGAATAAAAGGCGGGATAAAGCGGGAAGGTTTTGAGAAGATAAGAACAAGTCTTATCGGGGTCAGACAAACCATCCCTCAAGTGGCTAAAAGTAGAAGAAGTGTCAGGACAGACACTCGAAGACTTTTTGGCACAATCTTATTGGTTCTTGGAAATGACAACTACTGTTGTAATTGTCAGACACGCTTCCTATTTGTTTATGTAGTTTTAATCTTCAGTACTTGATGCGCGTGATGTGTCTTTGCGGTTTAGCAGTATTAATGCCTACTCAAGTTTTAAATTTATATTTAGCCGACTTATCAATAACACACACACACTTAACGAGCAGTGTACCCGGTCAGTATGAATATAATGGTAAGCAGAGTGTCGATCACTAAGAGTGGAACGTATTATCTAGTTACTCTAATCAGTATTTTAATATCCTAAGTTAGTTATACAACCTAATCTAACGCAAGGGGGTTCAGCCTGAGAGACTGTCACAGTTTGGTTATAATTAAATAGAAAACTAAACTAATGAGCACGAATCAGCGATTAGCACACACTACACAGATAGATACTCGAGACAATAAGAAGACCTGTCCTGATAATTAAATAGCTTGTCACTTGTTTTATTGCTAGTTTTATATGAAGTGTATATAATTAAACCTTTCTCGTTGGCTCTAATCTTATCGGCGAGTAAACCCTTAATGATTACTTATGTCTATCCTACTTTTCTAGAGACGCTAGAATAAATAGGCGAGGAAGGGGCATGGCGACCCAAGCAAGACTCAGCTAGACACAGAGGTTATCAATGCACAAATAAAAGTCACCAAAGACATCAACATATAAACTTTAATTAATGGGAAAGCAATATTAAGGGGAGTGCATGATCTTCCGTAGTCACATGACACAAGCCCATCAATCCTGATGAATTAAAGCGTACTAAAACAATAAAACAAAACTACTTAATGAATTGAATACATGCAGGACCTTCTTACAGCTCTTGTATCTTTGTTTGAGGTGTGTCTTGTGTTGCTTGGTCATCTGGATTCGACTCTAGGGTTATACAAAAGGTCTCTTAAATTCGTCTGACCTTGGGGTATTTATAGTTTCTGTCTGAGGGATCGATGCGGCGCATTGAGTTGATAGATGCGGCGCATTGACTTAACTTCGCGTGGGGTCCAAGATTAAATATATTCTGGAATATTCGTACACCGTCTTCAGATGCAGCGTAACTTGATCTTTGTATGCGGCGCATGTACTCTAGCTGTCTTGGATTGTAACTGGTGAAATCTTGATAGTGATACGCCGTATGTTAGAAGTATATTGCGGCTATCTGGAGTAGAACGAGCTTGATCTTCTTCTTTGACCAAAGTTTCATATGCGGCGCATGACAGAATTACATGCGGCGCATTCTTCAAAGTCAGGCTATGGTTTTCGAATTCATCTAAGTATGATATTGCGTCGTATCTGTTGAGTGAGATACGGCGCATCTTCTGGATTTCAGTAGACTTTTGACATCTCGCTTGTTTTGCTCCACAATTAGTCCAAAATCGCCAAGTTTCACATAATGCTTGTTTTTACCTGAGAATTACTAAAGTAAACATTAATGTATCAATTCTCATATATAATATAATAAAACAAGTCAAATAAATAGGATAAATGATGATAATAAAATATACTTATTTGAGTTCATCAAATATCCCCCCACTTGAACTTTACTTGTCCCCAAGTAAACCTTAGAATTAATCATATGAAAATGTATCCTAAAAGATATTAGGATTTATTTTTATATTTAAGCACGTATTCGTTTTGTCATAATCACACAACCAAACACTTAACGAAGTAGAAACCAAAATAATTTTTAATGTAAAACAATTCTAAATCGTTTAGTTGCTTAGTCGTGACGAATATTCTATCATAGGCTTGGCAAGTATACGCATCTCCCCCACTAAAGCCAAGGAGTAACAAGTCTAAAGCGGTAAAAAGGGTTTGTTGGTTAAGGGTTGATCATCCTTTTTAATCTCTATCGATCTCATATTCCAGAAAAGGCGACAAAATTACAAATACATGATCGAATCCACGACCACGATACTTGCAATTGCTCAATTCCTTAACTCGAATGGGCTAAAGATAGGACCAAGTAATCTTCACCAATAATATTATATCAAAAAGGGCGACAAAATCATAAATACATAGCCGAATCCACGACTACGATACTTAAGATTGCTCAAATCCCTAATCTCAATAAATCAAAGGTTTGGATGTAAAACGAAAAATAAACAAAACAGATAAATTAAAATCCTAAGTGTGGTTAATCACTTTCCCAACCATCCCATGAATAAGACTCATATCATTGAATAACTCACGCTTTAACACTTGAAACACACGCTTTAGGTAGACACGAATTATACTCAACAAAATCTCAATCAAAGAATAACCTTAGTTGGCGTTCCCATAACGGCCAACTCCCATTCAATCCATAAATATAATATACAACAACAAATAGTGGTGATATCTCCCACTTAATACAAAACTTTACATAAGTTGGTTAAAACAAACTTCCAACTTTTCCTTTTTCTTTTTCTTTTCTTTTTTTTTTTTTTTTTTTTTTTTTTTTTTTTTTTTTGACATCAACATATATGTGTAAAATTTCACAACTTTTCTATCACTATTTTTCCGGATAATTTTTCCATACTCTTCATACTTTCAGAAATAACTGTAATAGTGAAAGTAGCAAACACACGAAAAATAAACTAAAAGTTATACAATATTTACTTTCATACCAATTGCATTGTGCAATTTCCCGACCTAACCAAAGATAATGAATTACGCACGCGAACACAGGTAATGTAAGGAAACACACTTTGCCTAAAGCAATTAACCACGGATTTTAATCTACAGGGTAGGCTAAGGTGTAAGGGTGTATCGAAACATTATAACAAAGGTGTAAGAAACGAAAGGAATGGCTCTGAGGGTTTTTCTAGAGGTATCTTACTCTAAAAGTGAGAGTAAACAAAGGGTTTATACGAGGTTAACTAACCAGTGTAGTTAGTTAATATCACATAACATATAAAGGCTATTTGGGTGTAATCCTAGAAATTTACCAATTTAGACAAGTCACTCCAATTATATAGATAATACTCATTATGGTGGTCTCGAATAGTATACAAGCCAAGTTCTAAAGTTTACAAGTCGCCGGCACACTAAAGTTTTAATATTTTTGAAAGAATAGAGTTATGTGTGCGGTTATGTAATTTAGACTTTAAACAAAAACATGATAAAAAAAATTTTAAATTTTGATATATTAAGCGCATTTTAAGCATATTTTGAAAAAGTTTAGGACAAGTAAGTGTTCTAATTCTCCATCCCCCCACTTAAGTTAAACAACGTCCTCGTTGTTTGTGTCAAAGGTTAAAAACTGGAAAATAAAAGAATTAGAACAGAAAAACTCCCTTGAGATTTGCTCGGTATGATCCTCCATTATTCGTATAAGAGCAAAAATCAACTTTCTTGTGGATGAGAACGTTTAAGCTTCATAAATGATGTATCCATAAAAATGCAGGAATCTATAATATCATTTAGACTTTAACACACCTGAGTTAAGAAGGTTCAAACTTGCATAATACATTAGTAGTTAATAAAAATAAAACCTAAAAAATTAAACTGTAAATCATCAGGTCAGTCGATACGCCGTATCTTATGGAAGAAGATACGCCGTATCGAGCCTGGAATAAATACGAATCAGAATAAAAGATGCGTCGCATCCTTAACCAGGGATGCGCCGCATTAAATAAACTGACAGAAAGTTTTAAAGTCAAAAATAAAAATGCAGAAAATGAAATAAGATATGACCAGTGCAGGTGATGCGTCCCATCTTATGATGGAGATGCGCCGCATCTTCTGCAGGTCTGACAGACTCAACACAGAACAGAAAAGTAAAAATTTTTCCTTCGGGTTGTCTCCCGGTCAGCACTTGTCTTTATTCCAGAGTCTTCAAGTTAGACTCACGTTCAGCTCCTTATTTTGTTCTTGTTACGTGCCATCCTTCTTCTTTCATCCGAAAGATGTTACCGTATAGCTCCGCAACATTTTCTTCCGTTCGACTTAATCTAATATATTCTTTGGTCTTCGTCGCAACATATTCCTCATATGGTCCCAAAGAGTATTTGATGACTTCAAATTTTTCAGAAATTATCATGGGTGGGTTATTATAAGTGATCCCAAGTAGTCGACATTTTCTCTCGATGAATTCTTCTTCGTCTTTATCAACAAACTTGAAATAAGGATCCTTATTCAAATAGTCATCAAGTTCATCAATTAATTTTCCTCGTGACTCATCGTTATTGTCATAGGGATAATAATTAACCAAGTTAATGGATTGATAATAATCTTGAGTCTCGTCCCACTTTCTTTTCAATTCCCATTGTAAGCGTCGATTAAGCCTTGTGTAATCATCACATTTTCTATGCACCCATTCCCATAAAGTAGTATTCGATGCTCCCTTTAGTTCTTTTAAGTATTTGATTCTACCTTTTTCTTGCAAAGCCTCTGCTCTACGTGGGGAGTCTTCAACTTTTTCATACCAATCATAGTCTTCAAAGTATACATCGTTTCCAACTCGTTTCATTCCAATTATACTTCCCCCATTGCAGGTTCCATCATTCTTCCAATCACAGGTTGGCCATTCACTACTTCCATCCTTGAAACGGAAAGGTTTACAAGTGTGATTAATATGCCCAAATTCCCATGGTTTATCCCAAACCCATAGTATCTGGTCATTCCATTCATAGTACCAGGTGTTTTTGAACTCATCGTAAGTTTTAAATTCTGGTAGATCTCCAGTTAGCACATCAGTGTCGATTTGAAGGAGGTAATTAAATTCTTTGAATTGTTTGCACAAGGGTGTCTCATAATTGAACACATCAATGTCTATGCTGAACAATTCTTCAATGCCTTCCTCGATCGTTGAATCGTCATGTGATGATCCATTATTGCTTTCTACTTCCTCATCTTCCCCTCTCATCCAATATACCCATAACACATCTTTAGTAGCTCGGTCCATGATCTTATGGTTATTGAACTTACTAGCTAACCAATCTGAAAAATCAACATTGTTAGGATCGTAGTTAACGTCAAAGCTAGTATTACCAATCATTTTCCTCCTTATCTCCATGAACTCATTAAATTGTTCTTTAAAACTTCGTGTCAACCATGAGGTCACAATCCGTTTGGCTTCATTCGTAGGAGCAAATTTGGGATCACCGTATTTAAGTTCAAGCCATTCTTCTAAAGAGATATCCATCAACCGTACCAACTTTTTATGAAACAGTATCTCCGATTCAGCATAAATTCTTTCATCATCCAGATTGCTTTTATCTAATCCCCAATACTGTTCGGAATAAGGCATATAAGAAGTTTGTATAGGTTGGATATTTCCTCTACCATAGCTTTTGTTGCTCGATTTGTTGACTGCATTTGCTGAGTTCATGTATTCAATTTGGAATTTCCTATATTTTTCTTCGATAGTCGTCCAAGTTAATCCTTTAGATTCAATGATAGGCCATAAGAGTAACAATTCATCTTCAGTGTAGCTCATTAGTAAATCATAAGAGAATATCCCATCTTCAATATTGCATAAGCGTTTGAATTCCATATAAGTAGCTTCAAGAGGAGTTTCCCAAGAAAATAAATCGGCATCAATCGTGAGTACATTGAAGTTGACATCTTCATAAACTTCCACTGAGTAGAAGGGCATGTTGGTTTGAGATACGGATTTGAGTAAAGCATCGATCGTAGGTAAGTTGCAAGTAATAGCATCGAAATTTTCGAATGAATCCGAAAGCAAGAGTTCCTTTTCCAATTCTGAGCTTTTAGTAATGCTTAATGCTGGGAACTTGCTCAAGCTAACTTCATAGTTATCACACTCGTCATCACTTTCCAGAATTAACGGCTTTTTGGTGCGGAACTTTTCATTGTGCTTATCTTTCATAAGTTCCTTAGCAAGATATCCATTCATTGACATATCTTCCATAGCAAAACCTGTCATCATAGGTAAAATCGTCAGTAGGATCTGTTCGCTAGAAGAGAAATTAATGAATTTAGAAACGAATATAAAGAATAAAAATGGCTGATATCTGCGGACGATGCGCCGTATCCAGAAAGTTGGATACGCCGTATCTTAAAATTTAATCAGACTTTTATTCAGAAAACAGATACACCGCTTATGAATTAGAATGCGCCGTATCAAGTTTAAATTATCAAAAATCGATTATATTTATTAAAATTAAATGCGTCGTATTAACAAAAGCTAATGCGCCGTATTTTCGTTACGTTTCAAAATACAAGATTTTTGATTTAGTAGATGCGCCGTATCGATAAAGATTGATGCGTCGCTTCTGTTTAATAATTCGAAAAACTGTATTAATTTAAATAGAAAATACGTCGTATCTGTTAAAACAGATGCGTCGTATGGCGTTAGCGTTTAGAAAAATTTCTTATTAAAAACAGAATACGCCGTATCTTGGGGAAAGATGCGTCGTACTCGAATTTATTAAACGCGTTGTATTTATAAAAATTAAACGCAATACGCCGTATCTGTGAAAACAGATGCGCCGTATCGTTTGTATCAGCACAATACAACGACAGCAGAATGCAGAAAAATACAGAAAAAAGAAAAACAAAAAAAAAAAAAACAAAAAGAAACGAAAATTACAGAAAACAAAAACACACAAAAACAGTAAATATGCAAATTATACAATGAATGCAATCTATCTAATATACAACAGGGTTAGTGGTTAGAATCTAAAAAAAACTAAAAAGAAAAACCTAATTAAAATACTTAATCAAATTAACAGATAATAACAATTCACTCCCAGGCAACGACGCCAAAAACTTGATGCGCGTGATGTGTCGTTGCGGTTTAGCAGTATTAATGCCTACTCAAGTTTTAAATTTATATTTAGCCGACTTATCAATAACACACACACTTAACGAGCAGTGTACCTGGTCAGTATGAATATAATGGTAAGCAGAGTGTCAATCACTAAGAGTGGAACGTATTATCTAGTTATTCTAATCAGTATTTTAGTATCCTAAGTTAGTTATACAACCTAATCTAACGCAAGGGGGGTTCAGCCTGAGAGACTGGCACAGTTTGGTTATAATTAAATAGAAAACTAAACTAATGAGCACGAATCAGCGATTAGCACACACGTACACAGATAGATACTCGAGACAATAAGAAAACCTGAACAACCTCCTTCTCACACTAAGGGGGAGATTCCTGAGACAACCCCATCTTCATCTCACCAAGACAAAGGCAAAGGCATTCTCACAACCACTGAGTCTGAGCCTACAATCTTGGTGCCTGCTTCCTCTGAAAGAAGGCCAGACCATGATGAGCCAGTCAGGGTCTCTTATGAAATAAATGGAGTAATGTATCACCTAACTGAGGCCCAAATTACGGCTCATTTAGAAAAGGAAGAAGGGTTGAAGAAAGCTTCTGAAGA
The DNA here is from genome assembly GCA_021014915.2 of Artemisia tridentata subsp. tridentata. NCBI lineage: Eukaryota > Viridiplantae > Streptophyta > Magnoliopsida > Asterales > Asteraceae > Artemisia > Artemisia tridentata. The sequence goes on along the minus strand of CP139509.1, from coordinate 190,657,753 downwards.
AGAAAGGTAAAACAAGTCTGCCCTCATTCAGGTTGTCACAGAAGAGGCTGAGAAGATTGGTCTTGAGCCAAAAGAACTTGCTGGAAGAAAGGGTGGTGAGAGCTTTATGAAAGCTCAAGATGCTGAAATGTCGGCTCTCAGGAAGAAAATAGAAGAAAGGCTGAAAAGGACTGAGGAGATAAGACAAAAGAGAATTGAGAAGTACCAATGGGTCATGACAAGCAGACTGAGACCTGAACCCATTATTGATGTAAAGATTAATCAGAACACCAAGCCTGCTGTCATCACTGTTTTCAGAGGTCCTGATAAGAGGAACTTTGAAATTCATGAGCCCTTTAGGTTTGCTGACTTTGGGATCACTGAATTGGATGAACTGGGTCCAATCATATTCAAGAAGTCTAATGTTGCTGTCAGGGAACTAATGAAGTCCCTGAAAGTTAGATATGAAAAGCTGAATGCAACTGTGACACATGGTAATTTTCACATTGCTAATTAATATTATATGAGTATTAATTATTTTTAAGCTAAGCATTTCTATGCGCATTTGCATGTTTCTGAGTATTTTTAAGCATTTTCGGGAGCTGTCCCAGCATACTGTAGCTTACAGTCACTGCAGAAAAGTTTATTTTTGTCAGTAAAGTTAAATTATCACATTTCTGATAGTTACTGACAAGTATTATAATTTACTGAGAGCTTTCTCGCATTTTTCTGAAAAACAACCGCACGCGCGTACCGACAGCACAGTACATATGGTAAAGGTCAAATAAATATATTTTTGAGTCAGTAATGACATTTTATTATATTTCTGATGAAAACGTGGTTAAAAACTTTATTTTACGTTATCGGGTCCAAAAACGTCAAACCGGGACTTTACGGTAACTTTTTAACTTAAACCGACACACTATACACCAAAGCGGGATCAAAACTATTTTTCCCTCCCCTAAAATAAGCCTTAACCGGCCATGCCAACACATAAAAACCCACATGGGACACTTGTCCAAGTTATCCTAAATGAAATCTAGTTTTTACTAGAAATGGTGTATACTTTTAGGATTTTTCATATTCTATCCATAAACATTACCTAGATTAGAACCCATCTTTTCCTTATTACTCCCATTTCATACGCCACATTCATCACACATACAATCATTTTATAAAATTTTCACTTCAAAGATTCAAGATCATAAGTGTTTGCAAAGAGTTTTGGGTAATTTGGAGTTAGATTTGGGTTAAACTAGCAAAGTCTTGGGTGTTTTTGCTTCTCATATCCCACGTACCATATCAAAACATTGTGAGGATTCTTAAAACTTTTCTAAATTTATTTATCTCTTGTTCATATGGTGTATAGTGATGTTTAAAAGTGTTAAATGTGTATGTTTTGATAATATGATAAAAGCTAGAGTTTGACCTTCTAATTGTTGTGCTCGAAATTTTATGATAAATATGAGTTAATTAGTAGATTTCTTGCTTGTGTGGTAAATATTGTTGCATATAGTGCTTATTTGATGATACAAACATTAGTTGTGATTTTTACACTAAATTAAGCACTATATTGATTTTGAGGTGATATATATGGTTCGGCCTAAAATAAAAATAGGAAATTATTGGGGTTTTGAAAAACATAAAATTTTAGCTCAAATGGTGAAATGGTGGAAAAATATAGTAAAGTGTTTATTTAGATTAGCTTAATTAATAAGTTATAAGTTACTAAAAATAATTAGTTAAAAGGTGAAAATAAGTTGAGATGCAATAATTGGTTCGAATGAACAGTAGCATGGTCAAAGGTTGACTTTTTGACTAAAGAGCTTATTTATTAGAGCTTATTTGATAAGTAAAAAGTATGTTTGGTAACTAAAAATAACTAATAAGTACCAAATAAATACAAGTTGGACTAAAAGGCTTTTTGGGCCAAAAAGCCCACGTTTTTACTGTTGGGCCGAGGCCCATAGATATTTTTGATGGATCTGAGCCTGAGATCAGAGTCCCTGGCCTTGAATGCAACAGAGCCCTCCCTGAAGGAGTTACATTCGTGAACAACAAGGTCATAGAACAACCTGAGAGAGGGATATTCTTCACTGATGAGTTTGGAGATCCAGCCTTCCAAAGATGGAGTGATATTGATCGGGCAGGAATTAAAGCCATGCTTGGTTTTCTCATGATGGCCTCACCAATCCAGAGTCCTGAAAATGTGAGGTTCTGCCAAGACCTGAGAACCAAGATTCAACTTCATCCTGATCAATATGAGCTGGAATCCAAGAGACCCAAGCTTGAAGCCCTTGGATACAAACTGGACTGAGAATCTGCAACACCTCTATCATGTACATTTAGTAGTTAGGACCCTTGTAATGAAATTAATAAAATGATGTTCCTTTGTTTTGTTATTTCAGTGTCCTTATTTACTTGCTAGTACATTCAGTATGAGCAGAAGTCATTAGCTCATTCATTACTGATAAAAAACACTTAAGCATATTTTATATCCAAATAGGGGGAGATTGTTGGGTCCTTCAGTACCCAAGAGTCGTTAAAACAGGATTTGAATACAAATTAAGCCAAGTGTTAATTAAACCGAAAACATTCTAAGTCACTGAGTGAACAGTCACACAGTGAGATACCTTCAAGATGCTCAGGAAGAGTCTAAGAAGAAAGACTCACCACACAGGGAGGCGGATCTCCCTGAAGTGTTACTTGAGACCAAGAAGAAGGTAATAGGATCAGTGAGCGTTAGACAAGAGCTCACTGAACCCCAAGTCTCCTCAACAACAATAGCTGAAGGCTGAAGACTGAAGGCAAATGACTGAAGAACCTGAAGCCTGAATAAAAGGCAGGATAAAGCGGGAAGGTTTTAGTTACATAAAGTAGGATGAATAGTTTTTCCTACATTATTACACGCTATCTATTTTCAAAACATAAGTATATTGAAAGAACTAGAAAATCAACATCAGATATATCACGCGATATACCATCAGTATGGATACCACAAATAGAAAAACCAATTTCAGTAACAACTGGAGAATCCTCAAATACTAAAGATGAAAAACTAGAAGAAATAAAAGAAGTGAAAGAAATGATAAGATCATTAAGTTTAAGAATATGAGTGACACAAAATTAAAAATGAACAATAATTATAATCAATATCATAGTAATTTTTTAAAGTATTTATATTCACGAAGAAAGACTATGCTACAAGAAATAAAAATAGTTAAAAACAAAATAAAAAGAAAAGAAAAATTAATATATATTGGTTTTCAGCATATTGATATAAAATGGTATTTTAAAACACTAAGAAATAGTTTAAAAGAAAACATGAAAACAATACAAATAATATGGTCAAAACTAGTTATTTGTTAAGAAATGAGCCTATATCAACAAAAACTTCGAAAAACAATAAACGAACAAAAAGAAACTATCAAACAATTAAAGATACATATTCAGGAAACTGAAATATAATTAAAAAACAAAATAAATGTCTTCGAAAAGATACGTCTTATGAGAAGATTACGAGTACTATATAGAACAAAAATAATTTGTGAAGAATGTCTTGAAACTATTGTAAAACAAGTCTTTTAAAATGAATAAAGAATTAAGTCAAGAACTACGAATTATTAACGCTGAAGCATGTGTTCATCGACTAGAACATATTATTTTAGATCATTACAATAAAGAAGAATTAGAACAACTATATGTGGCTATAACAAACAAAATAGAAAGTAACGATAATAAAGGACTTAATTATTTTCGTAATAAAATTAGAAAAAGATTCCAAGATAGAATACGGCAAAGACAAATTCAAATAAAAGAAAAAGAAAAAGAATTAGATTTTAGAACCAATAATTCATATTTGGCTTTTAAAATATTATCTGAATACTATGAAAAAAGAACTAAATTAGCTACATCTAAATTAACATGGGAGAATATATGGGAAGATAAAGAGATTAGTTCACTTCAAGTTATTTTCATACCACCATTTTCAAAAGAAAAAGTGAATCAGTTAGCATTATTGATACGAAAAATGAGAATTGCGGAATATTTAGATGAATATGGTTTAAATGCAACTAATGAAAAAGAATTAAGAGAACAATTTTTGGATTATAATGAAAGAATGAAAAAATATTATGAATATGAATCAGAAGAAATAGATGACTATTACGATGATGATAATAACTTTGATTATTATTTCGGAGAACCCTTTTATGAAACAGATTAATTCATCATGAAATCTAAAGATAACCCAAATGCAACATTCATTGAAGTAACAATTGGAAGTAAGAAAATATTTGCATACGCAGATACCGGAGCATCGATATGTTTTGGTAGATGAAAAATATTGAGAAAATGGGAAAAATTATAAAAACCAATAAAAATAGTAATAGCAGACAAATCAGTACATAAAATATGGTATGTTGGAAGAATGATTCCAATATATATTAACCAAGAAAGATTTATTGCACCAACTATCTATATGCATGATTCAGGTATAGATTTAATAATTGGAAACAATTTTTTAAAATTATACCAACCTTTTACTCAAACAGATAAATCAGTCATTATAAGAAATATGGAAACAGGAAAATTAGTGACAACACCAATAGTTACACAAACAGAATATATAAGAATGTTAGCACGAAACATAAAATTTCAAGTAAAAATATTATTAATAATGAAAAAAGAACAAATATAATAAAGCATTAAAAGAAGTATGCAGTGAAAACCCACTAGATACTATAAATACTAATAACATATTAGTATCTATAAAATTAAAAGATCCATTAGTAGAAATAAACATACCAAATAGAATACCTTATAGTATTAAAGATGTTAAAGAATTCAAAGAAGAATGTCAACAACTATTAGAAAAAGGAATAATAAGAGAAAGTTCAAGTCCCCATTCAGCACCAGCATTTTATGTCGAAAACAATAATGAAATTAAAAGAGGAAAAAGACGAATGGTTATAAATTATAAAAAGATGAATGAAGCAACTATAGGAGATTCCTATAAGCTACCAAGAAAAGATTATATTTTAGAAAAAATAAAAGGAAATACACATTTTAGTACATTTGATGCTAAATCAGGATATTGGCAGTTAAGACTAGATGAATCAACTAAACCATTAACAGCATTTTCTTGTCCTCTACAAAAACATTACGAGTGGAATGTACTACCATTTGGCTTAAAACAAGCACCATCAATTTATCAACGATTTATGGATAACGTTCTACAAGGATTAGAAATTTTTTGTTTAGCATATATTGATGATATCATTGTTTTCACTAAAGGAGACGAACAAGAACATATATAAGCTGTATCAACAGTTTTAAAAAGAATAAAAGAAAAATGATTAATTTTATCACAAAAGAAGTCTAAATTACTTCAAAATGAAGTAGAATATTTAGGACTAAAAATAGCACAAAACGGAGTTATTTCTTTAACAAGCAACACACAGGAAAAATTAAAACTTTTTCCAGATAAACTAGAAGATAGAAAACAAATTCAAAGATTTTTAGGATGTTTGAATTACATAACAGAACAAGGATTTTTGAAAAATCTAGCAAAAGAAAGAAAAGTTTTACAAAAGAAGATTTCTGAAAAAATTCGTTGGGAATGGACACCATCCGACACCCAACTGGTACAACATATTAAATCAACTGTACAATGTTTACTAGAGTTATATAACCCGGAAACAAAAGATTTTTTGATTATTGAAACAGATGCATCGAACGACACTTGGGCTGGATGTATGAAGGCAATTCAGAATGGAAAAGAACTATTAGGATTAGATATTGACGGAATTCCAATCCCTCAATCTAATCTATCAAAAGTAGCACTATGTATTGATGGAAGTCAAATTCCTCAATCTAATTCAGCATTATGTATTGATGGAAAGAAATTTCCTCAATCCGATTCATTACTATTAAATTCAGCACTACAAACATCAGAACTAGCTTTTTTAAGCAATGAGAATACATCTGTTTTAAAAACAGAAAAATATAATTCAAAACTATGCAGATATATTTCTGGAACATTTTCAGAAACAGAACAAAAATACAGCACTCATGAAAAAGAAACACTCGCATGTTTAAAAACTTTAAAGAAATGGAAGATTGATCTGTTGCAGACAAGATTTGAGTTACGAACAGACTCAAAATATGTAACAAGTTTCTGGAGATACAAGTTACAAGAAGATTATTGTAGAGGTCGACTAATCCGTTGGCAGCTACAACTACATCAATTTCACCCCTACATCAAGTATATAAAGAGCAACAACAACACCTTTGTAGATACACTTACACGAGAATGGAAAGTTTAATCAAGCAAGCTCAACACCAATACCAACAAAAAAGAGAACAAGTCATTTCACTAGAAAACCAACTTGCCGTTGCTAAAAAAGAAGAAGAAGAACTAGCAAACACCATAAAATACTTGACCCGAAATTCAAGTTCAGAATCAACCTCAGAATCCACTAAAACGCCAACACAGTCAAAAACATCAACACCTGTAAAACCAACATCATCAACCTCAAAAACCCAAGCATCATCTTCACCTTCACCAGAAAAAACCGAATTCACAAGAATACAAGAAGAACTTGAAGAAGTAGTCCAAAATTCAAGCATTGGAAAGAAAAAATGGTACGTTATTTTTAATGGACCATTTAGAGGCATCTACTCCGATTGGGCACTCGCAGGACAAAGTGTTACTCATAAAAGCTACACATCAAAAGAAGAAGCAAAGCAGGCACTAAACGAAGCATACAAACAGTTACTACAGGAGAAGTTCAAAGATCTAAGAGATTTATTTCTCTTAATCAGCATCTACAAAACAAGACGGAGAAATTAAAGAGAATAGATCTAATTAGAAGTATTCCAACCATAAGAGAAAAAGAAGAAATGAAGAAACCATCGGTCGAGAAATTCCAAATTTTTTTAAATAGTATTATACACTATGATGAAGTACAAGCAACCAAATCTTTCTACCCAAAAGATAGAAGAATTGGTCCCAAAGTAATATTTCTACCAGGAGCAGCACCAATGGATGTTTATAATTACTATATTCATGGAATGGTAGATACGATATACACCGACGGAGAAAGCACTAGGGAATTCGAAGAATTTCCAACAAGAATTCAAAAAGTCATTAGAACATACAATGATCTTTTCGCCAAAGGAAGACCATTGTACCTCAGCATGCATTCAAGCTACCCAATATTTGACAAAGATCACAAGTTGCTAGTACCAGTAATAACTCTAGCAGAGTTAGGAGTTAGCACAAGGCACCCGGAAAGAGACGAAATACAACCAATAATGCCATCTACCGAGAATTCCGTAGCAGCATTAGCGGGAGTATTCTTCGCATCAATAAGACTCGGCACTGGATGAGGACAAAAATCAGAAATCAAAATTAATAATTTTAGCAACAATATGTTAATTTATTCAAATTATACAGGAACCAAAATCACAGACGAACAGCAAAAGTTCTTATCAGATTTTGAAGAACCCTTTGAAAAATTTACAGGGCCATTAGCATCATTACCAGAAGAATTCAAGATGTCACTATGCCAGCACCTTTCACACGTACCAAGACATGCATGTGAATACTGTGCAGACACGCAAATGCAAGAATGAAGATTCGTTGCAGCCGCAAGAAGACACAAGAAAAAATGACAAAAGATCAAGAATTATTGAAGACGCGTGACAACAATTATGCACCAGGATAGCTGTATTCCATTATGGCTACTTTTTTAACTTTTTCTTTTATAGTGGATGAGTGTGATAAAAAGTAGTTTGTATTTTAGCAATAATGTAAGGCCTGTCGGCTACCTAGTGTAAATTATTAGTGTGTAATAATGTAGGAAGAACTATTCATCCTACTTTATGTAACTATAAATAGAGGCCTAGCCTCAGTAATGAAAGTATGCGTTTTTAGAGAGTAAAACCATCGTGTTTTCTTAGAGAATGATTTCTCTCCCGTTCTGTTGAAGATTTTAATCTTCTGAATAGCAGGCGCATCAGTTGAAGCATTTGCTTCTGAATAGCTGATCATCACTATCATCACCAATTCTATTATCAACCAATAAAACAATCGTGCACTATCAACAATTCTCGTTGAAATTCATAAAGCACCTATACTATTCATCCACTACCAATTCAATTTTCAAAATGAATTCATCCACTACTACCGTTTAATTCAATTCCCAAATTGAATTTGCAAAACACATGGACCTACGATCATTCACTCCACTATCATTCAATCGAATTAATTAAATTTTCAGGTATTCTTCGCCCGACAATTCCGTGTTTATTTCTGAATAAACGCGAAATTGTCGGGCGAAGAGTACCTGAAAATTTAATCAATTCTGTTGAATGATAGTGGAGTAGTGGCTGAACGTAGGTCCATGTGTTTGCAAATTCAATTTGAGAATTGAATTGAACGGAAGTAGTGGATGAATTCATTTAGAAAATTGAATTGGTAGTGGATGAATAGTATAGGTGCTTTATGAATTTCAACGAGAATTGTTGATAGTGGACGATTGTTTTGTTGGTTGATAATAGAATTGGTGATGATAATTGATTGTTGGTTTGATTCTTTTGAATGATGATGGATAGATTATCAGCTATTCAGAAACGATGTGTTCGTTTCAACTGATACGCCTGCTATTCAGAAGATTAAAATCTTCAACAGAACGAGAGAGAAATCATTCTCTAAGAAAACACGATGGTTTTACTCTCTAAAAACGCATACTTTCATTACTGAGGCTAGGCCTCTATTTATAGTTACATAAAGTAGGATGAATAGTTATTCCTACATTATTACATACTAATAATTTACACTAGGTGGCCGACAGGCCTTACATTATTGCCTTACATTATTGCCTTACATTATTGCTAAAATAGAAACTACTTTTTATCACACTTTAATTAATTATGTTGAATGATAGTGGAGTAGCGGCTGAACGTAGGTCCATGTGTTTGCAAATTTAATTTGAGAATTGAAATGAACGGAAGTAGTGGATGAATTCATTTTGAAAATTGAATTGGTAGTGGATGAATAGTATAGGTGCTTTATAAATTTCAACAAGAATTATAGATAGTGGACGATTGTTTTGTTGGTTGATAATAAAATTGGTGATGATAATTGATTGTTGGTTTGATTCTTTTGAATGATGATGGATAGATTATCAGCTATTCAGAAATGATGTGTTCGTTTCAACTGATGCGCCTGCTATTCAGAAGATTAAAATCTTCAACAGAACGAGAGAGAACTCATTCTCTAAGAAAACACGATGGTTTTTGATGAACTCAAATAAGTACATTTTATTACTATCATTTATCCTATTAATTTGACTTGTTTTATTATATTATGTATGAGGATTGATACTTAATCGTTTACTTTTGTAATTCTCAGTTGAAAACAAGCATTTGGTGAAACTTGGCGATTTTGGACTAATTATGGGGGCAAAACATGCAAGAAGTTAAGAGTCTACTGAAATGTACAAGATCAAGACTAATCTGCTCCAGATGCGCCGCATCTTGCTTATCACATACGGCGCATCACTATCAATATTTCACCAGATACGATCCAAGATTCAAGAGGACATGCGCCGCATCCAAAGATAAAGATATGCCGCATCTTCTGGCGGTGTACGAATATTCCTGAATATTATAATCTTGGACCCCACGCGAAGTTAAGTAAATGCGCCGCATCTACTTACTAGATGCGCCGCATCTTACCCTCAGACAGAAACTATAAATACCCCAAGACCAGACGAATTTCGAGGAGGCATATAATATATACGAAGACCGAAGAACAGAAACCAAGGACGAATTCAGTCGAATAGCGAGCACAAGACACACTCAAATCAAAGATACAAGAGCTGTAAGAAGGTGTTGCATGTGTTTAATTCATTAAGTAGTTTTGTTTTATTGTATTAGTAAACTTTAATTCATCAAGATTGGTGGCTTGTGTAATGTGACAACGGAAAGATTGCACTCCCTTAAAACTGCTTTCTCATTAATTAAAGTTTATATGTTGATGTCTTTGGTGACTTTTATTAGTGCATTGATAACCTCTGTGTCTAGCTGAGCGTTGATCGGGTCGCCATGCCTCTGCCCTCGCCTATTTATTAGATCGCCTATGCATTCTATGGTCTGTAGAAAAGTAGGAGAAAGATAAATAGGATTGTCATAAGTAATCATTAAGGGTTTACTCGCCGATAAGATTAGAACCAACGAGAAAGGACTTAATCTCGGTGCGTTGCATCGAACTATACACTTCATATAACACTAGCAATAAAACAAGTGACAAACTACTTATCATAAGGACAACCCTCTTATTGTCTCGAGTATTTATCTGTGTACGTGTGTGCTATTCGCTGATTCGTGCCTATTGGTTTAGTTTATTATTTAATTGCAACCAAATCGTGCCAGTCTCTCAGGCTGAACCCCCTTGCGTTAGATTAGATTGTATAGCTAACTTAATATATTAAAATACTGATTAGAATAACTAGATAATACGTTCCACTCTTAGTGATCGACACTCTACTTACCATTATATTCATACTGACCGGGTACACTGCTCGTTAAGTGTGTGTGTTATTGATAAGTCGGCTAAATATAAATTTAAAACTTGAGTAGGCATTAATACTGCTAAACCGCAACGACACATCGCACGCATCAAGTTTTTGGCGCCGTTGCCGGGGAGTGAATTGTTATTATCTGTTAATTTGATTAGTATTTTAATTAGGTTTTTAATTTTTTTTATCTAACCGCTAATTTTGTTGTGTATTAGATTAATTTGCATTCATTGTACTATTTTGCATATTTTCTGTTTTTATGTGTTATTTATTTGCTTTTATTTGTGTTTATTTTCGTGTGTTTTTATTTGTTTTAATTTTTCGTATTTTTTTGTGTTCTGCTATCGTTGTACTGAGCTAAATCGAATGATACGGCGCATCTGATTTCTCAGATACGGCGTATTGCGTTTAATTTTTTATAAAATACAACGCGTTTAAATAATTCGATACGACGCATCTTTTCCCCAAGATACGGCGTATCTGTTTTTGATAAAAAAAATTTCTAAACGTTAACGATATACGACGCATCTGCTTTAGCAGATACGGCGTATCTATTATTTTAATTAAAAACAGTTTTCGAATTATTAAACAGATACGGCGTATCGATTTTTATCGATACGGCGCATCTTCTGAATCAAAAATCTTATATTTTGAAACGTAACGAAGATACGGCGCATTAACTTTTGTTAATACGACGCATTTAATTTTAATAAGTATATCGATTTTTGATAATTAAAATTGATACGGCGCATTCTAATTTATAAGCGGCGTATCTATTTTCTGAATAAAGTCTGATTTAATTTTAACGATTATAAGATACGGCGTATCCAACTTTTTGGATACGGCGCATCGTCTGCAGATATCAGCTATTTGTATTCTTATATCCCTTTCTGAATTCGTTAATTTCTCTTCTAGCGAACAAATCCTACTGATGCTTTTCGTGATTATTTCAGAAGGATAATGGAAGAATTCGGAGAACTGATTGACTTCGACTTCGAAGCCAATTTTATGAATGGAGTATTAGTGCATGAAAAATCACCCGAACGTTACAATGGGGACTACATTGAACTTAATGACCTTAATGGACCATTAGAATCCAATGACCTGTTCATGGATGATGCGGAATCTGAGCTGGAAGATGGAGAAATTCTGGATAGTCCAAAGGTCAACGCTATTAATACTAGGAATTACGATGAATTTGAGGGATATGATGGTTCTTGGGATTATGGTAGAAGGATCCACGCCGATTGTGCTTACAATTTGCAATTCACATGCATGATTGGGTACAAGTGTATTGACGCCAATTTCTTTCCTATTTTACCAATCAATGTCATGTCAAGAAGCTTTTACAATTCCATTATGAGAAATAAAGTGGAGTATAAGGGAAAGAATGTAGTTGGAGCCTTCATTAATGTCCCGATCTTCGTTGGACGCTTTACTATTGTTACCGAGTTCGCCGTTGTTGAAGACATGAATGCCTATTGTGACAGCAATATGGGCGACGTGATTGTTGGAAAACCATTTTGTAAGGAGATCACTATTAATGCAAAACGATTTGAAGGAAAGATCACCTTTCAATGTGGAAGCGACATTATCACTTATATGATGCCCCGAACTCACCCTGGATTTAAACATGCTACTAATAGGATCTGCTACAAATTCTCTCCATTCCTTTTTATTAGTGATGATGACAATAAGAGAGGGATTGAGTACCCATATCAATTGATGGAAGAATTCTACAATGGAGTGTTGAAATTGGGACCTGAATATATACGTGACGAATTAGTTGCTAAATGGATCCTACGTAAGCAATGTGGGAGTCAATGATCGATATTAAAGAGCTGAACGTGAGTCTAACTTGAAGACTCTGGAATAAAGACAAGTGCTGACCGGGAGACAACCCGGATTTATCTTTTTATTATTCTGTTTTTGTGTCGAGTCAGTCAGGCCGCAGAGGATACGGCGCATCTCAATCCTGAGATGCGACGCATCTCCTGCAATGGTCATATCTTATTTTATTTCTCTGCATTTTTTATTTTCGAATTTAAAACTTTTTATCAGTTTATTTTAATGCGGCGCATCCCTGGTTAAGGATGCGGCGCATCTTTTATTCTGATCCGTATTTATTCCAGGCTCGATACGGCGTATCTTCTTCCATAAGATACGGCGCATCGACTGACCTGATGATTTTCATTTTTAATTTTTATGTTTTATCTTTTCCTAACTACTAATGTGTTATGCAAGTTTGAACCTTTCTTACCTTAGGTGTGTTTTGAAGCCTTGGTGGTATTATAGATTCCTGCATTTCCTGTGGATACATCGAATATGAAGCTTAAACGTCCTAATCCACAAGAAAGATGATTTTTGCTCTAATACTAATGGAGGGTCATACCGAGCAAATCTCAGGGGAGTTTTTCTGTTCTAATTCTTTTATTTTCCAGTTTTTAACCTTTCATACAAACAACGAGGACGTTGTTTAACTTAAGTGGGGGGATTGGAGAATTAGAACACTTAACATTTACTTGTCCTAAACTTTTCAAAATATGCTTAAAATGTACTTAATATATCAAAATTTAAAATTTTTAGCATGTTTTTGTTTAAAGTCTAAGTTGCATAGCTGCACACATGACGTTATTTTCAAAAATTGTGATTTTTCAAAATTCACAAATCTATGAGTGTGCCGGTGACTTGTAAACTTTAGAACTTGACTTGTATACTATTCGAGACCACCATAATAAGTATTATTTATATAATTGGAATGACTTGTCTAAATTGGTAAATTTCTAGGATTACACCCAAAAAGCCTTATATGTTATGTGATATTAGCTAACTACACTGGTTAGTTAACCCCCGTATAAAACCCTTTTGTTACTCTCATTTTTAGAGTAAGATACCCCTAGAAAAACCCTCAGAGCCATTCCTTTCGTTTCTTACACCTTTGTTAAAATGTTTCGTTACACCCTTACACCTTAGCCTACCCTGTAGATTAGAATCCGTGGTTGGTTAATTGCTATAGGCAAAGTGTGTTTCCTTACATTACCTGTGTTTGCGTGCGTAATTCATTATCTATGGTTAGGTCGGGAAATTGCACAATGCAATTGGAGTGAAAGTAAATATTGTATATCTTTGAGTTTATTTTTCGTGTGTTTACTACTTTCACTATTACCATTATTTCTGAAGTTATGAAAAGTATGGAAAAATTATCCAGAATTATCATTATAGTGATGTGGTGAAATTTTACACATCTTTGTTAAAGTTTTTAAAAAAAAAAAAAAAAAAAAAAAAAAAAAAAAAAAAAAAAAAAAAAAAAAAAATCGAAAAAAATATAGAAAAGAAAAAGAAAAAGGAAAAGTTGGATGTTTGATTAAACCAACTTATGTAAAGTTATGTAAGTGGTCGATATCACCACTAGTTGTTATATATTTATGGATTGAATGGGAGTTGGCAGTTATGGGAACGTCAACTAAGGTTTATTCTTTGATTAAGATCTTGTTGAGTATAATTCGTGTCTACCTAAAGCGTGTGTTTCAAGTGTTAAAGCGTGAGTTATCAATGATATGAGTCTTATTCATGGGATGGTTGGGATAGTGATTAACCACACTTAGGATTTTAATTTATTTGTTTTGTTTATTTTTTTATTTTTACACCAATTTATATCCCAAATATTATCCATACCCTATTATTCTTTATCCAACCAAACCTTTGATTTATTGAGATTAGGGATTTGAGCAATCTTAAGTATCGTAGTCGTGGATTCGGCTATGTATTTATGATTTTGTCGCCCTTTTTGATATATTATTATTGGTGAAGTTTGGACCTATCTTTAGCCTATTCGAGTTAAGGATTTGAGCAATTGCAAGTATCGTGTTCGTGGATTCGATCATGTATTTGTGATTTTGTCGCCTTTTCTGGAATTTGAGATCGATAGAGATTAAGAATAATTAACCCTTAAGCCTCAAAACCCTTTTTACCGCTTTAGACTTGTTATTCCTTGGCTTTAGTGGAGGAGATGTGTATACTTGCCAAGCTTATGATAGAATATTCGTCGCGACTGGACAGTTTAACGATTAGATTTGCTTTTATCAAAATATTTTATTTTACTTCTAATTCGTTAAGTGTTTAGTTGTGTGATTATGACAAAAATGAATACATGCTTAAATATAAAAATAAATCCTAATATCTTTTAGGATACATTTTCATAAGATTAATTCTAAGGTTTACTTGGGGACAAGTAAAGCTCAAGTGGGGGGATATTTGATGAACTCAAATAAGTACATTTTATTACTATCATTTATCCTATTAATTTGACTTGTTTTATTATATTATGTATGAGGATTGATACTTAATCGTTTACTTTTGTAATTCTCAGTTGAAAACAAGCATTTGGTGAAACTTGGCGATTTTGGACTAATTATGGGGGCAAAACATGCAAGAAGTTAAGAATCTACTGAAATGTACAAGAACAAGACTAATCTGCTCCAGATGCGCCGCATCTTGCTTATCACATACGGCGCATCACTATCAATATTTCACCAGATACGATCCAAGATTCAAGAGGACATGCGCCGCATCCAAAGATAAAGATACGCCGCATCTTCTGGCGGTGTACGAATATTCCTGAATATTATAATCTTGGACCCCACGCGAAGTTAAGTAAATGCGCCGCATCTACTTACTAGATGCGCCGCATCTTACCCTCAGACAGAAACTATAAATACCCCAAGACCAGACGAATTTCGAGGAGGCATATAATATATACGAAGACCGAAGAACAGAAACCAAGGACGAATTCAGTCGAATAGCGAGCACAAGACACACTCAAATCAAAGATACAAGAGCTGTAAGAAGGTGCTGCATGTGTTTAATTCATTAAGTAGTTTTGTTTTATTGTATTAGTAAACTTTAATTCATCATGATTGGTGGCTTGTGTAATGTGACAACGGAAAGATTGCACTCCCTTAAAACTGCTTTCTCATTAATTAAAGTTTATATGTTGATGTCTTTGGTGACTTTTATTAGTGCATTGATAACCTCTATGTCTAGCTGAGCGTTGATCGGGTCGCCATGCCTCTGCCCTCGCCTATTTATTAGATCGCCTATGCATTTTATGGTCTGTAGAAAAGTAGGAGAAAGATAAATAGGATAGTCATAAGTAATCATTAAGGGTTTACTCGCCGATAAGATTATAACCAACGAGAAAGGACTTAATCTCGGTGCGTTGCATCGAACTATACACTTCATATAACACTAGCAATAAAACAAGTGACAAACTACTTATCATAAGGACAGCCCTCTTATTGTCTCGAGTATTTATCTGTGTACGTGTGTGCTATTCGCTGATTCGTGCCTATTGGTTTAGTTTATTATTTAATTGCAACCAAATCGTGCCAGTCTCTCAGGCTGAACCCCCTTGCGTTAGATTAGATTGTATAGCTAACTTAATATATTAAAATACTGATTAGAATAACTAGATAATACGTTCCACTCTTAGTGATCGACACTCTACTTACCATTATATTCATACTGACCGGGTACACTGCTCGTTAAGTGTGTGTGTTATTGATAAGTCGGCTAAATATAAATTTAAAACTTGAGTAGGCATTAATACTGCTAAACCGCAACGACACATCGCACGCATCAGTTTTATTCTCTAAAAACGCATACTTTCATTACTGAGGCTAGGCCTCTATTTATAGTTACATAAAGTAGGATGAATAGTTCTTCCTACATTATTACACACTAATAATTTACACTAGGTGGCCGACAGGCCTTACATTATTGCCTTACATTATTGCTAAAATACAAACTACTTTTTATCACACTCACCCACTATAAAAGAAAAAGTTAAAAAAGTAGCCATAATGGAATACAGCTGTCCTGGTGCATAATTGTTGTCACGCGTCTTCAATAATTCTTGATCTTTTGTCATTTTTTCTTGTGTCTTCTTGCGGCTGCAACGAATCTTCATTCTTGCATTTGCGTGTCTGCACAGTATTCACATGCATGTCTTGGTACGTGTGAAAGGTGCTGGCATAGTGACATCTTGAATTCTTCTGGTAATGATGCTAATGGCCCTGTGAATTTTTCAAAGGGTTCTTCAAAATCTGATAAGAACTTTTGCTATTCGTCAGTGATTTTGGTTCCTGTATAGTTTGAATAAATTAACATATTGTTGCTAAAATTATTAATTTTGATTTCTAATTTTTGTCCTCGTCCAGTGTCGAGTCTTATTGATGCGAAGAATACTCCCACTAATGCTGCTACGAAATTCTCGGTAGATGGCATTATTGGTTGTATTTCGTCTCTTTCCGGGTGCCTTGTGCTAACTCCTAACTCTGCTAGAGTTATTACTGGTACTAGCAACTTGTGATCTTTGTCAAATATTGGGTAGCTTGAATGCATGCTGAGGTACAATGGTCTTCCTTTGGCGAAAAGATCATTGTATGTTCTAATGACTTTTTGAATTCTTGTTGGAAATTCTTCGAATTCCCTTGTGCTTTCTCCGTCGGTGTATATCGTATCTACCATTCCATGAATATAGTAATTATAGACATCCATTGGTGCTGCTCCTGGTAGAAATATTACTTTGGGACCAATTCTTCTATCTTTTGGGTAGAAAGATTTGGTTGCTTGTACTTCATCATAGTGTATAATACTATTCCAAAAATTTTGGAATTTCTCGACCGATGGTTTCTTCATTTCTTGTTTTTCTCTTGTGGTTGGAATACTTCTAATTAGATCTATTCCCTTTAATTTCTCCGTCTTGTTTTGTAGATGCTGATTAAGAGAAATAAATCTCTTAGATCTTTGAACTTCTCCTGTAGTGACTGTTTTGTATGCTTCGTTTAGTGCCTGCTTTGCTTCTTCTTTTGATGTGTAGCTTTTATGAGTAACACTTTGTCCTGCGAGTGCCTAATCGGAGTAGATGCCTCTAAATGGTCCATTAAAAATAACGTACCATTTTTTTCTTTCCAATGCTTGAATTTTGGACTACTTCTTCAAGTTCTTCTTGTATTCTTGTGAATTCGGTTTTTTCTGGTGAAGGTGAAGATGATGCTTGGGTTTTTGAGGTTGATGATGTTGGCTTTACAGGTGTTGATGGTTTTGATTGTGTTGGCGTTTTAGTGGATTCTGAGGTTGATTCTGAACTTGAATTTCGGGTCAAGTATTTTATGGTGTTTGCTAGTTCTTCTTCTTCTTTTTTAGCAACGGCTAGTTGGTTTTCTAGTGAAATGACTTGTTCTCTTTTTTGTTGGTATTGGTGTTGAGCTTGCTTGATTAAACTTTCCATTCTCGTGTAAGTGTATCTGCAAAGGTGTTGTTGTTGCTCTTTATATACTTTATGTATGGGTGAAATTGATGTAGTTGTAGCTGCCAACGGATTAGTCGACCTCTACAATAATCTTCTTGTAACTTGTATCTCCAGAAACCTGTTACATATTTTGAGTCTGTTCGTAACTCAAATCTTGTCTGCAACAGATCAATCTTCCATTTCTTTAAAGTTTTTAAACATGCGAGTGTTTCTTTTTCATGAGTGCTGTATTTTTGTTCTGTTTCTGAAAATGTTCCAGAAATATATCTGCATAGTTTTGAATTATATTTTTCTGTTTTTAAAACAGATGTATTCTCATTGCTTAAAAAAGCTAGTTCTGATGTTTGTAGTGCTGAATTTAATAGTAATGAATCGGATTGAGGAAATTTCTTTCCATCAATACATAATGCTGAATTAGATTGAGGAATTTGACTTCCATCAATACATAGTGCTACTTTTGATAGATTAGATTGAGGGATTGGAATTCCGTCAATATCTAATCCTAATAGTTCTTTTCCATTCTGAATTGCCTTCATACATCCAGCCCAAGTGTCGTCCGATGCATCTGTTTCAATAATCAAAAAATCTTTTGTTTCCGGGTTATATAACTCCGGTAAACATTGTACAGTTGATATGTTTTTATTCATAATCAGAAGATGTATTACTAGAATAATCACTAGTATATGTGTATGCATATATTTCAATGTCTGAGTCAATATCTGAATCTTCAAGGGGTTCATATCCTAGATTATATGCTATTTTTAATACTTCTGTTCCTTTCTTTTCTCCTTTTTTAGGACATTTATTTGCATAATGACCTTCTTCGTGGCATAACCAACATTTACAGTCTTTCTTCTTAGATGGACAATATTTAGAATCATCTTGTTTTTTGTATTTTTGACGATGTTATCTTCGATTTCTAAAATAATTTTGTCTTGAATTCTTTTTATAAAAATTCTTATATTTCGGGTCATATGTTTTTCTTTTCCATACTTTCTTTCGTTTTTTATATTATTTTTGAGAGCATCCATAATTACCTACTTTATCGGATTGTTTTTCACAACAAAGTCCAACTTGTGCTTCTTTTTTAGCTGTTTCTTGTAAACATTCTTTTCTAATCCATGCTCTTAATGTAGTAATTCTAGCTCCTAGAGTATCTTCTATTATTTTGTTACCGTCTTGTAATAATGATGAATATGAATCTTTTAATTTTGTTGCTACATATTCGGGAAGTTTATTATAAAACATTTCCAAAGCTGATTTTTGCCTTGTAGGGTCTAGTTTATAATATTGATCAGAAAATTCGCATATAAAGGAATCTAGATAACACATGTTACATATTTTGAGATTAATTATTCTCCAATATGCGTGTTCTCTAAAAGCTTCATTTGATGCTTCTTTTCCTGGAATTCTTCCAGTAAATTCTTATACTATACATGCTACAATATTTTTAAAAGTTATCATAGCATCAGTTGTTGCTATTCTTGATAATTCTAATTCATCTATAGATTCTAAAAATCTATAAACATTTCCTGATGTTTTGTGTATTATGAAATTGAGTAAATCTCTTGGTTGTAATGCTCGTAATTCTTCAGTTAATTGTATTTGAGCACTTAGTCTGTTACTCCAATTTTGAATTCTATCATCTATTTCTGTTTCACAATAGATATTTAGAATTTCTTCATTCATGCTAGTTATTGGTATTTTTGGTATATATTGAGGAGGTATGCGTTCCCATTTACCTTTCTTGTTTCTAACCATCCCTTGTTGGTATAAATATCTCTCTGTTAGTGTTGGAGGTTTATAATCAAACTGTCTTTGTAAATCTTCGTCTATATAGGATTTTTTTCTTTTTTGTGCAAAATTATAATTTGTACGAGAACTTTCTCCCGGATAGTTATATGGATTTTCATATGGATTTTCATCTGAACTATAATCCTGTACTATATCTGCATCTTCTGTTGTTTCTTTGTTTGTTTCTGCTGGTATATCTAATGATGATATTAATCTAGTGAGAGTTTCAATTTGTTCTTCAAGGTTTTCCATTATGTTATTCGTAATGGTGGGATAATTTTAAGAGTTGACTTTTTTTAATAATGTTTCTTTTATTTTGGTAATAGTAGTATCTTTATCTTGTTCTTGGGTGTCGACTATATTTGATAGTTGTTCGATTATATTTATCTGATTTTGTTCTAAATTTTCGAATTCTTCTACCTTTTTATTCAATAGTGTCCGTATATTATTTAATTTTTCTTGTATGGTTTTTGAAATTTCCGGTAATTGTCTAAGTATTAAAAAACTTAATGTTTCAATTATATTATTAAGTGTTGAAATTAGTATATCTACTTTTTCTCCATTTTTTTTATTTTTATCTTCGTTATTTATTATATTAATATTATATGATGTTCCTTTTGGTAAATTCTGAGGTATTTTGAATAGGGTTTGATTATATGGTATAAATGGTTCGAATGATGTAATATTTGTATTATTTTCAATATTTATTTTTTGATTAGAAAGATTTTCGGATATATGATTCATTTTCTAACGAATTATCGGATTTCTTTTTTCTTTTCGTAATAGTTTTGTTGTATACTCTAGTCTTTTTCTTTCATATGCTAATGTTCTAGTCATTACTTTTAGATTTTCGTAAGGACTTCTTAATTCTATTCTAGTTAGTAAATGATCTATTATGAGTGATATTTCTCTTATTTCTTCTTCTAAATCTCTTATCCTTTTTTATAATAGTCTTTTTTGTAATCCTGAATCCATTATATTTTTCTAATTACTTTTATTTTTTATGTTGCTTATATTCTTAAACTTAATGATCTTATCATTTATTTTACTTCTTTTATTTCTTCTAGTTTTTCATCTTTATTATTTGAGGATTCTCCAGTTGTTACTGAAATTGGTTTTTCTATTTGTGGTATCCATACTGATGGTATATCGCGTGGTATATCTGATGTTGATTTTCTAGTTCTTTCAATATACTTATGTTTTGAAAATAGATTTGGTGCTTCAAGATTTAGTAATGGTTCAAAAAGTTTATCAATATAAATTCTATCGCTTGTTTTAAAAGTTATACTATGGTGTAAATTAGTGAGTGCATAGTTTATTTGATATGTGACTGTAAAAGGATGATTTTCTTTGTACATGAATGTTCTTCTTAATAATCCATATCTAATAGTGATACTTTTATTTATATCTTTGTCTTTTAAACTTAATCCCATTTGTATATTGACATCAAATTTTATTTTACCTTCAGCTAAGTTTCCTTTGCCTCTAGCAATAATACTTTCTTCTTTATTAATAATTCTATCATCTCTTAATTCTAGTTCAATAGGTGTGTTACAACCCATAAATGTGCTTGTTAATATTACTTGTATAGTTGATATATGAATATATGCTATTTTACTTCTATCTTTTTCATTCATTTGTTTTATTCTATTTTTTATTTGTTGTTTATTGATTATAGGAATAATAATATCTCCTTTTGTTTGTTCAATAGGAATTGGTTCTTCTCCAATAATTTTTCCAAAATATATTATATTCTTTCGTGAAAATAATTTTCTGAGTGATCTTGAGTAATCAAAATTATGTTTTTCTGATAATGTAAAATTTGATCTTCTAATAGCTGTTCTATTAATAATAGTATCTAACATAAATCCTGATTCATTTTCATGTTCATGAATAATAGATATATCTTCTTTATTTATAGTTGATGAATTCGACATATTGTCTAATATATTTTCTAGAGTTTAACAATATAAAGCTAATTTTATTAATTGATTTATTGTAACAAAGAAAATAATACTATATACGTAGCATAATAAAATTATGTATGAAAACATTATGAATTCTAATGATAGATTGGTTGATGATTTATACCTGAGTGTTATTAATTAATGATTGTTGATTTTGGTTGTTTGTGTTTGACATCGTTCCTTCTTTGTTCTTGATATTTCTTCTCGTTCTTTGCTCCTTGATCCTTCTCAAACATGGTTCTTTGATTGTTCTTCTCGCTCTGATACCAGAAATAAACGCGGAATTGTCGGGCGAAGAGTACCTGAAAATTTAATTAATTATGTTGAATGATAGTGGAGTAGTGGCTGAACGTAGGTCCATGTGTTTGCAAATTCAATTTGAGAATTGAATTGAACGGAAGTAGTGGATGAATTCATTTTGAAAACTGAATTGGTAGTGGATGAATAGTATAGGTGCTTTATAAATTTCAACGAGAATTGTTGATAGTGGACGATTGTTTTGTTGGTTGATAATAGAATTGGTGATGATAATTGATTGTTGGTTTGATTCTTTTGAATGATGATGGATAGATTATCAGCTATTCAGAAACGATGTGGTCGTTTCAACTGATGCGCCTGCTATTCAGAAGATTAAAATCTTCAACAGAACGAGAGAGAAATCATTCTCTAAGAAAACACGATGGTTTTACTCTCTAAAAACGCATACTTTCATTACTGAGGCTAGGCCTCTATTTATAGTTACATAAAGTAGGATGAATAGTTCTTCCTACATTATTACACACTAATAATTTACACTAGGTGGCCGACAGGCCTTACATTATTGCCTTACATTATTGCTAAAATACAAACTACTTTTTATCACACCAACTACATGCTGGTAGTCATTCAGGGTGACCAAGCTGTCTCACCCATTCCTTCTCCTGAAAAGCAGGAGAAGAAGAAAAAAAAAAGGCAGGGACCAAGAAGGTGGTTTAACCCAAATCACTCGCCCTTGGATCTTCTGCCTCAGAACCCTCTGAAGGGGAAACAATGGCCAAGACCTCAGAGACACCCATCATTGAGACCCTCTTGACCCTAAAACAAACGCCAACAAAGGTCACTGATAAATCATCCTCAGTGTCCTATGGCAAACCTCAGTTTCCTCATGGCTCTACTAACATACACAAGTTGGTAGGGTCAGGAACCTTCACCCTCTTACATCTCGATGAAGGCACTGACAAATCACAATCAGCGCCTGAGGGAGAAAATGGTTCTGAATCCTCGGTTGGGCAGCACTACTCAACTGGGAAGGGGACCCACACCCAATCACATCCCGATGAAGGAACTGATAAATCACAATCAATGCCTGAGGGAGTCAAGGATCTTGAATCCCCAAAAGGGCAGTACAACCCTGATGGGAAGAGGTCTATCAACAATCACAAACTGTGCCTCATGATAGTACTGGAAAACACCCGTCAGTACTTGAAGGCGCAAAGGGGGACAAAGACTCAGAGGGATTTAAACCACCCGCTGATACGGAACCCACCAACCAATCCAGTCTCTCGGGAACTGAACCCAAACACCAGGCTGAGCAAACCCACTCAGTTATTATGGAAGGGTCAGGACCTGGCCAAACCCCGTTGCAGATTCAGTCGATGGCGGATCTTCAGGCTGTTCTTATGTCTGATGAAGAGCTCAGTATTGAGAGTGAGGAAGAAGTGTATGAGGCAGGTGATGATATGGAGACTGATGCTGAACCCACTGAACAATCACATCAGTCCTCTCCACATGGTGAAGAAACAGAGTCTCAGGCTGATCATTCTTCAGACTCTGAATCATCCTGTCCTCCAAAACTCAGGAAGTATGACAACATTCTTCCTCTCACTGAAAGACAATTGGTCAAGTTCCTACAAAAGGCCAACAATGCTCTCTTTACTGGGCTAACTGAAGAAATTTTTGACCAACACTGTGAAGCTGCTGTTCATTATGTCAACCTGAAGGAATCAGTGGAATCCTATCATGATGATGTTAATGAGCACAAGTCATCTATCTCTTTCTCCCTGACAAATCTTGATGAGAATCTTAAACTGTTCAACGCAGCTCTCACCAACATACACAAGAGCGTTGCAACTATTCAAGAGTCAGTGAAAGATGACCCTGAGCTTAACAAGAAAATTCTTCAGGCTTCTGAGGACTACCATCAACAGTCTACTCAATTGACTGAGCTGATAAACATGCTAAAATCCTCCAATCTTCAGGGACTCAGCTCTATAGTGGACTCCATCAAGTCTTCCCTGGGTCTTATGGAGTCACACTTGGCATCTTGGGCTACATCTTCTTCTTCCTTAGCTTGGAATCTTGGGCCAAGGATGACAGCAATAGAGGCTTCTCAGGCTTCTCTTGAGGCTAAGGTCTCAACTCTTCAGCAGGACACCTCAGACATCAAATCGATGATGACTGAGATTTATCAAGCCTTCAAAGGTCAGGTTGCTCCCTCAACTTCAGTGAGCGCTCTAACTTTTGCTCTCACCATGACTCAAGCAACATTTGAGGGGGAGAAGGTCACTGAAGAACAACCTGAACAACCTCCTTCTCACACTGAGGGGGAGATTCCTGAGATAACCACTGAGCCTGAGCCTACAATCTTGGTGCTTGCTTCCTCTGAAAGAAGGCCAGACCCTGATGAGCCAGTCAGGGTCCCTTATGAAATAAATGGAGTAATGTATCACCTCACTGAGGCCCAAATTACGGCTCATTTAGAAAAGGAAGAAGGGTTGAAGAAAGCTGCTGAAGAAGAAAGGCAAAACAAGTATGCCCTCATTCAGGTTGTCAGAGAAGAGGCTGAGAAGATTGGTCTTGAGCCAAAAGAACTTGCTGGAAGAAAGGGTGGTGAGAGCTTTGTGAAAGCTCAGGATGCTGAAATGTCGGCTCTCAGGAAGAAAAGAGAAGAAAGGCTGAAAAGGACTGAGGAGATAAGACAAAAGAGAATTGAGAAGTACCAATGGGTCATGACAAGCAGACTGAGACCTGAACCCATTACTGATGTAAAGATTCATCAGAACACCAAGCCTGCTGTCATCACTGTTTTCAGAGGTCCTGATAAGAGGAACTTTGAAATTCATGAGCCCTTTAGGTTCGCTGACTTTGGGATCACTGAATTGGATGCAACACCTGAGGAACTTGGTATTCCCTCACTTCTCCCTGCTCCAGCCAGTCAGCCTGCCCCCTCTCAGACCTCTAGAAGAAAGAGGAAGATAATTGGATCTGAGCCTGAGATCAGAGTCCCTGGCCTTGAATGCAACAGAGCCCTCCCTGAAGGAGTTACATTCGTGAACAACAAGGTCATAGAACAACCTGAGAGAGGGATATTCTTCACTGATGAGTTTGGAGATCCAGCCTTCCAAAGATGGAGTGATATTGATCAGGCAGGAATTAAAGCCATGCTTGGTTTTCTCATGATGGCCTCACCAATCCAAAGTCCTGAAAATGTGAGGTTCTGCCAAAACCTGAGAACCAAGATTCAACTTCATCCTGATCAACATGAGCTGGAATCCAAGAGACCCAAGCTTGAAGCCCTTGGATACAAACTGGACTGAGAATCTGCAACACCTTTATCATGTACATTTAGTAGTTAGGACCCTTGTAATGAAATTAATAAAATGATGTTCCTTTGTTTTATTATTTCAGTGTCCTTATTTACTTTCTAGTACATTCAGTATGAGCAGAAGTCATTAGCTCACTCATTACTGATCAAAAACACTTAAGCATATTTTATATCCAAATAGGGGGAGATTGTTGGGTCCTTCAGTACCCAAGAGTCGTTAAAACAGGATTTGAATACAAATTAAGCCAAGTGTTAATTAAACCGAAAACATTCTAAGTCACTGAGTGAACAGTCACTCAGTGAGTTACCTTCAAGATGCTCAGGAAGAGTCTAAGAAGAAAGACTCACCACACAGGGAGGCGGATCTCCATGAAGTGTTACTTGAGACGAAGAAGAAGGTAATAGGATCAGTGAGCGTTAGACAAGAGCTCACTGAACCCCAAGTCTCCTCAACAACAATAGCCAAAGACTGAAGACTGAAGGCAAATGACTGAAGAACCTGAAGCCTGAATAAAAGGCGGGATAAAGCGGGAAGGTTTTGAGAAGATAAGAACAAGTCTTATCGGGGTCATACAAACCATCCCTCAAGTGGCTAAAAGTCGAAGAAGTGTCAGGACTGACACTCGAAGACTTTTTGGCGCAATCCTATTAGTTCTTGGAAATGACAACTACTGTTGTAGTTGTCAGACACGCTTCCTATTTGTTTATGTAGTTTTAATCTTCAGTACTCTTAATATGTTTGCCTATAAATAGCAAACAGATGGAGAAAAGTGGGCTAGGTATTTTGTGCAATTAAAGCTTAGACTTTCACAATACCCCTTTTCTCCTACAAAGAGTAACGTATCCCTGAGATAGCTCAGTGGGTCGAATTGTTACCACTTAAAGCATTGCTTAAGTTTAGATAGGAGACACCATACCTTGTCTATTCAATCCTAAGTGTTTGTTCTGCAAAACACTTGGGTAATAGATTCTTTGATTCATTTCTAATAAGAATTTAAACGTTGAAAATACTTTGTGTTTTTATATTTACGTTTCATTAACTGTTAGAATTAATCAATACAGTGTATTAGTCATAAACACAAATAGATTAACTTTCTAGTTAACTCTAAGCGTGTTAAGGGAACAACAATATGTCTTAATAAAGAAGACATAACAAGTTAACGTCTTACTTTATATTATAATAAGTCTTGTAACAATTAAAAGACTTCATATTTATAAATTTACAATAAAGTATAAACATGTATAACTAAAGTAATCATGAACACCACAATTTGGTTTCAATAGTAATTTCAAGTTAATTTATTACTTCATTTATTTATGACATTCCAAGAATACATAAATATTCAAATTTGAAGTAGTCTTGTTAATATTGACACATGTTCTAATAGGTGTATAATTTAGAACGTTAGTTTCTTACCTTGCGGTCAAGACAATCATTTAAATCATATCTCTATGTGTTGTTTCTTGCACACAATTATAAGATTTCTCCCACTTGTGCATGGAACAACATCATGTAGCAGATAAACAACACGACACACGTTTGTTTATGTGATCAATATGATTTGTGTCATAGATATTAGTATAGCAAGTAAATGTAGAACTTCACTGTCTAGTAAGAAAACGTACATGACTAACCTTTAAAAAAACATAAGTGTCTACAATTGAAAAGTAATTATCTTGAGACATTCAAAAGATAATATGAGTTACTACCAAGACAATAAAGCTTGTAGCTCCCACTGAATTAGAAAATATTAAAATAATCCCTTATTCAGTAATAAGATTCAATGCTCCCACTAGATTTGACAACATTGTAAGTGTTTCATAACCAGTGAAAACAAATATCCTACTTTTAACTTTTCTACATCTTTGAAGGCTCATACGTAACAATTACTTAGGTACTCTAAGAGTGTATTCTACTATGTAGATAATGGACTATCCATCAATACAGTTAACTTGAAAATTGGGCATGCAATTTCTTTCTTTAATAGGTCTGTCATCCTCACAATGGTATGTAGTACCTCTAAAGGGTTAAAGGAACAACAGCTAGATAAAATATCCTAGTTAGCCTTTACTACCTTTTGTGGTAAGCAGTCTAGCTTCTTATTTAATAACTCATAATTTTTCAGTTAGCCAAATGTCATATTTGTTACAAAAGAATTTAATCGCCGAATGAGGGTGATGAAATTTCTATGGAAAATAAAAATGTGCAATTCTCTTAACTATTAAAGCTTGCTATGAGTTATATTAGAATTTAGACAATTCTAATGTTCCTATTATATATTTCTGATTCATGAAAAGGAATAAGATTGAGTCTCACTATTATCTCATGGAAAGGAGACTAGGTTTGTTCTTTTAGTAAAGTTGACTCTAGCCAAAAACCCCTATGGGTGTAGATCAATTTATCAATAAAAGAATAACTCATGTTTACGGTTTAATATTGCATTAATACATTTAAAAGAATTTACAAAATTCAATTTTAGTATTTTCGATAATAAATCTTTTCAAGAAAATAAAATACTCAAGGAAATATTCATATAACCATTGAATTTTCTTGAAAACTAGGATCCAAATTTACATAATTTTACTATATCAGTTGATCTGCTAGTAATGAAAGTATAAAATATGGTAATCTGTCGAACAATAATTGGCAAACAATTTCCAATTCCTAGATCATTATGGGATTTACATTTGCCAAATTCAATTTGAAAAGTAAGCATGTTTCATCCCATTTTATGCCTTAAGTTTCTAGGTCTCACTAACAACTTAATTAAGTTGTCTAATTTAGAAACTGCAAATTCTCCATGTACGGTCTCACGTAACCATGAAAATTCACCTTGTCATTGTAATCTAGTCAAGGTCTCACTTAAGCTAAATTACAACTTCAAGTGTTTCTTATAATTAGATGGCATAAACTTAAATTTTTAGGGTACTAATTTTGATGCGTCAATCAAAATATGTACGAAGAAGCATGCACACATCTTCGTATCATAAGTTTTTCAAAACCTTTTTATTTACCAATTTAAGCTAAGATTAAATCAATAAAGTTTTAATTGAGGTATTTGGTTCACCAATCAAAGAATTACCTACAATTATCGACCACTATATTCTACTACTGCATGAGTCAAAAGACCCAAGTTATTCGGATAATTATAACAAAGTGGCACGTGGAATTGAGGTTAATTCACCCTTAAGATGATTTTGTGCATAAAAATAGTCGTACTTGGTAGCTACAATTTGACGCACAATGGAGCGGAGAGACAAACGTCATCACAAGTACCAATTAAAAACGCGTCTCTTTTGGTTTGACAATTTAATGTCAATCCTTCTTAAACCCCTCTTATAGTTTGTCAAAACTAAGTGAGCCATTCTTACTATTGGTACAAAAACTCATCACTCAATTAAAAGTTTATGACTTTAAGTCTTAAAAACATGTTATAAATTATAACCTTGCTAGTCTCGCCTGGGAGCAAATTACCGTGCGAAGCGAACCACTATCGGCACATAAGACTTTGCAAAATTCATAATTTATCACATCAAGTTTCACCATTTTTTAGTCCATTTATTTTCTATTAAAAAATTACCCTTTTTTGCTTACAACGTGTTATACAATTAAACAAAAAATAAGTAATAATAAAAATAAACAACTAAATAACGCACATAACTTAACAATTAATTTATGTAAACAAATAGCCACATGCAAACTTTATTTGATAAAACCTATTAATAATCATTCTATGTTTAATTATGCATATATTTAACTAAGACTATCACTTACAAAGGTAAGTGAGCCACATGCATCGACGTATCGATTGCATTAGTCATAGCAAATATATATCATATTGCACATAATAGATTCATTAATATTTAATTGAGGTCTTCCACAATTTTAGAGCTATCAAAAATTACATGTAATAAAACAACTTAACAATTAATCAATTATAATCCATGACAAACGTGCATGTTTCATCATAGATTAACAAAAGTCACAAGATACGCAACTAAACACATAAGCATGTTACAATTAGGGTTTCAAAATAACAAAACAATTTTTTTTTTATATAATTAGGGCATCGCCCCCCCCCCCCCCCCCAAAAAAAAATTTAGGGTTTTGATTTTTAAACCCTAAAAATCGACTAACATACAAAGACAATCCAAGATTCGTTTTTTATGTGTTTCGGTAATTAATTACATGTTAAAACGGCTCTGATACCATTGTTTGAATTTTAATAACATGACAAGTTCATAAATTAAACACATAAACATCATACATATGCGGAAGTGTAGGATCAATTTAACACATAAAGAATTAACTGAATTTAAACGTAAACGTACCTTTGATTCTAGCTAAACAAGAATCAACTTCAAGTAATCTTTAATGGAGATCAAGAACCCTAATTAGGGTTTATAATTGGATTAACGAATTACCCCTTACCGTTTTGTAATTCAATCCAAGATATTAACTATAGTGAGTTAATACCACGTTCTTGTACATATGTACTATTAGCGATTCGATGTGAATGCTAGTTCTTGAATTACAAATATAGCATAAAACAATGTTTAGCTTTATACAATATAAAACGGGACAAATCCTTTGGTGTCTGTTGGATCGAATAAAACATAATCATATTATTCCATGCATACAGTGAGTATACATGTGTATACTATTCTCATGCATGAATAATGCCATACACATGATAACAACTTGCTATGACAATTAATGCATGCACTACAGTAATATATACATCAAATCTGTTATTCGAGAATTGACAAATATGTCGACTGAATAAAGATTATATATATATATATATATATATATATATATATATATATATATATATATATATATATATATATATATATAAAGTTAAGGGTTGTGAGTCTGTCGCATGATTTGTGAGACTAATAGGGTGTTTATATAGCCCTTAAACTTGTTCTCCAAGTTAGAGTCTATCACCTCCTCAAGTTCCACAAATCGATAATCGGACCCCACCATTCCTTTTCTTGTTCGACCAGTCACAACCAACACCTCAAGGGTTTGGTTTTCGTACTAATAAGTCCATCATGTATTAGTTACTTTATTTGTGATTTAATAATTAAATATAGCTATTTATATATTAATTATTTAACATCGATTCTCATACGTAAAGTGTGCAATCCCGTAGTCTCGAGTTCGAATCCAATCATACACATATTAAAATATGTCCATAAACTAACAGAATCCGTTCATGTATGATATATTGATATGTAAATTTTTTATATTGGTGTGTGGTTTGATTATATTTTGGGTTTCTTATTAATGATTGGTAAGAAACCTTTTGTGAAGATAAAAGTATTTCGTAGCTGAAGTAACCCTTCACATAAATCAAGTGCGTGTGAATACGATCGTATATACACGTTGTTTGTGGTCAACATGCGAATATGATTGTTTATACACATTGTTTGTGTGTCAGTCCATTTTTAAGATATCATCATTCAAGGTGTGACACATACACATAAATTTCCCTCCTCCTCTTAACCACAACCACTTCTCTCTATTTTTGGATAATTGTGTAGCCTTAACGTTAACACGGTGGTGTTGTATGAGTTGTTAATATCATGAGAGATGATTTGTACACATTAATTATTATTAATTTGCACACTCAAATGTACAAACCGTTAAAAGAAAATATACATACAGTACAACTGTTTAATGCATAAATTGATGTTTACCAAATAAAAAAGCAACCAAAAAGTGAAAGGATAATAGGGAAGAGTTTCTTTTTGAGGTTGGCATATAGTATAGGGGGTTAATTTGCATATAGAAAAAAAAGAAAACAATAATCAAAGAAGAAACAGAAGGAAAAATTGGGAAGGATCTAATTAATAGGATAGATATAGATAGGATGTATTCCAAAATCCGATCATTATCAGCTGTTGTTGTTGTTATTGCTTTAAATTTGTTATTCGTGGTGGTTTATTCCTCTTCAGATCTATCATCATCCGGACCACACCAATTGTAAGCAAAGATAATATCAATCAATGGGTTTTATATTTAATTATTTTTATTTAGTAGTATTATAGTACTAGTGTAGTCATCTATCTATCTATGTAACATGTTTGTTTGTGTTGTGGGAATAATGATAATAATAGAAGAAGAGGTTTGAATGTGAGTTTTAAGGAATCCAATTCAAATGTTACATTTGATTGCTCCCCTTCCGGTCCTTGCCTTCCTTGCCAATACTCCGAAAAGGTAACATTCATTCATTCATTCGTTATATCCGTTATCGTGTTTCCGTATGCTGTAATTGATTAAATTATTCCCTTTGCAGAAAGACGAAAACTTTCGCTGCAGTGAAACTGGCTACCGTATTCCTATGAAATGTGTCAAAACCACTACTGCAACTGCTGCAGATGAAGAAACTGACAATAGCAAGCACGAGGGTCGAGCTGATCTTCAGAACACTGACACCAAAGTGAAAGAACAGCGTCTAGAAGATTCATCATCATCCACCATAGAAGTTGGATCAGAAATCTACATTACTTACAGAAGCTGTATCACTCCTGTTAACCAAGAAAAGCTCTCCGTTCTTGGCTTTGAGGTTTATCTCTTTCTTTTTCACTACCTCTTTACCCAAATTGTGCATGTTTTTTGCTTCATACATTAGCAAATGTCACTTATGCACCTACGTTTTGAAATAGTATATGTTAGTATCTTATATATACAGACTACATGACATCATTACTTAAAGGGCTAATGTCATATTTTAGCAACTTACTTAGGTTGATGGTACTTTTCTGAAGTGGAGTATATTGGTAATTTAGTGCACAAGCAACAAGTATAACCAATAAGGAAGATGACGTGTCATGCCATCTCATCAATTAATGGGCTACTTTGGTGATTTTAGTGTTCTAAATAGGCTTGCTTGGTAGTTATACTTTTTTTTCTGGGATGGCCTAGTTCAGTAGTTAGTTATAAGCAACCTCGTTAGAAAAAAGCCACATAAGCAAGAACCCGATCACTAAGTGACCAAATTACTCAAGAACCCGATCACTAGGTGACCAAATTACTCTATTTTAAGAAAGTATATTTACCAAGATCAGGACAATAATGAGTATACTTATCAAAACGGACTACCAACCTACGTACGTTGCTATTCTAACACATTAGCCTTCGATTTAACCCAAAAAAATTAATTTGGTGTTTTTGCTTTTACAAGAATATGATGATAAGATTTTGTCGACTGTGACACTAATGGCCAAAACTTAGGAATTTGTTTCAGTAATTTTGTTACGATCACACACATGTGGCCCTATCTCAGCATGTGCAATTTGCATGACCTTATTCGGGCTTCACTCTGCAACTTGACCCTTTCTGTGATCAACATTGGACAGGCATTGATGTTGCTGTTGCTGGTAGGCAGTTCGTATGTAATCTTTAGACGTAAGGGGACTTTGTTCATGATGCCTGGAGCAATAAGAGTTCCTTCCAACCCAAGGTTTTAAGGTCACATCTTCCACATGATTCAGATCATTTTATGATCTACACACTTTCCGGGTACAGGCTGATCAGGTAGCAGATGTTTCACTCTTTTTCGTTTTTTTAATTATTTGTATGATAACATGTATGGTGATTATGGTTATTCCATCTCTTTTTGATAACATTACTACATTAGACCACACAAAAGTTTGTAATTTCGAGTTATAAGTTCTGCATGTAGTACTCTCCCATATAAAGTTGAGTTAATGGATCCCTCTTTTTCTTGAGAAGAGCTTCACTTAATTGTAGTTGGCATGCCTTTTCTTCTTGTTGTTCAAACATAGTACTTGCATACTATTACTGCAAAGAAAAAAACTCCCACTAAGACCTTTGGTAATCCTTGAATTCTTTTATACAAGAACTAATATAATCTGAAATTGAAAAGCTTTCTATGATGATATCGATTTAGGGAGGGTTTGAAAAGACTAGTTGAAATACTGGCCACCCCAACTTGATACAAAGACCAGGTTTTGAAAATTTTCCATATCATTTATAGAAAAAGCTGAGTATATCTTGCTACATAGTTGAAAATATGAATGCATAATCATTAGAGTAAATTGAAAGAAAAAGAAGTGTAAACTGCTTAATTACATTTGGGCAATGTACTAATAAAACGTTGGAGATATTTTTTACTCCCTAGTTACTTTGTTAAATGCCATGTCTAGATTTTGATTACGAGATAAATTAGTATTTCTTGCATAATCAACATTATTCATCTGAATGACCCTAAAAATAAGAAAAATAAAAAAGAAAAAGTACAAACGCTATGTATTGCTTTATAAAACAAAACCAAAGCATTAGCTTTTAAGACGAAAAAGCTTAAGATTTGATTGGTAGAGAATCTTAGTATAGGAGTACATATTCTCTCACAATGCATTCATAAACAGCTTTGAACAAATGCTTTGCTTTCCATCAACTTTTTCTTCTCTTTTGGTTGAAGCCGGTTCTTGATTCGATCCCTCCAATAAATCAACTTCACTTACTAATACATGATTAGATTAACCAATAATTACAAATATGTTATCAGTAGACATTTTTTTTTTTTTTTGTTAGAATTAAGACTTTGCCAGTCCAATCAGTATTTGCAAGCGGGTCTGATTTTGATCCAAAGTTTGTTGGAAGTGCATATGAAGTCTAAACCAGTGGCTGGCTATCGATCTAGGCTTGGCCTGGGGGTCTTCCAGAGTTTCCTGCTCTCCTGTACATTTAGCATGCGACTATTGTTGTTGGTGCGAGTTAAAAGCACATAGTAATATAATTATATAATAAAGGGACTAAGACCTCTGAACACTAAAAGGAGTATGATGATCTGCATGTCCAAGCTATGACACATAAATACATAGATATACAATAAAACATGATCTGCATATCCTTCTAGTTATAGAGTTATCTATTTAACCATCATCCTCTTATCAAAATGGACAGCACTTGTACTTGTTATCAGATGGTAGTTAAGTTATCTGATATTTAGTGTACACTTGCTCAAGTATTTTATTAGTAGCGTATTTTGATAAATAGAGGAATTGATAATCTCCAATAACTTTATATTAAAAATTAGCCTGGTCTCTAATTACAAGAAGGCTGTGAGCAGAAGCATAAATTCATAATAGATGGACTAATATTTTGAATCTCAAGCCTTCATATGTGAATCTTTATTGCAAAGAAACTATCTTTTATACAAAAGTATGTAAAACACAGCTTATAAGAATTAAAAACTAATAAATTAGGTATGATGGGTTTCTTGCCTTTTATTTATTAGTTAATCACTAGCTGAGAAGTGATTGATAGCTAAGTTATAACAAATAAAGCTACTAATAAGTTTGGTAAACCTTCATTCAAAAAAGAAAAGTTTGGTAAACCCATAAAGGTCTAAAGTTGTCATTAATGCATGCATATAAATATAAATAATGTTCTCTTAATTTAATTAGATAGATGCTAATTGGAGAGTAAAAAACTAATCAAGATAGCTTCTTCTTTTTGACGCTTTCTTGATGTCTGCCTTCTTTAAACATGTACATTATGTGCCCCCTTTTTGTTTCGTGGCAACGTATATACACGCACATATAATTAGCTGTATATTATATAACAAAATGAGTAATCTGAGAATTGTAGTTTCCTTAGCATAGTGTGTGATAGTGTATTATTGAATTGCTGTGTCTATAGTTCCTCTCTCATATCCTTCATTTTTGTGTGCGTGGGGAGATAGAACCCACTTGGATTCATCAATGTGATAGAATCCTAGTTTTTTGCTGAGATAAAATCCTAATTTGTGGGTATGTAAACGCATAAGAAGCAATATGTATTCTTAATTGAGTTTCTTTAGAACCATATTAGTTAGCTAGTACTCATAAAATTGATTTAACATATTTCAGTGTACATGATGACAAACCTGTTATGGATAGGGTTAGGTCCATTAGGAATTCTTCTTTTGTTCATGTCTATATTTGGAGGATCTCCTTGTATCACCAACTTCGCATGCTTCTGATCTTCTTGAGATGATGACAAAAATGAAGAAGCTGTTTTTGTTTTGTGAACAACACTAAGAAATAAGAAGCAAAGAAACACTAAGAATATAAGTGCTCTAAACAAGGTCTTAAGATCATAATGCCTCATTTTCAAACTATTATTATATTGTAAGATGATAATTTCTAAAGAGAGATATATGATCTTGAAGAATATATATAGATGGTTTGAAGGTTGGATTGAGCCTAGCTTTACTTTGGTTGTTGATTTTCTTTTTCTTCAACTAAAGATACAAAGATATAAAGGGGACTTATATATGTTAGAGCTTAGAGTGGTCTTATTCACTTTATTCAGCCTAAACTATGCGGATCTTTTTAAAACATGTTCTTAGCATAAAAAGCGTTGTGCTATACTGGTAACAAAATTTATACGCTGATGTACAAGTGTACAACCGTGTTTAACTTCTATACATTTTGTTCATTTCAAATATATTTTGAAAGATACCGGAACCATTTTTCTCTATCAAATTATTTGTTCTCTCTCTTTTGACATGTTATTACTATGTAAAAACCCTTACCAGTTTGGCGTTAGATTTATCTCCTTTCATATCTGATTTCCTTGATAAACTTATTTTCTATGACGATAATATGATCTTAAACCCGGGCCTTGTACACACTGCCCGTCACACTATGGGAGCTGGCCATGCCCGAAGTCCAATGGCGAAGCTTGGAATTTTTAAGTGGGGGGTCGGGATCTATTTTTTTTTTTTTCCTAAGGCTATTTTTCAGGTATACCGAAATTTTCGGGGGGTCGAAACTGAATATACCGAAAATTTTCTACATGAAAACTATATACCCCTACATCGCAAAAAAAATTTCGGGGGGTCGGGCGCCCCCCCCCCCCCCCTAATAGTTGCGCCACTGCCGAAGTCACTACCTTAACGCATTTGTTCCATTTTGTACCAATAATATTGTCACTTTAAATGCTTTCATATTTTTTGTTGGTTAAAATATGTTATACTGTAATACCTGAGATAAAATGGTGGACATTAATTTGATATGTAGGGGGTAATAAATAGAGAATATTTTACGACAAACTTATTTAATTTGACAAGAGAATTGATTCTTCTTATGTATCCAGATAGATATGAATCTCACCAGACAAAAAAAAATTGATCATATGTCGGGAAGAACCAAACTAATTAAAATGCGCTTCTGTTTTAAGATTGAACTAGTGTTTAACTGGACTTGACGAAAAAAAAAAAAAAAAAAAAAAGTTACAAGTCTAAGTGCATTTTACTCTTTCTGGCATATATGCTTTCCAAGATCTTTACAATAAAGTAAACAAGTAAGATGTACCAATTTGATGCTATGAAATCGACTAAAAGAATATCATTGTTCTCGCCCACAACCTATAATACTTATTTTGTCTTTTTGGTCCTGTTCCAATTAGCGTTACTTTAAACATGCATATCAAGTTTCAATAAATTGTTTTGTACTACAACAACATACATGTAGTGATGTTGGTACATTATCAAAGAAAATTGACAGGTCTATGATATGGAATGACAAGTTTATGAGTTATGTGTTGGAATATGAATAACATAAAACTAGTTAAACATATAACCACATACCAAGTACGCAGCGGAATATAGGATCTATTATACATGTATTTAATTAACTAAAATTAAAAGTAACGCGTACCTTTTTGGTTTCTAGCAAAACAAGAAATCGGATCTCCAAGAACAAGACAAACCCTAGGTAACCCTAGGTTAGGGTTTAAGAGTGGATCGACTAGGTGTTAGTCGAATGGGGAAAAATCACAAGCTAAAGTAAGCTTGTCCTTCGTTCTTGTACACACGTATTACTAGCGTCTCAATGTGAAAAGCTAGGTTCTAATTCACAAACACAACCCTAACTTGTATTGTTAGCAAAATCGATTCACCCAAGGTGTTTGGGTGATGGAAACCGATCAGCCACAAGGGGAGGGAGGAGAAGAGAGATTTAGGTTTTGCTTGGAATTATGATTAGGGAATTACAAATACAAGGGGTTTGTATTTATAGGCTCTCTAACTTGTTCCCTAAGCCAAGAAACCGAAAACCCTAATCCCTTAGGAAGGGTCGGCCGAACTTTGCATGTCAAGAGGGATTCTAGATCCTTCTTGACTTGTATTTTCATACATAGTCCTTCAAGTTAATATTTAACGTCCGTTAACCAAACTCCGTTAAATACTAACGACCGTTAAGTATTTGTTTGTGAAATGAATAATTAAATCATAAATCATTATATTAATTATTCAAACCATTGAGACTCATACGTAATGTGTGCAGTCCCCAAGTCTCGTGTTTGAAACTGGTCATACGTATATTAGTTTATATCCACAACTTTAACAGCTCCCACTTGGATATTCATTAATATAGTAATGACATGGGTTAGTCTAGCTTAACACCCCAATGCCCCCAGATCGACCTTGAGTATGGTTTCCTGGAAAAAACCATGTGATGATTTATCATCATACTTATCCTTTTGTTTCTAATACCGCGTTAATATGGATATGGATCTAAGTCATTCCATAATTAACAATTTAGTTTCTCGTTTATACATAATTGATCAAGATTACCAAATCATCTGAACGTATTCCAGATAGCCTTTGGGCGTGCGCACGCAAACATCTTGTCAACCCTACGAGTGGCCGAGCAGTATTAAACTTCAAAACAAATTTGAAGGAACAAATCCTTTCTTGACTATGAGCATAACCCTTGAACTTCGCATCACCTCTGAAAATAGCCCTTATAACTACCAGTTACGGATAGCGTTAGACTACCTTACAGAAAATGAGCTACATCCTCGACAGTTACCTGGTATCTCAAGTCTGAGGATAAATATTCATGATTTACTTAATGACAAAGATCCATTAAGTACAATCATGTGGTTGGGATCTGTCCTATATTCAATTTATCCAATATTGAATATCATGTGAATTTGGCATGCCCACGCATCAATATACTTAAGTATATTCTACCAACATTCACATTTGCCTTAATTCAATAATACTCCCATATTATTGATCGACAACGGACTATTTAGAATAACTTAGTTATTCACGGATTTAAACATGCAAATATAGGATACAATATTATAAATGAGAATAAACGTAACCAAACTTTATTTCATTAAGATAACATTGTTTACATATCCTTTATCCAAATACTAATCCACAGATTTACATGAAACTACTAGCTAAACGAAGACCAATACCATCAGCATGTTGAGTAAACTTTTCCTTAGGTAAAGCCTTCGTAAAAGGATCAGCCAGATTGTCATCTTTGTGAACTTTGAGTAAATTGATTTCACCTATTTCGACTTGTTCTCGAACATAGTGATATCTCCTAGGAAAGTGTCTGGCGCCCTTCATAACTCCAGGTTCATTGGCGAATGTGATTGCGGCAGAATTGTCACAATACACATTGATAGGTAATTCAATTTACGGCATCACTCCAAGACCCGAAATGAATTTCCTTATCCAAACAGCTTCCATCGCAGCTTCCGATGCGGCAATATACTCAGCTTCTGTTGCAGACATAGCTATCGTACTCTGCTTCTTGCTCTTCCAGTCTACAGCTCCTCCATTGATGACAAAGACATAACCCGTCTGAGACTTTGTATCATCTTTATCAGTTTGAAAGGACGCATCGCAGTAACCTGTAACATCAAGTTCTGCATCTGGATTTCCCCCATACACTAGAAACATCTCTTTTGTATTCCTTAAATACTTAAGAATGTTCTTAATAGCATGCTAGTGATCTTTACCTGGATTCTGTTGATAACGACTGGTTAAATTTTGTGCAAACGCCACATCTGGCCTTGTGCATCTTACTGCATACATGATAGATCCTACTGCCGAAGCATATGGAACTTTCTTCATGTGTGTCACCTCTTCAAGTGTTGAAGCACATAGTTTGCTACTTAATCCATGTTCTACTTGCATGGGCAAATATCCCTTCTTGGAATTATGCATATTGAATCTCTTCAATATTTTATCCATGTAAGCACTTTGGCTTAATCCAATCAACCGCTTAGATCTGTCTCTGTAGATCTTGATTCCAAGGATGTAAGCTGCTTCTCCTAGATCCTTCATAGAAAAACATTTACCCAGATAAGACTTAACTTCATTAAGACTTGTTATATGATTTCCCATGATTAATATGTCATCGACATATAGGATTAGGAAAGTAGTATTACTCCCACTAGCTTTGTGGTATACACATGGTTCATCAAAATTCTGGGTAAATCCAAACTTCTTGATTTCCTCATCAAATTTCTTATTCCATTGTCTCGATGCCTGCTTCAATCCATAAATGGATCTTTGAAGCTTGCATACACGCTCAGGAAATTCTGGATTCACAAACCCCTCAGGCTGCGCCATATAGATGTCTTCATCTAGGCGACCATTCAGGAAGGCGGTTTTGACATCCATCTGCCATATCTCATAGTCATAGTAAGCAGCTATGGCTATAAGAATCCTAATAGCTCTAATGTCAGCTACAGGAGAAAAGGTCTCCTCATAGTCAACACCATATGTTTGGGTAAAGCCTTTAGCCACCAAACGAGTTTTGTAGGTGTGTACATTGCCATCCATGTCCGTTTTCTTTTTGAAGAGCCACTTACTCCCAACTACCTTAGCATTGGGAGGAAGGTCTACTTCAATCCAGACTTCATTGTCTCTCATGGATTGCATCTCCCCATTCATAGCAACCTGCCATTTATCCTTCTCAGGACTATTAATGGCAGCCCTATAACTAGTAGGTTCATCAAGATCCCCTAGTATAGTTTCCTCACACTCTACGTTTAAACATAGACGTTCAGGAGCTTTTACAGATCTTGTAGATCTGCGAATGGGAACCACTTCAACTTCAGGTGGAGGACCTAAACTTTCAGATTCCACAGGAAGTGTACTAGTGTTCTCAGAAGGTGATGTATCTTCTTGATCATTTTCAAGATCATATACTCTCCCACTGAATTCTTGAGATAAGAAACTCTCCTCAAGGAATTCGCCATACCTAGCCACAATGACTTTATTTTCTGGTGGAAAGTAAAAGTAGTAACCCCTTGTTTCCTTAGGGTATCCTACGAAGATACACTTAACAGATCTCTGTTGGAGTTTATCTGGTGAGTCACGTTTAACAAATGCCTCACAACCCCAGACCTTTAAGTAAGACAAATTGGGAGCTTTTCCAGTCCATAATTCATATGGAGTCTTATCAACCTTCTTAGTTGGAACCATATTCAATATGCGAACAACACTTTCAAGAGCATAGTCCCAAAAGGATAAGGGAAGAGTTGTCAGATTAAACATAGATCGTACCATATCAAGCAATGTACGATTTCTCCTTTCAGATACACCATTTTGCTGTGGAGTATAAGGAGATGTGAGTTGCTGGACAATTCCACACTCAGCTAGATAATCTTTAAACTCTTGGCTTAAATATTCACCACCTCTATCGGATCGAAGAGCCTTAATCTTCTTACCGAGTTGTAATTCTACTTCATTTTTAAAAACCTTGAATGTCTCGAAGACTTCATGTTTATGTTTAAGTAAATAAACACAACCATAACGACTATAGTCATCCGTAAAGGTTAAGAAGTAGGTAGCACCGCGTTTTGACACATGTCTAAGTGGACCACACACATCAGTGTGTATTAATCCAAGTAGATCTGTAGCCCTTTCCACATGATGTGAAAAAGGTTTCCTTGTCATCTTCCCAGATATGCAAGATTCGCATTTATCAAATGAATCATCATTGATATTTTGCAAAGGCCCATCATGTTGCAGCTTTTTCATGCGTTTCTTGCCTATATGAGCAAGACGACAGTGCCAAAGATAAGACGAATCCAAGTTAGACTTGATTCTCTTATTGCTAATGCTATACACAGAATTATTTCCATTGGATACATGATTCTCCATGTCAATTTCAAACACACCATTTAATGGAATTGCATTAAAGTAAAAAAAAACACTATTTAAAGAAACCGAAATTCCATTATTAGTAAATGTGTGATCAAAACCATTATCCAACAATAAAGAAACTGAAACAACACCTCTAATAATAGACGGTGCATAATGACAATTGTTCAATACTAGAATTAAACCCGAAGGTAAAACTAAATCAAATGTCCCTATGGCTTCAACTGCTGCACGTATGCCATTGCCCACGTACAAGTAGCATTCTCCATAGTTCAGCTTCTTTGCTCCTCTAAGCCCCTGCGATGTATTACAAATGTGAGTACCACATCCTGTATCATATATCCAGGCATTTTGCTTACGAGGAAAAGAAAATAATTCAACCATAAAAATACCTGAAGTGCTCGCGCTATTTGCAGCCTTGGCATTTTTATTCTTGCGACACTCCTCTAGCAGCAATGGACAGTCCCTCTTCCAATGTCCAAGAGTGTTGCAATGGTGACAAGCAGCCAAATCCTTCTTCTTAGGAGGATTCTGCTTCTTAGGCTTCTGCTGATAGGTCACAACCTGTTTTCCTTT
The DNA here is from genome assembly GCA_021014915.2 of Artemisia tridentata subsp. tridentata. Classification (NCBI taxonomy): domain Eukaryota; kingdom Viridiplantae; phylum Streptophyta; class Magnoliopsida; order Asterales; family Asteraceae; genus Artemisia; species Artemisia tridentata. The sequence continues at coordinate 190,616,012 of CP139509.1, read as the reverse complement.
GTCAGCTTTAGCTTTGCCCTTCTTGTTCGCGTGTTGCGGTTTGTTGGGCTTAGTAACCCTACCACCTTTTATTGCCATTACAGCAGGTGTAGGTGCCTTCTTTGAGAGTCCTTTCTCAAAGTCAATAAGCATTGCATGTAAATCACTTATTGTCTTCCCCGTGCAATGCATATTGAAGTTGCGCACAAAATCACCAAACAACTCCTCATTGAGGGATCGATTGATGAGGCCAACTTGTACATCTTGCACGTAACCACATCCGAGTGCATCCAATTGGTCCAGATATCCTTTCATCTCCAATACATGGGCACTCACGGGTGTACCAGCATCCTGCTTACATTCGGCCAGAGAATCTAATACATCATATAACTCTGCCATTGATGGTTTCTCAAACATACGTTTGAGTTCAGTGATCATGTCCATGGGACCATAGTTCTCAAATTGCTTTTTCAATTGAGTATCCATCCCAGAAAACATGAGACAAGCCACATCATAGTGCTTCTCATAATCACTTTGGTACTCTTCATGTTCAGCATTAGAAGCAGTACCAGCAGGAGCTGTAGGAAGCGGCTTACTAAGATATTCAAATCTTTTGGCCATTCTAAGAACAATCCTCAAAGAACGGTACCAATCATTGAAATTCTTTGTCCCAGTCAACTTTTCTCTTTCAATCATCATTTTGAAAGCAGAACTCATGTTACTCATGTTAGTGTTGTCGGGTTAGGCCATTTCTACAGAAAAAGTTCAAAAGTTAGTACTTTCGATAATTAACTTTTCAAGAAAATTAAACACCCATGGTAAATAACATTTAACCATTTAATTTTCACTGAAAACTAGGATCTAAACTGACGTTGTAATAACCCGAAAATTTTCGAGTTATTAACTTTCTGTAAACCCGAAGCAATTGATTATGAACTTTAATCAAGTTATTTTATTTACCTTGGCATTCGAAATATTACTATATATATATATATATATTTTTATATATATATATATATATTTATATATATATATATATATATATATTTTTTCTTTACTGAGAAATAACTGGTGCGATTCCAAAACGAACCCTGTGACAAAATTCACGTTCCATTTTCACCTAGAACCGTACGCGTACCGACACCGTGATAGTATGGCATAAGTTTAATAGATTCAAACGGAGAATGTACAAAACAGAACATAAAAATAAATACGAACTCGGAGATATAAACAATAATTCATGACGATTCTAAACTCTCGGATTGGAGACATTCTAAACAGAACCAGACTCAACACTGTCTAGCGAAACCCGGGCATTTGAAACACAAGACATACTCTACTAAAATATTAAAACCCACTAACTACATTTTAGAAATTTTATATACTACAACCTACTCCCCTAATTAAAATTTCTACTATATTTATATATATATTTTTTTTACATTTGTCGGCACCTCCCACCCGTTTTAATGACTTCTGCTACTTTTGACTTATTCATCATTCCCCAAAAATAATTTGTACTCATCCTCTGCTGCTACCTCCTTCTCTCTTCCTTTTGTCGAGACCCAAATCCAGCCATGAACACCATCACCCTTTTTGCCTCCACCTTTTCACCTTATCACCTCTTTGGCAAAAATCACCATCATCAAAAGAACACTACCTCCATTGTTGTCGCCTTGCTGTTCCCTCGAAAACCCAGAAGAACGAACCATCGCCATCACAAATTAATTTGGGTTGACCATGAAGTTTTGTCCCTTTATTTTGTCACGAGATACCATAGGGTTTAGGACCTCTAGTACAAAGATTTGACACAAATTTGGGATGTTAATTCTCCCACAACCCGAAAGCTATATGGAGCCTAACTCCACTTTCACCCTTAAATCCACCTCTTCTGGACACCAATCGAATCACATCAAAACTGAAAACACACCTCAGATTGAGAAGTTCTCAAGAAAAGGATTATAGTGTGATTCGAGTTGGGAAAAAGAAGTGGGTTTCTGGAGCTTTTGAATCCGGGTTTGATAGTGTTCGACACCTTCTACAAATCTTCAGGTTCATCTTTTATTTGAGGTTGATTTATATTTTTCGAATTACATTAGATTAGGATAATTATGGTCATGTTGATAAAATGTAAGTATGTTTGAAGATTGAGGATAGGTTGCGTTAATCGAATGTGGTTATGTTGAGTTTTGATATAAATCGATTGTTAATAGGCTGAGAATGGTTTAAGATAGGCGAATGTAGTTTAGATGTCAAAATGGGTCGAAAGGGGAAAGATTGACTCTAAAAAGTCATGGGTTGTTTAGTTTGCGGATTGTCAAAGGATTTGGGATGATAACAGTTAAGAGTAGTCGAAAAGTATGGTTTATCAAATGGCATTTTGAGGTTAGAACAACACTAGCGAGACCATAGCTCGGCCTTAGTAACATGCGACCCCTTTCGCCAAAGTCTCAAGCCGAGACAGTCAAGGTTATTTAAAAACTTGGCACAAAATTTCCTTGAAACTCAAATAGAAAATACCAGGCAAACCACAAGAACCAAAACAAACCTGCATATCTAATTTCAAAAAGAAATGTGGTTTAAGATTAATACTGGGCCGAAGCCCAGTAGCCAATAAAAAGAAGGAAGGATTGGTAGATTTAAAAACCAGGCCGAAAGCCCACTAAGGAGTTGGGTTGCATTTGAACTCGGGCCACAACCCACTTGCTTTGAAAATAAAACAGTAGGGTGCGTTTGGTTATACAATTTTAAGAAGGAAAATGTTTCATTCTTTTTAAATATGTTAACACTTATTAAAACTCGAGCTGACAATACGTCAAATATTAGTTATTAAAATAGTGACAAAAACGAATAACCGAAACACCAACAATTGTTATACGCCAACAATAAGTGCGCCGTAAAATAAATAGTTAACATGTACAACTCTAACATAAGTGTTTTGAAAGTTTATAACCTATTTTATATTCATCGAATCCTAAATCAGAAATGCAAACTAAATTATGCCATGCTAATCTAGGTCACGCGTTGGAGATACAACACACCATTTAATTCCATTGCATCCCAGATTACTACTACTACTGAGGTGAGTTCATAGTCCCACATTTTACTATGTTTTCAAATCCCGTGGGGAGATACATGCTATAAATCTGAACACAAGTATTTTTATGTATGCTTCCCTGATTGATATTGCTAAGAAATATTTGCCTAAGTTATTACCCCGCCAATTTAAAAGTCCCTTTATCATGAACCATTAATCACTTGCGAGTGAACGCGAATTTCGTGAATAGATCTATTGGAAGTTGACATCCCATTTGTACTAGCCGGATAGATAGCCATAGTGTTAGCCGGATTGATAGACAAATGCACTTTATTCGAATTTGAGTATGGCAAAACTCCTACACCAGGGCATTTATCACCCATATCATTGTTATGATTGGGATATTTATTATTACTACCCCTACACGTTAAGGTTTGCGTTTCATGAGGCTTAGTGCAATATTTATCTATTTATTACCCCCTGCAATATCATTGTTTTCACTATTAATTACCTTGTGTTCAAACTATTACAAATTAAACACTATGGATTCACTCAACCTTTGTGTTGACATTTTAAGCATGTTTATCTCAGGTAATTAAAGAAATCTCAAGCACGGAGTTGGCACGGGCATGGAGAAAAGACCCACCTTTGTTCCAAATAACAATATCTGTAACACCCCAACCCGACAAGGGCAAAGGTGTCACAAATACGGATTCTTATCAGAACAAACACAAGCATATGACATACATAATACAATAGGATTCCAAGGTTACAACTGAAAATCTGATATTACAAGGCTACAATTGAAAGGTACAAATTTCTAAGTCTGAAATAAGGATCTCTTCTAATCATCTCTACTTCCAGGATAGCTAACAAGGTCTTCTAAGTTCAAGGTTCTCTCTACTAATAACCCAGCTTCCAACTAAAACCTGCCGCGGGAAAAAGAAACGCGGCTGAGCTTAAAAGCTCAGTGAACAGATATATAATAATGGAAACGAAAGCAAAAGAAATGAAAGTAAAAGGAAAAGAACAGATATAGTATAATGAAATAGATAAGTAAAGGTACAAAGAGAGTAAAGGTTTAGGACAGTAATCCACCACGAGCCCAGAAACATATCATATCAAATCACATATCAGGGTGTATGGAGGGGTGACCTCAGCATACCAGGACAGGGTTGAGGGGATACCTCCAGGGTTGGAGTCATGAGCTCCCAGGGTTGTGAAAGACGTGGATTGCACCCATCATCAGTCACCACATATCATATATCAGAAACAGGACAGGTCTAGGATGCATCCATTCGCCCCCCAAAACAAATCATATTGGCCATAATAACAGGAGTGTGCACATATCAAAATCAGGATGGGGACGGTGTAACCAAATCACTAGGGCTACACACTAGTCATGCCAGTGGTGCATCACAGACACGGCCATGTTACCTTCATGGCTAGGGAACAAATTTTGGCTCGGGTATCAAACTGGGATCAAAGGTCAAATGTCAAAGGTTCACATCATAATCAGGGTGTCATATCAGAAGGTTCAACATCAGAAGGTCAATATCAGCAGGTCAGTATCAGGAGGTCAATAATCCAAGTTCCATAGTACTAGTTTATTTAAAAGGTTTCTAATTAAGAGTCCATTTAAAACAATCTTTTAATAATGGTCTTCATAAAATGATCCCTCAGAGTAGATTTCATAAATGATCTTTCAAAATGGTTTGTCATAAGGATAGTCTTTTAAAATAGTTTTCATACAAGTTAGTAAAATCCCAATTAAAAGAGTATTGTATCATATTTGTAAACTTCATTTTAAATGGCTTTTTCTCAAATCATTTTCCATGTCAGAATTAAAAAGGCTTCACAGTCTAGGTTCGTATAATAGGTCAAAGTTTCAAAGCAAAGGAATCATAGCAAGGTATCAAATGTCAGGTATCATATTAGGGTTCATATAAGGGTTCATTTCAGGATTCAAGACAGGAGATAAATGCAGGGGTTCATTATCAGAAGGTCAAGTCTCAGGTATCAATCAGAGGCTAAACAGATCAGAACATGAAAGAGGTCATAGGAAACCTTACAGAGAAGGTCAGAATATCTGTACCTTAATACGAATGCAAATGCGAATCACAGAAACAGAAGCACAGAACAGATCAAGGTCTCTCCTTCTTCACACCTAAGGAATAGAAGACGGAATTACAAAGGATTCTAACTCATATTACTATTTAGTTTACATTTCCATTTTAAGTACTTTCCATTTTTAGTAACTTTCCAGATTTAGTAACTTTCTATTTTTAGCAGGTTTCCAGAATTAGCAAGTTTCCATATTTAGAAGGTTTCCATAATTAGTAAGATATTAATATTACAGATTAGGTTAAGTATATTATGGACATAGGTTACATTTTAACAAGTTATGATAGTTCAGGGTTACTTATGACAAGTTTTCATATTCTAGGGCTCTAAGTGTAAATATATCAAAGATGGAGGTTTAAAGTGAAAATATCATAATTAACTCATTCAAATCTTAAGTTATCCAGAATTACTCATTTAGTCCCTTATATTTCATAATTTACATTTTATACCCTTGTAATTACATAAATTACATTTTAAACCCTATGGTATTTATAATTACACATTAAACCCTTAGTTTTCCAATCTTACACAATATGCACTTATTTTAATATGTTGAATGAACACCCCTTCAATTATCCATAATTTACACAACAAGTCCCTCAAGTTATCAAAGTTACAAATTAAGTCCTTTAATTTACAATTTCAACCTTTAATTATTAATAATTACATATTAAGCCATTAAATTACCAAAATTACACATTACCCCCTGAATATAATTTATTACTCAAATCAATCTTAAATTTCCAGAAATCACATTTTTAGTCCCTCTCTTTTATTTAATTACATATCGAATTAATATATATATATAATTAATCAAAATAAACCTTTTAAATGCAAAATTTTACACATGAGACCCTCTACTTATATTTTATACGAAATATATATAGTCCAAATAATATTCTAAAAATACTCCACAAGTTTCATAATTTACAAAACACCCCCTTATCTTTTATTTTTCAATCGTTAATTAATAAAACAAACCAAAACCCTAACATATATCCCAATCATTACACCATCATTTCCAACAACCTTAAACTCATCATTAAGGACCAGAATATTAAATCAAACCCTAACCCTAATCAAATTACACTAGGGTTTTTATTTTATTTTCTTTCTTTTCTTTATTTTTCGTAAATCCGGTTTTACAAATAATTCCACCACGACTTTTATAGGCCATGTAAATTAGAATGGACATTTTTCCCAGGTTATATGGATTATATAGAGCTCAGAAAAATTTAGTCTTGCACCCAGAAAATTCGTACATAATTATTTAGTATTTTATCACGTTTTTAAGGTTTAATTCGCAAATAATTCATAGAGCATGCATGGTTTGGTTTTAGCATTTTATTTAGACCTTATATGATGTAAGAGACGTGATAAAAATACCAAACCCAATATGGAACGTGTAGAATAGGCTGGGCGAAAATACTTCTCTCGGAATGAGTAAAACAACACCAAAATTCCCACGAGCACAAACGCGACTAACAAACCTTGGAATCAATTTTCACAGATCATATATGATGTAAGGAACTCAGGAAAAATAGAAAACTAATTTTACAAGGGTCGAAGGAATTAAAATGGAATATTACCTCACTTTTGAACAAAATTCGACAATAAAAGATTCAGGGCTTTATAAATCGAATGGCCAATTTTCTTGGCTTTCTAGCAATATGATGAACTCAGGAAAAATAGTCTTGGACCTCCAGAAATTCGTATGAATGAAAAACGAATTTGTTTGTGTTTAGGGTTTACTCAGTTTTGGAAAATAGGAAGAAATAATGGAATATAAATTATATTGAGTGAAGATCCGGTCCTTGGGGGAGGGTTGAGGCCATAATTTCGGCCAATCAATAGACCAAATCAAGAAATTAAATTTGACACATTTTCCTAATTTATTTCAATACTTATCTTGTATTTAATTAATTAGAATCAATAAAACAAATTTTATATATATATAATTTGGTCCAAATGACTTATAATGTGTTACAAAATATTTTTATAGCATGTACAAAAATTTAAATGATGACCTATAATTATTTTATTTCATATATGGTTTAATTACAAAGGTTTTGTAATTTATTTGGTACTTTACACATGTTTTAAATAAATTTTAAAATTGTAAGGGCATTTTGGTCTTTTTATATGCTTTAAATTTTGGGGTTTTACAACTCTTCCCCCCTAAAAAAAAATTTCGTCCTCGAAATTTGCAGGAAGCAGAGAGGAAAGAGAACGGAATACTCATACGGGATGCGAACAAGATTTCAAATCGAATTAATTGTATCCACAGCAGAGAGCTCTTCAAGGAGTTTAAGATTCATAACTGAGGTCAACAGAATGCAGCACGAGAGTCCAAATTCACCCAGATATTTAACGAACGAAGGTAGAGTATACGCATAGGTAGAATGAACCTAAGACTCACTAATCACGGATAATCCGGCGGGGTCAAATTCTAAACTTTTAGGTACTTCCCAAGATATCCTATGGCCACAATGAGGGCACGTTATATGGTGTAAGTATTATCACGTTAATAATACCAGCACCACATAATTATGCCTTCATGATGATCATACTTTATCTCAAGTTGTGAACAAAACAACCTATCTTAATCCACCTAGTACTTCTATAGTCTCAGAGGTCAACAAAATCGATGTCATAGCCAAGAGGGAAAAACAAACTACTTGCAAGAGTATTGGAATCCCAGATTGCTTAGCAGAACAAGTACGCCGTCCACAAACGTCAGATCTTCCACAATTCGCCAAAATCTTCCCAGAACAAGCCATGAACGTACGAATAATCACGGAACTGAAATGTTTCTAGGGAACTTAAAACATCAGGGGATCTTATTACTATATAACGAAGCTTAAGTGAGTCCATAAATCTGGAAGTGAAACAAAATCGTGAACTTGTGTCTGGTCCGTCAAGCCTCCTGATGTTCTTCTTGGAATGTGATGGAGTAATATGAATTTCTGGCACGATCTTTAAATCCTTCATCATCCAGTCTGCTTCCGCTCTCAATTCATCTTAGTACAACCAAGGTGAATAGGGAAGTTAGACTGCATGTCTTCATCAGCTCCAGGTTCGCCGTCTTGACTAGATTTCTTTTTCTGCATCGCCAACACTTCTGCCTTGTAAGGGATGTCTTCACTCTTTAGGGTAGCCGCCGATTGTTGTCACAATTTCGAATGCTCAATCAACCAATCCTTTATCAGAATAAAATCGAAGTTGACTATCCAAGGATGACGGATCGACAAGGCAAATCTTATCGTTCAAAATGAGAGGGAAACATTCTTATACTCATGGTGAAACACCACAAGACTTTTCATGGGGATAGAGAGGGGTAAGACGGAATTAAATAGTGTCAGAAGATTCATAGGTACTTATCAAATAGTGTCAGAATGTATCGAGTACATCATCGCCATGGAGATTCTTAGAATTGTCCGAAGAGGCATCAAAATGATTAACAAAAGGATCAGATATCAGAGTTGGAATTTAAAGATAAGGTTCAATAGTGTCAGGTACTTTCTATGCAAATTTCAATGTTTCAAAGCTTAATTAGGTTTCAAATCTTAGGTGTAAGGCATAAGCTTTCAATTTACAAAAGTGATCTCAACAAGCTTTAACCAAGAGCAAGGTACGAATCAGAGTGATGCGGAAGCAATGATACCTAAACAAATGCCTTATAGTCTACCCATTCCTCACTGATCAGAACTTAAGTTCCTATAGGGAAATCCTAGAGCAATTCTTACATGTTATCTTATGAGCGCCTACAGTGGAAACCTAGTGATCCAAACTTCACAGGTCAAGGGTAAATGTATTACAAGTCGCAACCTGTCTCTGATACCATAATTGTAACACCCCAACCCGACAAGGGCAAAGGTGTCACAAATACGAATTCTTATCAGAACAAACACAAGCATATGACATACATAATACAATAGGATTCCAAGGTTACAACTGAAAATCTGATATTACAAGGCTATAATTGAAAGGTACAAATTTCTAAGTCTGAAATAAGGATCTCTTCTAATCATCTCTACTTCCAGGATGGCTAACAAGGTCTTCTAAGTTCAAGGTTCTCTCTACTAATAACCCAACTTCCAACTAAAACCTGCCGCGGGAAAAAGAAACGCGGCTGAGCTTAAAAAGCTCAGTGAACAGATATATAAAAATGGAAACGAAAGCAAAAGAAATGAAAGTAAAAGGAAAAGAACAGATATAGTATAATGAAATAGATAAGTAAAGGTACAGAGAGAGTAAAGGTTTAGGACAGTAATCCACCACGAGCCCAGAAACATATCATATCAAATCACATATCAGGGTGTATGGAGGGGTGACCTCAGCATACCAGGACAGGGTTGAGGGGATACCTCCAGGGTTGGAGTCATGAGCTCCCAGGGTTGTGAAAGACGTGTATTGCACCCATCATCAGTCACCACATATCATATATCAGAAACAGGACAGGTCTAGGATGCATCCATTCGCCCCCCAAAACAAATCATATTGGCCATAATAACAGGAGTGTGCACATATCAAAATCAGGATGGGGACGGTGTAACCAAATCACTAGGGCTACACACTAGTCATGCCAGTGGTGCATCACAGACACGGCCATGTTACCTTCATGGCTAGGGAACAAATTTTGGCTCGGGTATCAAACTGGGATCAAAGGTCAAATGTCAAAGGTTCACATCATAATCAGGGTGTCATATCAGAAGGTTCAACATCAGAAGGTCAATATCAGCAGGTCAATATCAACAGGTCAATATCAGCAGGTCAGTATCAGGAGGTCAATAATCCAAGTTCCATAGTACTAGTTTATTTAAAAGGTTTCTAATTAAGATTCCATTTAAAACAATCTTTTAATAATGGTCTTCATAAAATGATCCCTCAGAGTAGATTTCATAAATGATCTTTCAAAATGGTTTGTCATAAGGATAGTCTTTTAAAATAGTTTTCATACAAGTTAGTAAAATCCCAATTAAAAGAGTATTGTATCATATTTGTAAACTTCATTTTAAATGGCTTTTTCTCAAATCATTTTCCATGTCAGAATTAAAAAGGCTTCACAGTCTAGGTTCGTATAATAGGTCAAAGTTTCAAAGCAAAGGAATCATAGCAAGGTATCAAATGTCAGGTATCATATTAGGGTTCATATCAGGGTTCATTTCAGGATTCAAGACAGGAGATAAATGCAGGGGTTCATTATCAGAAGGTCAAGTCTCAGGTATCAATCAGAGGCTAAACAGATCAGAACATGAAAGAGGTCATAGGAAACCTTACAGAGAAGGTCAGAATATCTGTACCTTAATACGAATGCAAATGCGAATCACAGAAACAGAAGCACAGAACAGATCAAGGTCTCTCCTTCTTCACACCTAAGGAATAGAAGACGGAATTACAAAGGATTCTAACTCAGATTACTATTTAGTTTACTTTTCCATTTTAAGTACTTTCCATTTTTAGTAACTTTCCAGATTTAGTAACTTTCTATTTTTAGCAGGTTTCCAGAATTAGCAAGTTTCCATATTTAGAAGGTTTCCATAATTAGTAAGATATTAATATTACAGATTAGGTTAAGTATATTATGGACATAGGTTACATTTTAACAAGTTATGATAGTTCAGGGTTACTTATGACAAGTTTTCATATTCTAGGGCTCTAAGTGTAAATATATCAAAGATGGAGGTTTAAAGTGAAAATATCATAATTAACTCATTCAAATCTTAAGTTATCCAGAATTACTCATTTAGTCCCTTATATTTCATAATTTACATTTTATACCCTTGTAATTACATAAATTACATTTTAAACCCTATGGTATTTATAATTACACATTAAACCCTTAGTTTTCCAATCTTACACAATATGCACTTATTTTAATATGTTGAACGAACACCCCTTCAATTATCCATAATTTACACAACAAGTCCCTCAAGTTATCAAAGTTACAAATTAAGTCCTTTAATTTACAATTTCAACCTTTAATTATTAATAATTACATATTAAGCCATTAAATTACCAAAATTACACATTACCCCCTGAATATAATTTATTACTCAAATCAATCTTAAATTTCCAGAAATCACATTTTTAGTCCCTCTCTTTTATTTAATTACATATCGAATTAATATATATATATAATTAATCAAAATAAACCTTTTAAATGCAAAATTTTACACATGAGACCCTCTACTTATATTTTATACGAAATATATATAGTCCAAATAATATTCTAAAAATACCCCACAAGTTTCATAATTTACAAAACACCCCCTTATCTTTTATTTTTCAATCGTTAATTAATAAAACAAACCAAAACCCTAACATATATCCCAATCATTACACCATCATTTCCAACAACCTTAAACTCATCATTAAGGACCAAAATATTAAAACAAACCCTCACCCTAATCGAATTACACTAGGGTTTTTATTTTATTTTCTTTCTTTTCTTTATTTTTCGTAAATCCGATTTTACAAATAATTCCACCACGACTTTTATAGGCCATGTAAATTAGAATGGACATTTTTCCCAGGTTATATGGATTATATAGAGCTCAGAAAAATTTAGTAATGCACCCAGAAAATTCGTACATAATTATTTAGTATTTTATCACGTTTTTAAGGTTTAATTCGCAAATAATTCGTAGAGCATGCATGGTTTGGTTTTAGCATTTTATTTAGACCTTATATGATGTAAGAGACGTTAGAAAAATACCAAACCCAATATGGAACGTGTAGAATAGGCTGGGCAAAAATACTTCTCTCGGAATGAATAAAACAACACCAAAATTCCCACGAGCACAAACGCGACTAAAAAACCTTGGAATCAATTTTCACAGATCATATATGATGTAAGGAACTCAGGAAAAATAGAAAACGAATTTTACAAGGGTCGAAGGAATTAAAATGGAATATTACCTCACTTTTGAACAAAATTCGACAATAAAAGATTCAGGGCTTTATAAATCGAATGGCCAATTTTCTTGGCTTCCTAGAAATATGATGAACTCAGGAAAAATAGTCTTGGACCTCCAGAAATTCGTATGAATGAAAAACGAATTTGTTTGTGTTTAGGGTTTACTCGGTTTTGGAAAATAGGAAGAAATAATGGAATATAAATTATATTGAGTGAAGATCCGGTCCTAGGGGGAGGGTTGAGGCCATAATTTCGGCCAATCAATAGACCAAATCAAGAAATTAAATTTGACACATTTTCCTAATTTATTTCAATACTTATCTTGTATTTAATTAATTAGAATCAATAAAACAAATTTTATATATATATATAATTTGGTCCAAATGACTTATAATGTGTTACAAAATATTTTTATAGCATGTACAAAAATTTAAATGATGACCTATAATTATTTTATTTCATATATGGTTTAATTACAAAGGTTTTGTAATTTATTTGGTACTTTACACATGTTTTAAATAAATTTTAAAATTGTAAGGGCATTTTGGTCTTTTTATATGCTTTAAATTTTGGGGTTTTACAATATCATTCTTTTCAAACTCATCATCACTTTTGTGAACTACTACCCCTTTTGATAACAAATATGTAATCTCTGAATATTGAGTTTTCATTGAATGATATAAAATTTCCCTTTTTATCAAAAATCTATACTTATGACTGTGATCTAGTTGGTAATACCCCGTTTAAGTCTTCCGCTGCTTCATTACGATTTTCGGGGTGTTACAGATTGGCATCAGAGCCATGGTTATAGAGAACCAAGTGATTTTCAAAACACTGGACTATAACCACGATTTCTAAAAGGACCATTTTAAAACTCTACCACCCTATGCCCTCCGTGCCAACACCTACAAGTACTTGCATTGAGATTTGCTTGGCAGATTATGCATGACGAATTAGTTTTATCACCTACGAATGTTATTACAACTAATGCATGTTATTATTATTAGCTAACTTACACTTGTTATTATCGGGATATTACAGTACCATGGCTTTTAATTCACTTTACTCTACCGAAATCATTCCCCGTACTATTCGCACTTCCTCAGTTATCCAACTCATACCAAACTCAGACGATTCTTATGTGCTAACGGAGTCCACATCCACGTTACCCGATTCGACATTATTCTTTCCCTTACTCCCACACTCACTTATCCACTTACCACCGTCAGGGAGAGCCGTCATGCCTCAAAATAACGAGATGTTGGAGGGTGTGCCCAGTACATTCGAGGTTGACCAGAGTTCCAGGAGAACTCAAACGGAGACAGAGGATGACATGGTGTGGAGAGATATACCATGTAAAGACGATCGCATTGCCACCATGGAGACCTGGGACTATATGCCTCATTTATCATCATTCGAGTCTTCGGACACTCCATACCCTGGGGCACCACTAGAGGACACAGAGACGAGCGTTGTTGCTCAGATGCAGAACCAGTTGGACTCGCTGACTAGAAGAGTAGAGCTTCACTCCGAGCACCTCGATGAGCTACCAGCTAATTAGTTTGAGTCGTACGACCAAGACCTCCGTATATTGTTCAGGAGGATGAACATCAGAAGACAAGAGATCTCTGATGTGAGTTTCAGAGTTGATGCCGTTGAGCATGCGCGGACGGTAGCCCAGGAGACTATCCAGGGATTACAGTGTAGGGTAGGAGATGTTGAAAGAGCCCTACGAGCAGCCAGGGATGCTGAGAGAATCCAGAGTCAGAGGATTACCGCTTTAGAGGCTATGTTGGCAGCACAGTTGAGTATAAACCAGGATTTCCAAAGGCGTTTTATAGAGATGGATGACTTGGCTGAGATAGTTAGAGGTTTGCAGCACGGACCTGGAGATGCACCCGGCACTTCATAGATTAGCCACGTATTGTTGTAGTAGTGACATCTTAACTTGCCCAGCGTGGCATTAATAATCTGTATTGTATTGTTCTTTTGGAAACAATGTATCAAATTATTAAAACTCATGGTTAGTTATGATTACTATGTATCAATATTGATCTATGTTATGGTTGCTTTCTTCATTTACGTGTTGTAATTTTCTCTTATACGTTACCATATTATTCCATGTATGTTGTGATTGTATACAGACATGTCGTGATGATTAATTATGATAACCTTGTTTATGAGGATGTTGTATGCTACCATTATGAGGACAATTATGACACCTTACTTGATTATATTAACCGTAAGACCTAAATATATGTTCTTGTGTCATTGTTAGAACATGGCTACCCGCAACAGAACTACGGAGGCAGTCGCCGGATCGATCATGACTCCGGAAGAGATCCGCCAATTGATCACGGAAAGCGTGACCGCTGCATTGATAGCTCAAACTGCAGCCACGACTCCTACCGGCAGTGCAACAAGGCCCACTGCTGAGAATGAGCCAGTTGCAACCCGCAAGTGCACGTACAAGGAATTCATGAGTTGCAAACCACCAACCTTTAAAGGTATTGAAGGAGTGACGGAGTTAGCTCGATGGTTTGAGCGTTCAGAAACTGTCTTTACAAGAAGTGGTTGTGCCAAAAGCGACAAAGTCGCCTTTGCTACTGGCACCCTAACAGATGATGCACTGTCGTGGTGGAACGCCACTGCTCATAAAATGGGTAATGATAGAGCTTACCAACTTCCTTGGGCTGAGTTTAAACAGAAGATGTTGAAGAAGTATTGTCCTCGCACTGAAATTCGAAAGATGGAAGATGAGTTTGACCGCTTGGTGGTAAAAGGATATGATCTTAGGGCTTATGATAGGAGATTCCAAGAGCTCTCCATACTATGCCCAACCAAGGTGCCGGATTTCGAAAAGACACTGGAAAGGTATGTTGAAGGGTTACCCAGAAGCATAGAAGGAGATGTCACGGTGTCCAAACCACAAACACTGGAGGAAGCCATGGAGACTGCTCAGAAGTTACTGGAAAGGGAAATCAGGCGTAATCAAGCTCAGGGAAGCAATGATCACAAAAGAAAATTTGATGATCGTAGAAACAATCACAGCAACAACAACTCTCACCATAACCAAAGCCACAACCGCAACAACACACAAGGCTATCAGCAAGACCGGAACCGCCACCACAACCAACAGAATCGCCAGCAGGAAACTGCTTGGGCTTACATTGCCACACCTACTGGAACTGGGGGCTATGCTGGACCCGCTCCCATGTGCAACCGATGTAAGTTGCACCATCATGGGCCCTGTTTCGCTAGATGTGGAAAGTGTCAGAAAACCGGCCACAAGACCCAAGACTGCAAGGCCACAGGAGCCAACCTGCAACCAGTGGCCGTAGTATGCCATGGATGTGGTAAGAAGGGGCACTACAAGAACCAGTGTCCGAATCAAGTTGCCAACCCCGTCAACAATGCTCGCGGGAGGGCATATATGTTGGAGGGAAGAGAAGCTCACCAAGACCTCAACAACACGACGGACTAATGAAGTTTAGAATTTAGCAGTCCCAGTCCCTTATGTATTATGTTGTACTAAGTCTACGACATCCCTAGTATCCGGATTTTTAAGACTACTTTCTGTTCTAAAAAAAAAACAACTTGCTGTGATAATTCCCCATCTATTGTACTTTCTATTCCTTTCTGATTTCCATATTATCAACAAATTTGTTATCACTCATAACATCTTTCCTTAAATTGCCATTTTGTAAACGGCATGGGTTGAATCTATTTAAACACTGAGAATTATAACGACTAAACCGAACATCACATCATTGTTCCTAAATTATACATAGCCTAGCTACCTATGTCTAATTCAGGAGGGATCATGTTATGCTGGGAGCAGTTATTTATAAATCCTAAAACAAACTGATTCACCATCTACAAAAGCTGAAGATTAGCAACTTTCTCTACATTCACCAAGTTCTCGACCGGAACCCTCATTGTTAAAATTTTGTTATTAACAAACTCCTTTGTCTAACGGGTAGGTTACCCCCACAGATTTTTTATATTCATGAAACCCTGGTCGTACCTTTGAAAGAAATTCGACTTGACGATAAGCTAAATTCTGTCGAAAAACCAATGGAGATTTTGGATAGAGATGTCAAACAATTAAAACAAAGCCGTATTCCTATTGTCAAAGTTAAAGGGAATTCTAAGAGAGGACCAGAGTACATCTGGGAACGCAAAGACCAAATTCGTACTAAATACCCTCACCTATTCGATAAGACAACCCCGACCATTACCACATCTTAGGATTCGGGACGAATCCTGTCTAACGGGTAGGTACTGTAATAACCCGAAAATTTTCGAGTTATTAACTTTCTGTAAACCCGAAGCAATTCATTATGAACTTTAATCAAGTTATTTTATTCACCTTGGCATTCGAAATATTACTATATATATATATTTTTTTTTCTTTACTGAGAAATAACTGGTGCGATTCCAAAACGAACCCTGTGACAAAATTCACGTTCCATTTTCACCTAGAACCGTACGCGTACCGACACCGTGATAGTATGGCATAAGTTTAATAGATTCAAACGGAGAATGTACAAAACAGAACATAAAAATAAATACGAACTCGGAGATATAAACAATAATTCATGACGATTCTAAACTCTCGGATTGGAGACATTCTAAACAGAACCAGACTCAACACTGTCTAGCGAAACCCGGGCATTTAAAACACAAGACATACTCTACTAAAATATTAAAACCCACTAACTACATTTTAGAAATTGTATATACTACAACCTACTCCCCTAATTAAAATTTCTACTATATTTATATATATATTTTTTTTACATTTGTCGGCACCTCCCACCCGTTTTAATGACTTCTGCTACTTTTGACTTATTCATCATTCCCCAAAAATAATTTGTACTCATCCTCTGCTGCTACCTCCTTCTCTCTTCCTTTTGTCGAGACCCAAATCCAGCCATGAACACCATCACCCTTTTTGCCTCCACCTTTTCACCTTATCACCTCTTTGGCAAAAATCACCATCATCAAAAGAACACTACCTCCATTGTTGTCGCCTTGCTGTTCCCTCGAAAACCCAGAAGAACGAACCATCACAATCACAAATTAATTTGGGTTGACCATGAAGTTTTGTCCCTTTATTTTGTCACGAGATACCATAGGGTTTAGGACCTCTAGTACAAAGATTTGACACAAATTTGGGATGTTAATTCTCCCACAACCCGAAAGCTATATGGAGCCTAACTCCACTTTCACCCTTAAATCCACCTCTTCTGGACACCAATCGAATCACATCAAAACTGAAAACACACCTCAGATTGAGAAGTTCTCAAGAAAAGGATTATAGTGTGATTCGAGTTGGGAAAAAGAAGTGGGTTTCTGGAGCTTTTGAATCCGGGTTTGATAGTGTTCGACACCTTCTACAAATCTTCAGGTTCATCTTTTATTTGAGGTTGATTTATATTTTTCGAATTACATTAGATTAGGATAATTATGGTCATGTTGATAAAATGTAAGTATGTTTGAAGATTGAGGATAGGTTGCGTTAATCGAATGTGGTTATGTTGAGTTTTGATATAAATCGATTGTTAATAGGCTGAGAATGGTTTAAGATAGGCGAATGTAGTTTAGATGTCAAAATGGGTCGAAAGGGGAAAGATTGACTCTAAAAAGTCATGGGTTG
This sequence comes from Artemisia tridentata subsp. tridentata, assembly GCA_021014915.2. NCBI lineage: Eukaryota > Viridiplantae > Streptophyta > Magnoliopsida > Asterales > Asteraceae > Artemisia > Artemisia tridentata. Next base: position 190,598,291 of record CP139509.1, on the reverse strand, counting down.
TTTAGTTTGCGGATTGTCAAAGGATTTGGGATGATAACAGTTAAGAGTAGTCGAAAAGTACGGTTTATCGAATGGCATTTTGAGGTTAGAACAACACTAGTGAGACCATAGCTCGGCCTTAGTAACATGCAACCCCTTTCGCCAAAGTCTCAAGCCGAGACAGTCAAGGTTATTTAAAAACTTGGCACAAAATTTCCTTGAAACTCAAATAGAAAATACCAGGCAAACCACAAGAACCAAAACAAACCTGCATATCTAATTTCAAAAAGAAATGTGGTTTAAGATTAATACTGGGCCGAAGCCCAGTAGCCAATAAAAAGAAGGAAGGATTGGTAGATTTAAAAACCAGGCCGAAAGCCCACTAAGGAGTTGGGTTGCATTTGAACTCGGGCCACAGCCCACTTGCTTTGAAAATAAAACAGTAGGGTGCGTTTGGTTATACAATTTTAAGAAGGAAAATGTTTCATTCTTTTTAAATATGTTAACACTTATTAAAACTCGAGCTGACAATACGTCGAATATTAGTTATTAAAATAGTGACAAAAACGAATAACCGAAACACCAACAATTGTTATACGCCAACAATAAGTGCGCCGTAAAATAAATAGTTAACATGTACAACTCTAACATAAGTGTTTTGAAAGTTTATAAACTATTTTATATTCATCGAATCCTAAATCAGAAATGCAAACTAAATTATGCCATGCTAATCTAGGTCACGCGTTGGAGATACAACACACCATTTAATTCCGTTGCATCCCAGATTACTACTACTACTGAGGTGAGTTCATAGTCCCACATTTTACTATGTTTTCAAATCCCGTGGGGAGATACATGCTATAAATCTGAACACAAGTATTTTTCTGTATGCTTCCCTGATTGATATTGCTAAGAAATATTTGCCTAAGTTATTACCCCACCAATTTAAAAGTCCCTTTATCATGAACCATTAATCACTTGCGAGTGAACGCGAATTTCATGAATAGATCTATTGGAAGTTGACATCCCATTTGTACTAGCCGGATAGATAGCCATAGTGTTAGCCGGATTGATAGACAAATGCACTTTATTCGAATTTGAGTATGGCAAAACTCCTACACCAGGGCATTTATCACCCATATCATTGTTATGATTGGGATATTTATTATTACTACCCCTACACGTTAAGGTTTGCGTTTCATGAGGCTTAGTGCAATATTTATCTATTTATTACCCCCTGCAATATCATTGTTTTCACTATTAATTACCTTGTGTTCAAACTATTACAAATTAAACACTATGGATTCACTCAACCTTTGTGTTGACATTTTAAGCATGTTTATCTCAGGTAATTAAAGAAATCTCAAGCACGGAGTTGGCACGGGCATGGAGAAAAGACCCACCTTTGTTCCAAATAACAATATCATTCTTTTCAAACTCATCATCACTTTTGTGAACTACTACCCCTTTTGATAACAAACATGTAATCTCTGAATATTGAGTTTTCATTGAATGATATAAAATTTCCCTTTTTATCAAAAATCTATACTTATGACTGTGATCTAGTTGGTAATACCCCGAATAAGTCTTCCGCTGCTTCATTACGATTTTCAGGGTGTTACAGACGTCGTTTCATCACATCAGCTGAGGCTGCTAGCAATGAAAGTACTCAATAAGGTACGGGTCGAACCCAATTGCCAATATCAATTGCAATTCCTAGAGTCCGGGGACTTACATATTTTGCCAACTTCAGTTGCAAATGTAAGCATGTTTCATCCCCATCTTTATGCCTTGACATCATTTCATCACATCAGCTGAGGCTGCTAGTGATGAAAGTACTCAATTAAGTTAACCAATTTAGAAACTGCAAATTGACGTCGTTTCATCACATCAGCTGAGGCTGCTAGCAATGAAAGTACTCAATTTACCCTTTGATTACCATTCTTTGAATCATCACATCAGCTGAGGCTGCTAGCAATGATAGAATGTAATCTTAGGTGTTTCCGTATTAATTGGATGGCATATAACTTAAATTTAAGGGTATTAAATTTTTGATGTGTGTAATCAAAATATGTACAAGGATGTCATGCATTCATCTTTGTATCATATGTTTCAAAACTGTTTACTCATTCGTTACATTAATAAGCTCAAATCATCAAAGTTTTAATTGATGGCGTTGAGTAACTTACAACATTGCCTTAAGATGCTTCGTACGTTTTCATGGTTGTACTTGGTAAGTCTAATATTGACGCACAGGCGAGCAGAGAGACAGAATGGAGTCTCTTTAAGGCCACAATTTAATACGAAACCAACCTTAAACCCACTTTATAGTTTGTCAATATTAGGTCCGCCTTTCGACCACTGTTGTATGTGCTTAAACACATACCTTTTCTTGACCAAATCCGGACCCAAAACGACCAAAAACCCGACCAAAATGCCAAAAATATTGTGTTTTTGTGTTTTTACATATGCAGGCACGGATATTGAAGAAAAGGACAAAATCAAGCAAAGAACCGGGAAACCGAGCACGAGATATGGAAGTGTTATTTATAGCCGATGCCGGGAAGAAAATATGGTCAAAAAGTCAACCGAGGTCCTCCATCTATCAGAAGTTGACAAAAATAATCCTTAAATCATCTTTTGAAAAATAGCAGCAATGGTCCTTTAAAATTCAGAAATTGCAATTATGGTCCCTTTAATTAAAACCCTTTAATCCCTAAATTCTTTAAACAAAACACTAAATCCGGATCCATTAATAAACCCAACACTAAACCCCCAAACCCAAAGAAATCCCACCCTAACCCATCTAATCTAAACCAAAGCCCACTCCACTTTACCCAGCCCACCTCTCATCACTAAACCCGGTCCATCCCACCCCTTTGCCTTTACCCGATCCATCACCCACTTAAATAACCATTCGGTCAACACTTACAAGTCAAAAGAAAAAAAAAAAAAATACTCACTTATCCCTCTCTCTTATCCTCGCCCAAATTCACCATCGAACCCAGAATTACCACTATTCCTTCAACCCTAGAAATTCACCGTACGCATTTTAACCGAGATTAAGGGCAAGATAGTCCAATCATTGCTTGTCAGATGACAGACACACGGATGGGCTACGTGGCGCGCTCCCATTGGATGAAACACATCACGATATTTGATCTAACGGCTTGGATTAGAGGAATGATGCTCAAGATGATCTAAAGGTGGAGATGGGATTAATAGCACGCGGATCGCCAACCTGGAGTCCCCAGAAGCTTCTGAAGATGGCTATATATAGCCCACCTCACTCACGGTTTAAAGGGTTAGCTCTAGGAGTAGGAGTAGTGTAGTATAGCTAATTTTAGTGTAATCATTTAGTTTTTATAAAATTCAGTTTTATGCTCTTTAAATTCCTCAGTATTGTAATCTTTTTCTTAATAATAATAAATGTAGTTTCCATTCGATTGCAATTTATTTACAAAAGTTCAATTAAAGCTTTCAAATCTTCGTTTACATGTTTTCATAAGCTCATTATAGCTTAACCAGTAGCTTGTAGTGAGCTATTGTTCAATTGTTGCTGCTTTAAATTGTTCTAAGTGCTCGGTCAACGAAAGTCAACTGGGTAAGAAATGGTGTTAATGGTTGATGAATCATGGTAGCTGGTTTGGTGTTAGCCTATCTAATAGATAGGTTTTGGTTGGATATTCACCCTATTTCAGTTAGGGCTTAAAATCTGTAAGATCTCATTTCCGTCGCTAGTTTAAAAGTGCATTTGTTGAATTTTATAGTGTAGATCTGTGAGAATTAATAGTTACTGTTTAATTAGTTTTGTTTAGTTATAATTCAGCTTACTTGAGTAGATTGATTCATTATATAGTAGTTTGTACCTATTTTGATTAAGAATACTTCATAAACTGCTTTGATATTAGTGAATTGGTGTATTTGAGTTCTTGTGTTTAGTTGCTGCAATTCTCTGTTGGATTAGCTACTAATATTGATTATTGAATTAAGTCTGATTAGTAGTTTGGAGATTGATGGTTTGAATCTATGAAAGTTTGTGTCAACAGTAGTGAAGAGAGTGATTGGATCTATTTTGTTCACTGTGTTATTGGTGCTTACTAGTTGAGATATCTGCATATGTAGTTTACACTTGGATAGTTTAAGTCAGAAGTAGCATAACAAGTGTAGGTAGATTTAGTCAAAGTTAATTTGGTATGTGCTGCACATTGCTTGAATGTTGTCATGTTCATGAGATCATTTGGTTGATCATATGTGTTTGGAATTGCTTGGATCTTTGTTTGTGAGTAATTCATAGTATGAAATTTATCTGTGTTCATTTACAAGCTTTGCCATCATCATTTGCTAGTCCTAATCTGTCATTAAAAATCGTTTCATCATAGCTGTTCATAAATACTTGCACTGTCCTAAGTTTTTGGTACCTGAATTTGATCAAAATTGAATTAGTAATTGATAGATTGGCATAGGGCTTTTTGGTTTTTAGTAATCTCAGTAGTGTAGGCTTGCTAAAACAACTTTTAGATTTTAAATTGGAGATTTTTTTTGTGCTTTACTCTGTTGCCTACAAGTTGGTGTGTTTAGCTGCTAAATCTGTCAAAGCTGATTGCTTAACCAAGTGCTTAACTGCTTATTGCTTGCTCCATTCTGACTCATCAGTGTTGAAAAGTGCTTAGTTGTTGGTGTCCTATCATTTTTGAGCATTTTGTGCTGTTTTATGCTTATTTATCTTATTTTTGCTTATGTGCTTATTTTGAATAAGCCCTTTCTGCTTATTCTGGCTTATTTGCTTGTTGCTTTTCTTTTTCCTAGATTGTAGATTTAATTTTAGATTTATCCTAAAAGTTTCATATTTATTTGAGTTAATTTGCTATTTCTTTTTAATTTTGTTAGATTAAATCATTTTAAAAGTAATTTTTAATAGATAAAAAGAAAATTAAAATATAAAAATAGTTTTTAGTTTCTGGTTTGACACTTTTGGTCCTCCTCGTTTCTGTGTAGTTTAAACTTAGCTTGTAACTTTTTAGTAGTTTTAAATAAGTTTCAGAAATTGCAAATTCAGTCCCTATTCTTTTGTTTGCATCTTTAGTCCTTGTTAACTTTTATAATAGTTAAGCAAATTGCATTTTTAGTCCCTTAGCTTGTAATCTTTGCATATTTAGTCCTTGCATTCCATATTAGTTTTATAAATCTCGGGATTAGCCCGGGATTTGCATTATTTGATTTTTCTTTGTGTGCTTTTATTTGTTATCATAGATTGCTTTTAATTTTCATATTTTAGTTTAAACAACACCAGAAAAAATTATCACGTTCAATTATTCACTTCACATTTTCACGACTCCGAATCGACTTAAACGCCGTCAAACCTTCGTTGGGAGAACGACCCGGGGGAATTGTATTCGTTACAATTTCTTTGGATTCAAAAATAAAAATAAACATATATATTACATCAAAAAAAATGGCGCCGCTGCCGGGGAAGGCTTGAAACGTTGTCGTTGATTCGTATCGTATTTTGTGTATTGAAGAACCTTCCCCGTGGAAGTTATCGTCTTGTTTTGTAAATAAATTGTTTTTGAAAAAAAAAAAATATATATATAATAAATAAAAAACCATTTGAATACTTGTCACCAAGTATTCACAATACCAAAAAAAAAAAAAAAAAAAAAAAAAAAAAAAAAAAAAAAAAAATACTTTTCCTAAAGTGTTTTCACCATTAATAATACATCCTCGGTCTTCCGTTGAAGGAGGGCGGTTGTAAACCATTCCAAATAACAACAAAAGAGATCGTGAAGTTAAACGTTTCTTGGATTATTTCTTTGCTACAACCTATACACGGGGTTTAAGGAGGTCTTGACATTAAATTGCAGACCGAAGAGAGATCCATTTTTCTCTCCCGCCACGCTGCGCGTAGTTTTGAAAGAAACAAGTACGGTTGATTAACGATCACCAAAAAGATAATAAATCTAATTTTTAATTAAATATAAAAACCCAAAAATATTTTCTTTTTCAATTTGATTTTTGTTTTTATGTTTGAAAAACCAAAAAGAATCTCCGTTATCCTCTTCATGTTTGATTCTCTTCTTTTACCCTCTATACCGTTTGATTCTTGATCTTCTTACCCTCTAAAGTTTGATTCTTCTTCTCACACCCTCTTATGTCTAATTCTTATGGATCCTATTTGTTTTAAGTGTGGAGAACCCTTCTTCGGAGGGTTGTGTGTTTGGTGTACGTGCGAGCAATGTGGTAGTAATATTCGTGATGGAGTTTGTTGGTTTTGTAATTCTCACACGTATGTTCAAAATTCGTTCAACAATTTTTCAAACGTGCCCGATTACCCTCCACCGCCACCTTCGTTCACTTGTTTTAATTGTGGAAATCCCTCCGAAGAAGGAGTACCTTGTGGACAATGTTTTTGTAATCAATGTGGATACACGAATTGTATATGCTACGTCCCGAGTGCTGAAACGTCTTATGCTTGTGATACGAGTTTTGATAATTATCCTCAAAACGATTTCAATCTTCCTTTTCAAAACTCGTATGAGCAAATACCGTATTATAATGGTGATTCATTTCAAAGTTCGTCAAATTTTGAAAATTGTGGGGGATCGATTGAAAATTTTTATTATGAGCCAAATTCGTGTTACGATTCTCATGGTTTTAACCAACCCCGACAAAATCCCGGCAATTGTCCAAATCAAGATAGAATGCGCGAAATTGAAAGAATTTGGGAAAACTTCCAAGAAGTTAAGAAATTGGTGGTTAAACACTATACTTCTACTCCCGATCCTCATGAGAAGTCTATGGAAGAATTACTTGCCGAGGAAAAAGAGGCTAATTTTCGGAAAGCCTTACAGAATTGTGCTGACGAGGAGATACTTGTTTCATTAAACGTTTTCCCTGCAATTTCACCTATCTTTCCTCCCGTAGAACCCGAGGACTCTTTAATAATGGGGGACGAGCATCTAAACACTATTCCGGCAACGGAATCGGACAAATTCGAAAAGTCTAGTGTTGAGAACCTCGACCCAATCCAAAGTGAGTCCTGGGAAAATTCTAACGGTGATTGTGATTTTGTTGAAAATGATCATTTTGATAATCTCGTTGATACGAATGATGAGCCGTGTGATGATATTCATGTTGAGAAGAACGATGATGAGATGTTCTCCGATTCCGACAATGATGATTCTTTATCTTGTGGAGACATCGACTATGTGGAGGAGTTACCTTCTGAGTTCGTCAGCTTAGAAGAAGAGAATGAAGAAGATATTGACACGGAAATCCAAGATGAAGCTCTTCGTGAGAAATTATCTACAATTTATCTTCTCATTTCTAAGATCGAGGCATTACATGATCCTCCGACTTCTTCATTTCCTATCCCCGTTATGGATAGTGACTTTGTTCCCGAGCTTGAGATTTTTCGTTTTGAAGAGACGGATAGTGGCAATCCCACTTTTCATGCTTTCTCTCTTCCGGATTATGAGCATTTTGATTTTAAAATCGATATGGAAACTATTTTAAATGATATTTCCGATAATCCGTCACGTGACTCTCTTTTAGAGGATGTCGATCTATTTCTTGCTACGGATGACTCAATACCACCGGGTATTGAGAATGACGAGAATGGTTTTATTGAAGAAATTAATGATGATGATTTACTTTCTGAGGCTGATTCATTTATCTTTGATTTACCGTCTTCTCGTCCACCCGCGAAACCACCGGATGAAGATCTTGGATCCGGTGTGAATGAAGTAATTGATGGAGTGGTGGACGAGACTTATGATATTGATGATCCCGTGCTTGATATTTTACCCACCCAACCCACCCGTGATTCCAATGATGTTTATGCTTTCACCATCCGAGTGTTTCACCCTTTCTTTTCTTATCCCCCCATTTCTCCATCTTTCCACTCCTCCGGGAGTGAGGATACCGTCTTCGACCCCGGCATCTCCGTTCTTCGTGCCGGGTGTCCGTTACTTGCTCCCCCAAGGACAAATTAATTCGGGGTCGAGTCAAGCTCATGTGACTCGGTTAACAAAAACAAGCGCTTCGTGGGAGGCACCCCATGCTTATCCTTCTATCTTCTTTTCTTATTTCTAATAAAGTGAGTGAGGGGGGATCCTCTTCCATATCTTGTGTTTCGTTGTTTTTCTGTGCTGTGTCCAGGAATGCCCGATGATGAAGACTCTCGTGCTCGTAGTTTCCTTCACGCTACTCGAGTTTCATCATTCGCTGCTTATCCGATATCCTTCAATCTTATCGTTTTACATCTATCTTTTGGCATAATTAATAAACGGCCTTAGATTTATGTAGGAGAACCCTTACCTTTAAGACATTGAGGACAATGTCTCGTTTTAGTCTGGGGGGGTAATCTTGCGATTTGATTTGTGCCTTGCATTTTTGCCGTTTTCTCATGCAACCCCGTTTTTTTTCTCCAAAAATTGAAAAAATCAAAAAAATGAGAAAAAATTTTAAAATTTTTTGCAAAAATATAATAATTTTTGACATTTTTGTTGACTTTCCGCTGGTGAGAGTAGGAATAAAATTCTGACTTGATCGGGCGTGTTGAGCCCTAGCTTGTCTCCTTAACCGTTTATAATCTATAAGCTCGTGCTAGTCTTTTACACAAGGAGCTAGAAAATGCGAATTCTTTTTAAGATTTTGCAAGTTCCCGTAATTGACTTTATATATGCATGGCTTGATTATTTGGCTAAGCATTCGCGGATCTTATTATTTAAGATTTTAAATTTGCGAAGAACGAGAAATGATAGAGTTGTTTATAAGTTAAATTGCTAAACGTGGAGTAGTTGGATCTCTTTAGAGCTCATCGAAGTTACTTGTGGTTTTTTTTTTGTTCCCATAAGCTTGTTTCACCTCAAAAATAGAAATCTAGGAATAATTAAAGCTATTTTAGTTTTGGCGATAATTAGTTTTTATCTCTTCCTTAGAAAATCCTTGCTTATGAAAGTTGGGTACACATCAAGGTACTGCCAGTGTTACGGTGTAATAGACTATTCCATCTTGCCGGCTCACAACCGATGTTGGGATTGTTATAAAAGCCGTAGGACTCGGGATTTGGCAAAATATATAACGAATAATGAATAATAATAATAATCCAAAGCCATAAAAAGTTTTCTGCATCTTGCCGGTTCGCAGCCGATGTTGTAGACTTCTAATAAAGGCAGAGGAAAAATTCCAAGGTCATAATAGACTATCACATCTTGCCGGTTCGCAGCCGATGTTGTGATTGTTATAAAGGGCCAAGGATCAATAATAATATGTGCTTAATAATGTTAAAAATGCCAAATTTCGACTCCGAGGTATCCTAATAAAGGCTTCCGTCTCTGGACTCGTAGATGAGTTGTTTCGGTCGCAAATAAAAGGGATATTCTCAAAATCGTGTTAAATCAGAGACCTTGATGTGGACCTCATTTTTGTATGCAACGGTTTTTGAGGGAAGATTTGGAAACTACTTAGCGTCTAAACTAAGGTATCTTTATCGGTTTAAAAAATTATCGAAACGAGAATTTGAAGAAATTCATTTCTCACCAAAAATAAAATAAATAGAGGAAAATAGGAATTTGGGAACGAGAAGTCCACAATTAGCTTTTATGGGTAGTGTTGGCAATCTAACTTGTAAATAGCAATGATTTCGTTTTTAAGCTTAGTTTGGGGACTCGTGAAAAATCAGGGACGACAAATTTTATCCGTATGGTCACTTCCTCTTATGTCGTGTTTCCTACTCGAAGACCCTAAAAGTTATCATGAGATAATGATCGTCAACAAAAGCCGTCACGTGAATAATAAGAAAATACAAAAATAGAATAAAAGGAAAATCGAGGAGTTTTTAGAACTTAAAATTTCGTAATCTCTTTTGAAAATTTTGCTACTTATCAAAGTTAGTAAAAAGAGATTGGAAATTTTTGTTCTTAAAAACGTGTTTTCATAACATTGCATGAGGACATTGCAATAGCTTAGTCTGGGGGAATTTGGTATGTGCTTAAACACATACCTTTTCTTGACCAAATCCGGACCCAAAACGACCAAAAACCCGTCCAAAATGCCAAATATATTGTGTTTTTGTGTTTTTACATATGCAGGCACGGATATTGAAGAAAAGGACAAAATCAAGCAAAGAACCGGGAAACCGAGCACGAGATATGGAAGTGTTATTTATAGCCGATGCCGGGAAGAAAATATGGTCAAAAAGTCAACCGAGGTCCTCCATCTATCAGAAGTTGACAAAAATAATCCTTAGATCATCTTTTGAAAAATAGCAGCAATGGTCCTTTAAAATTCAGAAATTGCAATTATGGTCCCTTTAATTAAAACCCTTTAATCCCTAAATTCTTTAAACAAAACACTAAATCCGGATCCATTAATAAACCCAACACTAAACCCCCAAACCCAAAGAAATCCCACCCTAACCCATCTAATCTAAACCAAAGCCCACTCCACTTTACCCAGCCCACCTCTCATCACTAAACCCGGTCCATCCCACCCCTTTGCCTTTACCCGATCCATCACCCACTTAAATAACCATTCGGTCAACACTTACAAGTCAAAAGAAAAAAAAATAAAAATACTCACTTATCCCTCTCTCTTATCCTCGCCCAAATTCACCATCGAACCCAGAATTACCACTATTCCTTCAACCCTAGAAATTCACCGTACGCATTTTAACCGAGATTAAGGGCAAGATAGTCCAATCATTGCTTGTCAGATGACAGACACACGGATGGGCTACGTGGCGCGCTCCCATTGGATGAAACACATCACGATATTTGATCTAACGGCTTGGATTAGAGGAATGATGCTCAAGATGATCTAAAGGTGGAGATGGGATTAATAGCACGCGGATCGCCAACCTGGAGTCCCCAGAAGCTTCTGAAGATGGCTATATATAGCCCACCTCACTCACGATTTAGGGGGTTAGCTCTAGGAGTAGGAGTAGTGTAGTATAGCTAATGTTAATGTAATCATTTAGTTTTTATAAAATTCAGTTTTATGCTCTTTAAATTCCTCAGTATTGTAATCTTTTTCTTAATAATAATAAATGTAGTTTCCATTCGGTTGCAATTTATTTACAAAAGTTCAATTAAAGCTTTCAAAATCTTCGTTTACATGATTTCATAAGCTCATTATAGCTTATCCAGTAGCTTATAGTGAGCTATTGTTCAATTGTTGCTGCTTTAAATTGTTCTAAGTGCTCGGTCAACGAAAGTCAACTGGGTAAGAAATGGTGTTAATGGTTGATGAATCATGGTAGCTGGTTTGGTGTTAGCCTATCTAATAGATAGGTTTTGGTTGGATATTCACCCTATTTCAGTTAGGGCTTAAAATCTGTAAGATCTCATTTCCGTCGCTAGTTTAAAAGTGCATTTGTTGAATTTTATAGTGTAGATCTGTGAGAATTAATAGTTACTGTTTAATTAGTTTTGTTTAGTTATAATTCAGCTTACTTGAGTAGATTGATTCATTATATAGTAGTTTGTACCTATTTTGATTAAGAATACTTCATAAACTGCTTTGATATTAGTGAATTGGTGTATTTGAGTTCTTGTGTTTAGTTGCTGCAATTCTCTGTTGGATTAGCTACTAATATTGATTATTGAATTAAGTCTGATTAGTAGTTTGGAGATTGATGGTTTGAATCTATGAAAGTTTGTGTCAACAGTAGTGAAGAGAGTGATTGGATCTATTTTGTTCACTGTGTTATTGGTGCTTACTAGTTGAGATATCTGCATATGTAGTTTACACTTGGATAGTTTAAGTCAGAAGTAGCATAACAAGTGTAGGTAGATTTAGTCAAAGTTAATTTGGTATGTGCTGCACATTGCTTGAATGTTGTCATGTTCATGAGATCATTTGGTTGATCATATGTGTTTGGAATTGCTTGGATCTTTGTTTGTGAGTAATTCATAGTATGAAATTTATCTGTGTTCATTTACAAGCTTTGCCATCATCATTTGCTAGTCCTAATCTGTCATTAAAAATCGTTTCATCATAGCTGTTCATAAATACTTGCACTGTCCTAAGTTTTTGGTACCTGAATTTGATCAAAATTGAATTAGTAATTGATAGATTGGCATAGGGCTTTTTGGTTTTTAGTAATCCAGTAGTGTAGGCTTGCTAAAACAACTTTTAGATTTTAAATTGGAGATTTTTTTTGTGCTTTACTCTGTTGCCTACAAGTTGGTGTGTTTAGCTGCTAAATCTGTCAAAGCTGATTGCTTAACCAAGTGCTTAACTGCTTATTGCTTGCTCCATTCTGACTCATCAGTGTTGAAAAGTGCTTAGTTGTTGGTGTCCTATCATTTTTGAGCATTTTGTGCTGTTTTATGCTTATTTATCTTATTTTTGCTTATGTGCTTATTTTGAATAAGCCCTTTCTGCTTATTCTGGCTTATTTGCTTGTTGCTTTTCTTTTTCCTAGATTGTAGATTTAATTTTAGATTTATCCTAAAAGTTTCATATTTATTTGAGTTAATTTGCTATTTCTTTTTAATTTTGTTAGATTAAATCATTTTAAAAGTAATTTTTAATAGATAAAAAGAAAATTAAAATATAAAAATAGTTTTTAGTTTCTGGTTTGACACTTTTGGTCCTCCTCGTTTCTGTGTAGTTTAAACTTAGCTTGTAACTTTTTAGTAGTTTTAAATAAGTTTCAGAAATTGCAAATTCAGTCCCTATTCTTTTGTTTGCATCTTTAGTCCTTGTTAACTTTTATAATAGTTAAGCAAATTGCATTTTTAGTCCCTTAGCTTGTAATCTTTGCATATTTAGTCCTTGCATTCCACTATTAGTTTTATAAATCTCGGGATTAGCCCGGGATTTGCATTATTTGATTTTTCTTTGTGTGCTTTTATTTGTTATCATAGATTGCTTTTAATTTTCATATTTTAGTTTAAACAACACCAGAAAAAATTATCACGTTCAATTATTCACTTCACATTTTCACGACTCCGAATCGACTTAAACGCCGTCAAACCTTCGTTGGGAGAACGACCCGGGGGAATTGTATTCGTTACAATTTCTTTGGATTCAAAAATAAAAATAAACATATATATTACATCAACCACTTTTGTACAGTCGCATCAATCAACAAAAACTTATGATTTTCTTGCTTAAAATAATGTTACACCATTATTAAGTCAAGTTTATTTTCTTTTTGAAAATTACCCTTTTGTTTACAATCATGTCAACAACATATTTAAACAAATGCGCAATTAAAAAAAAACAATAAACAACTTAAATAATGAACATGCTAATATAAATCAATTTACATGTATACGTTTATCATAAGGCTCCCATTGGTTTTCGAGCTCATTGTACCCAATGGACCACAACACCAATTTCTTTGCCACGTAAGTCTTATAATAAATGTATACAATAACACACATAATTGATTTAATATGCGATTTATATGGGGTCTTCCCCAATTTTAGGTCTATCCTAATGACCTAATTAATTAACTTTTAGCAATTTTAATTCGTCCAATTTTATTACTAAAACCCTAGTTAATTAATAATCGCATAAAATAGCATGTAGAACATGTAACAATTAGCATCAATTTTTCCATGACAAAACATGCATGTTTTTGTCATGGATTCCCCATATTGCACTTATTATCATGTAACATATATAATCAAGTCAATATATATACGCATATACTCAATTAATGACATCACCATGTACTCATTAATTAACACATAAAATTTTACATGCAACCTAGGGTTTCTACAAGTTTTATCAAAACTAAAACCCTAGAAAATAATTAAAGGGTAATCGACCCATAATTAAAAATTGGGGTTTGCATAATATAAAACCCTAGAACACCTATTGCATGTATCTAATCATCAAGATTCAATTTTATGTGCTTTTAGTAATTAATTACAATGTATAAACGGGCTCTTGATGCCACTGTTGGAATATGAATAACATAAAACTATTTAAACATATAACCACACATCAAGTACGCAGTGGAATATAGGATCTATTATACATGTAATTAATTAACTAAAATTAAAAGTAATGCGTACCTTTTTGGTTTCTAGCAAAACAAGAAACCGGATCTCCTAGAACAAGATAAACCCTAGGTAACCCTAGGTTAGGGTTTAAGAGTGGATCGACTAGGTGTTAGTCGAATGGGGAAAAATCACACAAGCTAAAGTAAGCTTGTCCTTCGTTCTTGTACACACGTATTACTAGCGTCTCAATGTGAAAAGCTAGGTTCTAATTCACAAACACAACCCTAACTTGTATTGTTAGCAAAATCGATTCACCCAAGGTGTAATACCTGAAATTCTAAAACATGCAAAATGACCAAAATGCCCCTACAATTTTAAAAAATTGATTAAAATGCATATAAATCACCAAATAAATCCCAAACCTTCGGGAATGAACTGGATATGAATCAAAATAATTTTTGTGATTTCATTTTAATATTTAGAAAAGTATAATATACACAAAATAATTATTTGACCGATTATGTATTTATTTCGTGTATTAATAAGTATTAAAAATACAATATAAATAGAATAAATACAAGATAAATGCAAATAAAATTAGAAAAAGATCACAATCAGTATTTGACCTTAATTAGACTTGCTTGGGCTGAAAAATATGATTCCTTATCATATATACACGTTTTCCTTATTTATATATATATATAATATATACCGAAAACCCTTAAAACCTTTACCAAAAAAATCGTATAGCCTCAAATCGACCAAGGAAAATTCGTGGCTTATTTTTCTGGAGTTCTACATACTCTAAGGAGGCTGGGAAAAATAGTTTGGAGGTCGTGGGTTCGTTTGTGGATCGTTGGAGCTTTTGTTTGTCGAATATAAGTTAGCCGAGAGGTGTAAGGAGAAGTGAACTCTTCCTCATTGTGACTCTTCTTTGTGATTCCATTACTTTGCTAAGGTACAGATATTCTGCCCTTCTTGTAAGGAGCCTTCGTTTCTCTTGATCTCTTGTTTTGATTTCGTTTAGGATTCCCCAAGCCATTGCTATGTTCCTCTTTGTATTGTGAACCTTAGATATGATTTCTTTGACTTGAATCTTTGTTTTGAACCCTGCCTTGATCTTTTGCCTTGATCTTTGCCTTGAACCACTATGAACCTTGATATGAACTTTGCCATAAAACCTTGACTTGAACCCTAATATGATTAATGTTAAAATTGAATGAGAAAACCTTTTATTTAACTATGAAAATGTTTTGAGAAGACCATTTTTAAAACTAGCTTAGTGAAAACTATTTTAAAGACTATTTTTATGAAAACCAGTTTAAAAGATTATTTTATGGGAACTATTTTAAAAGGATTGTTTTCAGATGAATTTTTTTTAGATTGAACCTTGACCTACTTATGGATATGACCTACTTGAACTAAAGTGAATTGAACTATTGATATGTAAACACGAACTTGAAACTTGAACTTGACTTGTACACTTGACACTTGATACTTGACCTTGACCTTGAACCACAGTTTGAGACTACGAGCCATACTAGGCATGAGGGTTTCATGTCCTTGTCATTGATGCACCAATGACTTGACTTTTGGGTAGGAAAGTGATACCTATCCCGTCCCTGCCATGACTTGATAATTGAATTGTACACGTAGATGAAGACATTGTGGCAGCCTACAGGGGCGCATGGATGCATCCTATATTTGTACTTGACTTGACTTGATTACTTGAATTGTTTAGTGACATGATGGGTGTGTGCGATACACGTCATTCACTCTTGGGAGCTCATGACTCCAACCCTTGGAGGTATCCCCTCATATTATACTTGGCATACCGAGGGCACCCCTCCGTATACATGTATACTTGTTTACTTGACTTGATTTGATATGTTCTGGGTTCGTAGTGGATTTCTGTTTCTGTTACCCTATGACTTGATATTGACTCGACTTGAATTGAACTTGGGCTGGTGGTGGGTTACGGTTTACTTTACACCTACCTATTGTAAACATTTCTTGATAACCTTTCCATTTTCCTTCCTACTCTTGTTACACCTTGTATTATTCCATTTATTTCACTATTCCTTTACTACTGCCTGTATCGTTATATCTGTTCACTGAGCTTTCGTAGCTCAGCCGCATTTCTTCTCCTGCGGCAGGTTTTAGTTTGGAAGCTGGGTATGAGTGGAGAGTACTTGGGCTTAGAAGACCGTAATAGCTTTTGAAGATGATTAGAAGAACCTTAAATTAGACGTAGAAGATATTGAATTGTAACCTTGTAGTTTCAGATTTTCCTTTGTAACCCTTGAATTCCATTGTATTATTAATGTCAAATGCTTATGTTTGTTATGATAGGTAACCATTGTTGTGACATCTCTGCCCTTGTCGGGTCGGGGTGTTACAATTTATGGTATCAGAGCAATGGGCTGACGACTTGTAATACATTACCCTTGACCTGTGAGTTTAGGACCATTAGGCTTCCACTGTAAGAACATAGGAGAATACCTTGAGCATTTGCTTTAGGATTTCTTGATATGAACTTAAGTTTTGACAAGTGAGGAATGGGTAGCCTATAAGGCATTTAAGTATCATCATTTCCGCATCACTCTGACTCATGCTTTGACTATGACATTGATTTTGTTTACCTTTAAGACTGTAGAAGTATTAGGTGGATTAAGATAGATTGTTTTGCTTACGACTCGAGATAAAGTATGATCATCATGAAGGCATATTTATGTGGTGCTGGTATTATGACGCCTGATCAACGTGATAATACTTACACCATATAACGTGCCCTCATTGTGGCCATAGGATATCTTGGGGAGTACCTAAGAAGTTCAGAACTTGATTCCCGTTGGATTATCAATGATTAGTGAGACCTTAGGTTCATCCTACCTGTTCGTATACTCTGCCCTTGTTCATTAGAGATTTGGATAAGCTTGGACTCTCGTTTTGCGTTCTGTTGACTTCAGTTATAAATCCTGAACTCTTGTAGAGCTCTTTACTGTTGATACCGTTAAATGGATTTGAAATCTTGTTCGCATTCCGTATGAGTTTCCGTTCTATTGCCTTTCTGCTTCCTTGAAAATTTCGAGGACGAAAATTTTTTTTAGGGGGGAAGAAGTTGTAATACCTGAAATTCTAAAACATGCAAAATGACCAAAATGCCCCTACAATTTTAAAAAATTGATTAAAATGCATATAAATCACCAAATAAATTCCAAACCTTCGGGAATGAACTGGATATGAATCAAAATAATTTTTGTGATTTCATTTTAATATTTAGAAAAGTATAATATACACAAAATAATTATTTGACCGATTATGTATTTATTTCGTGTATTAATAAGTATTAAAAATACAATATAAATAGAATAAATACAAGATAAATGCAAATAAAATTAGAAAAAGATCACAATCAGTATTTGACCTTAATTAGACTTGCTTGGGCCGAAAAATATGATTCCTTATCATATATACACGTTTTCCTTATTTATATATATATATATATATATATATATATATATATATATATATATATATATAATATATACCGAAAACCCTTAAAACCTTTACCAAAAAAATCGTATAGCCTCAAATCGACCAAGGAAAATTCGTGGCTTATTTTTCTGGAGTTCTACATACTCTAAGGAGGCTGGGAAAAATAGTTTGGAGGTCGTGGGTTCGTTCGTGGATCATTGGAGCTTTTGTTTGTCGAATATAAGTTAGCCGAGAGGTGTAAGGAGAAGTGAACTCTTCCTCATTGTGACTCTTCTTTGTGATTCCATTACTTTGCTAAGGTACAGATATTTTGCCCTTCTTGTAAGGAGCCTTCGTTTCTCTTGATCTCTTGTTTTGATTTCGTTTAGGATTCCCCAAGCCATTGCTATGTTCCTCTTTGTATTGTGAACCTTAGATATGATTTCTTTGACTTGAATCTTTGTTTTGAACCCTGCCTTGATCTTTTGCCTTGATCTTTGCCTTGAACCACTATGAACCTTGATATGAACTTTGCCATAAAACCTTGACTTGAACCCTAATATGATTAATGTTAAAATTGAATGAGAAAACCTTTTATTTAACTATGAAAATGTTTTGAGAAGACCATTTTTAAAACTAGCTTAGTGAAAACTATTTTAAAGACTATTTTTATGAAAACCAGTTTAAAAGATTATTTTATGGGAACTATTTTAAAAGGATTGTTTTCAGATGAATTTTTTTTAGATTGAACCTTGACCTACTTATGGATATGACCTACTTGAACTAAAGTGAATTGAACTATTGATATGTAAACACGAACTTGAAACTTGAACTTGACTTGTACACTTGACACTTGATACTTGACCTTGACCTTGAACCACAGTTTGAGACTACGAGCCATACTAGGCATGAGGGTTTCATGTCCTTGTCATTGATGCACCAATGACTTGACTTTTGGGTAGGAAAGTGATACCTATCCCGTCCCTGCCATGACTTGATAATTGAATTGTACACGTAGATGAAGACATTGTGGCAGCCTACAGGGGCGCATGGATGCATCCTATATTTGTACTTGACTTGACTTGATTACTTGAATTGTTTAGTGACATGATGGGTGTGTGCGATACACGTCATTCACTCTTGGGAGCTCATGACTCCAACCCTTGGAGGTATCCCCTCATATTATACTTGGCATACCGAGGGCACCCCTCCGTATACATGTATACTTGTTTACTTGACTTGATTTGATATGTTCTGGGTTCGTAGTGGATTTCTGTTTCTGTTACCCTATGACTTGATATTGACTCGACTTGAATTGAACTTGGGCTGGTGGTGGGTTACGGTTTACTTTACACCTACCTATTGTAAACATTTCTTGATAACCTTTCCATTTTCCTTCCTAATCTTGTTACACCTTGTATTATTCCATTTATTTCACTATTCCTTTACTACTGCTTGTATCGTTATATCTGTTCACTGAGCTTTCGTAGCTCAGCCGCATTTCTTTTCCTGTGGCAGGTTTTAGTTTGGAAGCTGGGTATGAGTGGAGAGTACTTGGGCTTAGAAGACCGTAATAGCTTTTGAAGATGATTAGAAGAACCTTAAATTAGACGTAGAAGATATTGAATTGTAACCTTGTAGTTTCAGATTTTCCTTTGTACCCCTTGAATTCCATTGTATTATTAATGTCAAACGCTTATGTTTGTTATGATATGTAACCATTGTTGTGACATCTCTGCCCTTGTTGGGTCGGGGTGTTACACAAGGTGTTTGGGTGATGGAAACCGATCAGCCACAAGGAGAGGGAGGAGAAGAGAGATTTAGGCTTTGCTTGGAATTATGATTAGAGAATTACAAATACAAGGGGTTTGTATTTATAGGCTCTCTAACTTGTTCCCTAAGCCAAGAAACCGAAAACCCTAATCCCTTAGGAAGGGTCGGCCGAACTTTGCATGTCAAGAGGGATTCTAGATCCTTCTTGACTTGTATTTTCATACATAGTCCTTCAAGTTAATATTTAACGTCCGTTAACCAAACTCCGTTAAATACTAACGACCGTTAAGTATTTGTTTGTGAAATGAATAATTAAATCATAAATCATTATATTAATTATTCAAACCATTGAGACTCATATGTAATGTGTGCTATCCTGAAGTCTCGTGTTCAAAACTGGTCATACGTATATTAATTTATATCCACAACTTTAACATTATGTCTGGATTATATATGTTGTTATATATTCGATACCATGTTCTCCAAAAGAGTTGCTTTTAACAAATGGGCATCTGTGCATCACATTAACATTATGTTCTCAAGATTTAATTATGAGAGAACAACCCATTGGGTGTTGTTTAAGCATTCCTTATTTATAAAAAAACACATTTAGTAAACTTATATATTCCATAATTATACATTTTTAATCATTTTAAACATGGTATGTGATGTTAAATATATAATGTTTAGAGATCATTAAATGCTAATATTTTAAACACGGAATGCTTAAACAACACCCAGTGGGTTGTTGTTAGCAAATCCCAATAAAAAATGGGTTTGCTGGAAGTTTTAAGAAAAGGTCAAACAATGAACTAAATACTAGGGAGGGCATAATAGTCTATTTGCAAATATTTTTATGTGTATCTATCAAAACCATGTGTACATATCAATTTTCCAAAAATAACTTGAGAACAAAGCGTAAGAGCGAGTAGTCTATACATGCTACAGCCAGGGTATTTGCATCACATCGATTTACATTAGGTAACACACACAAAAACAGGTATAAATAAGTACTCGTAACTGTCTTAATTCCTTAACAGCCATAACCAAAGTTGAAACAGGCTTAATTCCATAACGATCAACCAATGCACATGAGAACACACACACGTAATTCTTTTTAAAAAATGTTCTTAGCATAAAAAGCGTTGTGTTATACTGGTAACAAAATTTATACGCTGATGTACAAGTGTAAAACCGTGTTTAACTTCTATATATTTTGTTCATTTCAAATATATTTTGAAAGATACCGGAACCATATTTCTCTTATCAAATTATTTGTTCTCTCTTTTGACATGTTATTATGTTAAAACCCTTACCAGTTTGGCGTTAGAAGATTTATCTCCTTTCATATCTAATTTCCTTGATAAACTTATTTTCTAAGACGATAATATGATCTTAAAAATCCACGCAGTTTAAGAAAATTGCATTTGTTACATTTTGTACCAATAATATGTCACTTTAAATTCTTAAACTTTTTGTTGGTTAAAATATGTTATACGGTAATACCCGAAATAAAATGGTGGACATTAATTTGATATGTAAGAGGTAATAAATAGAGAATATTTACTGTAAACTTATTTAATTTAACAAGAGAATTGATTCTTCTTCCGTGTCCAGATAGATATGAATCTCACCAGACAAAAAAATTGATCGTATGTCGGGAAGAACCAAACTAATTAAAATGCGCATATATTTTAAGATTGAACTATCAATAGTGCTTAATGGACTTGACGATACAAAAAGTTACAAGTCTAAGCGCATTTGAATCTTTCTGGTATATATGCTTTCCAAGATCTTTACAGTAAAGTAAACAAGTAAGATGTACTAATTTGATGCTATGAAATCGACTAAAAGAATATCATTGTTCTCGCCCACAACCTATAATACTTATTTTGTCTTATTGGTCCTGTTCCGATTAGCGTTACTTTAAACATGCATATCAAGTTTCAATAATGTATTTTGTACTCAACAGCATACATGTAGTGATGTTGGTACATTATCAAAGAAAATTGGCAGGTCTATGATATGGAATGACAAGTTTAGCAGTTATGTCTTGATTATATATGTTGTTATATATTCGATACCATGTTCTCCAAAAGAGTTGCTTTTAACAAATGGCATCAGTGCATCACATTAACACTATGTTCTCAAGATTTAATTATGAGAGAAAGGAAAGGATATGGAAAGAAACTAAAATTTATTTGTGTTCTCGAGATTTTTTTAACAAGAGAAAGGAAAAGTAAATAAAGGAAAATATGGGCTTTTTAGGTTCAAAATCTTACTTTTGGGATGATTCTTCTCTTTTCATCCCTTCTCTTCTCTTTAATTCTTTTCTTTTCATCTCAAAAATAGGTAATTGATATGTACACGTATCAATTTGATTCATACACATAAATACAAATTATAAATAGACCTTTATGCCCTTATATAGTTTTTAACCCCTATTTTGTATACCTTGACGTTTATTTCTGCCTCCTCCTATACAATTACCGATCATATTCACATCGCCATTTAATCATCACATATACACACTCACACACAATTAACTATTTGACTTATCTATCTTTTTACATAGGAATCGATCACTATGTTTTTATTGTTCATGATCAATCAAATTTACACACCATGTAATTGGTTTTCATGTTTGCGGTTTGCCCCATGATTCAAATATATTTGCACAATCGTAACATGGAAACATTTCCATGGGGTAAGTTTTTTGAATATTGGGGTATAATGTATTCTCAGTTTATTTGGTTTACAACTTTTCTAAGTTAAATTGTCTTCCATGGATCTTGTGTTAACATCATCTATGGCCTTAGTGGGAAAAAATGACTGGAAAGCAAAAAAATAAAAAATGGGTTTGCTAGAAGTTTTAAGAAAAGGTCAAACAATGAACTAAATACAAGGGAGGGCATAATAGTCTATTTACAAATATTTTTATGTGTATTTATCAAAACCATGTGTATATATCAATTTTCCAAAAATAACTTGAGAACATAGCATAAGAGCTAGTGATCTATACATGCCACAGCCAGGGTATTTGCATCACATCGATTTACATTAGGTAACAAACACACAAAAACAGGTATAAATAAGTACTCGTAGCTGTCTTAATTCCTTAACAGCCATAACCAAGTTGAAACAGGCTTAACGATCAACCAATGCACATGAGAACACACACACGTAACATGTACAGGGTATATATTAACATTTTCCAAAGTGGTTTCTTAGAGACGAGGAATAGGTTCTACAACCAAGTTACATATTTTAAAGTACAATACGAGATGAATCAAAGAATCAGGACTATAAATATATCACTAAGGCTCTACTGACATAGAATTATACATCTTTCTGTTGTAACTTACAAAAATGCTCCAAAAAAACACTTTCAGAACTGTGCCCAAAAAAAAGTAGATAATAATTCTCTAATTTCGTCTTTCTTTTTGTGTACAAACTTCTAAGACTGACTGGCACGTGGTGATTTACTTTTGGGTTTCATGCTGGCTCGTCGAATGACATCCCAAGGCTTCTGAGGTGCAATTACCCCTTGCTGTGTAGCAAAGAATGACTCATACCCAGGTGAATCAAAGGCAAAACCCGTGTGCTTTGACTTTTCCCTTGGGAGGAGGGCAAAGGCGTACCTTCTTTCCTCTTCTGGGGTCAACTGATTTCCGACCTCCAGTAATCCTGCACCAATTGCTTCCGGCTCATGCCTGTGAATTTCTTGAACAATTTGGTAATCGTATGGGTAGAACCATCTTTGAACCCTGAAATCACACAACCACCCATCATAAAGAGCACCAAAGCAATAATATGCATGTGACGGTGACAAGTGATCATTTCATTTGTCTTAGTATTTTAAAGACCGAACTGGAGTGTATCTCGGTAACCAAGATTGTTAAGAGCCTCAGATGCTACAAAGTTTAACAGCACTATAGGACTCACATAGCAATCAGCCTCAGTAACTCAGAAGTGCTTAAAAAAAGTACTCTAATACAATGAAAAAGAGAAATTATTAGAAAGAAAAGCTCACCCTTGGTACAAAAAGTCACCCAGAAGTGCAACAATGGGAACAAGAATGGCTATTAGGTAGAAGTAGGGAGTACTCATTAGTACATAGATGGTGAAGTAAGTCCCCTGAAGTTCAAAAATAACATCATCCATAAGCAATAGTGATCATAAACAAAGTCAGGAAGCTTGAACAGATGCATACCTTATTTACGAATACAAGAGAGTATATAAAGATGAATATGAACCACGCAAGAATGCTGCCAACAACACTTATACTGTGCCACCTTGTAACTGTGTTGCACATCATAAGAAGACGCAAATTGACAGTTATCACAAGACATGTGAACGCAGCTGAGCTAATATCCCACAGCCCCAATATCTTTCCAGCGGAGTTTAAACCAGTTGTACTAGAAGCAACCGTAAAGTGATACACGATTACCGACTGATAAACTGAAAAGCAGGCTAAAGTTCCCACAACTTTCCAGTTGAAGAAGGCATTGTGTATTCCCTCTTTATATAACTGTGGGTACTTCTTCGACAGTGCTGCACTCACGTCCTGCCAAAAGTTAATACACATCAGCTCCTTTGTAACTGAGCGCATTGCAGATAGTATCATAGTTTAGACCAAATAAAGTACCTTGTCAAGCAGTCCAACAATGATGACAGGCAGAGCCGTGAAAATAACATTATACAGAGACTGGAACCAATCATCATAAAACCTTTGACCAGAGTAGCCAGTTTGGAAGGTATACCAAAATTGAGTCAACGTGAAGGTAAGATTCTTGTAAAAGAAGTATGAAACAACCTGCAAGACAAAGATTTTAACGAAAAGTAGGAGATACAAACTAAATATTTCTAAACTGAAGAAAATGAACCTTGCATAATCGAAGATATGACCATCGTCCATGCACAAGAAGTAGATCTGTTAAAAACCGGAATTGAGCAATAGCAAAATCGCTGGCCATAACTGCCTGCATCCCTTCCAAACCACTTATTCCTACACCAACATGAGCTGCTTGAATCATGCCCACATCATTGGCACCATCCCCAATACTTAGAGTAATCTTATTTGCACCTTTTCTCACTAGTCTTGTAACCTGTACATCAGAAACAAAATTATTTTTTTAGTAACATTTTCGACAAGTCCCAAAGAGGATTTACATATACTACAAAATCATGCAATGACCAACGCGTGTTAATAAATGCATTGGGTAGTATATATCATGAAACACAGAATCTTAGAGATAACTTTTGGTATATAAACATAGAGAAGAATATAGTCAGAAGCCTTACCTGTGCCTTCTGTAAAGGAGAAACACGGCAGCAGACTACCGAAGTGCAACTTAAGCTCAAACTAAGCAATGTAGACCGCAAATTTGGGTCTAAAGCATACATCAAACACTTTCCATCTATCAGAAGGGATAACTTTTGTCCGGATGAGCCATGAATTATACTTTGTGCTTCTTCGTGGCACTTGTGAAGCTCATTCTTCACTGTTTCTCTTGTAAACTGAGCAATCTCCACTTGATCACCCTGGATGAAGATTTTCATTTGAGACTGAATAATGCAAATCACAACTAATCCAATTGAAAATAATGCTAGCTAAAATGGTTTCTTACTCTGCTTTCAACCTCCCTGATTGCATCAGTTTCGGAACTGATAACAAACTGTTTCATGTCATTGTTAATTAACTTGCAAGCTGGAACAATTAACAAGATAAGTGGATGTTGAACAAATGACATTGCATAGAAGCGTAATGATATAAACAATTATAAAAGAGAGAACCACACCATAAGCTATATTTATTGCAGTTTCCAGTTTGTCCCCTGTAAGCACCCAAATCTTAATTCCAGCTTTAGAAAGAGTTTCTATACAGGATGGTACTCCTTCTTGAAGCTTATCTTCTATAGCGGTGCATCCAATCAAAGTCAAATCATTCTCTATCAGTTCTGCCACCTGTTTCAAGTTCCAAGGCGTTTTTAAATAGAGATATATATTTGGTTACAATCATGAAATTTCCTGGATGTTTCATTCAAATAAGTAAAAATCATTTATCAATGACGATTACCTCATCCAATTTTCTTTCACGGTCTCGTAAAGAAGATTTTGCCTGGATATATTTTTCATTCCAACTTTCGTACATGTCTGGACTTAAATCCTTGTAGGCCAAGCAAAGAGTTCTCAACCCAGCTTCTCCATATTGCTCCAACTGTTCCCTGCTAATTTTCTTTAATTCGTCATTTCCACTAGCCAATCTCTCATAAATTACAGTATCAGCTCCCTGCCAAAGACAGATTCTTTATTAGAGCCAGTCTTATAAACTTAATAGGGAGTATAAGAAAGGTTTACTGGAGGAATTACCTTGCAGTACAATACAAGCCTTCCATCTCCGTAACGACATACAACAGACTGACGTTTCCTTGTACTATAAAAGGCAAGACAGTTTGTGTATAAGTAAATTACACATTAACATCAAAGTTTTTGAAAAAGAAGGGACAGCAAAAAAGACATTTACCTGTTAAACTCAAGGATGTTCAATATTTCATATTTGAAATCTTGAACTTTCCCCATTTTCTCAACATGTGATTCACGAACATAGATCATGGTAGGTGTACGCCTGAAAGAATTGACGTCTATACATTAGTAAAAAGGCATAAAATAAAACTTACCTTGTCAAATACACAACGTTTTATATTTGACCGCACATATATATACCTGTAGAAGAAGAAGCCAAAGTTCTTCGCTGCAGTAACTAAAGCAGCCTCATCTGGAGATGCAGCTTGATATCGAAGTTTTTCTGGGGTTTCTTCACCTTCGGGGAGAACGGTATGGCATATAGCAAGGCATCTGAAAAATTCCTGAACAAAGAAATAATAACTTTTACTAAAATGAGCACATATGGAATCCCCATGCTTGTCGATCATGAGATCAACCTGTGCCTACCACAGATGGTACATGGTTTTGAGGTACCACCAGTTGCTAGGATAATATGAATATACATAAAACATAAATATAAGCGAAATGTGACATGAGACAGTGTTGTTAACAACTCCAATTTTTATGCTGCTGCATTGCAGAACTCGTGTAATGTTCATAACAAAGGACTCTTGTCAAAACTATATATTATTGCAGCTCCACCAAGCAAAAGAAAAACCCGATTCATGAATGCTTAACATTACTAACTTTCATGTACTATAAATAAGTTACTGTATGAAAAAATCCAGGCAACGCGTTTTGCTAAGATGATAAATTACCTTGCACATATCCGGATTAGGTTCATTCCTCCAAGCACCATGCATGAGCCTGTCATCATTAAAATTGAAACCCTTTTCACGCGCTGTATGAGATGGTTTCTGCACCTGTAAAATTTGTAATAGCATAATCTATATTTGGCAGAGCAAGTAACATATTTCCAGTTATAACAGATGAACATACCTCCCTAACATTAACACCACTCCTTTTTGCTGCTCCCAATTCTATTTCAGTAACACCAGTTCCATACATCTCCCCACCAATTGAACATTTGAAAAACTCCATCAAATTTCTTGTCAGAGTTCCAGTTTTATCAGAAAAAATATACTCCACCTGTCACAAAAGAGTAGAGATAATTGTTTCAGTGTTACAGTCCCATGACACATTATGTAACACTTAAAAAGAAAATATAACTAGGAACTCATTACCTGTCCAAGTTCCTCATTCAGATTTGAAGTACGTGCTAACGCAGGTGTATTGGTCTCACTATGGTACATGCGCAAGTCATTGTTTATGAACTTAGTTGACTGGATAAATTTGATCATCTGAAAATCAGAAACAATAAAACTAATTAAAAAAAGTCATCTAAATCGAGCAATGCTGCAAACTTATCTTACATAGTTCATGAAGATACCTCGATAGAAACATATAGAGAAATTGGAATAATCGGTGAATACAGAGTGATAAGGGTAAAGATGCTTAGAATAAAGACCTGTAAGACAAATACCAAAATCAATAGTCGTAAAGACAGAAATAGAAACAACAGTACACATCAACAAGCAAAACAACTACCACAAATCTATTGCTCGGATTGAACTGTTGAGAGTCCCCATTAATCCAGAGCTTCAAGTAGTAATACTTGTTATTTACAAATACAGCACTGCAAGGATTTATTTATTAGACCATTACAGCATGATGAAAGCTGCAAGTAATAACAATAGTACATGAAGAACATGCTACGTAGTCACTTACCTGCCTATGGCCCCAATCAAACACATGGAAAGAAGAACTCCAAAAAGTGTGGCTATCACTTTATCAAGTTTTCGTTCTAGTGTGCTCCTTTTGGAAGGAACATTCATGGAATTCATCATTACCTGTCGTTTAGTACGTATACAAATAAATTAAACTATAATTATAGATGCATTTTGAAGAACATGATGACCATCACACGCAGCAGAATACAGAGAACAACTTAAATAGATGTATGAGGTGCAGGAGAGATATTAAAAGATTCCTACATGCTAACTATCAACAGTACAAACAACACCTAAGATACAGAACCAGAGCCATGCCAGATGAACGTGGGCACTTGGGTCAAGGGGCCACACTGAGCCCCTGATTGTATGAAGGTATGAAATGGATGTAATAAACGAATTTCAACCAGGCAAAAACTAAAATACCTTAGTCTCAT
This sequence comes from Artemisia tridentata subsp. tridentata, assembly GCA_021014915.2. NCBI lineage: Eukaryota > Viridiplantae > Streptophyta > Magnoliopsida > Asterales > Asteraceae > Artemisia > Artemisia tridentata. Next base: position 190,570,424 of record CP139509.1, on the reverse strand, counting down.
GTCCAGTGAATACTACAGCCCCAACAATGTACTCTGTATTACGCAGACTGCATCCCTGAAATGCATTTATGGCAATATTAGATTGATTTAGGATCAAATGAGAAATTGAGAAGGATGAGAAATAACGAAAACCACAAATTAGAAATGCACCGACTTGAATTAGATGCATCCTTAATCTTTTAGATGCACCCTAATATATTTTCTAGCAAAAAATTAGATGCAAATACATATACTAGATGCATTTCATCAAGTTAGGCGGAACCTATGTATTTTTCGTCCCCTGCGGGTCAAATTTGTTGCTAGTACTACTTTGCGTCGTTTTAACTTCAAGATCACTTTCAAAACTAATTAGGATGCAGCTAAATGAATAGAGATGCATCTAATTCAAGTCGGCGCATCTAAAATGTGAGGTTATAATTATTTCTTATTCTTCTCATTTTAAGTTTTCTTCTCACTGGATCCCTACCCATATTAGATTAGCTAAACCCCTAATAGAGATTATTACAGAATATACATACAAAACCTGTAGCCAAGTAAAAAAAAAAGAACAAGAAAATGGCAACACTTATTGCTCAAAAGAAATTTAGGTCCTTCACTCATGAGGGTGAATGAACAAGAATGCCTGTCCGTGTGATTCATATGAATACTTTAAATATATATAATAATCACATGAAACAAGAAACCAGTTACTATTTTACTTTTTTATCAGCTTATGATGATAGTTATCTAATGTTTTATAGCTAAAAAATCGGTGGAAGTTGTTATACTTGAGAGCCAGATGAATTTTGGAAATCAATAAAGATAACTAGGATAAAAGGAAAATAAATAAGTTGATACGTAAACGCGCAGCAGGTTACTAAGATATACTAGAGCCACATAAGGGAGAGGGAAACCTGAAACAACTCTATCTATAGTAAAGTAAAGAAACCGTCAAATCTTACCCGCAACAAAATTTGATTTGGACCGATTGGTACAGTTTGCTTTTGAAGAATCAAATTTCCGGTGAAGGTATAGAGTGAATTGTTTGGTTGTTCACATTGTATTTCACCTGCAACCAGTAAAATTATCAGCATCATTATAAGTAATAACAAATTGAAAATTGAAATAAACTATATGTGGTTGTGTGTCAGAGTAAAATGAGAGCTTGCAATCAGCTAAACGGTATGTTAAAAAGAGACACATATGTTAGATGTAACTGTGATACCATGATAAGGTTTGGGGTCCAAATAATATCGATATTAAGAAGGGAAAATCCTGAAAACATAAGAGTATAGTCAAACAGGTCTCTAGTCTAACTAAACAGACAAACATACAAAATATCATTACACTGACGCATCTAAGCTATACAATGCAGCAATACATAAACAAATTAGATTAAACACTAATCCTTGTTTAAGACTCATCCACCTCTGTCAACAGAAGGCAAAGGTGTAAGAATGTCATGAAAAACCAAGCCTACTCACCGCCACCAAGAATCATTTAGAATGGCAAATGACTGCATACAGATGCACAGACTCCAAGCAATTACTACAGTAAAAATATAACAGGCGAAATAGATATGCACCCAAGATCGGCAGAAGAAAAAGACAGAAATGGCTATATCAGCATAGCAATTGTTCAAACTATCTGAAGTTAAATAAACTGTCAACGTCAAAGGGTGTTCAAAATAAAGAACCACGTGCTATAACATCTATGCATGACACTTTTAACCCTAAACACGACGAGATCCGTTTTCATTATCATGAGGCAGAAAGATCACAGTCTAATTATATCAATGCATTAATTACGAAAGACATCAACACAGATGGATCAAAACATAAACACATTGGATGTCAAGAACACAAAATATTAACCTTTAAACTCAGAGGCTTTCTCAGGAGTAACGTAATCCCATGTCTTTTCCAAAGCTTTCCTGATTTTGAGATTTGTTTCACCATCCAGATTTGCAGTCTGATAAGTAAAGAACAAGGACATTACAAAATTACAATATAGTAAAAGCTAATAAGCTTAATAGATCATATTTCTCTTATTATAAAGCAGACATGTGGTTAGATGATGCAGACAAAACACTACATGGAAGAGATAAACAGCATTTAAATTGAGAAGTGTACAAGTAGAAATGCAAGCTTAGGTAACAAATAAGATACACAAACTCAAACATAACACGTCTACATGTTAAATACAATGTACAAGAATCAGACATGCACATCCAAATCAAGTCAAACTTTCAGCAAATTTTAACAATCAACAAAATTAATCAACTATGCCATTGTTCAGTGCAGAACTGAATTTACAAAAGATGGAACACAGATGCTGCCATTCATCCTGCTACAGATACGACGGTTGTTCTCTTCAAATGTAAAATGTAAGAACATCGAAAAAAATTATCTTCGTAGTGTTTCTTTTGCTACAACTAGTAAATTTTGGCACAGCTAAATTATTATTTCCTACCTAGTAAACCCTTAAATTCATGGTTCCTAATCCACCAGAATCACACTCTATCTCAAAGGTCTAATATGTAATAATGTAAACAGCCAAGTTTGTCTTAAGGTATATACAAACACTTCAAACCTCCTTTAAGAATAAACTCAGACAAGCTAAAAACTTTAAGTACTTAAATGAAAGCAATAGAAACCTCGGTATAGCAAACACCATCAGGGTTTGTACTTGCAAGGAGTAGCAAATCAGCTGGAAAAAAGGCGTCCTGCCTCACCTGTAGCAAGATGAACATTCAGATTTGCATCAAGTTCAAAAAAAGAGTGTGAGCTATAACATTACCAGTTATAAAGAATATGCAAGTGGGTTGTGTAGTTCAATATTTCTTGTCTAACTGTTCAGCCTCAATTTAGAGATTACAACATGATCTTTGCAAAGGTTCAGTTTTCCCAAAGTGATCTTTTGGTTGAGTATTGGAATGAAATAGTCCAGGAATTTTTTATTATTATTATTATTATTTTTTTGGTACCGTGCTTTACTAGAATAAAACTACTCACTTTGTCCCTACTCCTTATAAGTTAAAGAAGTCGTAGGCACAACTTTTCAGGGTCGGTCATAAATTTCACATCAAGTGTCAACTAACCACAAAATTAAACATGATATATAAGGAAACATGGATTGTAGCATACTCACTCTAACAACATCCCCAACTTGCAGCTTCTTCCAAGGTATGGCTACCCATCTTTGCTCTTGCAGCACCTCAACCGAAGAATTGTTTATCGTCATATCGTTTTGGAGACGTTTCTGTTAAAATTAGAGTTTCATTGTAAAAGTTATATAGCACATAATAAATAGTTTATCAATCACGTAACACACCGCTAAAACCATTATTGGTAGATACAATTAAACAAAACCAGTCTAGAATTTCATATTGCTCACCCAATCCTCAAATGCTTCCTTGACAAGTGAGACGAAAAGCACAAGACTTAGCGGGATGACGTTTGTAATTGGGCTAACAGGACTGCACAAAAAGAACTATTATAGTCAACGCTTGCATCAATAGAAGCAAGTCAAATAAATTTGTGAAAAAGTGAAAGTGGGTCCAGGATGCAGGACAAACTGAGTAATTTGGCGAATCAAAGGAAACGTATGTGGTAAATTGCAACAATTACTTAATAAAACCACGCACCCACAGCTTAGAACATCCAATATAGATACAATTTGTATTATGAAAGAGAATGACACAACAAGCCATGGGCTTTGAAGTCTTGAAAAGCTAGTATAAATAGATAAAAAATACTCCTATGTCGGATTACCCCTTTGTCCACGATCAGTAGCTGTAAGAAAATCGATAGCCTTGACCATCCGCCTAGTTTGTCATTAGTTAATGGTATTTTTAGTTATTTGACTGATGGTATCGCTTATGTTGTGTACTAAAACATAGAGTTTAAGCGAGTTACGCAGAATAAAGCATATATAATTATGCGTGGATAACATTAGCACGGGAGTAAAGATGAGAAAGCACAATAATACCTGACAGGTGTAAAGGATAGACAAGAGATGGTAAGAAAGTATAGGTTAGCCACCCGCCTAAACTGTCAATTACAAAAAAAATAACATACAAGGTTGTTGAGATTAACTAATTAAGTTGAACAAAGGTGGTAAAATCAAAAGGTATAAGTAAAAAATATAGAACCCAATGCCTAAAAAAGTAATCATGTGAAAAACTTGAACATATATAACGGGGGAGATAAAGGGAGGGGCACAAAGGGCAGATGCCCCCCTAACGAAAAAAATTGTAATGTAAATTTTCGAAAATATTTGGCTTTTTTGGTAATTTCCCCCCCCCCCCCCCCCCAAGTACCAATTTATATTGTAGTTTCTAAAATTTATCAAAGTGTGCCCCCTCGACCAAAATTTCTGGCTCCGCCCCTGATTATATATTATTCAGAAAGGACAAATGAAGTGATCTGGGGAAATTCATATGTGTTCCTAAGCAGAAAGTGACATAAAATGATAAGAATACCTGCTCGTAAAGGCCCTTGGGCAGAAAGGTAGCAACATTGTACTTGGTGGTGGATACGCTGTTTCCCTGGAAACATATATAATAAGATGTATGGTTTAATTTAATAGTAGTAAAATGTATAAAAAAAGCAAGTGATTGTGAATAATCGAACTAGATAGATAGATCTGAATCGGTAGTTGAATAATTTATAAAAATGTAAGAGACCTTGAACTTAGCGAGATGATTAGCTTCACGATCGTTGCAGAAGACAGTGCGATGACCTGGTGCTTGTGGTTGAACACGACCAAGTCTAATTGAACTAGTATTGTTATTATTTGATGATGAGATGCTCCGATCAAGGACCAAAGGCTCTCCCTGTCGCCCACGACTACTATTCATTATTATTATTTCTAATTTTACTCCAATCAATCAATCAATTTTCTTCTTCAACTCATAATAGTATATAGTTCAAACTAATAATAATTTAATTCTCGAAATGATTTGATTTGATTTCACCCCCCACACAAAGTAACACCCGATCTCCTTGTGGTGGTGGTTTATCACTAAACGCTGTCGTTTTCTTCCTCGAAACTCCACTTTCACGCACGCGTATGTATACTTGTTTGCTTTGTTGCTTTCACAATATTTTATTTATGAAGGGTGCGGGGCACCTCATTTATCAAAGATTCATTCCACCCTCTTTTGATGTATAGGAAGTATGAAATATGTCTCACTTTCATAGTCATAGTGGTGGCCCCTCATACTAAACAAACACATTGAATCACTTTCATAGTCATAGTTTGATGATACCAAACGCACCCTTGTTCTCTTTATCTAGCGGCGCAGCTTGTTTGTCTTTATCTTGCACCTCTATTTAAATCAAAATAATGCAAATAAAAAGGTTGAAATACTATCTAATTCATTTAAACAAAAATGCTATCTAATTACTCGCGTAAAAATGTTCACGTATACAACAAAAAATTTAAAAAGAAATGATATTAATTCCAACTTTGTATTCTTAATTACAAGGCATTCAGACTCATACGATGCACTATATTTGTTTTCGATAAACTATTGAACTTTTGCTTATATCTGATCGTGTAGCGTTCGTTTATTTGTAACTACCTTCTGATAAATGGCTTTGTTACGTAACATGCAAACTTGTGTGCCCAAGTCAAATATTAAGCTTTTCTACATAGTTGAAACTACAAATAGTTTTTGCCCATATGAGTTGCACCTTTAGCTGTATAATAAGCCTTAACACAATTATAGCTAGGTTTGCTATATTAGTACTGTAATAAAGATTACAAAACTTGTTCAAATCTGGGTTTAATAATGTCTCATGGGGATCAAGAAAGACATAGTTTAAGTATATAAGCTTGTCCTATTCACATTCATATGATCTTGACATGTGACAGGATTGACGGGTTGAACCCCCGGGTCGAACAGATTGAACCCCAGGTCAAACCGGGTTTCAAAACATTATATTTAATCCTAAAATCCTCAAACTTTTATTATTTTTTGTTTATTACGCATAAACTTTTTTTATCACTAAAGCTATATGGGTACTCGCCTAGTTAAATAATAAATCATAATAAAATGTGAAATATTTAATAGTTACATTTATTGCATGATTCTAAAATTTATTTTATAAATATTAAATAGATTATAGATTATTATTACTACATATTATAGATGTTTTCTAGAAAGTAAATGTTAGCTATTAAGTTAGTTTGATTTCCACCATCCATTTTGTAGAAAGAGCATTAAATATGTGACGACCTTATTTTGAGAAAGATAAACACCTTAAAGCTCTTTTTAAAACTCTAACGTAAAGTTCTCTCGAAAAAAAAACATTTTTTTTCATATTTGTTGTTTTGTAATATTTTATTTTATTTTTATTTTTTTTTTTTTTTTTTTTTTGGCTCCAAGGCACTTCTTTTCAGATCAATCCCGCCGGAAGAAATTGTCATGTAGAGATTTCATATGAAAATAAAGCACGTGTCCCTCTAGCTAAATAAGAACATTAGATACAAATAAACCTTGAACAGCTTATCCCAAGTCTTTAATGACATATGAAAATTTTACCAAAATAGTGTTGTGCGGCTTTTTTTCTCATTTTTTCGCCATCAACAATCTAAGTTTCAGCTACACATAATCGATCTTCTAACTCATAGACTATTCTTTTTTGGTCCTCACATTCTCTCTTTAATTCAGATGACACATCCACAGTCCAATTCAAATAAAGAATGACAGTTTATTACTAGTATCTAATACTCCGTATTGAACTTTTACACTACTAGAAAACTAACCATGCACATTTATCTTTGTTCTTGCTTCAGCCAACCTATGTTTTAGTAAAAACCAAGTTTCCTACAATAGAAACTACAAAAAATGCTATACCAGAAATATTATATGCAATAATGAGTAATCAATTAATCACTATAACATCTAACCTCCAAAGGAGATGACTTTCTGGTTAGAATATCAATTTCTAGAATTGTGCACCTAATGAAGTATTTGTATTTAGCCCCCTTCAATATTAACTCACGCACAAGTGATTGCAATTCAGATCTATCAATTTTTATCATGGGAATAAACAAAATAGAGTTTAATAACGAGGAATGCAAATGAAAGTGAAAAACTTCAAGAAGAAGATCCTAGGTACTTATGTTCCAAACTTAAATGAGGGTTGGTAGCGGTTCGGGTTGTGTCTGGTCAGGTGATTCAAATTGCTTAATTTAATACTTTAATTTGACACAAAAGAAAACTTTGGGCCAAAACTCTATTATTAAAACTCACAAACACAAAAATTATATGTCCAATTATTATTATTATTATTATTATTATTATTATTATTATTATTATTATCATCATCATCTTACTAATCATTTTTTTAATTAACTTGAAAAGTTTTCACAAGTTCCAACATGAACTACGTTTCAAGCAACCAATCTTCCAACAAGAAATCATGCCTAGTAAAGTTGGCCAACACCGGCTAAGACCCGAAACCCACCCAAAAAGTGAAGAATCCACAAGGATCCAAGAAAATAAACGGAGAAAATAAGCCCGGGTGTAAAAAAGAAGATAAGAAGAAGGCAAAGAAGTGAGCGGCCGATTGTTCTTGGTGACTCACCCATGCATCTGTTTCTGTTATCGTTCTTTTTGTTTGTTAAGCTTTTAGACTTTAGTCTTATGATTTACGAGTAGTTGATTTTGGATATTATCGTGAGATAGATCGATTTATGACTTACCGGGATTATAGTTGTAATAACCCGAACATTTCGCATTAATATTTATCCGAAATTTAAACGTTTTATCCTAAATCACAAAAAAAATTGAACTTTATATATAACCGTTAAGTTATCCCGCGCATAACAAAGACCGTCTTGAACATTTTACATCACACGAGATTAATTTCTAGTCAACTTATAAACATTTAAATGGTCATTTATTTTAAAGACATTGTTTTCAAATAAACTTTCACTTTACGTGTTTCAATTTACGTTTTAAGTATTTTTGCTTATACGCAAGCTTAACCAATAACCACACCATTTTTCCTAAGACATTTAAACACTTCTACATTTCTAAAAAGTCAACACATTTCCCTCCCCCTTTGACCATAAAATCGAACCTTGTGTCTTGGTGATGAGTTACTAAACACATGTCCTCTTATAACCATTACTTAATCACTAAGGTTTATAAGAAAAGATCTCATGAACAACTCATCACTTAGATGAGTCATGTAGATGACTCACAAGGCCAAATGGCCTTGCTATGTTAAATCTAACACAAGATCAAGACACATGTTTTACTTAGCACATAAGTATGATAAGTCATCACCTCCTTATCATCCTTTGGATAGCCACAAGACCCTATAAAACCCCCTCCCCTCCCTCCTTGCCGTCCACCTTAAATCACCACACCACCACCATTGTTTGATCTTAACTTCAAGAGTACACAACAAAGTTGAAGACACAAGTGATCATTGCCTAGTCCTTGCACTCCCTTGGTGATTACTTTGGTGAATTTGAAGCTACACAAGTGATCAAGTCCTTATACAAGTCCTAGCACAAGCTTGAGCTCGCAAGAAGTCTTGAAAGAATTCCAAGAGTGTAATTGTTCTAGTCCTTGTCCTTGTCCTTGTCCTTGTCCTTGTTTTTCCTTTTTCGAAAGCCAAAAGTTGTAAGAGAGATCATGCTCATCCTCATTCCTTTGTTTCATACTTATAACATGCTATATATGTTTGTTTATATTGCTCATATCATATGATGTACATGGCCAAAACCTTAAAAGAAATATGTGTTAAACCTTATTTTGCAAACTAATTGAAACAAGTAAACTTATGCTAAGAAATAATAAAAACTAGGAAATTTCATACTTAGATAAATTCATTTAATTATAGAGGAAGTCAAAACAAAACCATAGCCTTTGGAATCATGTTAAAAGGGTTTGTAGTTTGAAAGTTATGGCTAGATAAAGTTATGTAAAAGTTCAAGTGTAAGGGGAGAACCGAGGCCCCTACGATGTATTATTTTGGATGGTAGGGTAAGAGTGTATGAAAAAAAAAATCGAAAAAAAATCAAGAAAAATACAAAAAAATGAAGAAAAAAAAAGTAGAAAAAATATACGGACTACCATCCCGTTTCATTTTATGTTTATTTTATCTTCTTGTTATTTTTTTTTTCATTAGCTTAAGTCGAGTCTAGTCTTGGCTTAGCAACGCCATATTGTACATGTAATTAATCAAGATCTTTAACTCGCCACCAGTAAAATATCATTTATCCAACAAAACCGTGTTTATCATATCCCTACACCTAACGTTATAACCCATGTAAAAGCCCTCTTGGATAGTTTATCTTAGGTGCTTACGCCTAGTGGAGGAGGTTTTTGATCCTTTCCCAAGCCTATGGTAATCTATTTGCTATGACAGGTAGTGAGAGATATTACCCATTTTCATTTATGAGATATACTTTTATGACACCTGAGAGATGTGAGTATCTAAACACTACTTATGAGGTGCTAGTCTGTAATCTCCGTGCTTATTATGATTAAAGTGGAACGACTATTTGTTGTAATTACTTTTATATTAGCATTAAATGACCCCTAACTTGTATTTTGATTAGAATAAAAGCGCATTTGCTTGAGGACAAGCAAATCTCAAGTATAAGGGTATTTGATGAAGCGAAAAGTGTACCGCTTTTAGGGGGTCATTTAAGCCCTAAATCGTATTTATTTGATCAAATATTGCCCTAAATCGTTCCTTTTGTCATTTTAGGTACTTTGGAGAAGAAATCTGGAAAAGGAAGCATTTTGGACGTTTTTGGAGCATAAAAGTGAAGAATTCGACAAAATGCCAAAGCTGCTGGAAAAGTACACGTGACGGCGTCAAGGATTGCTCCTGACGGCGTCACGGCTTGGCAAAAGAGGTGGATATGACAAATACACGTGACGCGCCAGAAAGTTTTACAAAGAAAGTCTGACGGCGTCACCCTTTAAGGTGATCAAGGCCGTCTCGTGCTAAGACAAAGAGAGATGGCCATCAGGATTAAAGAGTGACGGCGTCACCCTTAACCTTGACGGCGTCAACCCTTGACGCGCCAGAGAGGATTTTGGAGGATTAAAAGGGGACGGCGTCAAGAAGGCCATCAAGAAACCCTAACCGCGGCGAGGTGACGGCGTCACGCTCTATAACGTGACGCCGTCAGATCTGTTTTCCTATATATATTTTCATAATTTTTTGTCATTAGTGTGCAACTTTGTGAGGAGAAACCCTAAGACGATTTTTCTGCCATTTTTAAGGGTTTTATACCCTTGGATCTCCCATGTTCAATTGAAGATAAGTAATCAATTAATCATTCAATATGTCTATGTGTTGTTTGATTATACCTTGTTCTTGTCTTTTATTTAACATGCTAGGCTAGATTTATCTTGTGTTTGCTTAGATCTAATGAAACCTAACTATTGATTATTGGTTGTTGGTGTGTTATTAATTGTATTGGATGATTGTTTATCGATGTTAGGCTTAAGAAAACTGGCTAACCTCCTATACGGTAACTTGCTTGAACGTCTTAAGAAACATGAACCAATGCGTACTAAGGTTTTTATGGTTGTATTTAATGCATGAGCGAATTCTAGTGATCCCATGTTAGGAGCTTCTTAGCCGGCTCGACATAGGAGTGAAGTAGGAGCTTATAGAGTTGGGGAAGTACGTACGCCACCCCACGATTGGTATTAAGGAATACACCCGTCATCCACGCAATTAATACACACTAATCAACCGGTAAAAGATAGTTAGGGAGTAAGGAAATCTAAGTAAACACATTTCTCTCCATATAAGTTCCACAACCTTTTTATTTTCAGTTATTTTATTTTATTTGCAATTGTAGTTATTTGGGTTAGTTGACTAGCAACTAATTCCGCCCACTCCTTCAAACCCGAGATTTTACTTGCTTTTGTAAAAATATAAAAAAAATACAAAAAGAATCTTCCTTCACCCTTAGACCTATTAGAGTAGTTTTTCAATCCTAACGACACTATTCCCCTAGAGAACGATCAATCCTCCGGTACTTGCCACTACACTATACTACATCGGTCAGGTACACTGCTTGGTGGGGATTGCAAGCCTCTTGAGATCCCTCGAGAGTTAAAACCTGTTGTAAGGTCGCAAAACCACGCATTAGTATATATGTATGCCATATGTATATATACTAGCTTAACTAATATATGTTTACCAATATGTATCATGTTAGTTTGACACCTAAAGTGTACCTATCCTATTAATCTTAGGAAACTTGATGTACAAGTAAAAGTACTTGTATATGCAGAATGTGAAATGAGGTTCTAAGTAGAATAGTTAGCCTTTTAAAATACTTAATGACCTAGCCATATTTTAAACATTCTAAATGGTTTGTTAAGGGTTTGATCATAATGCCACATAACAAACATGTACGAACCTATGTTGTATCATACGAGGACTCGAGAGGTGTTGAATGTATGTTGAGACAAGATATGATTACAAGTAACTTGTACATTTTACGTTATGTATCAAGTTACATGTTTGTTTTCAATCAAAACAAACGAGACTGCTTGCACTAACAATCTCCCCAACGAGACTGCTTGCACTAACAATATCCCCCTTTTTGATGATGACAAAATATGTAAACATGATAGAAAGTAAAATGTAAAAAGTTACTTGTGTTCGTACTAAAGTAAAATGTAAAAAGTTACTTGTGTCCGTACTACCTTTAACATTACCTTCTCCGTTTACATTCTTCTCAACTCTTCTCCCCTATTACTTTCTCTGTTTACACCTTTCTCCCCCTTTTGTCGAAACAAAAAGGGTGTGTCCTTGGAGTTAACTTCATTTCTCCCCGAAATGGCGAGCTTGCATCATCCCTAGTGAAGTTAAGTAGACTACTCCATTCTCCTATGGTTAGTGTTGTGCAACAAAAATATATGAAAAATGCATGATGACTGAAATGCATATAGCCAACGATACACGAGGGTAAGCTAAGAATGAGAATAATTAAGAATGCGTGCATGCTCCCCCTTGACTGTAGCTCCCCCTTGATCAATACTCCCCGTTGCTAGGGTACCAACGTATATGATGCAAGGATGAAGAATGCTACAAAATAAAGGTTAGTGTAGAACAATGCGTGTATATGATGCATTCTATAAGTGCTTGACGGAAGCTCCCCCTTGCTCTAGGGCGTCAAGATGAACCTACAAAACAAAAATTAGTACACTAGAAGCTATGTCTTAAGACAGAATTGTCATATACGACCAAGTGTATAGACGATGCAATATGAGTGCTTGATAGATATTCCTCCTGGTTTGAGGACGTCAAGAAGCACCTACAATAAAAGAAGGAAAATAATCGATGCAAACTTCATCCTATGATGAGTATGCTAAATACGATCGAGTGTATATGATGAACCTACAATGAAAGGATTAGTGCACTATATTTCATCTCAAAGAAAAATAAGATGTATATATACGATGCAATAAATCAAAGATATAATCACAATCAATTTAAGACAGAGAACTTATGATCAATTAGCAAACCATGTCATAATGTGTAATCTTCTAATAAGAATTACAATCACAGGAATATAATATGATAAAATCCTACAAAACAATACCTAGAAGGAAGACATGAAGTGAAGTTGAAATGCTTAAAGTGAGTGGTGCTAATGTTGGTGTTGATTTACAAGTAAGTTTTTCGCTAATCCATGAGGTTGATGATTAGTGAACGATGTAATGGAATGCAATGAATTCAGAAACTCTAATATACAACAAATGCTATAAGAGTATTGAAGACGGTTGAGGTTATGACATTATCATCTACCAAAGATGATGTAATGTACCATAATATATGCTTGAATTGAGTTAAGATGAAGTGAAGATAATGATCACTTAGGAATAAAAATTCCATATGCAACAATTTGAAATACTAGATACCTATATGAGGATGACATCATAAGATGCGAGAGTGTTGGTTAGACAAACGTGTTGAGAATGACGATTTTGATAAATCGTTTGCACTGACAATGACGTGCTTGATATGTATCAAAGATGAAAAAGGATGAGATCCTATGATAGTGTTCTAGACAATGAAGATGTTCTAGATAATGAAGTTGTGAAAGAAAATCCTATACTCGGTTATGAGAGGGTTCTTTGTTTTGAATGGTTAAAAAACTGAACCAGGTACCCGCGGATTAGGCGGAACCAAAACTTTGGTTCCGTTCGTCTTATCGAAAGGTACCGTGGGACCAGAAATGATTTGGTCATGTTTTGTCGTTTTTGATCAAACGAAGGTTCAAGCTAAGGTCTATTTACTTATAACTACTGATTTGGTTTCACTAATCCTAGTCAAAGTCTAAGGAGACTTAATGCTTCTCTTTTAAGAGGTTTGTCAAACACATGATGTGTTTTTCACTTGACGAGGTATATTGTGATGTTGAAACACTTGTGATTTAGTGAGCTTATTATAATTGAATGGTGTGAACCTATGAATAAGTATTCTTAGATACAAAAAGACAATTGTGTGAATGATTTTCTCTCCCCCTTAATCGGTGGACATCCAACATAATGTGTAATGTATTGACTGAAGAATGACAATGCAAGCGATGAGCTTAGCAATGTTTTTGCGGATGTTGGTTAGCATACAAAGAACTTCATCCTTGAAGTCACGTAGCTCTTCTCTATCAATGCGAGATGATCGCATGACGAGGCATGTGGTTTCCTCATGGGAGGTGTATTGCTATAACTAAAAGATGATGGAGATGTTGTTAGGAAAGCGGAAGCAATAATGCGGTTTGGAAAGAGCTCGATTGAAAGATACGCAAACACAAATTTCAAACATTTGAAACTTAATCCTATTAAAAACAATATGCAAGTGAATGGGTCCCATAAACATATTACTAATCTATGTAGCAATAAAGGGATTACAATTATGCAAAATAGGAATAACAAAGTGAGATAACAAGTAATTTGTTATCAACCTACAAACATGCTAATGACAAAAGATGTGATAATGATCATAACATCTTATAAAAACAAATACAAATATTCAACAACTAGACAAGGAGCTACCAAATAGCATCAAGACAAATAATCATATTGCAAGAGAGCATGACATGATTGAGATACTACATTGTGAAATTGTTTTGATGTAATGCTTAGTCACTTAAGCATACTTACTCATTAATTAACACAATAGAACGACTTCTAAATGTTTATCATACCAAAAGCACTTAGATGTATTATAGGTGCACACATGGCAAACAAATAGTGTGACAAGGTCACAAAAGAAGTGAGACGACAGATTCATGCAAAGCATTTTAACATTTTTGGACCATGCATCATTTTAGACTATCCTACGAAAAAGCTCAATGAATGTCAACTAAAGACAAAAGCTATCTAATACCATGTAATAAAAATGACATATCGTGAGTTAACAAGAACCATGTTAATCTTGTGAAATATCATATAACAAGAATCATGCACATCATGTTAACATCTAGTAGCATGAAACATATATAAGCATGCAGACAAAACCTTTCCAAGGTTTACACATTTGACTATCAAATAATGATAATGTCAAGATACTAAATCATATCAAACAAATAACATGTAATCAACACATGTATATGTAATGCAAGTGATTATACTAAGAAGAATCACATCTACAACTTGTTTGATTAATATTCCTAAGACAAGATAAAATATCATCTTTTAATACTTACTTTAGGCAAGTATAGGAATACAGATTTTTCAAGTTGGAGAATAAATATGAGACTATTACTAGCGGTGCTCAATTCAGGCTAAACACGACCATTTTTACGGGTGATACTCAACTTCTCTGCTGGAAGCAATTTAACCGTTAGGTTAAATTGAGTTTCTAGTGCAATAAATTCTCCAGTAGTCATTCTCATGTCTGAAAGATAGAGATTCCTATTTTTTCCTATCGAAGTATATAAGAAGATAATTCACTAATACTTGACCTAATGAGACTCAACTATATCTATTAAAGCTAAAGTGATGAAGATGTCATGTTATACACGGGAATTTGACAAATATGTGTCAACATATTTTAATCTTTGTGTTTGGAATCTAAGGTTGAATGATCTAAAGGGTGACATCCTTTAAGTTGAGTTTAATTATGAAAGTGATTTGATCATCTAAGACCAAGAAATGTGTTTTGTGTGTGATAATGAACTATGTTAAGAACGTTCTCAAGAAAGTTCTTTGGAACAAGAATCTAAATAAAGTTACCAACTTTGATAGATCTTGTGTATGCTCCAGAGATGTGTATATGCACAAGGTTTGAGCAAGGTTTGGTTATGATGTACGCTTGAAAGGAAATAGATACGTATGGTATCTTTCAACAAGTAAGATTATCTCTTGGGATAATGTTATCATGCTCAATGGGGAAGATAGTTCATAGAACTTGTAGATGTTTGTTTAAGATCATTTAGCCGATGAGGTGTAATGAAATCTCTTTTAACATAACCATTCATGTTGCAAGGAGAGAATGATGCATAGGATATATATTATCCTTTTAACAAGATGAAAAACTAAACGCATAATTTCTCAGACATAACGTTTTCCGAAACATCATGTTTTCCTAAATGAAGATAAGAATCCAAAGTGTTTGAACTTGATAGTCCTATTCTAAATAAACTTGATGATAACAAGAGGAATTCACTTGAGTTTCTTATGTATACTCCTCAAGAGTCATTGTTACTTGAGTTGTATGAGGTTGGCTTTGAGATTGCATTTTAACATATGTTGTTAAAATGTTGATTTAAGGTTTAATGAAACTTATGCAGAGGTTTGATTACAAAGTATTACCAATACTTTGATGACTTGTGAAAGTTGTACTACTTAAACTTAGAGAACAATGATAAACATTGAATGTGAGCATCATGCTCATTTGATGGTGAATGTTCTAATCCTATAGGTGATAAAGTATGGTTGAATTTGTTTAACGCATACTTGATTTGATACGAGTGTTTGGACAAAGGGCTTTTTGAGCAATGCACTCAATGGATTCAAATGATGGTAAGGATTGTGGAGTTGAGGGGTTTGTTGTGCTATGGGAGTACTTAGGTTTCATGGACAACAAAGACTAATTCTTGTGATCCTTTGGTTGGTACGACTAGTGGGTGATGTGATTTGAGGCTTAGGGCCTGAGACATATCACAGATGTGAATGTGATGGGGTGATGGTGAAAGTACAAGTGTACTTGGGTGATAGGATAAGTGTTTCAACATATGTTGTTAAAATACTTGAGTGTTGATTCTTTCAGATGTGACTTTTAATGACTACGATTGTAAGTCAAATTTACTTGAATATTTCGGATGAAATACTTAAGTTGTCAATCCTACTTTGTTTAGATTTGATAGCATTCAAGGATAGCAAGACTCGATAATACATCTATAACTTAAGTGTGAGTTATGACTCGATGTAAATCTTAATCGTCTTGAAGGATGACATGTTAACCAAGTAAGGTAACATATGTGGATGCAAGATAATATCTATAGTCATAAGTAAAACTTGTGATCTATGATATTTTTGCCAACAGTGAGTCTGGATTAGTTAGGGAATTGTCAATTTACAAATCAAGTTAATGGATGAGTAAAGGACAGGAAGATGCATTGAGTATGTGTACTGATCACAAATACTCAGTGGTTCACGGATTGCAAGGAACCAATTTCAGGGTTCCTTCCTTTTTGGAGAAAGGTACCTTGGAGCATTATCATGAAATTTGAAAGTATGGTTAGAGATGATTATCCTATAGGTGCAAGTGAGATGTCCTAATCCTAATATGAGTGAACATCAGTGAAAAGAATCTTACTGATGAAAGTGAGTGATCTTGAGTGCGGGATTTAAACGAAAGTTTGAAAAATCTAACTGTTTGTCTGGCGGAACCAAACGTTAACAAAGGCGGAGCCCGGTTTTTGGTTCCGCGGAATCCGTGGGACTTATTTTGGCGGAGCCAAAAGTTTCAACAGACGGAACCCGAATTTTGGTTCCGCCAATTCCGCCAGATGGAATTTCTTAACGGAGAGTATGTCAAAATTCCCGAAACCCGTTCAATTCCCGAAAATTGTCCTAAAACATATGTAACTACTTAGTTGTGATAGATTAAAACCAAAATCACAGATTCTAACACATGGTAACATAAAGATCAAACCGAGGATTTTGAACTTACTAAAAATGGATGTTTAGCCAAACAATGACTTAAACATGGAAAATTTGATAACATCAAAATGTTATCATTCTGCATGATACGATTAGTTCACATGATCATTCAAAGATAAGTTTCTATCCTATGACAAGACAAATACTTTAAACATCATGATTAGAAGCAAATGTACCAATCATCATTTTCAAGGATACTACATGTTTACACATTTTAACACTTGAACTTAAGTGAGGGTTTGTGCAAGACAATACTTTTCAAGACACTAAACTAGTTTCACTTAGTTCTTATTCCTAAGTAAGTTATGCAAGGTTTTCACATAACATATGCAAACAAAAATATCTAAGTCTATAAGTGAAACAAACACAATTTATCAACTTAGTGCACAAGATCTAGCAAATGTCCTATTGTGCATAAACAAGAAATTGACAAACAAGAAAATGAAAATCATGGCAAGATACTTATGTATCACAAACACACAAATGTAGTCACAACATTCAACAAGCAAACAACATGTATGCACATAACTAAAACAAGTAGCATATCACAAAGAAAATATACTTTTTGTTACTTTGCGTTTAAATATGACGATGTATGCCAAGCTTGATTTGTTTCCTTTATATAAATAAATATCACCACATTCTTTAGTTTCAAAGGAAATCCTATCAATGTTCAAAGGATACCAACTTACATTGCCCGACTCAAAAGTTTAAGTTACTATGTCAAAATGAAACTTAATATTTTGGACAGGTTGTAGCATTTGATTTGTTTTACCTACTTCAATTTAGATTTAGGCCATGAGATTATTTTTAAATGAAAGTAGACTTAATTCCCTTTAAAATGATAGGTGGCGCGACTTCTACGGACTTACGGTTAATTAGTTATGAATTTTTGAAGTTGGACAAAAACTGTATATACTATACAGACGGATTTCAAGGAACCATTTTAAGGGTTTCGTCCTTTGAAGAGAAAGGTTCCGCGGGTCTCTGTACCAGATTCAACAAAACTCGTATTTTAACATAGAGAAGATGTGTGGGACTTGCTAGATTAGATAGTAAAGTTACAATGTACTTATTTAACTTTATTTCTACTAATGCGACTTATCTAAATATTTATGTAGGTGATTTTTCAACTAAATTAATAGTTATCCCAAACACTCCTTTCAAAATCGTATTTTTCATAAATTTGCTTTAAGCACACAATTTGACACTTGATTCTTTTAAGAAATCTTTTCTTTTGATTTTCCAAAGACATCTTCAAGCTTGTATACAAAGTAACATTTAACAACAAAATTTCTAAGTATACTTAGCAAAACATTTTTCATAATATATTCTGCTTCAATGGTAATTTGATACATGGATCGTACTCCATTTTAAAAACCATTTGTTTTGAAAATAAAAGCCACGAGGCTCTGATACCAATTGTGAAAACGTAGAGGGGGAGGGGGGGGGGGTGAATACGTTCCCGTTTTAAAAACTTAAAACTTGTTGTATCAAATTTCTAATTTGGCTTGTTCTAATATGAAAGATGTCACTTGTAGTTTATGACTAACATATACTTAAGCAAGTTGTCAAACAAGTATCACAACATAAACAAACATATAATGCAAACATAAAAGTAAAGTGATAAGTAAAAGAAAGCGCAAACCAAACACGATGATTTATAGTGGTTCGGTCACGGAGCTCCTCTCCGCCCTACTCTACTCCCCGAGTACCCAACTCAAGAGTTACTTCACTAGATCAACAAGCTCCCTTCTCGGCGGAGAAAACCTTACAATCGTCGCTTACACTTTTTCCGGTATTAAGCTAGATACCGAGTTCTTTTACAAGGGTACAACAACTCCCGACGTCACTTATACAATTTCCGACACTAAGCTAGATGTCGAGTTCTTTTACAAGGGTACAACCACTCCCGATATGTTTTATGGCCCAACATAGAAACCTTGTGTTTTATGGCACAAACACATAAACCACCTAATCTAGTATGAATATATTGTGATACAATGATGTTCACAATGATGATCCATGACATAAGTGTATCATGGATATGTATGACTAATCTAAATGAACTTTTATTGATATGAAGCCTTCAATGGATGAAGATCACAAGCTCCCTAAACTTGTTGTGATGGATCTTCATATATGTGAAATCTACATGAACTTCTTGAATAAGAAGTCTTCAAACATTGAGGATGTCAAGTGCCCTTGAATCTTCATATGTTGGTACGCTTTGATGAATGATGACTTCAAGATCTTCTAACCTTCTTGGTGGATCAGGAAGTATGCTATGCTTGTGACTCATGATTTCTGAGCTTGCTTCACATGATCATTACGAGTGTATGCTTACAACATAATGAAAGTTAGTAACATTATGATCATTATGAAATGGGTGATTAATGTATGATTCTACATGGTTTACTATTGATCTAAATGTATGCAAAGGGTAGAGGGAATGTGTGTTCTAGTGGCTTTTAAACAATGGGTAAACAATGGGCTACTATTTATAGGAAAACTGTTCCTACAGGCCACGGATTTGGCGGACCCAAATCCTGGGGTCCGTCCCCTTTGCTGTTTGGTTTCGTGGGAACATGACAGCTAAGAGCTTTACAAATCTTATCTAGTCTTGTCAAGATCTTACAAAGTCAACTCCATTGCTTCAAGATCTTTCCAAAATATATTGTAAAGTCAACTAAGATATCTAAAGATTTTCTAATAAGGTATGCAATGATGTCATGAGCTTTACAAGTCTTACCATATCTTGTCTAGTCTTGTCAAGATCTTACAAAGTCAACTCCTTTGCTTCAAGATCTTTCCAAAATATATTGTAAAGTCAACTAAGATATCTAAAGATTTCCTAATGAGGTATGCAATGATGTCATGAACATATTTCCATTTTAATTCTTAAAATGTAAATAATGTAAATGTATATATGTATGTCCTATGTATATACTAGCTTAACTAATATATGTTTACCAATATGTATCATGTTAGTTTGACACCTAAAGTGTACCTATCCTATTAATCTTAGGAAACATGATGTACAAGTAAAAGTACTTGTATATGCAAAGGTGTAAAATGAGGTTCTAAGTAGAATAGTTAGCCTTTTTAAAATACTTAATGGCCTAGCCATATTTTAAACATTCTAAATGGTTTGTTAAGGGTTTGATCATAATGTCACATAACAAACATGTACGAACCTGTGTTGTATCATACGAGGACTCGAGAAGTGTTGAGTGTATGTTGAGACAAGATATGATTACAAGTAACTTGTACATTTTACGTTATGTATCAAGTTACATGTTTGTCATCAATCAAAACAAACGAGACTGCTTGCACTAGCAGACTTCAAAAAACCAAAAACATGAAAAAGATATATCATCATTGATCTTTTTACGAAGCTTTGCTTCATTACTATCTGAAAACTTAAAGAAAGGTTTATAACAACTTAATTATAATCATTCTTTTGGTCCGTTCATAGACAAACACAACAACAAAAACAAAAACATCATAAGTCGACCCTACCTGAGACCCTCCAAAGGATCTTGTAGCCATAAATATTGCTTCTTAATTTGTCCATTGATTGTGACGGGGGTGTGGTTATTGACGATGAAGGTGTTGATTGATTATATGATTTAATTTGAGGATAAACCTCACAAAATCGGAGATGGGATCTGTGGTGTTTGGATGGTGGTGTCGATGGTGGTGTTTGGATGGTGGTGGTGGTGCTGCCATGGCTTGTCGGAGGTTTACCGGAGATGGGATCTGTGATGTTTTGATGTTTTGTGTGGTGTCGATCTGTGGATCTGGATATGTATATGTTTGTGTTTGTGTATATGTTTCTGTTTGTGTATATTGCCCCAAATGTAGTTACTAAGGCTTAGTTCATAAAGGGCTTTGTGTATATGTTTCTGTTTGTGTATATTTACCATTCGCACATTAGCTGGAATTCGCACACCGTCGTTCACACATCTGTTTGGTTGGGGATTGTGCTAATGGTCGGGGATGTGGGCCAACAAATGATTGGGATTGTACTTCTTGTCTGGACACGTGTCAACAAATTAGTGGGATCGCACGTTCGCACATGACCATTTAAAGAATGAGTGTTATTTTTGTACCTTTTTTTGAAAAAAATCAAAATTTTGTCATTTTTTTTGAGAATTTGCTTTTTTATTTATGCATGTACACAAATCATTTTCCATGCATATAAACGTTACCTACATAGCTGTTAAAAGAATTCATTTATCCAATTGCGAGGCTATCTCATTACTCTTCATCTTTGGTGGTAAAAGATGTTAAGATATGGTATATTGTAAAAGATAGTGTGAATGGGAACGTGTATTCAGTATGTGTAGTAGAAGTTGAAACAAAAAAACAATAATACTCTCATGTGAAAATCACATGAGGTATTTTAACAGTTTGCTTGGTCAAAGGATCGTGGGTGTTAAGGGTTTCGGAGTTGGAAACTATCTGGGTCAGAAAAAGTCAAAAGACTATATATGCAAGTGAACGCAAACTAAAGGGACTATCCGTGTAATTTTTTAGACCAATTTAAAAGGCATAGAAAAGAGGAAAGCAAAATAGAGGGCGGGAAAATGAAAATGAAAATGGAAATGGAAATGGAAATGATGAGAGTGAAGGGGAAGCTCCAAGCCCTAATTACGGAACTTCGTCAACTCAGAGTACCTTATTAATCAATCTCTTTCTCTTTTTTATTTTTAATGTTTAATTAATTGTTGATCAAAATCGTCATTAGTTAATTAATTAATTTCAGGATAAAGAACGGTTTTCTTCCGATCAACTCCACAATCATCTCCAGGTAATTAATTAACCTTCTTATAGTACTTTATTAAGAGTTGAATTGTTTTCTAGGTCAAACTGTTAAGTAGAAATTTGTAATTTGTAGAAACATAAGCAAAGCGATGAAGAATCATCTAGAAAAATTAGGGAACTGGAAGCCGAATTAGCTTCATCTACTCAAATTCGCCAAAACCTCCAACGCAAGGCGAGGCTCCTTGAAGGTGAGAATTATCTGCTACAAGTCAAGCAAAAGGAACTCAACCAAACCATTAACAACATCCTCCAATCCAAACAAGCCTTTGTCGATGCTTATCAGGTTCCTTTTCTCTTCTCTTTTCCGACTTCCTTTGTCTATCAGAATACGTTGTTCAACTACGAGATATACCTTGTTGTTTGAATTCTATATTAGTACACGCGTCTGTTGATATGTTAGAACAGCTTGTGACTAGGAAATAAGTCTGAATTTGTATTTCTCTGCTTCAAGCTTTATCACTTGCTGATATATGCAGGAATCTACTTGTGAAACGAAAAGATCTATTGAATTCAAAGATACGAAGATTGTTATGCTTTCTGAGAAAATAAATGCTCATTTGTTATCATTGGATGCGATACGGAAAGAGGCATCCTTAGTCAAGCAAGTAGTTGATAATGCACAGCGTGTTGTCGATGAGAAAGAGGAAGTTGGTATGTATGTCTTATCTGAATAATTTTTTATTTCACGTGTATTGTCAATTGAGTGTATGACTTAATATTTAGTACTTTCTGAATCGCTGTTAATCTCTCTTGTTGTGATTTTCAGTGGCCCGTTTGAAGATAGAAATGGAAAAAGTATGTGCATTTGAGAACTTATTCATCGGTAATGCTGTTGTTTCAATCTATTTATTTTTTCACAAGCGAGCCAATCATTACTGCGACACTGACGTGCTCGTAGGTTCATTAGTATATGTTATTAAAAAAAACACTCCAAATAGCTATATGTGGTACAAATTGAGTGCTTTTTTCTGACAACATATATGCTGTCATTGAGGTTCTCTGTTATTCTGTTTTGTGCAGAAAAAATCAATGAATTTGAAACAAAACTGAAAAGTAACGAGATCGAGTTCCAGAGAAAGGAGAGGATAATTGCAGAGCTCCAGTCACAGCTGGAGACGGCAAAGATAACTGATCGATTCCAATCAAAGATAGACGAGATATCCATATATGATTGTTATTTATGCATAAAAAGAACTTGATTAATGCACTTGGCTTCCAATCATAATTGTCAAATTTTCCTTAACCAAGCTTACCTTCAGGAAAGTATATTAATGAAGGAAGGGATCATACAGACTTTAATTTCAGGGAACAAAGTACTATCTATTGGCTTTTTAGTCTCTGATTTACGTAATTGTATCATCAACGCTTCTGTAAGTTTATGTTTTTTTATTTTTTTATTTTTCAGGCCTTGCATTCAGAATTAGGGATGTTGGAAGGCACTCTTAAGACAATTCAAGACGCTATGGCACGTATGGATGAAGAGGTCAGATAATGCTACCTCTTTCTTACCGATAATTGCGTGATCCTGAGTTTATGACAAAATTATGGATGTCTACACTATCTGTCCATAACCAATGACATATTGACTATTAAATATCAGTCTTGATGCAGGATAGGGCTGCTTTCAACTTAATGCTGGCAAACCAACGAAATGTTGCAATAAACGACAAGGAAAATGACAGGTAGATTCTAGTGTGCCATTTATACTACTTAGTCATCTCACAAGTATAAATACATCATATCTTTGCTCCAGGGGATTTCTTTTGGCTACTAATTACTAAGTGTAGTAAGGCTGCCCTTTTAGTACATGGTGTTTTTCTAATGTTACCGGTGAGATCTTCATATAGACAAAACTATAATGAAGATTTGGACAAAAATAAAATGATCTTTCATGGTATCATAAAACAATAAGCTTAAATTTGCTTATCAGTGAACTTTCAAGTAGTTAGTTAATTTTTCATTATGTGTGGTCAAAAGTAAAGGGACATTAGATATTTTTTTTGAACAGTCCAAAAGAACAAGCACCATGGTTTTCTGTCATCATGTATTACCTCGGCCTTCTGAAATCCCTAAAATTTGGATACAGCAGCTAAACTCAGTTTTTTCTAGTATCTGTTCTTCTTGTGTTAATTGGTCACTGGATAAAGCAGGATCAATCAAGATATTCAGAATTGTGAAGCAAATTCTCATCACAAGGCCTCGAGAGCATCTGTTGCAGAAATTACTGGTATATGCTACCTTCTTCATGTTTTTCCTTCTTGGCTTAATCATAGGAATTATAATTTCTTAGATCTCATCTGTGTTATTAGCAAATGGATACAAACGTTTGCACAAAAATTGGTTGGCTGCTCTTTTATATTTACTTTCCCACCACCAAATTCTTCTGACAAGGAAATTGCCAAATCTGTGACCTCCTTTTTGTGAAATGCAGCTTCACCATCGTGTAAGGAGCATGCTCATATTGCCAGTCCCTTAAGGGAGAAGAACAATGTCAACTCTCCTATTTTAGAGGCAAGTAGATCACTGACACCCTACTATAAATGTGCAAAGTAATCCAATTATCTGATCAAGCAAGTCTAAAATTTGAATTTAATATCTATGTTTGTACAATTGGCAGTCTACTTATTCCCCTTCAAACTCAGTTCACTCCGAATCTCAGCCCGCAGTAAATGTTTCGACTGTGCCTGCTGCTGAAGAAAAGGTATGAAAACTTTGGCATACTCTCAAGGTATTATTCGTTCCATAGGAAATCAAAAGATATCAAAAAGAGGAGTAGTAGCAGGAAAGAAGATTTTAGTTTGCTATTGTAAATCTTTTTGAAAGTGCGAGTTTCATTTTTTGATAAATAGAATAACTGCAACTCTCTAATTCAACAACTAGTGTCAGAATGTCCAACTACACAAGCATGAACGTCCTGATAATGGCATTTTTATAAAAGGTAATATTCTTCCTTCAAATGGCTAGTACCTAAAGACATGTATTATCTTAGCTGGTTGGTTATATGTAAATGCCTATTTTTATTATGTGTTTACCATTATGTCAATGCACTATTACCATTTTACATCATGTCCATGAGAAATGTCATGCTGCAAGACTTATTGCGCATTGTAGAAATCTAATACAAGAAAGCTCCAATGATGTTGATAGGCATTATTTTGTATCCTTTTTCTTTACCTTTCACTGATCGGGTCAATGGATGAGTTCATTATTGCATAAGCTTATACAGAGTCCCTTGTAAAACTCTTCCTAGTTAAAAATCGTCATAACTAAAACTAAATGATTGAAACTACAAGTTAAAACTGGATATACTCTAAAATTGAAAAGGTAACTTTGCCATCTTTGACCACCTTGACGACATCTGTTGTTTTGGCTTAGGGCGTGTTTGTTTTTAAAAAAAAATCTTACTAGCCCTCTTACTCTTACCAGTAAGAGATTGTTAGATGTTTTGCTTTGTTTGTTTTTTTCTTTTGATTCAGACCCAGTTAGACATATAACATCTTACTCAGTAAAAGGTGGGGGACTTATATAACATCTTACTCAGTAAAAGGTGGGGGACTTGTCTTAATGCCTCTTACTCGATAAGAGTTTGAAGACTCGTGTTAATATAATATATTTGATGGTTTATTAAATATGTTATATTTATGATAAAAAGTCTTGTTTCATATTTACATAAGTTACTTAAATAAATTGCAGAAACGAGCTCTTAAAATATTTAGAGTTTCGGACAATTATAAAAAAAAAAAAAAAAACATTATTTCGTTCAGATTTATAGACTTTTTAGCCGCCTCTTACTGGTAAGATGTAGTAGTCAGATTCATACCTAAAACATAAACAAACACACCCTTAGTTTCCTATTTTGTAAACTGCAGGCCCTTGAGCTATTATCATGCTGTCCTAAATCATCTCCTACCATGGGGGCTGTTTGTTTTTTTTTTTTTTTTTTTTTTTTTGTCTCTTAACGCCTCTTAACGGCCTTACCTCTTAATCGGTCAGACATTTTTTCCGTTCAGACCGTTTTTTTTTTTTTTTTTTTTTTTTTTTTTTTTTTTTCGTTCAGACGCGTTCAGATGCAGTTAGATCTTAATGGTCAAGACTTGAGAAGGGTGTCTTAACGCCTCTTGTTGACACAAAAATAACCCAAAAAAAATTTAGTACGAGCAAGCAAATGTGCGGTTCAAACATGAGTTTTTTTTTCCCGTTCAGATGCGGTCAGATTCAGACATTTACGCCTCAGATTCAGATTCAGATGTGCGGTTCAGATTCAGATTCAGACCCTCTGAAAAAACAAACACCACCCAAGTACTAGTATCACATGCTGAACAGGGATTTTTTTTTTTTTTTTTTTTATTAAGATCCTTAAAGTTTAATTTCAACATGGTAGTGTTATTTTTTTTGTTAGTGTTGTCATATTGAGTGAAATTTTGAATTTTAGTATAAATAAAGGTGAAAAATTAAAGGCCCATTTTTTTTCCTTGTCACAAAAAACTTAAACATGACCTATTATGTTCAAATTGAACTTTAGAGGATCTCAATCTTTTTTTTCCCCTTTGATCACTACGTCAATATTATGTTGTCTTTTGTTAGAAACTTGCAAATACATTTCTTTGTGAACTGGTCACTTTGGTTCCATTTTCTTAATACCATGAACTGAAGGCATCCACCTATTTTCAATTACTATTTCCATTAATATACATAAAGAAAATGTTAATTGGACGGAGCAAGTCAAATATAAAAAATTTGTCATGGGTCAAAATGAGTTGTTGAGTTGTTGCACCAAGCCACCAAGATCACCCGTTCATATTCTTTTATTACAAAAAAGTAAACAAATAAAACAAAAGTTGACATAAATAATTACAGTATGTACTAACGAATGAATAAGCAGTTTTGTTTTTGCAGATAAATTTTTGAGATTAGTAGGTTCTGGTTAGTATCGAAAAATATATTTGTTCTGAATAACACGATCCGTTACACTAATTTGAAATGGCCAAGGTTATAAATATCGCTCGGCGGTACCGTGGCGGTCGACCCCCGCCAAGCGCCATATCGGTCTTGGCAGGAATTTATTAAAAAATAAATAAATATTAACAATATTAATGTTTTTATTATTTTTAATTATATATCTTTTGTATATTTTGCAAACTTTACATTATGTGTGATTTTGATTAATTTTTTGTCTATTTTTATTAAAGCATAAGTTATTTGTTGGGCTTTATAAACTTATTAAAGGGCCGATAAACCTAATAATATATTAGGGTTACTCAACCTAAAAAAACATAACATCCACTACACACTCCCCTTCACCTTTTTCTTTCTTCTTTCTTCTTCAATTCTTCCACTTCAAGAAAACAACCACTAGCTCAAATTAAAACAAAATCAAGAAAATCAAAGTTGACCGGCGTGAATATAAAAAAAAAAACCCTAGATTTGAAGTTGACCGGCGCTGACTGACCCGCCGCCATGGCCGATTTTGACTGCCACGCTCTGATTTTGATCGATTTTGACCGCCATTGACCAAAACCGATAAGTTAGACCGATATGGGAAATATCGTGGCGGTGGACCACCACCAACCGCCATGGCGCCGCCATATCGGCCGCCATGGCCGATTTTTACAACACTGAATGGCAGTCAAATATGTTTAATCCAAAAGACGCCAGTGTTTAAACTTTTAACATTATGGATTGAGTGGCCATCTTTTATATAACTTAGTTAACTTAAAGTGCATTTTTTTTTACATATTTTTCGAAAATGAACAAGTTAAAGTTATGTTGTAATGATAGGTAAATATATTAAAAAGTAGCTAAACAGACAAGTTAAAGTCTCGTGCGGCTTGAACGATTTACTGAAGTAAGATATATTTAAATTTTGGTTTAATTGAAAGATGAATTTAGTTTGATGATAGATTTCTCAATCATCAACAAAATTTACCAAAAATTGGTGATAACTAGCTCATTTTGCATAGTCACACATATGTTGAACACATCTACCCTCTTGCTTACATTATCCGGATGTTTTCTTGATGTGGAGACATGATCTGTCTGCATTTTACCTTCGTGTACCTTGTTCCGGCAAAATTTGGTGTTGTAGTTGTTGTATACAATCTACTTTGCTTTACCTTATTAAAAAAATTTAAATCAAATGTAATCTGTTGGCGTATATGTCCGAACGGCGTAATCCGAACGGACCCCCAGTTCCGGACGAACCTCATAGGTCGTTCGGACTAATGGTTAACTCCAGACTAAGAAGTCAAACCTAACACAAGTAGTAAGCGACAAATGCACAGGAGCCATGGCAGAATAGAATAAAGACCCAAACAGAGTAAAGTTCCAGTTGCCGCTCAAAAAGGTCGCCATCGCATTTGGACGCATCCGATAGAGACAAAAGTAAGTCTCCTATACAAGGAGGAACAGTTTCTAGTTAATTGTAACTTCTTTTCACACACACTTACTTTTACCTTCATCACATTATGAACCAATACTTATCCTCCAACCGGAGCTTGGTCCGGAGGTCACACCCAGGGCGAGGCTAACGCGTTTATTATCTTAGCAGGTATCCAAAGGGCTTGACAACACCAAGACCGGAGGAATCATAAAGAAACCAACCACCCCGTAAAATAATACTTAAACATTGGCGCCATCCGTGGGACCGACATTCAATCTACTAAGGTTATAGAATGTCGAGTTCTGAACGTCCGGAGGGATCCGGAGGAGGGGGTGCCGAATCCCCTCCAGTCACTCAAGAGCAAATAGAAGGGTATATCTCTGCTCTCAAATCCATGGTCAAGGAACACAACAGACAAGATGTTGTACGACCGATACGTTTGGATTTTCACGAGGAAGGTAGTCCAGAAAAGAATGAGGCAACAGACGGAAAGAAAGGGATTGCAACGGGAGACAAGGTGCCAGACGCGGATTTGGGGAAACCCTTCAAAGAAGTCAGGAAGTCGCCCTTCACTCAGCGGCTAATCGAATTCTTGGCGCCGAAGCATGGTATGTGCTTAAACACATACCATTTCTCGACCAAAACCGGACCAAAACGACCAAAAACCCGACCAAAATGCCAAATATATTGTGTTTTTGTGTTTTTACATATGCAGGCACGGAAATCGAAGAAAAGGACAAAAATCAAGAAAGAACCGGAAAAACGAGCACGAGATATGGAAGTATTAAAGAGCCAATGCCGGGAAGAAAATATGGTCAAAAAGTCAACTGAGATCCTCCATCTATCAGAAGTTGTCAAATTCAGCCCTTAGATCAACTTTGAAAAATAGGCAAGATCAGTCCCTTGAGAATTCAGAATTTACATTTATGGTCCCTATAATTAAATCCCTAAATCTCTTAAAACACTCTCTATAACCGGATTTTAAAACCACAAGCCCAACTATCCCTTTTAAAACACACTCAAACCCAGCCCATCCACATAACCTAGCCCACATCCTAAAACCTTAACCCGACCCGTCCATAAACTAAACCCGGTCAACCCCTTTTAACTAACACAGTCAAAAGAGTCAAAAAAAAATAAAAAAAATAAAATAAAACAAACACTCCCACCCCGCCAAACCTTTTACCCTTTCCCCAAATGAACCCAGAAATTGTACTGTTTCATAAACCCTAAAAGTTACCCCGTACCAATTTACCCAATTAAGGGCATGATTGTCAAATCATGGGGCATCTAGAAGCTGTCAGAAGTGTCAGATATCAAAGAAGCACACGAATGGGACAGATGGCAGGCTCCTATTGGTGGAAACACCTCATGAAGATTGATCATACGGCTATAGATGATTGGGATTTGATCAAGGGCTGAAGATGGCTGAGAAGAAGCACAATCTCCCTTGGATTGATGACTTGGCAAAGAGGCTAGAAGGTTCTTCCATTGGCTATAAATAGAAGATAATTTTCAGAGTTGAGTAGTTAGTTTTTATGTAAGGTTACTCTGTCAAAATTTATTTTAAGCTTTGTAATTTTAAATTTCTTAATGTAACTTTTGCATTTTGTTAATGAAATTTTAATTTTAGCTTTACTTTGATCCTGCTTTAGTTCAATTGTTTATCTGAATTTAGTTTATTAAAAGTTGTTATTAGTTCATTACAAATCATTTCTATTTCATTTCTGATTTAACCTCAGCTTTTGTTAAAAGCCCTTTGAAAATCCAAAAATAGTTCCAAAAATATTTCAAAAATTCAAAAATACTTTAAACTTAAGCTTCAACAAGCTGATTTATCTTAATTTTAAGCTAATATAAGCTATCTAGCTTATTGTTAGTTTCTGGTGGTTAAATTCAATTGATATCTCACAATTTCTCACAAAGATCAAAAAAGTCAACAAGTCAACTGCTGATCAAGCTGAAGAATAAGCTGTGGATAAGCTGTTCTAGGGTGTTTATATTTGGCTTATTATAAGCCTGGGTTTAGTAGGATTAATCAGTTCATTCTGAATTAGTGGTACAATCAGTGAGTGCTACTTCTCTTTTCTAGCTTATTTTTCTGCCTATTTCCTTGATTAGTTTATCTAGTGCTTAATTGTTGTTGATTGTTGCTTTTTAGTAGATTTCATTGTTATTTAGGTAAGTAGTGATCAATGTTGTAGCTTATTTCAGTAAGGTGTAGTTTTATTTTGCAATTTAGTATAGTTTAGAGTTGTTTGGCTTATTTGGTTTCTGAGGGAATCCTGTTCCTTTGCACTATAGTTTAAGTAGATTTAGTTGCTTTGAGGTAAATTAGATCAAAATCAGTAGGTGCTAAGTAGATAATAGCCCACTATAGTGTTGTGGTCTTTTGTTGGAATTTTCAAATTAAAATTTGCTTCAATAAGCTCAGCAATAAGCTGAGCTTGAATTGAGGTCCTAAGTGGTTTTATTAGTAGTTAAATAGGTGTCAAATTATATACAAATAGGCTGGATAGGTCAGGTTTAGAATTGCACTTGTTTTCGCCAAATTTCTTGCCTGCTGTCAGAGTTTTTTTTGTGCAGACCACTGATTTGAGCACTGCTGATCTAGGCAGATTTGTTGCTTATTCTCTTAAGCCCTAGCTCTGATTTTTGGCTTTTCTAGAATTTCACTTAGTAGGCTTTCAGTAGAATATCTGGGATCTGAGTTTTGTTTGCTTACTTGACTGCTTATTCAGCCTGCAAGTTTCCAAAAAATCCATGCAGACCTGAGTTTCTTATAATGATGGCCAATAGCAGTTTTTCTAGGGCCAAATTGAGGATCAATTGAGTTGCTAGATAGAGGGCTTTTGTGCTTTTTAAGTTCTCAGCTAGTGTATGCAGCTTTTGCCCCCTTAAGTTTCAACTTAATAGCTTATTTGAAGGCTTATTCAGGGCTGAAAAGT
This sequence comes from Artemisia tridentata subsp. tridentata, assembly GCA_021014915.2. Classification (NCBI taxonomy): domain Eukaryota; kingdom Viridiplantae; phylum Streptophyta; class Magnoliopsida; order Asterales; family Asteraceae; genus Artemisia; species Artemisia tridentata. The sequence continues at coordinate 190,539,115 of CP139509.1, read as the reverse complement.
AGGGTCAGAAGCTGTCTGTTTCTGTGGTTTGAATAAGCTGTGCAGCAGCTTTTGGGGATTTTCACATAAGCTCTGCTGTTGATTATCAGTTGTTTTAAGCTTGTGACTATGTGATTTATCATATTTGAGCTTTTGAAAATTTTTGGCTAGCTATAGCTTATTTTGAGCTTATTTCTCAATTGCTTATTCTCTGTTTTAGCTTATTTAGACATAATCAGCTTTTGAAATCATTTTTATTAAATTTCTCATTAAAAATTAAAATTCTTCTAAAATTTTCAGATTTTTCTAATTAGTTTTACTATTTTTAAATCTTTTAATTAGTTTAAATTAGATTTTAATTCATAAAAAATTATTAAAAAGTAAAAAAAATATTTTTCTTTTTCCTCAAAATTTTCTTTTATCATTTTTAATATAGGAAAATTATTCTTACATTTTTAGGTTTTAAATTTTAGTATTTCACTTTTATTTACGTTTTATAATTCGTCGCGTAACGTTTTTAAATTCAAATTTTCGTTTTTAAAATTCATATGCATTAGTTTAATTGTTTCATTAGATTAATTAGTAGTTTACTTTTAATATTTTATTATTTTATTGTTCGTAGTGTAAAATCACAAATCAATCACTCTTTTTCACACATTCACCACACGTATTCGACACCGTTTACAACAACTCGATATTCGACCTTCGTTGGGACACGACCCGGGGAAAACGCATACGTTGCTTTTTCCTTTGGAAAAATATACTATAAAAAAATACCAAATCAATAAATGTAAATTCCCCCAGACTAAGCTATTGCAATGTCCTCATGCAATGTTATAGAAACACATTTTCAAAACCGAAAATTTCCAATCTCTTTTTACTAACTTTGAAAGTAGCAAAATTTTCAAAAGAGATTAAGAATTCTTAAGTTCTAAAAACTCCCCGATTTTTCCTTTTATTCTATTTTTGTATTTTTCTCATTATTCAAGTGACGGCATTGTTGACAATCATTATCTATCGATAATTATTAGGGTCTTCGAGTAGGAAACACGACTCATGAAGAAGTGACCATACGGATAAAATTCGTCGTTCCTGATTTTTCACGAGTCCCCAAACTAAGCTTAAAAACGAAATCATTGTCATTTACAAGTTAGATTGCCAACACTACTCAGAAAGCTAATTGTGGACTTTTTGCTCCCAAATTCCTATTTTCCTCTATTTATTTTATTTTTGGTGAGAAATGAATTTCTTCAAATTCTCGTTTCGATAATTTTTAAGCCGATAAAGATACCTAGTTTAGACGCTAAGTAGTTTCCAAGCCTTCCCTCGAAAACCGTTGCATACAAAAATGAGGTCCACATCAAGGTCTCTGATTTAACACGATTTTGAGGATATCCCTTTTATTTGCGACCGAAACAACTCATCTACGAGTCCAGAGACGGAAGCCTTTATTAGGACACCCCCGGAGTCGAAGTTTGGCATTTTTAACATTATTAAGCACATTAACGTATTTAGTCCTTGGCCCTTTATAACAATCACAACATCGGCTGCGAACCGGCAAGATGTGATAGTCTATTATGACCTTGGAATTTTTCCTCTGCCTTTATTAGAAGTCTACAACATCGGCTGCGAACCGGCAAGATGCAGAAAACTTTTTATGGCTTTGGATTATTATTATACATTATTCATTATATATTTTGCCAAATCCCGAGTCCTACGGCTTTTATAACAATCCCAACATCGGTTGCGAGCCGGCAAGATGGAATAGTCTATTACACCGTAACACTGACAGTACCTTGATGTGTACCCAACTCTCATAAGCAAGGATCCTCTAAGGAAGAAATAAAAACTAATTATCGCCAAAACTAAAATAGCTTTAATTATTCCTAGATTTCTATTTTTAAGGTGAAACAAGCTTATGGGAACAAAAAGCCACAAATAACTTCGATGAGCTTTAAAGAGATCCAACTACTCCACGTTTAGCAATCTAACTTATAAACAACTCTATCATTTCTCGTTCTTCGCAAATTTAAAATCTTAAATAATAAGATCCGCGAATGCTTAGCCAAATAATCAAGCCATGCATATATAAAGTCAAATACGGGAACTTGCAAACTCTTAAAAAGAATTCGCGTTTTCTAGCTCCTTGTATAAAAGACTAGCACGAGCTTATAGATTATGAACGGTTAAGGAGACAAGCTAGGGCTCAACACGCCCGGTCAAGTCAGAATTTTATTCCTACTCTCTCCAGCGGAAAGTCAACAAAAATGTCAAAATTTATTATATTTTTGCAAAAATTTTAAAATTTTCTCATTTTTTGGATTTTTTTCAATTTTGGAGGAAAAACGGGGTTGCATGAGAAAAAATGCAAGGCAAAAATTAAATCGCAAGATTACCCCCCCCCCCCCAGACTAAGACGAGACATTGTCCTCAATGTCTTAAAGGTAAGGGTTCTCCTACATAAATCTAAGGCCTTTTATGAATTATGCCAAAAGATAGATGTAAACCGATAAGATTTTAGGATATCGGATGAGCAACGGATGATGAAACTCGAGTAGCGTGAAGGAAACTACGAGCACGAGAGTCTTCATCATCGGGCAAACCTGGACATACACAAACACGAAACACAAGATATGGAAGAGGAAGCCCTCCTCACTCACTTATTAGAAAATAGAAAAGAAGATAGAAGGATAAGCATGGGGTGCCTCCCACGAAGCGCTTGTTTTTGGTAACCGAGTCACATGAGCTTGACTCGACCCCGAATTTATTTGTCCTTGGGGGAGCAAGTGGAAGAAATAATCTCAATCGGACTTTCGTTCAAGATGTTTGGATAAACACTGAAGCACATGAAAGTTCCACTCCGATGAGATACCCGCGGCATTTTTTAGAAAGAATAACCAGAAGTGGTAATACCGGGGTCAAAGGTAATATCCTCACTCCCGAAGGAGTGAAGGATGGGAGAAGGCACAACATATGTGATGAAGAGCATAAAAATGTTGAGGATGATCATAATAAGCTCTTCATCATTAGCAGAAATTTTGTCAAAAGTCTCGGGTGGGAGGGTGGGGATAAAATCTTCATGAGACGGTATGCCTCCCCCCAGACTAGAATCTTCCTCCAGATCAAAATAGAATTGATCGTATTCCGGAGGAGATATGCAATGAGTGAGTTCACCGGAGAACTCCTCATGAAGAGAATCAATCATATGATGATTTGTGAGCTCAGGTTCCGTCACAGACTCATCACTTTCCTCCATCTGACTATCAAAGATTAGATTATCCGAAATCAAAGTAAACCCCGATTCGAACTCAAACAGAGGGTTGGTGATAGTTGTTTTGAAAGTTTCGGGAACAAGGTCATCAAATTTCTTTGGTAGATTGATTTCAACTTCCTTCGGAGGGAGAGAAAGAGATGGCTCTTGGTCTAATAATTTTTCAAAAAGAATATCTCCCTCCGGATTAAGACAAGAATCATCAATTTCCGGTGAAATTGATTCATCTTTGAAGAACACCTCGAGCTCTTCCCGCAAGAGCACACTTCCCTCAATTGGAGGAGAAGGATGGGAAGAGTCGGAATTAAGAATCTTGATGTGATAAACTTGTTCTGGAGGTGGGACAAGTGGTGTGCTCTTAGAGCTAGCAATTTCCACCGCTTCCGTTGTAGTCTCCGATTCGTCTTCATCATCGTCGTCAAGAACACTCTTAGCATTTGCGGCACAACACTCAAACCATTTGCTCGATCCAGGATTGATTTTCATAGCCTTGAGCTCAGCACGTTTTTCTGACATGCTCTTGACCGTGAATCTTGAAAGGTTTGGATCAACTCTTTTAGGAGCAATTACGGGATCGGACTTTTGATCAACCGTAGCGACATTGCATTTGTCAGTTTGAGGTTTCGAGTTCGGATTAATATTGAACGTAACTTTTTCCTTATCGACCCGCAAAGTAATTTCTTCACCATAAACATCGATCAAAGCCCGCCCGGTCCTCAAGAATGATCTTCCTAGAATGAGAGGAACCCGGGGGTCGGCGTCAAAATCAACTACCACAAAATCTGCTGGAAAATGAAACTGCCCCACCTTTACAAAGACATCCTCGGCTACACCTTTAGGAAGGGTGATGGACCGATCCGCAAGCTCGAGGGTCATGCAAGTGGGGGTGAGATCGGGTAGAGACAATTTCTTCCAGATGGATAACGGCATTAGGTTGATGCTCGCACCAAGATCGGCCAAGGCGTGGCATTCAACCATTCCCGGAAATTCACATGGGATGAGAAATTTTCCGGGATCTCCAAGCTTTTCCGGAAGCTTTTTGAGAATTGCCGCTGAGCAGTTTTCGTTTACTGGAGTTTTTGCAAGTTCAAATAATTTTTCCTTGTTGCTCAACAAACTTTTGAGTGTGGAAGTGAATTTAGGCATCAAGAGCAAAGCATCCGCGAAGCTTATATCAAAATGTAATTCTTGGAATATTTGAAAGAATTTTTCCATTTGACTCGAAGCTTTATCACGGAGCTTTTGATCACTCAATCTCGAAGGATATGGAAGATTTGCTTTGACGGGAATTTCTTCAGGAGCTTTTTCTTTTGGTTCAACATTTTTCGGTTCAGATGGATGGACGACCGGAGGTTGGACGTCTTTGGTTCCTCCGTTGTTAGCAGGAGGTTCCGTGTCCTTAGTCACCTCGGTCTCACGGACGACTACCTTGGGAGGAAGAGAAGAATCGGTAGTCGGAGCCGTGGGTCCATCATATGAAACACCGCTCCTAGTCGTGATCGCCTTAGCATCGCCCCTCGGGTTGGCGATCGTGTTGCTTGGAAGAGTCGTAGTACCCGAACCCGAGGGTCGATCATTTAAACGTTTGTTCAATTCGGTTATTTGATTAATCATCATTCTGTTCATTTCCTCTTGTTTCTTTTGTTGTTGTTGGTTTTGAAGAATGAATTGTTTTAATAACTCATCCGAGGGCGATGGGTTTGGCACAAATCCTTGATTTTGATTGTTTGGAAGATTTGGCCCTCGGTTGTTTTGAACAAAACCTTGATTGTTGTTTTGAAAATTTCCCTGATTAAAATTTCCTGGGTTTTGAAAATTTCCTTGATTCGGGGCTTGGTTATAATTCCCTTGGTTTTGATAAACTTGATTGCCCCGATTTTGATTTTGATTATTTGGAACATTACGGTTTTGCACTTGCTGATTTTGATTTGGTGGGAAACCGGGTGGTCCGAGGAAGTTGTTAGAACGGCAGCTGAGCAAATTACGGTCACCTTGGGATTGGTAACCGTTACCACCCGTGTTGTAGGTTCCCGTAGCAGCATAAACATTCTCTTGAGTGTAGCCACCGGAGGCTGGGCACTCGAAATATTGGTGAGGACCACCACATGTCTCACAACTATGATTAACAACATTCACTTGATTGTTGTTGTTTTGATTCATAGTCTGATTTTGATGAATTCTCAAGATAGCCGTAGACAAATCATTCATTTGTTTAGAAAGAGCGGCTATCTCGGAGGTAGAAGAATCAGTGCTAGATCTTGTTGACTCATTCCTCTCGGCAGAGGAATCCCAGAAATTATGGTGGGTGGTCATATTTTCAATGAGATCATAGCACTCTTCGGGTCGACGTTTCATAAACGTACCACCGGCAGCAGCATTAATCGTATCACGGTGTCGTAATGTCAAACCATTATAGAAGGTATCTATAATAGTGACCAATAACATATTGTGGTTCGGACACCGATCAATCGATAATTTGTAGCGTTCCCATGCCTCAAACAATGATTCATCGGGAAGCTGACGGAAATTGCTAATCTCATTCCTTAATTTCGTCACCATCGACGGTGGGAAATATTTCGCCAAGAACTTCGTAACCATTTCGTCGAAACTACGAATGGAGTTCTTGGGAAGACGGTCAAACCAAGCGGTGGCATGATGCGTCAAGGAGTAAGGAAAGAGATATAGACGGAGGGCGTCATCGGAGACTGTAACCACCCGTAATTTTCCGAATATATTTTATTTCGAGACTTTCCCTGTTTCTCATAAACAGATACTTTCTGAACTCATTTGGTTTGAAAATGTGAAATTTATCTCGCTAAACGTGAAATTCGTACACGACGCGTACTGGCACAACCGACGATTTGTTTTGATTATTTTATTCGTGAGAAACGAGGCGTACGAATAGCCGTTTTATTGGGAAAATTATTTTAAACGCGAATATTTAATTATTCGTGCAACGAGAAATAAAGCTACGCGTATTCATAATCAAAATTAATGGAAAAACGATTTTAAAATTTATGGGATAACTTTCGGGTGCTCGAGAAATATTTATAACACGTTTTATCGGGTTCGTTGACGTTTCGTTAAAAATATGAGGAGATTTACATATTCAGTCCCTGAGGGCGTGCTAGGGTTTGCCACGAGTCCCAAGAGGAGCCTATATATACAATTGTTATAAAGTTTTAGGGTTTTAAAAACCCATTCTCTTTCTCTTCAGCCGACAACTTCATCTCCTTCACCCTCTCTCCTCTCTTATTTCTCCGGCGACAAAAACCGGCCATCCGGCCACCACCACCGACCACCTTACTACACCGCCTCCATCATCATCATCATCCTCTCGATCCCCTCATCATTTCTACGTAACTCACGCGCTTAAAACACGCATATATCTTATTCTTTCTCTCGAATTTTCCGGCGAAGTTTTCCGGTAACATAAATTTGTAGTTGTAACGAGTATAGATCGAAGGTGTAGTTTTTGGTGGTTTGTTTGGCTCGTTTGGGTTCGAGTCACCACCACAGCCACCGTAGCAGCCACCACAGCCGCCGTTCTCCTCCCTCTCCTTTCTCTTTCTCGACATGGTAAAAATCGGGAAAACGATTGTTGTTTATTTATTTCGTTTCTTTTTATGAAACCGATTATAATCATGTGTATAGTTTTCGTGGATCCAACGAGTTTATAAGTTTTGGTGAATTAAAATACGGATAAAAAAAAAATGAATTAAAACATGTTTTGATTTACTATTTTGTGTGGTAAATTTCTATTAAAATGGTGTTTGGTTTGGCTGTGAGACGGGTCGGGTCAACCCGACGCCACGTGTATGGTATTACTCTCGAGTCGAAACCCGTTTGGGTCTCATATTTGGATTTGCTACTCATTTAGGCCGTGTGGTTCAGTTTTGGATTCGGTTGGTTATGATTTGTTTCAGTCAAGAGTTGATTTGATTTGATTTGCGAAGTTGTTGGGTCCGTTTAGTCTGTATGGTTCGAAGCCGAGACCCTTGAGGTCTCGGTGTGGTGAGTTTATTTTATGACTATTGTTGTGTTGGTTCTTGCGTGGTCTAACGAGAACCCGTAAAGGGTGTTCACTGTTTCGGTCTTGGTAGATAAGAAACCCACTTAGGGTGTTTATATTGTGATATGTCGGATTGGTTAAGAACCCACATAGGGTGCGTTAGTTTGTTGTTTCGGCTGAATAATGATGCGTTTGTTTGGACTAAAACTGGGCCGAAGCCCGATGTGATTATGGGAGTATGTTTGGTCTTGATCATGGGCTAAGCCCAATGAAATAAATATGATGTGTTTGGTTATTAGTTTTCATGTCAAAATGGTTATTAGTTTTCATGTCAAAATATGTTTTACTAATGGGATATTGATTTTGATATTAGGACGATCGGTACGTTTAGGATAATATTTGGAATCGTGATTTGGATTTGAATACGGATTTTGTCTATTATACTTGGACGTTTGGAAAATCATTGATCGTTATCGGACTTACAATATTAGATATTGGATTTGTTGAACATTTTGAGACTTGAGACGGTATAATATATTAAACTCAAAAAGACTTTAATATATTAAACTCGGACCAGACACAAAATCTTCAATAAAACCAAAACTAATATTTACAAGAACAATAGCGAGACATAAACTTATTAAATATTAAAATTTCATATTTGATTAACCAAGTCTCGACGACTCGAGAAAAAACTAATTTTATTAGTTAAACTTATTTTTATTATAAAACGTTTATGTTTTATACAAATTATTTGGGGATAACGGGGTAAATGTCGAAACGTACAAACTGAGTTATTTTATTTGAGGTGTTTGTTTGTCGTAAACTGCTAGAGTTGTCTTCCTTGATTCGAGTTCTCGTCAGTATACTCCCAAGTTTGTTGATGTCTCCTCTCTTTGGCGTGAGTTGTCTGTCGAGTCTATGCTTTCTTACCACACCACACGAAACGTTGAAACTAAGTTTTTGATAAGTTTTGAAAACTGAGTAGTCCACGAAAACTACGACACATTGTCTTTTATAGACTTTATTATTTTGCGAGACGTGTTTTGAGATAACTGTATACGTATTAGGTCGTGCCGATCCTAGACCGTTGTGTACCGCCGTGCTTGTACCTCTGTGTACCGTTGTGCCTGTCTTGAGACCGTTGAGATTAACTCTAGATGCCAGTTGTGTCAGTTGTGATTCTTGCATTTGCTGTGGCTAAGGTGAGTTCATGGCCCCTACTTTTACTAGTTTTCTAACTATTTTTGGGGGAGAATACATGCTCATTTCTGCTTAAACTCATTACTGGTTTTACTTGAAACGTGATTTGTTTTCTCCAACGTACTGTTTGGCTGATTTATCTGACCTGGTTATTTGAATGCAATATGTGCTTACTTGTTATTTGATGTGACCTGGAACTGTTATGATACTGTTACACGAGCTGGCTATGGTTATCATTAAAGAAGGCTCCTTGTGCCTTATCATTAACGAGGGCTCCTTGTGCCTTAGCAATAACGCGGGCTCCTTGTGCCTTAGCAATAACGCGGGCTCCTTGTGCCTTAGCATCAACATTGGCTCCTGTGCCTACTGATTACTATAGTGTGCACCTATAGGGAACTGTTTCTGTGATTTGACTTTTGTGACTTAGCCAGCGTAACAGTTAAACTTGCGTGACACTATATGAGTATAGTACTTGAATGTTTGATTTTTGGTTGGAGATGTTTGACTATGTTATTATTTGCGGATTTGGTTCTGGAACTATGATTTAGGCAGTGTTAGCCTACGTTGGACTTGACTTGTTTTCGAACGATGATTTTGAACTCGAAAACCTTTTGGTTTAACCAAATTGTTTTAAACTAAAACCTATGAACTCACCAGCGTAAGCTGACCCTTTTAGCATGTATTTTCAGGTTTTATGTGATAGCTTATTTCTGAAGGCGCTTGGCAAGGGGCATGGTCATAGACGACTCTGATATTTATATTTGGGACCGCTTTACTTATTTATGGGCCTTACTTCCGCACTATTTTCGAATGATGTAAATTTAACTCTTTTTGGTAATGAATTTCTTCTAAACGGTTAACGTAAAACCGTTCTTTGTACCTTGTGTTGTGATAACAATTGAGTAGCACCCTAGTGACATGTATGCTTCCGCTGGACCCGATTTTCGGGGTGTTACAGATTGGTATCAGAGCCTAGGTTATAGAGAACTGGGTTTATTTTCAAAAACCTGGACTATAACCACTTTTGGCGAAAACTTAACCCTGTGACCGACACGTGCCTGCCTGCCAAGCTGATGCCTCGCGTATGACTTTGTTTGAGGTTAAGATTGATATGACGAGATAATTGATGATATTAGATAAGATGTTCATGATATATTTGACGAGTTGTTTGTTGAGGTGCTTGATTATATATTTGTTGAGATGCGTGTGCTTGACTCTTGGATATTTTATATCCGCTCATTTTAACTGTTCACTAGAAGCATTTTCATATGCTTATGCACACACCGAACCTGTCACAGAGTTACGCTATTTTCTTGCGTAATCTCACTACTGAATGTCGAGTTTGTATACTTGTCGTGATTTTTGGGAACGATTTTGGATGTGAAGGACATACTACTAGTATAACTAGGCTTAGTATTCCAAAATTCATTGAACCTCGGGTGAATATAGACTGATCACCTATATTCAACCAGGGACAGTGGGACATAGCCTGATCACCTATGTCCGACTCAGAGGTGAATTTTGCAATACTCAGAGTAGTTATAATGGAATTATGTTCGGGTTGGTCATTGATTTTTGGACTGGTACAGTTTTGCGTGTGTACACGGACATGGAATTTTACTTCCACACACACTACACACTGGCATCACAACACCGCGTGAACCGTAATGCCCTTGGCATCGCTATACGTCTCCATTATATGGAATTCCTGTTTGCCGCCGTCTGGCCGTATTTTGCATCGGGTCGAGTTAGATCCGATTGGCACCGTTTGAATCCGAGTTACTTATTTGTAACTCCTTGAGAGCGTTATAAGCCGTCCGAGCTTACTGGAACGTTTAGATTCGATTTTGACCACGCTTGGTTTTGAATTTTGGCCACGTTTGGATTTGATTTTATCTACGCTTATGTTTGATTTTGGCTACGTCTGGACTTAATTTTTGCCTCATTTGGATTTGATTCTGGCTACTTTTGGATTCGATTTTTGACTACGTTTGGATTCGATATCGACTATGTTTGGATTGGTTTTGATTCTGATTTAGTTCGAGTTGTTTGATTTTATGATTTTGGACGTCATCCCGGATTTGGATTTGTTATCCGACCTCATTTTGTTGCGACCTTGTTACAGTCGCCGCTACTCTAAGCCTTGTGCTCAATCGATGATATTCACTTTTCCAAGTGACGTTGTTCAATCGAAGCTGTTCAATCAATGTTGTACCTTCCGTTTTGAGTACCTTGTACATTACCAATTCAACCAACTGATTGCTTGTGGCAATCAACTTCTTTCCTCAGAATTACACTCTGAACTCGCTAAACTCTCTATTTGGCTGAGATTCCACGCCTAACAGAAATCTTGAGACTCTAAGGAGTAACTGAAATCGCGATTCCTTGGGACAACCACCAGACTTTTCACTCATCCCTCAGAAGTACCAGTGATCCTTGCTACCTTCTTATCGGTTGATAAATTATATCACAAACGAAACCTTGGAAATAAATCCCGCGCCGCTACCAGAGTTATTGTTGATAATCCTACCTAATCTACTCACCTTCTCTAATCAATGAAACGACAATATGGGCAAACTTGCTCGTTCATACTAATGAGAAATCATTACCCGGTATAGAGTGTCGACTCTTACCATTCTCTGATCGGGATAGATGTTTCACATAAAATTCCCGGCGATCACTCCAAAGCGTCATGAGAACAGATTTGGAGATGAATACTGTGTATCATCTCCAGACTAATGGCCGAAGTGGAAAAAAATCATTCGAGTGTTAAAGGACATATCGTGTTCCTGCGTAATTTGGCAATAGTTGGTATCGACACCTCCAGTTGCTCAAATTCTCTTATAACGATACTTACGACTCCAGTATTTCACGGCACCGTTCGAGGCACCTTATGGTCGCAAGTACCGTTCGCCGACTTGATGGGTAGGAGTTGGTGGTACCCAACTTACTGACCCCGAATTTGTTCATTGAGACTACCGAGAAAATCGTTCATATCAGAACCGAGTTACAAGTTACTCATGAATCGTCAGAACAGTTATGCTGTCAAATGACGTAAACCTCCTGAATTCCCAGTTAAAGCCTAGATTATGCTTAAAGATTCACCATGAGACGGTGTGATACGTTTAGTAAACGTGGAAAGCTTAATCTCGCTTTATTGATCATTTTGAATTCCTTGCTATAGTCGGACCGGTAGCGCACAGGCTCGAGCTACCGTCAGGACTCAGCAGTGTTCGCAACGTTTTTATGTGCAAAGTGAAGAAACGACTGGCCGATGAGGCAGTTGCTACTCCTCCGGGAGAGATCCAAATTGACAAATGTTTAAACCTTGTTGGGAAACCTATCGAAATCATGAACCGTGAAAATCGAACGACCTTAGTAAAGTCGCATTTGTATCGACAAAACTCTTCGAAGCTCGTGAAAAAGTCCTGAATTCACGTGAGGACGTGACGATGAATCCTCGTATGTATATACTCATCCCTTTTCAACCGTAACGAGTAACTTGAATTGAATCGCGAGGTCGCGATTCCGTTAAGGAGGTGAGACTGTAACCACCCGTAATTTTCCGAATATATTTTATTTCGAGACTTTCCCTGTTTCTCATAAACAGATACTTTCTGAACTCATTTGGTTTGAAAATGTGAAATTTATCTCGCTAAACGTGAAATTCGTACACGACGCGTACTGGCACAACCGACGATTTGTTTTGATTATTTTATTCGTGAGAAACGAGGCGTACGAATAGCCGTTTTATTGGGAAAATTATTTTAAACGCGAATATTTAATTATTCGTGCAACGAGAAATAAAGCTACGCGTATTCATAATCAAAATTAATGGAAAAACGATTTTAAAATTTATGGGATAACTTTCGGGTGCTTGAGAAATATTTATAACACGTTTTATCGGGTTCGTTGACGTTTCGTTAAAAATATGAGGAGATTTACATATTCGGTCCCTGAGGGCGCGCTAGGGTTTGCCACGAGTCCCAAGAGGAGCCTATATATACAATTGTTATAAAGTTTTAGGGTTTTAAAAACCCATTCTCTTTCTCTTCAGCCGACAACTTCATCTCCTTCACCCTCTCTCCTCTCTTATTTCTCCGGCGACAAAAACCGGCCATCCGGCCACCACCACCGACCACCTTACTACACCGCCTCCATCATCATCATCATCCTCTCGATCCCCTCATCATTTCTACGTAACTCACGCGCTTACAACACGCATATATCTTATTCTTTCTCTCGAATTTTCCGGCGAAGTTTTCCGGTAACATAAATTTGTAGTTGTAACGAGTATAGATCGAAGGTGTAGTTTTTGGTGGTTTGTTTGGCTCGTTTGGGTTCGAGTCACCACCACAGCCACCGTAGCAGCCACCACAGCCGCCGTTCTCCTCCCTCTCCTTTCTCTTTCTCGACATGGTAAAAATCGGGAAAACGATTGTTGTTTATTTATTTCGTTTCTTTTTATGAAACCGATTATAATCATGTGTATAGTTTTCGTGGATCCAATGAGTTTATAAGTTTTGGTGAATTAAAATACGGATAAAAAAAAATGAATTAAAACATGTTTTGATTTACTATTTTGTGTGGTAAATTTCTATTAAAATGGTGTTTGGTTTGGCTGTGAGACGGGTCGGGTCAACCCGACGCCACGTGTATGGTATTACTCTCGAGTCGAAACCCGTTTGGGTCTCATATTTGGATTTGCTACTCATTTAGGCCGTGTGGTTCAGTTTTGGATTCGGTTGGTTATGATTTGTTTCAGTCAAGAGTTGATTTGATTTGATTTGCGAAGTTGTTGGGTCCGTTTAGTCTGTATGGTTCAAAGCCGAGACCTCAAGGGTTTCGGTGTGGTGAGTTTATTTTATGACTATTGTTGTGTTGGTTCTTGCGTGGTCTAACGAGAACCCGTAAAGGGTGTTCACTGTTTCGGTCTTGGTAGATAAGAAACCCACTTAGGGTGTTTATATTGTGATATGTCGGATTGGTTAAGAACCCACATAGGGTGCGTTAGTTTGTTGTTTCGGCTGAATAATGATGCGTTTGTTTGGACTAAAACTGGGCCGAAGCCCGATGTGATTATGGGAGTATGTTTGGTCTTGATCATGGGCTAAGCCCAATGAAATAAATATGATGTGTTTGGTTATTAGTTTTCATGTCAAAATGGTTATTAGTTTTCATGTCAAAATATGTTTTACTAATGGGATATTGATTTTGATATTAGGACGATCGGTACGTTTAGGATAATATTTGGAATCGTGATTTGGATTTGAATACGGATTTTGTCTATTATACTTGGACGTTTGGAAAATCATTGATCGTTATCGGACTTACAATATTAGATATTGGATTTGTTGAACATTTTGAGACTTGAGACGGTATAATATATTAAACTCAAAAAGACTTTAATATATTAAACTCGGACCAGACACAAAATCTTCAATAAAACCAAAACTAATATTTACAAGAACAATAGCGAGACATAAACTTATTAAATATTAAAATTTCATATTTGATTAACCAAGTCTCGACGACTCGAGAAAAAACTAATTTTATTAGTTAAACTTATTTTTATTATAAAACGTTTATGTTTTATACAAATTATTTGGGGATAACGGAGTAAATGTCGAAACATACAAACTGAGTTATTTTATTTGAGGTGTTTGTTTGTCGTAAACTGCTAGAGTTGTCTTCCTTGATTCGAGTTCTCGTCAGTATACTCCCAAGTTTGTTGATGTCTCCTCTCTTTGGCGTGAGTTGTCTGTCGAGTCTATGCTTTCTTACCACACCACACGAAACGTTGAAACTAAGCTTTTGATAAGTTTTGAAAACTGAGTAATCCACGAAAACTACTACACATTGTCTTTTATAGACTTTATTATTTTGCGAGACGTGTTTTGAGATAACTGTATACGTATTAGGTCGTGCCGATCCTAGACCGTTGTGTACCGCCGTGCTTGTACCTCTGTGTACCATTGTGCCTGTCTTGAGACCGTTGAGGTTAACTCTAGATGCCAGTTGTGTCAGTTGTGATTCTTGCATTTGCTGTGGCTAAGGTGAGTTCATGGCCCCTACTTTTACTAGTTTTCTAACTATTTTTGGGGGAGAATACATGCTCATTTCTGCTTAAACTCATTACTGGTTTTACTTGAAACGTGATTTGTTTTCTCCAACGTACTGTTTGGCTGATTTATCTGACCTGGTTATTTGAATGCAATATGTGCTTACTTGTTATTTGATGTGGCCTGGAACTGTTATGATACTGTTACACGAGCTGGCTATGGTTATCATTAAAGAAGGCTCCTTGTGCCTTATCATTAAAGAAGGCTCCTTGTGCCTTATCATTAACGCGGGCTCCTTGTGCCTTAGCAATAACGCGGGCTCCTTGTGCCTTAGCATCAACATTGGCTCCTGTGCCTACTGATTACTATAGTGTGCACCTATAGGGAACTGTTTCTGTGATTTGACTTTTGTGACTTAGCCAGCGTAACAGTTAAACTTGCGTGACACTATATGAGTATAGTACTTGAATGATTGATTTTTGGTTGGAGATGTTTGACTATGTTATTATTTGCGGATTTGGTTCTGGAACTATGATTTAGGCAGTGTTAGCCTACGTTGGACTTGACTTGTTTTCGAACGATGATTTTGAACTCGAAAACCTTTTGGTTTAACCAAATTGTTTTAAACTAAAACCTATGAACTCACCAGCGTAAGCTGACCCTTTTAGCATGTATTTTCAGGTTTTATGTGATAGCTTATTTCTGAAGGCGCTTGGCAAGGGGCATGGTCATAGACGACTCTGATATTTATATTTGGGACCGCTTTACTTATTTATGGGCCTTACTTCCGCACTATTTTCGAATGATGTAAATTTAACTCTTTTTGGTAATGAATTTCTTCTAAACGGTTAACGTAAAACCGTTCTTTGTACCTTGTGTTGTGATACCAATTGAGTAGCACCCTAGTGACATGTATGCTTTCGCTGGACCCGATTTTCGGGGTGTTACAGAGACCCCATGTTGTTTCATACTTTGGGTGACGGTTATGAATTTATCAAGATTCTTGTTCGCACCCGGCAAGCCATGGAATTGGCACGAATTTTGGACTTGTTGAATCATATGATGCTTAAGTCCAAAATCGGCGGCTTGAATATTGACGGGGGCAATCGGGCCACCACGTCCGTGCATTGTGGGTTGGCACAGCTCCTCCATCGTTCGGAGATCGGGGGCTGGCATGTGATTATCACCACCCACCGGCGGGTGTTGATTATTTTGGTCGTCGGCCATTTCTTCAACGTTTGAGAAATGAACACGGTGATTGTGACGAATAATCCTCTCGGGATTTGATAGTGGTGAAAGAAGAGGGTGAGAAGTAGAAGATCGGGTGTGCATACACCAAAAACAAACACAAAATCAAAAAGGAAAACCAAATTTGAAAATAAAATATTTTTGGTTTTTTTATTATATTTTTATAAGAAAAATTATATTTATTTTCTTTTTGGTGATCGTTAATCAACCGTACTCGTTTCTTTCAAAACTACGCGCAGCGTGGCGGGAGAGAAGAATGGATCTCTCTTCGGTCTGCAATTTAATGTCAAGACCTCCTTAAACCCCGTGTATAGGTTGTAGTAAAGAAATAATCCAAGAAACGTTTAATTTTCCGATCTCTTTTGTTGTTTATTCGGAATGGTTTACAACCGCCCTCCTTCAACGGAAGACCGAGGATGTTTATTAAGATGAAAACACTTTAGGAAAAGTGTTTTTTTTTAATTATTATATTTTTGTATTTTTAATTATTTTTATGAAAACGAAAACTTCCGAGGAAGGGTCTTCAAAACACGATTCTTATGGCGAAACTCCAACTCTTTTCAAGCCTTCCCCGGCAGCGGCGCCATTTATTGATTTGGTATTTTTTTATAGTATATTTTTCCAAAGGAAAAAGCAACGTATGCGTTTTCCCCGGGTCGTGTCCCAACGAAGGTCGAATATCGAGTTGTTGTAAACGATGTCGAATACGTGTGGTGAATGTGTGAAAAAGAGTGATTGATTTGTGATTTTACACTACGAACAATAAAATAATAAAATATTAAAAGTAAACTACTAATTAATCTAATGAAACAATTATACTAATGCATATGAATTTTAAAAACGAAAATTTGAATTTAAAAACGTTACGCGACGATTTATAAAACGTAAATAAAAGTGAAATACTAAAATTTAAAACCTAAAAATGTAAGAATAATTTTCCTATATTAAAAATGATAAAAGAAAATTTTGAGAAAAAGAAAAATATTTTTTTGACTTTTTATTTATTTTTTATGAATTAAAAACTGATTTAAACTAATTAAATGATTTAAAAATAGTAAAACTAATTAGAAAAATCTGAAAATTTTAGAAGAATTTTAATTTTTAATGAGAAATTTAATAAAAATGATTTCAAAAGCTGATTATGTCTAAATAAGCTAAAACAGAGAATAAGCAATTGAGAAATAAGCTAAAAATAAGCTATAGCTAGCCAAAAATTTTCAAAAGCTCAAATATGATAAATCACATAGTCACAAGCTTAAAACAACTGATAATCAACAGCAGAGCTTATGTGAAAATCCCCAAAAGCTGCTGCACAGCTTATTCAAACCACAAAAACAGACAGCTTCTGACCCTACTTTTCAGCCCTGAATAAGCCTTCAAATAAGCTATTAAGTTGAAACTTAAGGGGGCAAAAGCTGCATACACTAGCTGAGAACTTAAAAAGCACAAAAGCCCTCTATCTAGCAACTCAATTGATCCTCAATTTGGCCCTAGAAAAACTGCTATTGGCCATCATTATAAGAAACTCAGGTCTGCATGGATTTTTTGGAAACTTGCAGGCTGAATAAGCAGTCAAGTAAGCAAACAAAACTCAGATCCCAGATATTCTACTGAAAGCCTACTAAGTGAAATTCTAGAAAAGCCAAAAATCAGAGCTAGGGCTTAAGAGAATAAGCAACAAATCTGCCTAGATCAACAGTGCACAAATCAGTGGTCTGCACAAAAAGACTCTGACAGCAGGCAAGAAATTTGGCGAAAACTAGTGCAATTCTAAACCTGACCTATCCAGCCTATTTGTATATCATTTGACACCTATTTAACTACTAATAAAACCACTTAGGAACTCAATTCAAGCTCAACTTATTGCTGAGCTTATTGCTGAGCTTATTGAAGCAAATTTTAATTTGAAAATTCCAACAAAAGACCACAACACTATAGTGGGCTATTATCTACTTAGCACCTACTGATTTTGATCTAATTTACCTCAAAGCAGCTTAATCTACTTAAACTATAGTTCAAAGGAACAGGATTCCCTCAGAAACCAAATAAGCCAAACACCTCTAAACTATACTAAATTGCAAAATAACACTACACCTTACTGAAATAAGCTACAACATTTATCACTACTTATCTAACTAACAATGAAAACTTCTAAAAAGCAACAATCAACAACAATTAAGCACTAGATAAACTGATCAAGGAAATAGGCAGAAAAATAAGCTAGAAAAGAGAAGTAGCACTCACTGATTGTACCACTAATTCAGAATGAACTGATTAATCCTACTAAACCCAGGCTTATAATAAGCCAAATATAAACACCCTAGAACAGCTTATCCACAGCTTATTCTTCAGCTTGATCAGCAGTTGACTTGTTGACTTTTTTGATTTTTGTGAGAAATTGTGAGATATCAATTGAATTTAACCACCAGAAGCTAACAATAAGCTAGATAGCTTATATTAGCTTAAAATTAAGATAAATCAGCTTGTTGAAGCTTAAGTTTAAAGTATTTTTGAATTTTTGAAATATTTTTGGAACTATTTTTGGATTTTCAAAGGGATTTTAACAAAAGCTGAGGTTAAATCAGAAATGAAATAGAAATGATTTGTAATGAACTAATAACAACTTTTAATAAGCTAAATTCAGATAAACAATTGAACTAAAGCAGGATCAAAGTAAAGCTAAAATTAAAATTTCATTAACAAAATTCAAAAGTTACAATAAGAAATTTAAAATTACAAAGCTTAAAATAAATTTTGACAGAGTAACCTTACATAAAAACTAACTACTCAACTCTGAAAATCATCTTCTATTTATAGCCAATGGAAGAACCTTCTAGCCTCTTTGCCAAGTCATCAATCCGAGGGAGATTGTGCTTCTTCTCAGCCATCTTCAGCCCTTGATCAAATCCCAATCATCTATAGCCGTATGATCAATCTTCATGAGGTGTTTCCACCAATAGGAGCCTGCCATCTGTCCCATTCGTGTGCTTCTTTGATATCTGACACTTCTGACAGCTTCTAGATGCCCCATGATTTGACAATCATGCCCTTAATTGGGTAAATTGGTACGGGGTAACTTTTAGGGTTTATGAAACAGTACAATTTCTGGGTTCATTTGGGGAAAGGGTAAAAGGTTTGGCGGGGTGGGAGTGTTTGTTTATTTTTTATTTTTTTTTGACTCTTTTGACTGTGTTAGTTAAAAGGGGTTGACCGGGTTTAGTTTATGGACGGGTCGGGTTAAGGTTTTGGGATGTGGGCTAGGTTATGTGGATGGGCTGGGTTTGAGTGTGTTTTAAAAGGGATAGTTGGGCTTGTGGTTTTAAAATCCGGTTATAGAGAGTGTTTTAAGAGATTTAGGGATTTAATTATAGGGACCATAAATGTAAATTCTGAATTCTCAAGGGACTGATCTTGCCTATTTTTCAAAGTTGATCTAAGGGCTGAATTTGACAACTTCTGATAGATGGAGGATCTCAGTTGACTTTTTGACCATATTTTCTTCCCGGCATTGGCTCTTTAATACTTCCATATCTCGTGCTCGGTTTCCCGGTTCTTTCTTGATTTTTGTCCTTTTCTTCAATATCCGTGCCTGCATATGTAAAAACACAAAAACACAATATATTTGGCATTTTGGTCGGGTTTTTGGTCTATTTGGGTCCGGTTTTGGTCTAGAAATGGTATGTGTTTAAGCACATACCAGAGCATAAGATGCCCGTCCATATCAAACTATACGATGGGTCGACAGATTCCCAAGATCATCTCAACCGGTTCACCGGAGTAGCTGGCCAAGGAGAATGGCCCATGCCCGTATGGTGCAGAATGTTTCAGCAAACCCTGGATAAAAGGGCTCGAGGATGGTTCGACCGCCTTCTGCCTGGCATTATAGACGAATGGGCAGACCTCAGGGCTCAGTTCGAAACTCGCTTCTCCCTACACAAAGCATGCATCAAAGACCCCACAGAAATAATGAAGATCGTGAGGAAGGCCAACGAGACGCTGCCGGAATTCAAGGAAAGATGGACCACGGAGACGGGATTCATACAAGGGGCTCCAGAAATTATGAGAATCTCTTCGTTTATGAGTGGTTGCAAATGCCCGGAGTTGGCCAAGCGGTTCGCCGATAAGATTCCTAGGACGGTCGATGAGATGATGATTCGGGTTGACGATTTTGTGAGATCGGAGGAAGTGTTTTGCCAGTATGAAACTACCTCGGGGAGAAAACTATGACCGGTCGAGGAGAACATCAACCGGATCATTCCGGAGGGACGACAGAGCCTACAGAGGGCATGGAAATGAGAAGAGGAACGAAGGGCGGTCCGGATATGCTAACAGGAACGAAGGGAGATCCGGATATTCTAACAGAGACAGACAGGCACCCTACCCTCCGCCACGAAACGATTATCAGGGTCGTAACAACCCCCGTTTGACACTTGATTCGCTCTCAAAGCCTCCGAAAGAGATCCTGGCCACCGAGCATCAGCTACGACTACCTCCCCCCAGGCCGATGCGTGACCCACCAAAGAAGGAAAACCAAGATAGGTACTGCGACTATCATGGGGAGAAGGGACATTACACGAATGCCTGTTATCAGTTGAAACGACAGTTGGAATTAGCTCTGGAGTCCGGGAAATTGAACCATCTGGTTAAAGATGTGCGCCAGAAGGGGAGAGGCGCACAGAAGAAAGACCTTCCTGCCAAGGATAAGATAATCAACATGATCAACACAAGGCCGAAGCAAAAGAAGCGTAAGTCTCGCGAATATGTGGAAGGGTGGATGAATGTTCCTATCACTTTCCCCCCTATGTCGACCGGAGATGTATCTGACGAGCCTCTCATCGTGGAAGCCATGGTGGAAGTATATCTGGTGAGAAGGGTGTTCTTGGATGAAGGAGCATCGGTAGAGGTCATGTTTGAGCATTGTTTTGATAACTTAAGTCCGAAGATAAAGTCTCGGCTAAAATAAACGCAGACGGATCTACTGGGATTCGCCGGACAAGTAACCAAACCTCTGGGAAAAATAGAGTTTGATGTATCGTTCGGAGAAGAGGGACTGTATAGAAGGACGACCATGAAGTTTACCGTCATACGGGCCCCATCGCCGTATAACGTCATTCTAGGAAGAACCGGATTGAAGATGTTAAGGGCAATCCCCTCAACCATACATGCCATGATGAAATTCCCGACCCCCGGGGGAATGGCCACCTTAAGGGCTAGGCAGGTCGTAATCTCGGAGTGCCGAAGGTTAGAAGAATCACAAATGACTCCTTCGAAACAGGACGATGGGCCAACAGAAGAGACGGCGGAAGCGGATGTCGCCGAGGAAGTTATGGTAAACCCAGCCTTTCTGGAACAAATGGTAACTATTGGGGGTAGCTTGTCGCCAGAGTGTAAGGTGAAACTCAAGGCACTTCTCAAGAAAAATATGGATGTTTTCGCCTGGACGCCAGCGGACATGACTGGGGTTCCGAGACGCATAATTGAACACACGTTAAATGCCAACCCCTCGGTAGAGCCGGTATGCCAGAAACGCAGAGTATTGGCTCCGGATCGAAGTCTGGCTGTAACGAAGGAAGTAGAGGAATGGGTGAAGGCAGGCATTGTTCATCCGATTAAGTATCCCACGTGGATATCTAATCCGGTCCTTGTCAAAAAATGCGATGGAAGCTGGCGCATGTGTATCGACTTTAAGAACATCAACTCGGCATGCCCAAAGGATTACTATCCCTTGCCAGAGATCGATTGGAAGATAGTGTCAGTCATGGGATTCAAATACAAGTGCTTCTTGGACGCTTACAAGGGGTACTATCAGGTTCAGATGTCGAAAGAGGACGAGGAAAAGGCAGCTTTTTACACGGATCAGGGGACGTATTGTTATACCAAAATGCCCTTCGATCTGAAGAATGCAGGGGCGACATACCAGCGCATGGTGGACACAGCCTTCCAGTCTCAGATAGGAAGAAATTTAGAAGCATATGTGGATGACATGATCATCAAGAGCAAAGAAGAGAATGAGATGTTGGGAGATATTACCGAGACGTTTGATAATTTGAGAAGAATTAACATGAAACTGAACCCTAAAAAGTGCTCGTTCGGCATGGAGGAAGGGAAATTTCTGGGGTATATGGTGACTTCCGAAGGGATTAGGGCCAATCCAAAGAAGACGGAAGCTTTAATCGATATGCAATCCCCTCGGACTTTGAAGGAAATGCAAAGCCTTAGCGGTAAGCTTGCAGCCTTAAATCGTTTCCTGGCACGATCTGCCGAGAGGTCGTTACCTTTCTTTGAAACGCTGAAGAACATAACCAAAGAAAACAAGGAGGAATACCGGTGGACGGAGGATGCGGAAAACGCCTTCCAAGAAATGAAGAAACTCATAGCAGACCTGCCGTCCCTAACGACTCCGATGGCCAAAGAAACACTATACGTGTACTTGACCGCCTCTCAGGAGGCCGTGAGTGCCGTCCTTCTGATGGAGAGAAAGGGTAAACAGCGCCCGGTGCACTATGTGATCCGGACACTCAATGAGGTAGAGAAAAACTATGCACCGATGGAGAAATTGGCGTTGTCGTTGCTACACATGTCAAGAAGGCTGCGGAGATACTTCGAAGCACACTCAATCAAGGTAATTACCGATTAGCCGATCAAACAAATACTCAACAAGGCAGAGGCGTCCGGTAAGCTAGCCAAATACTCGGTCGAGCTGGGTGCATATAACATCACATACGAGCCGCGAAATGTAATAAAGGGACAAGTGTTGGCAGATTTCCTCTCGGAAACCCCCATAGGGAACAACTCAGATCGATATTTCAGCCAGCCGGTCGTAAAAGCAGAAAAGGACAAAGTGGGGAAATGGTTATTATTTACCGATGGGGCATCCAATAGAAAAGGTTCCGGAGCAGGACTCGTGCTAGTAAGTCCGGACGGGGTAGAGTACACCTATGCCCTTCGACTGGATTTTGATAGTACCAACAATGAGGCGGAATATGAAGCCCTCCTAGCAGGACTTCGGATGGCCGAGAGGATGCATGTGCAACATATCGAAGCCCGGGTAGATTCAAAGCTGGTATCAAATCAGATAAACGGAGATTACATGGCGAGCAATGAAAGCATGATCCGGTATTTGGCTAAAGCAAAGGAATGCGTTGCGAAGTTTCAACATTTCTCCATTCGAAACATCCCCAGAAATCAAAATCAGAAAGTCGATATATTGAGTAAGTTGGCTACGGTGGCGTTCGACCATTTGACGAAAGAAGTGTTGGTAGAAGTATTGAGGGAAAGGTCCACCGAAGGAAAGGAAATCAATGACATAGTTGCAGAAGAAGGGGAAAATTGGATGACACCCATCATCCGATGCTTGGAGGAAGGGATATGGCCGGAGGATCAGAACGAGGCTCGGGCATTAAGGATGAAGATAAGCCAGTACGTGATGGAAGAAGGAATACTCTACAAGAAGTCTTACTTGGTTCCAATGCTACAGTATGTCGGACCCCTGCAAGCAAATTATGTGATCCGGGAGATACACATGGGGGCCTGTGGTATGCATTCGGGTCCAAGGTCTGTGGTAGCAAAGGCCATGCGTCAAGGATATTACTGGCCCACCATGCATAGAGATGCCCGCAATGAGATTCAGAAGTGTGATTCATGCCAGATACATGCTCCAATTCCTAAGCTCCCAAAGACGAATCTAACACCAATCATGGCCCCTTGGCCGTTCTATCAATGGGGGATGGACATTCTAGGTCCGTTGCCACAGGCCGCAGGAAAAGTGAAATTTGTTATAGTAGCCATCGACTACTTCACAAAGTGGATCGAGGCAAAGCCATTGGCCAGAGTCACGGGGAAGGATGTGAAAAAATTCATCTGGGATAACATAGTCTGTCGGTTTGGTTTGCCAAGCGTCATCGTCACGGACAACGGGAAGCAGCTCGTTGAAAACCCCTTCAAAAGCTGGTGTGAAAAGTTGAACATCCGACAGATCAACACAGCCGTGGCTCACCCGCAAGCAAACGGCCTGGTAGAAAGGGCAAATAAAAGTCTACTGGCGGGAATCAAGGCAAGGTTAGGCCGAACCAGAGCTGGCTGGGTGGACGAACTGCCAAATGTTTTGTGGGCCCATCGGACGTCCCTCAAGCAGAGCAACGGGGAAACACCTTTAAGCCTAACTTATGGGAGTGAAGCGGTCATACCGGCTGAAATCGGCATGCCGACGCACCGAACGATGGTCATCAGAGAAGGGATAGACGAAGACGATACCCGCCGGATAGAGGAGCCGAATGAGAAGGAGATGCGTTTGAACTTGGACCTACTGCAAGAAAGAAGAGAAGAGGCGGCCATAAGGGAGGCCCGGTACAAAACGCAGATGGAAAGATACTACAACCAGAGAGTCTGTCCGGTGTCATTCAAGCCGGGAGATTTCGTATACCGAAAGAATGAAGCAAGTCGAGTCGAAGATCAAGGAAAGCTGGCTCCGAAGTGGGAGGGACCTTACCGGTAGTGGAAGCATATCAGAATGGGTCCTACAAGCTACAAACGACAGACGAGGAGGAGGTGCCGCGGAAATGGCACGCAGTTAATTTGAGGAAATGTTTTCTGTAAAATTGCATATGTAAGGCTGTAAGCCACCATGAACGAAATATTGTTAGTTATGATATGATAATATATTCTCATTCGGTTTAGAAGGGAGAAAATTTTCCCACATTCTCTTTTGTGAACTAAGCCATAACATCAAAATGGCTCCGACAGAGATTAGCTACCTCTGACCGATCAACGTAGCCAATGTCTGGCTGTTAAGGCATAATACCCCAGTCAGTGCTACTTCACTAGGGAAGGTCCAGGGACAATACCCTCAGACATACAAATACCCAAAAAAAATGTTTAAAAACGTTAGGGATGAGCCGAGGCGTATTCGCCATAACGGCAAATGATCACCCCGTTAGGGATGAGCCGAGGCGTATCCGCCATAACGGCAAATAATCACCCCGTTAGGGATCAGCCGAGGCGTATCCGCCACAACGGCGAATAATTGTCCCATAAGTGTAAAAACACAAAGGATGAGTCCTCAAATACGTTCATCAACAGGCAATTTTAAATACAAGTTGTGGATACATAATCCGAATGACTAAGTGGCCACAAAGCACAAAAGCATATAAAAAAAAACAAAGCAGAAGCAAGCATAACGATAATACAATTGATAGATGATGAAATAACGCGTAGTTCCGCTAGTTACAAAATTATTACAATCATCCAAATGTTACTGGTGTTGACAGACCATTCTAACAGCAAACAACTAAATCATTTCCAAGACAATCACAAGAGTTGATATTAGCTTCACAAGGATTCCGGAATAGTCTGTGCCCGTGGTCAAAACGAAGACACCCGGATCCCATAACAACATACTTAGGACGCAGCAGCATTTTCTTCAACCGAAGTACCCCCAACACTAGTTACTGCACCACCACCCCCACCAACCGGCTCGAAAACAACAGTAAGACCAACAGGAGCATCGGCAGTGGCAGTCTCGGTCGGTCTGGATGGAGCAGGATCCGAGAAGATGTCCATTATCTCGACTACAGTCTTGTAACAAGCATCGCTAATCTTTCGCACATAGGGATACTCGGTCACGAAGAGCTGGTCATATAAAGGTTGATACTTTGTATCAGCCTCCATGTCTAGATCCTCCACTTCGGTTAGAACTTTAGCCACGTCATCCGGAGAACGTTCAAGAGTAACTCCATCCAAGAATCCCGCCATTGAGGAAAGACTGAACGGAAGAGCCAAGGACTGCTTATACTCATGGCTGCCGAGAAGACGACGAACCATCTCGGGGATGAACTCCTTGACTACCTTAAAGCGGTCCATCTCTGTATGCCCCATCTTGATAGCCAGCTCTTGTTTCTCCTTTCGGAGACCCTGATTCTCTTTCTCCTCATCACTCAGTAAAGTTTTGGTTTTGTTTAACTCAGCTTCCAACAATTTAATTCTCTCGGCCTGATCCCCGGAAATCCTCTCCCACTCTTCCTTCTCTCTCTTCAGCTCGGAAACATGATCATTCATATCCGACACCTTGGTTTCACAGCTCGAATGTTCGAGTCGCAGCCTTTTCAACTCCTCCGGTTCCCGAGCGGCACAACCGGAGTGCTCCTCTTTCAACTTCCCCAATTCATCAGCAATCTCACTAAAACGTTGGAAATTTTCCTGAGCAGTACGATCACATTTTTGATGAGCCATGGTAAGACTGCTGTATTCCCCGAGAAGAGTCTCAAACCGAATCAGCATGTTGGACTGGGCTACCGCACTTTTGCCTAACAACATCCAAGCACGGCGGCAAGCATCATCGTCATCTAAGCTTTCCAAGTATTTTTTCTCTCGGGGGGTAGGGAGGTGAGCCATCATATCACGACACACAGAAGAACCGTTCAGACGAGCATCTTTCTTTACCGACCATTCCGGTACAAAAATGTCTCCGAAAGAAAACTCTTCCTGATCATCATCGTCCCCAACTTTCTCTTTACCCCGTCCGGAAGAAGCAATCAAAGGGCTCCCTGAAAGACAGACAACGAGTGTCACAAGGAAGAAATACATGTAGACAAATTAGCTAATTAATAAAAAGAAGAAAATGGGTGTGCATATGGCTCACCATCACCACCAGCTCCGAATTGGCTGCTCGCCCCTTCCTCACCTTCTGGTGGTTTCATTGTCTCGTTCGGATAAAAGGAGCGAATGGGAATAGGAGCCGAAACAGGCTCATAGGAATCCAAATCTACCACGGGAATATCACCCGAGGATCTCCCCTTCTTGGACGGACGGGAAGTGCCACCTTCCACCACGGAACGCTTGCCCGGACCTTTAGCCTGTTTATCTCCTCCGACGCCTCCCTGTTTGGGCTTGAAACCTAACCGGGCTCCAGCCTGCTCCTGCTTCTTTCTTTTGGCTTCCAAAACCTTCTCGCTCGGCACTTCGACCTTTTTCAGTTCCTCAGTTTTTTCCGGAATGTCAGCATTTGATCCGGCAGGTTTTGTCACATACAGCTGGTGAGGCTGATCCTCTGGATACGGGTCTCCTTTGATCATAGCTGCCCCCTTCCGAAACTTGGGTCGGATCAGATACTCAGACATGGTTAAAGCTGCAAAACAAGTAGTCAAGGGTACATATCATTCGGAAGCAAACACACATAAACCAAGTAGTCAAGGATAAATGAAATAGTAATAACAAGCAAAGGTTATACCCTTTCCCTCCGCATCTCTGAGCGCCGCCCGGAAACCGGGATGATCCCAATGGGAAGTTAACCCAACAGCATAAAGAAATCCCCGCGGAATCTGAATAGGGTCAATCACATGCTCAGATAGTCTCTCGGCATCTTCAATACTAAATTCGCCTTTCGGAAAAGGATCAGAAATATCCGAATCATGATGCCTCCAGGGCATCGCAAAAGGGATGGCTCGTCTATCTATCAAAAAGAACTTATTCTTCCATCCTTTCAGGCAAGTCAAGATCTCATTAAAACAAACCTTTCTATCTTTACCGCCTCTCTTCTCGAAAGAAAACCAGTGGCCCTGCTTACTCAATTTATAAAATGCCCGAAAGAGGGGGGTGGTAGGTGTAATATGCAGGCTCCGGCTATACACTTCAAAAAGGGTAGCACGATGCAAACCCAGCCGAACCAGTTGGGAGATGTGAACTTTGTAATACTTGATAACATCTAACAAGAAAGTAGAGAAAGGCACACTAATACCACCCTCATAAAAGTACTCCAAATATAGGCCTATGGCGTCAGACGGCAATTGGTCCATAGTCATATTGTCAAGAGGAAGCCTTGGATGCAAATCCTCCGGAATACCGCATTCCATCACCACTAATGTAACATTCGCCTCGTCTATATGGGTGGTATACTTTTGGATATCAAACTTAGGGAGAAATCCCTCAGTTTCCGGAGCATCTTCTTCACGAGTCGAAGCGGACGAACGAGGCATGATCTAACCGGAGGGGAAGAGGGTATAGCCGAACAGCAAAGAAAACAAAATAATGGTAATACGGAACATACCTCTTTAAATGGAAGGATCGCGTAGAAGATGTTCGGAAAAGACTGACGGAAAATGTGTCAGAGGAGTTTGGAAAGTTACAGTGGTAAAAATGAAGCGAAGAGGACTATTTATAGGCGAAAAGAAGGAAGTGCGAAACGTCGCATCGTGTCAGATGCTGACGTGTCCGCTTTCAATCCACACGATGAGGCATGCTCCCACGTGTCCCAATCCTAATGACACAGTAAAAACGGCGGCGCCTCTCTAAATGTGCGCAATTATGACTTCTGGCATGTTGTACATAAATACCGGCATGCAAAGCCCCACGGACCAAACACATCGGAAAAGTCGGAGCGAAATTTTTTACAAAGTATCACACCATCGATCAACGATACTATGATACTGGGGGAGACATGTTGGCGTATATGTCCGAACAGCGTAATCCGAACGGACCACCAATTCCGGACGAACCTTAGAGGTCGTTCGGACTAACGGTTAACTCCAGACTAAGAAGTCAAACCTAACACAAGTAGTAAGCGACAAATGCACAGGAACCATGGCAGAACAGAATAAAGACCCAAACAGAGTAAAGTTCCAGTTGCCGCTCAAAAAGGTCGCCATCTCATTTGGACGCATCCGATAGAGACAAAAGTAAGTCTCCTATATAAGGAGGAATAGTTTCTAGTTAATGGTAACTTCTTTTCACACACACTTACTTTTACCTTCATCACATTATGAACCAATACTTATCCTCACGCCGGAGCTTGGTTTTGGGGTCACACTCTGGGCGAGGCTAACGCGTTTATTATCTTAGCAAGTATCCGAAGGGCTTGACAACACCAAGACCGGAGGAATCATAAAGAAACCAACCACCCCGTAAAATAATACTTAAACATAATCTATTTGATGTTTAGAGTAGGTATATTAATTAAATTAATTCTCTTCATGCGAACAAGAAGAAGCTAATTAAGTACGGAGTATTAACTAAGGCCGAAAACAAACAGTATTCGAAAACGTTAAATGTGCAGGCTAAAACAAAGTTGATGGATCAGTAGACGACAGAACCAATCACAACAGTGTTCCACGTGACAAATAAGGACTGCAGGAGGGAGGTTGCTATCATCTTTTTGTGCATTCAAAGTATAAATTTGTAGTATGCTTTCTTTGACTATTCAATGTTTCACATTGTATGTTTATATGTAACCTTGCATTGTAGCTAGTTACCGTTTATTACTAGTATTATTGTTAGTTGTTGATTTGTTGTGTTGAAGAAAGTTACATATATTCTGCCGTAAAAAAAAAAAAAAAAAAAAAAAAAAAAAAAAAAAAAAAAAAAAACCATATCGATCTATAGATGCAAGAAATCATGTAACATTCCCTTATAGTTAGTTGTTGTTGTTTTTTTTTTTTTTTTTTTTTTTTTTTTTCGAACATTCAGTCGGGATACGACATCTGGGAAACCTCACTGAATAATAGTGAAGCCTTGCACGTCTAGGGTACGTGCAAGGGGACGTGCAAGGCTTCACTATTATTCAGTGAGGTTTCCCAGATGTCGTATCCCGACTGAATGTTCGAAAAAAAAAAACATTCCCTTATAACTAACTATATGGGCTTGTCTGTTTAATTTTTGTATTAAACCGTGTTTAAATAAGAGATAACTTAATATAGAGACCCTCTAGTTTATCACTTTTTATTTTAAGACATCTTTGTATATTAAGTCATAAACAAACAAATTTTATATGACTTTCTAGATGTGGTTTTCTTTATATCAAGACAATTAAGTCAATTTCAAACACCGCCACAGGGATGCAATTTATGCACGCTAGAAATACAAATATTGGATTTTACATTGGCTTCTAACTTCTAATATCAAATCCATTACTATACCTAGGAGTAGTTTTAGTTATTTAATTTGGTCGTCGGGCCTACCATGCATACATACAGATGGACAGAAACCACACGTATGTACAAATGAAGCTGCACCAGTTAGCCCAGTTGGTGGAATCTATTCTATTTTCTTTTATATATGTTGTTTTCACTTCAAATTTGCTAGCTCATCGTGAATCTTATATACAAATTTCCGAGAGATATACAAGATGGGAGGATGCGTGTCTAGACCGGAGAGTTGTCTTACGCATTCATCCAACAAGAAAAAAAAGAAGAACAAGTTGAAGAGGAAAAGCAATTGTTCGTATGTAATTGGTGATCAATCCAATCAAACTTCTGCTTCTTATGGTTCTTCTCCTAGATTTCTCTCTCTGTATACTAGTTACTAATTATACACGTAACGAAAAATATAACAGCTAGATGATGATTCTAATGCGTTCCTTACTTTCAAGGAAACATCATCAGTTCCACTTCTAGTCTCATACTATTTCTATCGTCCTCGCACGTCATAATTCTTTATTACTGCAGCAACCAAAAAAATGCATTTTTCCTAGTGGAAATCCTTTCTAATTTTCAAATTTTATGCACCTCTACTATTTGCATCATTTGGAGGGGACCATACCCACTAGATGTTTATTATTATGCAGTTATCAAAGTCAACATTCTTTGCTTAGTATTGGTCACCGAGTACAACGCTTTTCTTTGCCTTTGTATATATTCAAAACTACTCGATCATATATACATTCCTACAACATATATATTTTGTTTAGTATTATTTTAACAACGACGGGTTATTTTCAATTAGTAGACGAGATTATGAATCTTGTTTTTCTTTAGGATACCAAGCTCATCCAGCTTCTACTTTTTGGAACTAGCAGGAAGCATCGATGATATCTGGTATGATTCTGCCGCAATTCTTGAATCTGATGGCAGTGATGAAGATTTCCATAGTGTTCTTAATGGTGGTTTTACTACATAATTTATGTAACAAGCATATATATACTTGTTATGCTCACTATATGAATCTGCATGTTCACAGATATGCTGCCTTTGGATGGCTCAGAAGGTGTCCCCAGGCCGAACATTTCTGCTGTGAGAGATGGTGAGAATCGTAGAAGCTCTGTGCATCCAGTAGACGTATCAAGATGCAGTGGATCTTTGAATGATGGGATATCGCCTTCTATAGATGATAGTTCTGAAAGGGATAATGGTGGTCCGTTCGATTGTGGAATAATTCCTAGCAACTGCCTGCCTTGTCTAGCTACTATTGATACCTCTGTTGATAAGAGATCATCAAGCTCTAGCCCATCAAGCACAAGCAAAAAGGCTGCGCACAAGCTGTCCTTCAAGTGGAAGGATGGACATCCTAATGCCAGTTTTGGTGGGTGCCTTTTACTACCTAACGGCTTTAAATATACAGTAAAGATTATAATTACATACAGAAGCAGTGTTACCTTGTTAATTACATTCTGCCACAAAAATGAACTGGTCAATGGACAAGGGCAGGCTTGGAATTATTTTCAACAACTCCAAGTTTGGATCCTTGTTTATTGGCCGAAAGGCCTAAACTTGCCTGGGCCATGTGAAAAATCTCTTTTAATTACTGAAGTTAATACTGTTTCTTTTCTGCTTCTAGTTTTTTCAAAAATGCGTATACAACAACCTATAGCTGGTTCACAAGTACCCTTCTGTTCGATAGAGAAGAGAATGCCCAATTCATGGTCAGATATTGAACCACAAACCTTTAGAATACGTGGGAAGAATTATCTGAGGTAATTAACAATATATGTTTATGCTAGTATTATTTTTGTCAATGTGTGCTTGCTGTTAAACAAGACTTCTTATCTTTATGCTGCCACCAATATTTTACAGAGATAAAAAGAAGGAACTTGCTTCTAATTATGCTGCTTATTACCCATTTGGCGTTGATGTGTTCTTATCTCAAAAGAAAATTGATCACATTGCTCGGTTTGTAGAATTACCTGTTGTTGGTGCTTCTTCCGCAGAAATTCCATCTATTCTTGTTGTAAATGTCCAGGTGATATTACTGTTTTAAAGTAGCAGTGTAGCACGATGTTTCGTTTTAATTCTCATGATGTTATTACCTTTTCTGGCTCTACAGATTCCATTGTACCCTGCTGCTTTTTTCAAAGGCGAAATTGATGGAGAGGGAATAAGTTTTGTGTTGTACTTTAAACTATCGGATGGTTACACAAAGGAATTATCTTCTCAGTTTCAAGATAACATGAGAGTAAGCCTTTAATACGCAATTATCATCGCTGAAACATAATTATCATATGTTATGTCGATTTATTTATCTAGTTATTTTGCAACAGAGGATACTTGATGATGAAATAGAAAAAGTGAAAGGTTTTCGTGGAGATACACTTGTACCATGTCGAGAAAGATTAAAGATATTAGGCCGTGTAGTAAATATTGACGATCTTCAGTTGAGTGCACCAGAAAGGAAGCTTATGCATGCTTACAATGGAAAACCTGTGCTTTCACGTCCGCAGCATGAGTTCTACCAAGTGAGTGAGTGTGTGTTTTTCAATGTGCCATAAAGTTCCGGTCCCCAAGTTACAAAAAAACGGATCAACTGTATACTTGTTTGTTATCATAAACATTAGTAATGCCCCCTTCTTGAAATGTTAATGGTATCTCTAATTAACAGGGAGAAAATTACATGGAGATAGATTTGGATATGCACAGATTTAGTTGCATCTCCAGGAAAGGTTTTGAAGCGTTCCAGGATAGACTCAAGGACTGCATATTGGATATTGGCCTCACAATTCAGGTAAATTTTTTCTTTACCTCAAAACAAATAGACGGATGTTTTTTTTTTTTTTTTTTTTTTTCTTTTCAATATTGTAGGAAAGAGTGTGTAGGTTTCAAGCTCAGGAAGTTGTTAATAATGTTTTTGTTTTTACTGTAATGTAGGGTAACAAAGAAGAGGAGTTACCAGAGGAAATATTGTGTTGTCTGAGGTTAAATTGTATTGATTACATGAATTATCATATGCTCGAGTTAAATCAGGAGCCCCGATCTCCTTAATAATGCAAGATTCCAGTCAGTAATGTATACGGAAATGAATGATTCCAGACAAAATTTAAAAGTGACAAGTTTTTTCTTAAGGATATTTTTCATAGTTTGTACTGAACTGATTCTTAGTGCAAAAACAGTATCTTGTTTTTGATTTTTTTCCCCATAATATGGTTTAATCAGATAATGTCTCCTATTGAAATCAACAATTCTAACCCATTATGGAGAAAAAATGTTACAGGAAAAACCTGTCAAGTATAATTAAACAGTAAAGAAAACAAGTCGAATTGGTTGAAAGTTGCCTGTGGTGTAATCAAATGCTTACAAACTCCTAAATATTTTTTCGATAAAAAACTGCTAGTGGGCGCCAACTGCTAAGTGCTAACACGACTCGTTTTGATCTATACTTAACATTATCCGTTTTTAACCAAAACTCAATTTGACTTGTTACCCAACCGGACTCAAAACTCATTGTGATTTGTTACCAACCGGCTCAACCAGTTAGTTGTCACCTCTAGCTCTTGCTGCCAGTATAATTACTTGAGATAGGCGAAACTGCCTGATACAAGTTGCTTGTTAGGATGCTTTATGTGGTTGAAGGCGCACTAGTTACTCCCTTGAGATACAACTGACATAGAAGCTGTCGGACTAGTAACTTCTACACTTTCCGAGGTGTCATTTCCAGTCAACATATTGATTGCAATTTGACCAATATTGGTAAACCATTCATCCTCCGGCAACAAGCTGCTTAATCAAACACAAATCTTTTAAAAACAACTCCTGGTAAAAGAATGGATTTAGGAAGGAAAAATTACCTGTGAGGATCTGTATTGGTAGAAGCAACCGAGTCCATAACCCTTGAGATGATATTCTTAATAACTTGATGGAGATTTCTTGATAAGTAACGCCCTTGGGAGGCAAACAGAATAACAAACTGCAAATCTAGATAAAACTGCAGACCAATAAAAACCCTTGTTAAATTGCATAACTGTATGAACTTGGAATATAGAAAAATTGTAGATGAAAGTAAGAAAGAAACCTGTCGAAGTCCAAAAGGGCCAAGAGGTTTTTGCCCGTGTTCAATCTCTTCCCAAAAACTTTGTTCATCAGAAAGCCATAATATTAATGTCTCTGTGAGTCTAATTAAAAGAAGAGTGGTAAACCTTTCTCTTCCCACAAACATGTCCGATGCTAAGCTTGAGACCGTACACAACTTTACAAACAGTTCCTGTTAAACAAATAAGAAACCTTTTAACTGTTTTCCTATTTAAACATGCTAAATTCAAATTTCATAGTTAAATCCGATGGTTTTGTAATTAGAATATTTTCTTGACCTCAAAAGTTAAAAGTGATGCAACTTCTGTCAAATGTAAGAATTGGTTACCTGATATACGGGAGATGGGAACCATTCTGGTTCTTGTGAATTATCATCCATAATCGAGTACATTTGTGCATTAAGACGGGCAACTCCATCTTCTGTAAAGATGAGATCAAGTGCATGCTTTCTACAAAAGCTATCTCTCAACTGATCAACAAATCTTTGAAGCCGTTTTTTCAATTCTCTTTGCTCGGGAGTACGCAGTTGTCTGTCTGAAACTTTCCTTGGGCTTTCAGTGGGAAGACCGTGTTGTAAAGGCAACAACTTTATGGCCGCTCGTGGTAGCAGCTCCTCTGATAGCAATAACGCATTAGCTAGCAGTGCTATCTGCTGCGCTTCATCATCTGCTATCCTCACAATTCTACCTTCTAAGTTTTCAGTCTCTGATGAACCAGGCAATGCGTTTACTAGCATGTGAACATATGAGTTAAAAACTTGTAGAAGACCTTCCATTGCCCGGTTTGAAAACTGTGATGACCTCAGGAGTCCAATATCCTCACACATTTCCTGAACCATCACATTAAATCTATGGGCGCTACTCGAAAGCTTTGGTTGGGATATCATTGAACCAACAGGTTGGAAATTGAGTGACCAATCATCTGCAGCTGCTAAAGCAGCGGTACTTTGCTCAATCCTTTTCAAGTTAGCATTGAGTGCTTGTTCAACACAAGGCCTAAAATGTCTAAGAAGGACAGGCCCGAGTGCCAGTCCACGAGCTTCTAACAGATAACAATGACCCATGGAAATCTGAACACACTCAGCTACGGTTCTCAGCCCTCCAGAGGCAGAGGGCGAAGCAATGACGTGTCTCTTCATGAGATGTGCGAATGTGTTGGTTTGTTTGACAGACCATGTTACAAGCTCAGATGTGTACAATGGTTGATCACCAAATATAGCTAAAGAATCACTTGATGCCTGAGCTATGATTGAAAACACGAGCTGTGATAGTGCAGCGGTGTAAGCCACTCCATATGTTGAGCCTGATGTTTGAATACCTTGGATTTTAGATTGTAACTTATGGTGATGTGAGTTAAGGAGCAGTGTATGTGCACGTGGACCATCACCAAGTCGTTTGATTATTTGAACAGATGCCCGAAGCTCGATACCACTAGAAGAAGGCTGGCAGGCTGACTCAGCAATTTGATCAGCTAATTTTTGTCTTTGTGCAGTGATAGCAGACTGTAATGAAGAGAGCATGGATGGTGTCATCGAGTCGTTAGATTTCTGTTCTTTTACAACACGTTCTCCTTCATCAAGGGAAGCCAAAGCTTCGTCGACTCTTTTTTCGGCTAGTAATATATTGAGGTTGTCTTTGTATTGCGATAACCAAACCTCCATCTTTGAAGGTTCTCTGTCTTCAAAATCAAAACTAACGTTTTTTCTTGAACCAGGACCAGAAGACATGGACTCGACATCAACACCCTCAGCTAGAGTATGAATGATGGTTGCACGGTTGGATAGAAGATTCCTCAAGGCGACCAATTGTCCCTCAAGATCAGATATCTCCCTTGACACACTGCAATGGGTAAAAATAGATCTTATTATATCATCTTTTATTCCTTAGTATCGTACTTAACTATATACTACTAAACTGTTGTTGGTTACCGAATAAAGGAGGGGTAATTAGCATAAACGCTTTTTCTCATCTCTTCTGCAGAGGCCTTCTTTAGATCTAGAAGACAAGTCACCAAGTGCTTTATTTCCTGCAAATTCCATATATTAACGTAAGCTATATTACTATACAAGTCACCAAGTGCTTTATTTCCTGCAAATTCCATATATTAACGTAAGCTATATTAAAATATATAATCTGCAAATCTGTTCATTGCTTGTACAGTAATAAATCAATACGAATAAGCTGATCTAGAATGTACTGAAACCTTTTCGCTGGTAGTGCGGCATTTGGCAGAAACATAATTTTCAGGGTCGAAACCAGAAGTTTTGAAGGCTTTAAGCTTATCACTGAGCGTTACCTCCTGACCGAAATCTAGATCGCCCTCAGGTAACAATGATGACATTTTCCTTTCTCTCTTTCTTTTTTGAATCTGATTGTTGTGCACAAATTGATTTTACAAAGAATTGATTGATATGGTTGGAGAAATTTGAAACATGATTAATGGGTCCTATAATTATGGAGAAAATTCCTTAAAAGTAGGATGATGTATATAAGTTCTAAATATAGGATTCCTAATAGAACTTTTGGTATAGTTTCAAAAACCTTACCATTACTTAATTGCAGCAACTTTTGTGTAAGATTGAACAAGTTACCATTATGACATATGACTCGATCTTTTTAGATGGACCATTAGTGCAGTTTCAACCGTATTTATTTATATAAGTCAACTCAATTCAGTTGATGTGTAAATGTATGTCTTGGACTTTTCAAAAAAAAAAAAAAAAATGTATGTCTTGGACTCTTGGTATTGTTTTATAGATGAGTTTGGAATCTGAATACGAACTTGTAACATTTTTCCAAGGTTACTGATTTTTAGTCTTAACAAACTCACCTCTAAAATGATCCTTTATTGCCTTTGGTTTACTTCTACTTCAGGTAGGATTGACGGATATCATGAAACACAAATACCATCCTCCAAAATCTCAACATAATCGTTTTAGTATTTCTCAATCTTCAACAAAAGTTCAAAATTATGACAATTCTTATGGCATCCAAGACTGGACAAATTTGGAGGTTAAAGCAAAGCATTTTAAAAAATCTGTCCAACCAAAATGACTTGGGAAGTTGTGACTTCTGAGTAACAAAATTACTTGCATTTGAAATACAGCAAGATTGCCCAACTACCTAAACGTGAATTCAAAGTGTCATCAATTAATCAACCTCAACATCTTCACTTTCAGAACCATCATCAAGCAATAGTTCCTCCGAATCTCCATCTGAATCTCCACTTTCATTTGAATCTCTATCAGACCAAACATCAGCGACAACCTTCAACCTTCAAGTTCGATGGAAATATGAAACCTTTAGCTTCCAAACGAGATAAAGCCTACCGACATGAAAATTGCAATAAAAAAGGGAAAATTAGAAGAGTGGCATGCCTGTATATAATAGTTATGAACAGGGCAAAGCGAAAACAGAACGTTCAAACACCCCTTATGAACAAAAAACACACCCAATAGGAAGTATGAAAGACATTCAAACTCCACGCATGAGTTCTAAGTAGAGGTGGCAAAATAGGTGGGTCGGGTCGGGTTTGGGTAACGGTTCTAGATGGGTTTTCTAGAAACATGGGTCTAAATGGGTTTGGGTTTAGATGGGTCGGGTACGGGTCCGGGTCTAGATGGATTTTGGTCCGGTCGAACTAGACCCATCTCCTACTAAATATTTACCCAACTAGACCCATGTTTAACCAATGGGTCTCAAATTGCCACATTTAGTTCTAAGCAGTCAATTAAGTAAAAACCTGCAACAAAGATTAACAATTGTGAACATCATCAAACCGTACATGTACATTTGTGTTTGCGACAGTAAATTTATTCACATGGGTGCATAGTTTCTTTTGCAATCTACATGTATGATTTGATGATGTTGACAATAGTTTTGTATAGTGAATTCAAAGGGTGCCTGGTTGTACAATAAAACTAAACATTGTGACTTGAATGGCAAAGCTTGATATTATCTTAAGGGTCAAAATAAACACATCCCAAGTAATTATCAGGTGTAAATCATCTCCCAATATCTTGTTCAAGCAAATTGATATTCAATTTGGAAACGCACATCCAAACACCCCCTGAGTTCAAACCTGTTACTTCAATCACGTATAATTGTAACAAGCATACTTAAGAATAAACAGTAAAGTACTACTAAAGCAACAAAGAGTCAAAGACACAGATAACAGAAATAAAAACAAATGACAAATCTTACGCTAACACAAAAAATCCCAATTTTAAGCTCCGTGACGTGGCGAAGGCTTTGTATAAATGCTTTGACCATCTCTTCTTTCCCTTCTTTACGCGTTGTCTCATTATGTCCCATTTTTATATAATCCAAGTCAGCTTTTACCAAGGAAGACACGTTTAGCAACAAAAGCTTCCACAACAACAAATCACCTGTGATTGTTAATGATACAATATAAGGAGCATTGATTTCGATAATATCATCAAGATCCTCCAATGGCTCTTCGGGAGTACTGTATCCAGAAAACACAAAACTCTTAACACTCTTTGAAGTAATATCAATCCGCTGATAACCATAGCATTCAGCCAACTCCAATGTTTCCAAAAGAGGACACTCGGATAATATATTTTGAATCAAATCTTCACTTAAATCCGCTTGAGAAATAGACAAACTTGTAAGCTTACTCCAACTTATCGCACCAGTTGGATTAAACACACAGCCATACAATCTCAAACGAGTAAAACATGAGTTGAGGAAAATAAACTGATCCAACACAAACTCGGGTAACGGATTCGTAGTCCATAAAGATAACTCAAGGTCTTGAACGTTACAACTAACAGCATAACGAATCCAGTTGTTAACTTGTGATTCAAACTGAACATCATAAGAGGTAATGATTTGAAATTTGTGTAGGTTTGATTGGCTGCATTGGGTTAGGGTCAGGGTTTTGTCGACTAACGAAACAAATTTGTCAAGCGGATAATTACTTTTCGTAAAAATGAGATTATGAACATAAGGCCAAAGATGTTGCCATCGTTTCGAGAGTGTAGCTGTTCTAATAGCTTCTTTTGTTGAGTCTAAACGAGAGATGATATCAATAAGTAAGCAATCTTGTAAATCACTGATTCTATCTTCTTCGTACATTGATTTTAACTTATTTCAGTCCCTATAGAAGTGCAAGATAACAAAGCAAATAAGCAAAAGAAGTTTGGATAACATAATGTGTTTCTGATCAATCGAACAACATCTTTGAATGAAATAAGTCATCACAATAATTATTGTTACAATAACAGAGATGATTGATGATGGTTATATCAGAAATTGACCTTATAAATGTCTCTGAATTGAAGACGATGGTGACGATGTGACGACGGTGATGGTGCGACGATGGTGACGGAGATCGGCGAAGATTGTCTGCTAAAAGGGGAAGTCTGTGAATATGACGGGTTAGGTTAACTTTCTCATTTATTTTTGACCCGACCATAAAATCCACACAAAAAATCGTCAGTAATTGGTGTTTTTTTATAAATATTACTCATTTTTCTTTATTTTTTAGTTTAATTTTTTTTAACATATAGTATTTGCCTAGTATAGCTTAATTAACTTGCTTGGGTTAAACAGACAGTACGTATATAATGTGCCGGCCGTTCAAAAAACTAAGGTATAAGCGTATGCACATACAAATATAATGTGTTTGCGAAACTTTGTAATAATCAAACTCTCGTTAATTTCTATAAATCTGATACAACATTACAAAATTCGCATCACTATTGATCGATCGAGGAGAAGCAGTTCCAATTAAACAAAGAAAAAGAAGGGTTATATATTGACTCCCCATTGACGGATTATTTGTAATTTTGTATTACCATAACCATTCATATTTATGACAAGTTTATAAAGCATGTACTTAAAAGAAAGAAAATGATGACATGCATGCAGGGAATTAACATCCCATAAATCTTGTTCGCCTTTGGCTTAGTCTTAGTCGTCTTGTCCGGCACAGTGCCATCATTTCCTGCGAGCGCTCGGTACTTATCCTTACGGGTGAAAGAGGTGCACTCGTAAGAAAGTGTATCTGCAATCACCCTTTGTATATAATTAGCCACCTCGTGACTTGACTTGCCATTGCTGCATGTTAATTCTACAGGTAACTTGTTCAAGAAGGTAACTTCATAAGCCGGGCTAGGGTTCATAAAGAAGTAAAAAGGGTCCATCCCTTTCCATCCTCGAGCCGTGGTCCCGTGAAACATGCTCATCTTGTTCACCATCGCAACGGGTACAAGCTGGTCTGTTAACTCGGCGAACATGGCTGAGAACCTGAGTAGAAAGGGTTCCCGACAAGTGGTACCTTCTGGACATATAGCTAAGTCACCTTCTTCTAGAAGCTTCTTGATCATGGATGCGTCAGTGGCTCGGTCACGGGTTAACCGGACGGTCTTGATTGGGGAGATGATTTCTGAGAGTCTAGATACAGAGTAGGTGACAGCGGGAATAGGGCGCCCGAGGGCAGTGGAGAGGAAAATTGGGTCAAGTAGAGTACGGTGGGAGCAAATAAATAGGACACCGGTGGAGGATTTGGTGACAGGTGGTGGAGGGTTGCCTTTGACAGTGACACGAACACCGAGTGCCCAAAAGGCGTAGTAGACTAGTGGCATGGGGAGGAGGGCGCCAGCAGCGATACGGAGGCAGGCAAGGATGAAACCGATTGGTATCCACAAGACAGTGATGAGCGCCATTATGGGGTAAGGCTTTTGAACGAGCCGGCCATCGTGGAACACTATGGGTTTCGGTAGCTTGTCTTGTGGCACTGGCTTTACTTCTGGATTATATGGCACAACATAAGCTTCCTGTACAAAAACAGAAATATATACTTGTACATAAAATATCATTCAATAGGTAATATGGAGTACATATATCATGTAAGTCTTGTGCATGCATCGGTTACCTTGCATAATGCCATAAATGGGAAGTCAGTTTGGCGATCACCGAGCCCAATTTCAGGCCGATTGTCTCTGAATTCTTTAAGGAGAGCCTGAGCCTTTTGGTCATCCACTAATACGCCAGGGCTGATCACAAATCCAGTTGCTCTACCTTTATAAGTTCCAATCTCGGTCCCCAAAACCAAATCAGCTCCCAAGAAATCCTTCAAGAAACCCTCTACCATAATCCTTGGGTTCGCTGTTAGCACGCATCTCTTCCCACAAGATGAGAACACACGCCACGAATCAGGATGGAGATCACTCGAGTAAAACTTTGGTAACACCGCTTGACCCACAGATTCAATATCAGAAACTTTCATTCCAGCATAAGTGGCAAATATAAGGACCTGAATTCCTGCAGACTCTGATACAAAGTAGTAAAGTAGTCCTGCTAATGGGGCGGATAGAAGGACCATAAGAAGCCGAAGAGCACCACCAGCCTCGAAAGCAACCAATGCAAAATATGGGAAAGAGCTTCGACCTCTTAGAAGTGTCCCGTCCATATCCGCCACCACTGTATGATTTTCTCGTCCGTTTGAACTGCATGTTTCGACGGACGGGAAGGGTATAGTGTCCTTCATTTTATTGAAATTCTACTCTATCTAGCTAACAGATTCTCTAAGAATTTAGAAAATCGTTTGAGAGATATATATAGGGGGCAAAGATATATATATATCGAACAATGTTTCATAGTTTGCAACGTAAAAGTCGCATCCACAGACAACAAATTTAATTTGGTGGGTGATAACAACTTATCAAAGTCTTCTTGTTTTCTAACTTTATTACTAATTTCTTCTTTCAAAATGAATTTTCTGTAAATTTTATATTATTGTTGTTTTGATTTCATTTTTTTTGGTAACTTTGGTTTTTGACTTCTAATTCTTTTTACCTACAAATTCACAGAATTCGAACCTATCATCGCAAAGTATCAAACACGGGTAAGACTATCCTTTTTCAAGAGGCTTTGCATTTACACTAGTATTGTATTTCGATGTTTTACTTACCGGGATGATAATTTGGTGGACTGAAGATGGCAAATCATTTAGCATATCTATACTATATATAAATGAAAAACAAAAACAAAAAAATGAAAAGTGAAAAGTAAAAAATTTAAAGTATTTTAGGAAGTCCTTACACTATTTTCAAAAAGAATATCCAAAGTTAAAAACTATTAACACACTATTAATACACATCGAAAACCGGGTTAACCCGTGTCGCTTCAAACCCGGTGGGTTGACCCGGTTTAATTTGATATGTTTTTCGACCGGAACGGTTCAACCGGGTTTCAAAACATTATGTTTAATCCCAAAATCCTCAAACATTTATTATTTTTCGTTTATAACCCATAAACTTTTTTTATCACTAAAATATCTGCCGCTATAAAATCTCGTTGCTATGCACGGGTACTCGTCTAGTATAATATAATATAACACGTACATAGATAACCGTAAATAGGCATCCATAGGCTTGTTACCTTTCCTGTTATTCTGAATATCGCATCCATATATGTTTTGTACTAAGTTTAACATTTCATTGTAAAGTTGTAGCATATAATATAGTTGACTTGGTGTGTTTGTCTTGAGCAACAAATATATATAGATTCGTAACATACATTGTCAAAATTTATAGTAACCCCACTTCTTCAGTGAATTATTTTACTCTATATATTTTGTGTACAACAAATCAAGTCGGGTTGGATCACCTAATTTGGTTTACGAAAAAATTTGATGTTTGAAAGTAGAAAAAAGTAAATATTAACTAGACTTGTGGTATAATTAACTTAGAAGTCTAAAACAAAACAAATATAGCAACAATTAATTTTTAATATTCCTAAAATTGGCTGTTTGGTCATCCATAACAAAATATATTGGTGATAATGTTGATTTGCACACTCTAATGTTTTATTTGCACACAACATCTTATGCTATACGTAGTTTTACATTTGCTATATGTTGCTTTGCCGGTTTGTATCTACGTCAATATACTTATTTCATTTCATTCAAAATCCAATATCACGAATTGGACGAAGAAATGTCAGAATGAGGGCAGCTGTCTTTTTATAAAATCCTCAAACGATCATTGAAGGTGGCGCCAACCTTGCTTGGAATAAATGATGATAATGAACTAAAATACGAAACCAAGCCCATAAGGACGAAATTCCTCGAATGGTCTACGTTTATACCGAATCAAATGAGTGATTAAAACAAAGGATGATATACCCAACAATGTTTCAACATCAAATTATATACGATTTTTTGGTTATGTGATACATTAGGTATTAACATTTTTCCCGATTATTAAAAATAAATGTTACAACTTTTTATATAGATAACTAGTTTTTAGGCTCGTGATTATATATGAACTGTTGAGGGGGAAGGTCCCGCCGCGTTGCGGCGGGGGCGTTTCCCTTTTTTTTTGCATTGTCGTACGAAAGCAGATACTTACGTTATGGCGTAGCAGTGGATACTTACATTATGGCTGCTGTTGATAGCCTGATAGAAGGCATCATACATATTAGAGTACATGTGTCCTAACGGTTACTGTACATAATACAGGAACGCGTCTTTATGTGTGCGCACTATGGCAACTGCATACCCATGATTTCCTTGAATAGCAGTTGATATACATATATAAACAAAATACAGAAAGACTACTGAGAAGAACAAAAGTCATAAACATGTTGTATTTTTCATGTATATAGGGTTTGTACAAACCAAATGAATAAGTAAGCTCTTAGCTTTTAGTCTTCCCTAGAATGCATAAAAATGTTCCCAGTGTTGCTCACAACAACTAAAATCAAACCTTATATATCAACATTGCAATCAAGGTTGTTTACTTAAGCTTGTAAATTACGCCTATCAACTTCAGTTTGTTTCTTTCCCATACCTGTCACTTATCCTCCTGGCTAACGCTAACTTCAATTAAAACAATACTTCAACCTAAAGTAAATAGTTAAAGGTAGCAACTTCGACCCATTTTACTTACAATTCTACCAACATGAAATATGTAGAGAAGTTGCAGTCTTTTATATAGCTCAAAAGAGTACTCAATTTAGAGCCAAATTATTAAACCCAAATTCATTTTTAATGATCAGTTGACGGTTATCAAAACTAAATAACAAAGAGGGAAGCGTTTACCTTGCATTCTGTAAATAGCCATTGTCGACAAAAAACTCCGTCACAGACGCCTGCACCTGGAATTAAAATGCATTTGTCAAGCAAAAATCATGACTTTCATGATGAAAATAAAAAAGTAGGTAACTAAATTACAATTTCATATCCAATAACCACAGCTGGAGCAACCCGACATGAACCGAGC
This sequence comes from Artemisia tridentata subsp. tridentata, assembly GCA_021014915.2. Lineage (NCBI taxonomy): Eukaryota > Viridiplantae > Streptophyta > Magnoliopsida > Asterales > Asteraceae > Artemisia > Artemisia tridentata. The sequence continues at coordinate 190,495,086 of CP139509.1, read as the reverse complement.
TACTGGAAATTGCTTCCACATCATACCATTCCGTCTGAAAGTCATTTATATATTAAGAAGAAAACATTTAAGTTACTTACAACAATCAATTATATATTAAGAAGAAAACATTTAAGTTACTTACATTTTTTGTAACACCATGGGCTAAATCACTTGTATATATATAATGGTGAGAACCCGCAGCAGGTCTTCCTTTACCTACCCCCGACGATGCCCAATTTCACGTAAACGTTAAGTGAGTTCCTGAAACTTGTGTTGGGTTGTGTAATTGAACAACCCTTTCGGCAGTAGAATGTGAAGCAAATTCCACAAATCCATAACCTTCTGGCCGTCCTTCTTTCTGCAAGCCGCATATACACAGTAAAAGTCTGAATAATATAACCACTTGTGTCCACTTATGATCATCTGTATTAAATGGCCTAAAAATGCGGTTTTTTTTTACTGAACAAGTAAGAAAATATTAAGCTTGAGTACCTCGGTAGTTCCCGAACCTTTCCGTATTTTTTCAGTATCTTCGAGAAGGGTAAGAGATTTACATAATTGTTGTAAACATAAACAGAAAGAAAAATCTGTCATGTTTCCATCCCATATGCATTCACAGAATAAAATATGAATATAATTTAACAAATATCATAATCCCTTTAATACCTAAAATGCTTCAGAAGATGAACCTTGCGAAAAAATTAAGCGAAGACAACTTTCAGCCATCCTTCCGTTTCTGCTACGTCTGCTTCATCAGGTAAGTATGAAGTTTTAATGGAAGTCCTGATAGGAAAAAAATAAAATACAACAACAACAACAACAACAACAACAAACCCAATCCCGCCGAGGCAGGGTATGGGGGAGGTAGAATGTAGACAGACCCTACCCCTACCCCCAGGAAAAAACCCGGAGGTAGAGAGACTGCTTCCAAAGAGACCTTCGGCAAGTGCTTGTGTGCGCGTGCGCTCGTGGGAGAGCAAAAGCAGAAAGGCAACCGAGAAAACATAGCGTCCAACAAGCATACAAAAGAGCAGGCAAAACAAGCAAGCACAGAAACGCAAGCACCAAAACAGAGTAGGAACAAAAGTACAAAAGAAAAGAGCAAGACCCTAAAAAGAAGGCAGACCAAAGAAGGCAAGAGAAAGCACAGTAGAGCAACGCATGGGGCCTAAAGCAAAGGCAAAGCAACCAAACAAAGCAAAGCAGGGCAACGCACGGGGCCTAAAACTAAGGCAAAGCAACCCAAACACACCTAGCCTAAGCTACCCGCAAATCCTAATTCTATCCCTCCACGCCTTCCTATCTGAGGTCATGTCCTCGGACAAGAGCAGCTCCTGCATGTCGAGCTTAAGTCTATCCTCCCATCTGAGTTTGGGTCTACCCCTCCTTCTCACCCCGTCCACCACTAGCATTTCAACTCTTCTTACGGGTGCTGATTGTGGCCTCCTCTTTACATGGCCGAACCACCTTAGCCTTCCTTCTCTCATCTTCGAAATAATAGACTCGACCTCAAGCTTAGCTCTGAAAACTCCGTTCGGGATCATGTCCATCAAGGTCTTACCGCAAGTCCACCTTAGCATTCTCAGTTCCGTCACCTCTACCCTGTTAGAATGGGCTTTTGAGATAGGCCAGCATTCAGACCCGTACAACATAGCCGGTCTAATCGCCACCTTATAAAATTTGCCCTTTAGCTTTAATGGGACGTTCCTGTCACAGAGGACTCCCGACGCCGCCCTCCATCTTGCCCACCCAGCTCTAATCCGGTGGGTTACGTCCTCATCAATCCTCCCTGATCTGTGAATCATCGATCCCAAATATCTAAAGGACTCCTTGGGTGGCAGGATCCGGTCACCTATACGAATATCCATATCTTCGTGGTGGCCTGACTCAATCCTCCCAAAATCACATCTCATGTATTCAGTCTTATCTCTGCTCACTCGAAGACCATTGTCCTCTAGGGCCTTCCTCCAGTGCTCAAGTCTATCGTTTAACCTTTCCGCCGATTCTGCCACCAACACAATGTCGTCAGCGAAAATCATGCTCCACGGTATGCTCTCTTGAATCCCTCGAGATAACTCATCAAGAATCAGTGTGAAGAGATATGGGCTAATGGCAGATCCTTGGTGGAGTCCCACTTCCATAGAGAAAAACTCTGAGGTCCCCACTGATGACCGTACCCGGGTCTTAGCCCCCTCATACATATCTCTGATGATTCTAGTGTACCTCCTTGGGGTTCCTTTGTCGATTAGAGTTCTCCAAATTAACTCTCGAGGTACACTATCATATGCCTGTTCGAGGTCAAGGAACGCCATATGCAGGTCCTTTTGTCTTTCTCTACACTTCTCCATAAGACTTCTGAGAAGGTGGATAGCCTCAATCGATGACCTCCCTGGCATAAAACCAAAATGGTTCTCAGAAACCCTCGTCTCCCTTCTCAATCTTCTCTCAATAAGTCTCTCCCAAAGCTTCATGGTGTGGCTAAGTAGCTTAATACCCCTATAGTTGCTACACACTTGCACATCCCCCTTGTTCTTGTAGATGGGAATGACTTCGCTGAGTCTCCATTCTTCTGGCATCTTATCACCGGAGAAGATCTTGTTGAAAAGGCAAGTCAACCATCCTACACCCTCATCACCCAGACACCTCCAGGCTTCCATGGGGATTTGGTCTGGCCCTACTACTTTGTTTCTCCCCATTTTCTGTATTGCCACCTTCACTTCAGGTTGGCTAATCCTCGAATAGTAGCACTCAGGTAATCGGCTATAGTAATCTTCTTCTCCTCTCTCTTCCGAATACCCTCCGTTGTACAGAGAGGAAAAGTACTCTCCCCATCTTTTCCTAATATCCTCTTCTTTCACAATGGTTCGTCCGCCTTCATCTTTGATATATTTAATGTTGCCTAAATCCCTCCTTCTTCTCTCTCGGGCTTTAGCAATCCTGAATATATCGTTAGCTCCCTCCTTGGAGTCTAATTTCTTATACAAATCTTCGTACGCTTTGTCCTTCGCCTGGGCTACTGCCTTTTTTGCCTCTCTTTTAGCTACTTTATACCTTTCCTCTGCTGCTTGAATATCCGGTTGGTGTCCCTCTCTGCATGCAAGGAGCTCTTTAAACCTTGCTTGTTTCGCTTCAACTTTGGCTTGCACTTCCTCACATAACCACCACGATTCCCTGCTGCTGGGCGTCTTGGTTCTCCCCACCCCGCTGGCTACGCCAAGGGACTCCCTTGCAGCGTCTTTAATTATGCAGGAAAGAGTGTTCCACATCTGATCCGCGTCTCTAGCAACCAAGTCTTCCGACTTACTAGAAAGTCCCTCTAAGACTTTCCCTCTAAACGCCTCTGCCGCGTCGCTGTTCAATTTCTTCCATAGGATCCTCGGCAACCCGGTTGCTACTCTCTTATGTCTTTGCCTTTCAAAAAGTGCGTCCAGAGCTAACAATCTGTGTTGGGATGAGCATGCTTCGCCCGGGAAAACCCTGCAGTCTCTACATGCTCTAAGATCCCTACTACGCACAAGCAGGAAGTCGATCTGGGAGAAAAGGCCCCCACTCTGGTAGGTGATCAAGTGGACGTCTCTCTTCTTGAAGAAAGAGTTCGCTACTGCCAGGTCGTGAGCCGTAGCAAACTCTAAAATCGAGCGGCCTTCGTCATTCCTAACTCCATAGCCAAAACCTCCGTGGACCCCCGCGTACCCATCCGTTTCAGCTCCTATATGACCGTTCAAGTCGCCCCCTATAAACAATCTTTGTTCCGACGGGCACTCCCTTACAAGCTCATCGAGCGAGTCCCAGAAGCTCTTCTTCTCTGATTCGCTCCGGCCCACCTGGGGTGCGTAAGCGCTGATTACATTAACGGTCTCTCCATCAATAACCAAAGTAATCGCCATTATCCTATCGCTACTCCTGGTCACTTGCACTACATTATCCTTGAGACCCGCCGTCAAAATAACTCCAACTCCATTTCTCGCTGTCTTAGAGCCCGAGTACCAAATCTTGTACCCGTTACCCTCCCTAGTGCTAGAACCCTTCCATTTAGTCTCCTGGAAGCACACAATATCTACCTTATGTCTCCTCAACACATCAGCCAGCTCAAAGAGCTTACCAGTCAAAGTTCCAACATTCCAACTACCCACCCTAATCCTACGAGAGGACCCTACCCTAGCATAACCCCTAGCATCCCTAGACCAGTCTCCCCTGCCTACTCTGTCTACCCCGCCTACCCCACCCAAGCCGGAACGACATGACCTCAGGTGACCATCACTAACCAAGTCGTCTATCCTAACCCCAGCAAACTACCAACTATATACCAACACAAAAGCAACGAAAAAAGGGAGGCTATCTACGAAAAGAAAACAAAAACAAAACAAAAGCAATGCTACAAAGGCAAAGAAAACTACAACCACAAACCTAGGCCAGCAAAGAAAATAAAAACCAGACAATGACAAACAGAAAAAAAGATAACAAGCCAAGTAGCCAACAAGTAATTCTATAAGGCAAAAAGGAAAAAGGCAGCCTAGTACAACCGGATACCACAAGTCAAACAGAAAAATAAATAGGATAAAAGCAGGTATAAAAGAATACTCCCTTGCCGAAAAATTTTCCGGTGGCCGGAAAGTGATCACCGCCGGCAGTGGCGACGAGGGTGCTCGGATCTGTTTCTGAAATAGGTGGTGAACCTCCACTCGCGGGCGGTGAAAGTTTTGGCAGCCGGAAAATTGCCAGAAAGTCGCCGGAAAACACAAGAAAACCGCACGCTATGACGGCGCGTGGGGGCGCGTGAGATCTCCGGCGGGGGTCCGGTTTGTGGGGTTTTGTTCGTGGTAGAGTGGAGAAGATGATAGTAGTGTTTAATTAAATTTATTAGCTGTGAATGTGGTGGAATTAAATTTTTAGAGATCCGGATGAAGAGAGGAGAGAGAATATGATTTTTGAAATAGGTGAAATTGAACCCAGGAAAACAATAAAATGAATGGCATAATCTGATATATAGGGGTTGTCATTTTAAGCAGGAAGCAACTTGTTGTCAAAGTCTGGATTTCCAAAAATTCAGATTATTACATGTAATGCTCGATTATATTGCAATATGTAGGTTATTAATTGACATCTTTATGCGGCGGTCGCTCATTCAGTACACGGGAGACATAGTTAAAGGTGCAAAAGAATAGTTTTCTTACCTTCATAACTGCGCATCGACAGGTATAAATTGGGAACTATCGCTGCACACGGAGGCGTACGTGAGGCAGAAAGCGCTAATTTGGTGCTGCACGAAGCTGCGCTACTAAAGAATACAAAATATTACAGACAGATAATAACTTACAACTTGCCCTAAGAAATCATATTCCTAAACGTTATAATTTTATACACCGGTACGTTTGAGTTACAAATACACACTTACAATTTCCGGGCACAACATCGGCATAGCTCAGGAAAATTGTTATGCATCTTTATGGTGAAAGAAACCGTATGACTGTTAAAAGCTTGCCCTGCCAGAAACTGTTGAGAACAACCTTACATGCCATTCCGTCTGTCCGCGCCTACATGTGTAACCAAAAAACATGTTTAATGTCTGGAATACTATTAATGAGGGAAAAGTATAAGAAAAGTTTACCTTTATATTACCTTGCTGATGGTGACAAAGTTTATAGCTCTGTATGCTTATATCTCATTTAAATTTAATGCGACAATCAGCTAACCTCCGCTAGCACCAATCTGCTGTCGGAAGCGTCGGCAGTAGAAAATCGACATCAGTAGCAAGCCTCATCAATAGCAATCTACCAGAAGCAATAAACGACAATCGTCACCCAGCTGCAATGCTCATCAACCCTGCGTGAGTGGAAACCTGCAATAGCTTTGAAAGTTAAAAAATAAAAAAAAATATAACTAAATAAAAAAAATTATATATATAATAAAAAAAAAAAAAAACACACACACACACACACACAATACATTTGCTAGTTTTAAAATTCAATCCTAAACAGCCCTTAAAACAGATTCACCGCTACATATCATAGTCGGGAAATAACTGGTAACAAATATAAGTCTTACATGTTATTAAGCTTTCCATTTCAGAAAACGCATATAGTATCCATTATATCAAAAGTGAAACGCAATATAATGAGGTGTAAAAAAAAACTGATAAAGCAAAATCAGTAGGATAACTCAAATCATATGAGGCAGTGTTATTTATTTAGCGATGATAAATAGACATCAGTTACATGACTTTGACTTCCAACAATGCTTTAGTTATTGAGTCACTACTATTTTAAGTCCGGCATGTATTGCTTAATAAAGATCTAAATTTTCTCCTCCTCAGGCCCAAAACACATCCATTCAGTCCCGTCTTTTCATCCTAATCCGACTATTTCAGCCCGCATACCCCATGGCATGCCCGATTTCAGCCCCCAACTCAACAACCATTTCAGTCGTCAATCTGACACATATTACCGTCCACCTCAGCCCCTAAAACCCTTTGTGTTCCCCACTTTAGTTCTAATAACGTATCCATTTTGACCCTAATGATCCTGGTAATGTTAGGCTAGTTTTCAAGATTACCACCATCGATACTTGGGTTAGTTTTCCGTTACCTTGGTTCAGAGAACGCAATCGTGCACTCAGCGCGCGCGACCTAGTGCAACTATTTTGTAAGACGTTGCTAATACCTGTTAGTGTAGGTTAAACCAAAGCATTAGCTACATACTGTATTCACCATTGTATTACGCTTAAGAAATGAACTCCAATTTGCTACATGATTATGAAAACAACTCCAATTGGGCTAATTTAGACGTTAAAGTTTACAAATATGTTTGTGCTTGCGTTTATGCATTCAAATGGTAACATACCTTCAAAAAAGTTTGGTATTTCCTGTGGGCAACTTCCTGAAAGTGTTATCTGTTAGGCGCATTATGTAGCAGCCTTTTCCACTCCATGTGGAGCATAGAACTCTTCCATTTCCTGATGGATGTGCATGCGCTTTTCTTAGAAGTTGATCTAACACGGCTGTCTGTAATTGACATCAGCTGCGAATCAGGTTCGGGTTTCATAAAAATAAGTCAATAAATAAAAATCACGTCCATTATTTCGTACCTGTTAAATGTTCCAAACCTAACGTCTATGGGCAAAAATGCGAGCAACGAATAGCTCACTGATGGTAGAGCAATTTCTGGCTTTCATATAATAACACACCCTCTTGCACAAATATAAACCAGTTTCATTAATCTTAAAGGTATATGGATGAACATTGGTGAAACCGATTTCAGCATATAAATTGGTGTATCATAAAGTTATAATTTAAGGTAAAATTGTAGAAAAGATGTCTACAAAAGGTATATGTGTAGGTAACTCAACTTTGGAGTGTTCGAAAGGCCTCTTGGACACACCCCAACATCTAAGCAACCGGAGCATCTGAAATTTTAGCAATTGCATATCATGGATTGTTTAACGTATTACACGCAATTGTTCTTGCAAAACGATTATCACGTACTAAGTTTTAAGTGAAAGACAATTATTATCTGAGATGTTGAGTAATTTAAACACTAACTTACCTTTTCATCTAAAATTTCTGTAAAATAAGATTGCTGCAAAAATGAGGAGAAACTGTAAGTACCTTTTTAACAATAGTCAAGGTAACATTTTGGTCCAATATAGCTAAGGATTTGTCTCCTTTACATCCACTGACGTGAGTCTTCATGATGACAGCCTCCAAGACCTGACCACAACACAATAGTCCATCAAACATTAACATAAATTTCCACAAATTAATATCAAAACATACCAACATACAAACCAACTTTCCTAATAACGGCTGGTATTTGTTGTCAATCAATAGGTTATCGCCGCCGACACCTAATCTGAAAATGGTATAATAAAATTGAATCAGATCCTACAAAAACCTGCAAAAAGCTTCACGAAACCAATCAACAAACAATCCTTATAGAAAAAAAAATGATACCCAACACATAAAACAAAAAAAACTATCATATATTAAAGCAATAAACAAAAGCTTAGACAGCCATACCTGCGGATCTGGATGTCGGCGAATAGATGAAGATGAAGCTTATCTGAAAGTTTATCTGAAGGTCGCCGACCCACAGTCGATGAAGCTTATCGAATTTTTTATAAAGCCACAATGTCGATAACGTCGCCAGTATTATCTGGAATTCTAAACGGGCTAGGTTGGGCCTCACGTGGACTAACTAAAAGGGCTGATTGTATATTATATTTTAATAACAGGTCGAATATTTTATTATAAAAAAATAATATAAAAGTCCATCGACCATGCGTTTTTATATATAGAGATTATATATGAATTGTTGAGATTGAATATGTTACTCGGGATATTTTGCAAGAATGATATATTCAAACCTATTTGTTTAAACCACAACTAATATATTGAACTAACTCAATAAGATCGAGTGTCTCAACCTCTTAACCGTACTTGCATTTGAACTTAAAATGACATACTTTGCTACATTTATTTGGCTAGCTTATGGTTTTCTTAGCATTATATTGCGATCTTGTTAAGGTAAAAACGAGGATAATTAAATATGCGCTGCAAGATTGTAAGGCTCAGATGTTTTATGAGCATGTACTAGCTTGCTGATTTACGAATAAAAGTAATCTAGCATGAATCAATAAGTTGTTTTTGTTATACCATAAAATAAATAACAATATACATTACATTTAGTTCTAAAACATATAACAAATAATATTAAGGGTAAATTGCAAAAATGGTCCCTAAAGTAGCCCAAATGCGCAAGGATCACATCGAGAGAAATTTTGTTGCAAAAACGACACTAATTTTTTTTTATTTTTATTTTTCCCCCTCAAAATAGCCACTAGGAGGCACTGTAGACTAACTTTCGTTATTTTTCTCGTTAAGTTGCATCGTCCCTGAGGGTAGTATTGTCATTTCACTGTTCCCGCCTAAACCATTATAACACCCACCAATTATCACCAAACCCAAGAAACCCTATTGTTCAAAGTTCAATTGCATTTTCTTCCCTAAACTTTTCAAATACGCATTAGGATCTAATAAAAAGTGAAGATGATTGCTCTACCATTTCGAAAAAGCCGCGCACGATCTTCCCCGATCTATGATCTTGATGAACTATACGGTATGTTTTGGTTATTGTTAATTGTATTGATTTTTTAGTTAAATATAATGTTAACCACATGCACAATATGAATAGGAATAAGTTACACATTAGGATGATTTTTTATGTTTTTAGGGTGTGTGTTGATGTTTATTGTTTCTACACAGAATCAAACCAGAACTTGTTCTCTCTTAAAATCATTCACAGTGGAATATTTACCTCACCACCAGGAAGGGTGTATCTTGATCCAGTTATAGAGTGGTATAATTTAGTTGATTATGACATGTTTACGTTTGATGTGTTTGAATCGTTATTAGATGACCTAGGTGTCAACAATGGTCGGATTTTAGTGTCTCATTTTAGGATACCAGGTGAGTCATTGGATGATGGGTTGTTACCCTTGAAGGATGATGACGATGTTGTTAACTTGTTGAATCTGGTTCCTACACATAGAGAGATAGAGGTTTATATTGAGGCTAAAGGCAAAAAAATCCAAAATTATTGATGAAATACTGGATGAGACTACTGAGAATGTTGATGATTTTCAGAATGCTACTCAAGCTTCAACAAGCAAACCTGATGGAACCATTCGTACCAGGTTGTTAAATGACATAGGCATTCCTGCTGCTCAACAACCTTTAAGTGTGGATGCTGGTGGAGAACAAGCTGAGCAATAATCATCAATTATGGATGATGACTTGTTCCAACATTACACTCGTGTAGATGATGTTGTTGAAGAAGAAGAAGACTATACAGACATGGTCAATGAACTTTAAAGAGGGAGTGAGGATGTTGTTTTAGAGTTTAACGATAAATTTGTTGATGAAGAGGTAGTTGATAGGGAGGAGCCTGTTGAGCAAGAGAATCAATAACAACAAGAATTGGAAGTGAGTGATTTTGAAGAGGATGATGTGGGCACCCCCATTAAGCCACATGTGGACATGACTGGTTTTAGTTTTGAAATTGATGACCACATTGACCATGTCACAAACTTAGCTGGTAGTGTGGCAGAGGATATGGATTCGCATGCTGCCTGTGATTTTGATGATTTTGATAGTGGTGAAGATACCCATGCTCCCAGAATTGTGAAAATAAGAAAGAAAAGGTTGAAAGAAATTAGGAGGGAGTACCAGGGTAAAGAAAATGTTAAAAAGGGTGATTTTTTTTGTAACAGAAAAATTTATGACACCGTAGGAAATCAAAGAAAAGGTAAGAATGTATGCTTTGGAGTGTAGAAGAGATGTTAGGATTGAAAAGTGTGATCAAGAAAGGGTTAGAGCATATTGTTATGGGACTGTTGTGGGTTATGGTAAGGGGAAACATGCAGATAGTGATGGTAGAAATGATTCTGCAAGTTGTCAAACTACAGCTTCTTGTTCACAGTCAAAGGGCAAGTTTGGGACATCCAAAACCTATAAGAAAAATTTCAAACCCATGTGCCCGTGGTCCCTACATGTGTCAAAAGTCGGTGATGAACCATCTTGGAGTGTCAAAACATTAAAAGATGAACATAAATGCCTCCAAACAAGAAAAATTAAATTGTTGACTGCAAGATTCATTTCATCAGAGGTTGCTACAATTCTTGTTAACAACCGGAAAATCCCAACCGCTGCACTGACAATTGAATTAAATCAAAAATTTCAGATCGACATCTCTGAGACAAAGGTATTCAGAGCAAGAAATCTTGCAATGAAACAGATTTTGGGTGACCATGAAGAACAATATGCCAATCTTAGGGATTACGCGCTGGAATTGAAGGAAAAAATAAGGATACAACTGTGAAGATTCAAGTTGAAGCAAACACTGATTCAACCCTGGATTCAAGGGTTTTCAGACGGATCTATGTTTGTATTGGTGCCTTGAAAAAATGTTACAGAGCAGGAAGAAGGGAAATACTAAGTTTGGATGGGGCTTTTATCAAAGGACCATATACTGGTCAAATCTTAACTGCTGTTGGTGTGGATAGCAATAATGGGCTGTATCCAGTTGCTTATGCGGTAGTTGAAGCTGAGTGCAAGAGTTTATGGTTATGGTTCCTTAGCAATCTAGCAGATGATCTTGATTTGCAACCCAATTCAAACTACACCTTCATCTCATACAGACAAAAGGTATAAACATGGTTTGCCTCTTTATTATTTTTGTACATTATTCAATCCTCATTCATATATTATCTTATGTTTAATGTGACAGGGGATATTACCAGCCATTGTAGAACTGTTTCCTGCTGCTGAACACAGATTCTGTGTGAGACACATATATGACAACATGAAACAGTTATTCAGGGGACAGAGGTGTAACAATTCGCATTTTCAAGTTACTATTCATTTTTTTACTATTCACTCCTGAAATTTTTATTTTACATTCTCGTAAGTTAACCTATTTTTATGATAACCCGAGAGTTTGACACTCGTCGGGTCATTTTTGCAATTTTCACAAAACCATGTCTACGATTTACGTTTAGGTCTAAACGTCGTTTAAACATCCTGATAGGTTCATACAACATCATAAACAAGAGAAATAAGTGTTTTTCACATCTTACGACATTTCCACAAGTTTAGAATTTTTACATTTTCCGATTTTGCGTTTTACGCGTTTTAAGCCTACGTTTCTAGGTATTCACGACTTTAAGCATCCCGATAGAACTTATCACTCATTTAATATGCTAATATAGAGTATATTGATAAGTTTTAACATATTTATAAGTTTCATATTTTTAGGATACCTGGTTTTAAGTTTCATGACTTTACGACTTATAGTTAGCGATTAACGGGACCAAAACTCACTCCGTAAACTAGATAATACCAAGTTTATCCATCTAGTCACTCCTCCCATCATATGAACTTGCATATGAAGGATCACCATGGCCTTAGTGGCTTGGTGAGAGCCATGGAACCATTAGAGCACTGATGTGTTACATTAAGAGCCATTGAAAGACTTATGGTCTATAAACTTCCAAGTATTTATCATGTGTTTCATTTTAGACCATACCTTAGTGTAAACTAACCTCCTCAAGGCACTATAATACTCCTTCCCCTCTCTTGGTCATTCACAACCTCACACACACAAACACTTTCATCATTTGATTTCCAACTTCAAGTATTACTTCAAGTTTCAAGCTCCAAGTTCACCATATCAAGTCCTTTGCATTCTTTGGTGATCCTCTTGAGTTTAAATCCACTCAAGTCACCAAGGACTTATCAAGTTCTTGCACAAGCTATAGCACAACATTGATCATACAAGAGAAGAGAAGGAATCCAAGATAGACGAGATCTAAGTCCTTGTACTAGTTCTTGATTCTTGATTTCCCTTTTGTTAGGCCAAAAGTTGTAAGCACATAATCACCACCATCATTCTATGATTTCATGCATGTTATGTCCTAATTATATTGATTACATGCTATATATATGGTCACTATATTGAATCATGATGTACTAATGCTTAAAAACAAGTTCTTAACTTACATATTGTCTTATGTTATCAAACTAGTAAAAACTAGTCATCTTATACATGTTTGAGCTATTAAATCAATTACCTATAACCTTGTATGCTTACATATTGTTAAAAACAAGATCAAACCAAAAACGTAGAAATTTGAATCACCCGAAACGGACAAACAAGTCAAAAGTTATGATAAAAAGAAGTTAGCGAAACCTAGAACCTAAAAACTGCCAAAAAGCTTACTGCATGAATCTGAGATTTTTTCGAGGCACTTCTGGTCCGATTCATCAAAAAGTTAAAACATGAAAGTTGTCCGGAATGATGTTTTACGTCCAACATTTAGGAACTCGGCCTGAAAACACCAAACAAGGGTAGTTTTCTGCCTCAAATGGTAAGACAGTTTTTCGGCGTCAAAATTTGGTTTTCACTTGACAAATAATTAAGAACCATGTTATTTTCAAAACTAATTACTTACTAAACATGATAAACTTTATAAAATAACAATCTTCATTCAAATTCCTAAGTTTATTTGACTCTCGGAATAGAGTATTTCAAACCAACTTTACAATTTTTAGACTTGTAAACTTTTTAAACACTTGTGATATAGTTCATGACGATAACATGCAATAACCATTATGATTTCCTAATCATAACCAAGCAATCTAATAACTTGCAATAAACATGGAAAGCGGCCACAACTCATTTGCGGAACTTATGCAAAACTTATTTTAGAAACCATGTAAGTATATTTAATCTTATGACATTGAATTCAACAAGCAAAACTTATGTTGTTATATACTAAGTACTACCACACTAGGGAGCTTCGTGTGAGGAGTTTCATTTGGGTAAACAGATCGACGAGTTGCTGGATTGACGATTTAAAGTGTCCTAGCTCCTCGAACGTTTAGTACATGAACTCTGAATTATGATGGCCCAAACGGTAGTACGAGATATATAAACTAAAAATGTTACATAACCCGTTTCTATAAAACGACATACACAACCTACCAAGTACTACATCATGATCAATATAAAGACATATATAGGCTCGTTTATGTTTTCTTAGACATTATTCCAAACCTAAGTTGCGACAATTATTCTAGGTTGCACGTAGAGGTTTTCCCGGCTTATCCAACGATTTCGTTATATCCTTAAACATCATCCAACTCACGGTGAGTCATAGCCTCGTTTTTATACTTGTTTTATAAATACTTTGGGGGAGATACATGCTACAACTTTTATAACAATCACAACTATTTACAAACTGTATGTTTATCTGAATCAATTGCTTTATTAGGAGTAAGTACCACGAATGCCATGTTTGAAGTCCTTATATCATGAACCATAAATCACTAGTTGTAGTGAGCTCAAATATTCTAGATTAACAAATCCCGTTTGTGTTGACCCAGTTAAGGGCAAACAAACCTACATTAATTGAGAACATCAAGTATAAACAAAGAAACCATGAATTATAATAACAATCCAACGAACTTGGATAATATCAATCTAACATTGTTTTATTGGCACTAAGTAACACAATTGCCACATTAAGGCCCCACATCATGAACCAGTTAATCACTAGGAGTAGTGAGCGCGGATATTGTGAATATGCCTATTGGGATTGACGAATCCCGTTTGTGTTGACCATGTACGTTCAAACAAACGCACTATATTTGAGAATATAGGGTAATTCCGAAAATTACCTACAGGGGCGACAAACACGCCAATTGATATTGGTACACGTTAACGTTTTGGTTTCATGAGCTTAGTGCAATAATAACTATAAACAAACATTATGGGTGTATAACAACTTAACCCATGACATATCAAACATTGAACTCTTGTGTTCAAAACATCTAAGACATATCAAACATTGAACTCTTGTATTCAAACATTTATGACATATCAAACATTGAACTTTTGTGTAAGTTTTAAGAACTACATTTAGTATTTACCTATACTTGTAACAATGATTTTTACAAGGTTTTTAATTATTTCCACAAACTCTATGAACTCACCAACCTTTGTGTTGACACTTTTAGCATGTTTATCTCAGGTCCATAATGATCGAGGCTGGCACGGAGGAGCACGGATATTCAAGAAGGCTATAAATTTTATTATCATTCGGAAACCCATTTAATATAATTGTAAACCTTGAAACTAATGGGACCTCATTTTGTAAACTATGATATTTATATAATTTGAATGATAAATCTTTTAAAACGACTCAATTAGAGTTCGTTTTCTATTGTTATAATTGTTGTGCCATGAAGTAACACCCAGTTTGAATTCCGCTGCGTTCACGAAATTGGGGGTGTTACAAGAGGATCAAGGATCTTCTTTGGAAGTGTGCTACAGCATCAACAGTGGTTCAGTTTAATAGATTAATGGATGAGATCAAATCAGTGGACTCTAAAGCTTATGACTGGTTAAGAAAGATACCACCATCATCATGGTCAAGGTTACATTTTTCAGGTATAATATAAGCATATTATGACTTTCATCTGTAATATTAATAAGCTTAAAATTGATGTTGATATTGATATGTTACATACAGGGAGAGCTACATGTGACATCCTTCTTAACAACTTATGTGAATATTTTAATAGCAAGTTGGTGGACGACAGAGATCAACCAATCATTGGTTGTTTGGAATACATCAGGGAGTATCTTAGGAAGAGAAATGTTAGTGTGCAGCAATTAATAGACAGATGTGAAGGTCCCTTAACCCCAACAACAAACTACAATTTTAAGAAACATAAAGCAAGAAGCAAATGATTATATTGTTATATGGAATGGGGGGGGGGACACATACCAGTGTAAGGGACCTTGAAATGACCAATGTGTTGTGAATATGACAACAAGGGTATGCACATGTAGGAGATGGGAGCTAACTGGTATTCCATGTAAACATGTTGTTGCCGCTATCTACAACATGTCATCAAATGGCAAAGAGGTTGGGATACCAGAGGATTGGGTGTCCCAATGTTATTGGTTAAACACATGGAAGGAGATGTGTCATTACAAGTGATCCGTGCTAAAGTATATATATAATATCAGACGGATATGCGTGATACGCGAGAAATGACAAATCAACCTTTTAGGAAAAAGGTTAACTTACAAAACCCGTGAATACGATATGTGTGATACCGGGCAAGTGATCACCCGGGTCGTGTCCCAGCGAGGTGTGAATCGAGGATTTCGTTATCGGTTAGGAATTAAAGTGCTTGAAGTGTGGATTTGGATTTTTGTGTTTTTAATATCCTAAATGAGAAATGAAAAGCAAATGTTCAAAGAAACTTAAAATGAAAAACAAATTATGTTAAAAACGTTAACCGGGAATTTCTAAAACGAGATTAAAAACTAAAATCTTTGAAAATTAACCCTAAAAGTTCAAATTTATTTTTCCTAAGTCCTAAATTATAAAAGAAAATTTTAGAAAAAAGAATTATACTTTTTTGACTTTTATATTTTTTATTATGAATTAAAAACAGAATTTAAAAGAAAAATTAATTAAAAATACTAAACGAAAATAGAAAAATCTGAAAAAATCCAGAAAACTAATTAGTGACAATCAGAATCTATGAAAAATAAAAATGGGTTAACTGCTTATTGGAATAAGCAGTTAATAAGAAAAATGGGGAATAAGCTTAAAAGGAAAAAAACAAGGTTAAATAAAAAACTAGGTAGGATTAAACTGAAAAAGACCCAAGGGCGCAATGGTTAAGTGTGCGTGTTTAGCTGAGAGACCAGGGTTCGAGTCCCATGGTGCACTTTTTTATTTTTATTTTATTTTTAGATTTTTCTTGTTGAAACTTAATAAGCACAAGCAGAAAGGCAAACTTTATAACTAAAACATTTTTTGAAATCCACAAATAAGCACAGAAATGAGCTGATCAAAGCTGATCAGAGGACTAAAAGAGAATAAGCCCAAGGCTTGGACTGAAAAGGGGTGATCAGCTAACAAATAAGCTAAGTGACCACTGAAATAAGCTAAGGACTGAAAATAAGCTAAAAATGGAACAGGTCAACTGAGTAAGCTACAAAGACTAGCAAATAAGCACTCTATGAATCCAAATAAGCAATGATAAGGGGCTGATGCACAGGGCAACTCAATCCCACCAAGGTAAGTTTGGGCTTATTTTTAAGCACTAAAATGGTCACTACAGACAACAAAAGCTAGCAATCCTAAAATTGACCTACCAAAGATCAAATAAAACCCAAAAAAAAAAAGACAATGAGAAGCTTATTCTCAGCTTATAAATAAGCAGAGAAATGGGCAAATGGGACAGAAGTCTGCTGATATGAGCAGACTTAATGAGGGACTGAGGTGATTTTTTAGCTTAATTTTAAGCAGTATTCAACTAGTTAAGGGCTTTAAAACTATGAAATGCCAAAGATCAGTTAACTAACAACATGAAACATGAAATTTAAGCACTGATAAACACAAATAAGCTCTAAAATTAAGCCTAGAAACTGGTTCAGGCTGCAAAAAAAATAGTTCTGTGCAGATTTTTGTTGAGCAATATGGCCAAAACACCTCAAACCCTATTGAATTCAGTCCAACTCTTGTATATTCACTATATGCACTACATTGAACACAAAATGACCAAAAGAGAGCACAGAAAAAGCTTATGGCTATAAAAAGCTGAGATGGTCAGATTTTAAGCTAGAATTACCATATGTAACTCAAAACCATGAAATCAACCAAAACAGGCCAAATCACTTAACAAACAACTTATCTAGCTTATTATAAGTAAGATTAAAACTTCCACATTTGCACATGAACAGTGCCTAACCATATTGACCCATTTGACTCCTTGAACCAAACACCCTTTATATTTGACTGTTTTGAGATTAAAACTACCCTAGGCCAAAATAAGCTCTAAATCTGAGTTGTAACTGATTTACTACTCTAATTTAACCCTAATGATCAATTTTAAGATGAAAATAAGCACTAAAATAAGCTAATTCTAAATTGACTATTTTTTTGGATTTTATGACTTTTTAAGGACAAATTTGAACTAAACAAACTACAACTAACAAATAGGCATCAACTAACATCAAATAAAGCAAATAAGGACAGAAAAGATCAATAAGCACTCAATAAGCTAGTGAACAGTGAAATTAAAGAAAATTAAAAATTTACTCACTTGAGGCCTTAGCTTAACAAAGGCTCCAAATTAATGGCAGCTACAAGCTCTAGCTTGTTTTACAACAAGCTAGTAAAAGCAATGGGACCTTCCATTTCAGCCCATCATCCAAAACAACTTATCTTGACCATTCTTTGACTTTTGTTGACTTTGCTGACTTTTTTGAACTTTTGAGTGTAGACCAGAATTAAACTCAACATAAGCTCACAATAAGCTATAAAGAGCTTATATGAGCTTATATAAATAGTGAATAAGCTATTTTCAATATCAATGGACTAAATTTGATTTAACAGTTAACTTGGGGAACTTAAAATTTCATTAACTGTTGAAGTTAGTACAATACTTAATAAATTAAAAACAACTGAGCTTAAACAAACTTGAATTTATAGAAAACTTAAATTTTAACTAAACTAAAACATTAAACTAAAAAATACGACTATATTAAAATTCTACATGCCTAAAATGTAGCACCCCAACCTGACAAGGGTAAAAGTGTCACAAATACATGGCTTCATATCAGATACAAGCATTCAAGAAATAAAAAATAGCGGAAGCTTTAACATTTAAAATCCAAGGGAAATAAGTCAACACGACTTATATCATGTGCAAGACAGGAATAACGAAGTACAAAACAGAATCCAAATGCCCAAACAATGGCATAACAGAAATAATATCCAAATGGTCACACTAGAATGACAAGGTCTAGACTTCACACAAGTTGCTCTCATCCCAAGCTAAAACCCAGCTCCTAGCTTAAATGTACCTGCCGCAGGAAAAGAAATGCGGCTGAGCTACGAGAGCTCAGTGAACAGATATAGCGGAAACAAAGCAGTAATAACGGGATAATAAAGTAAATGAAATAATACCAGGAGTAACAAGAGTCAGGAAAAGGAATACAAGAGTTATGCAGACATACCAGGAATTAAGAATGGTTACAATGGTGAAAGTGAAAGAAACCAGAACCCACCAAAATCCCAAGTCGAATCAAGTCAAGTCCAGTATCAAGTCATAGGGTAACATAACCAGTAATCCACCACAAACCCAAGTCAAATCAAGTCAGGTCAAATGTCAGGTCAAGTATCAGGTCAAGTAACAGGTCATAAGGTTACAAGGTTTCAGGTAAACAGAAATCCACTACGAGCCCAAAACTCAAAGTCAATCTCAAAGTCAAACCATATCAAGTCACATATCAGGGTGTATGGAGGGGTGACCTCAGCATACCAAGTACAGGGTGAGGGGATACCTCCAGGGGTTGGAGTCGCAAACTCCCAGGGGTGTGAAAGGCGTGTATCGCACACACTCGCCAGTCACCAAGTAATACAAGTAACATGAACAAATCAAGACAGGTCTAGGATGCATCCATGCGCCCCCGCAGGCCACAGGGTTCTTCCTCTACGTGATAAATCAAGTCAAATCGGGGTCGGCGTAACCAAATCACTAGGGCTACACACTAGTCATGCCGGCGGTGCATCACCGACATGGACATGAAACCCTCATGCCTAGTAGATGCTCGTAGTCTCAAACTGTGGGTGAGGTCAAGTATCAAGTCTGGGGTATCAAGTGTCAGGTCTCAGGTATCAAATGTCAGGTATCATATCAGGGTTCATATCAGGGTTCACATCAGGGTTCATATCAGGGTTCACATCAGGGTTCATATCAGGGTTCATATCAGGGTTCATATCAGGGTTCATATCAGGGTTCAGGACAGGAGACAAATGCAGGGGTTCATTATCAGGAGGTCAATATCAGAAAGGTCAAATACTGGAAGGTTCATAATAGTTTATTATAAGAAATCCTTTATACATGGTTTTTAATAAAATGATCGTTAGAACAGTTTCATAATAAAAGTCTTTTAAGGAAATGTTTCAAAACCTCTTCATATATATCTAAAAAGTAGTTGTAAATCCTATGAACCTTCAAGTACCCAAGGTCTTAATTATTGAGGTTATCAGGGTTTAATAAGTCATGCCAAGTGTCATAGCAGGGTTCAAGTCAAAGGTTCAAGTCAAATGGTTCATATCAAGTGTATCAAGGTTCAAGTTCAGGTTCATGACAAGGTTCAAGACAAAGGTTAAAGCAAAGGTCCAAATCTATGGTTCACAATACAAGGGAAAACATAACAATGAAACAGGAATCAGAAATGAGACGAAGGCTCTTTACAAGAAGAGCAGAATATCTGTACCTTATTCAAATAGCAAGCACAAACAAAAGAGTAGCTGACAGGGATCAAGATCACTCCCTCCTCGAACCTAAAGGAGTAGAAGACAGAGATACGAAAGGGGTTTCAGTTATCTTCCCATTATAAGTAACTTCCATTTTTAGTAACTTTCCATTTTTAGCAGGTTTCCATAATTAGTAAGTTTACATACTTAGCAAGATTCAAGTGGTATACTTCAAGTTAAATCATTAATATAGGCTTATTATGGAAGTAATATTCATTTTAACAAGTTACACAAGTTCAGGGTTAGTTATGACAAGTTTTTCATAGTTCAGGGTTATAAACGTAACTTTACCAAAGTTAAAGGTCCACATTAAAATTATCATCATTTTACCATTCAAACACTTATACTTTCCAGAATTACACATTTAGCCTTCAAGTTTCATAATTTACGATTTACACCCTTTTAATTAATTAATTACAAATTAAACCTTATACTTATATAATTTACAAATTAACCTTCACAAGATTCACATCAAGTCCTTTTATTCCTTCAAATTTCAGAAAGTACCCCTCAATATTATTATGTTACAAACAGCCCTTAAACTTTCGGTATATTACATATTTAGTCCTTGTACTTTATTACATTACAAATCGATTTAAATAATTAACCATAATTACATATTAAGCCCTTAATTTCTCAATTTTACACAATGAACACTTATTTTAACATGTTATACGAACACACCCTTAAACATTCACAATTTACACATCAAGTCCCTCTAGTTATCAAAGTTACATATTTAGTCCTTTAAATTACAATTTCAACCTTTAATTATTAACAATTACATATTAAGCCATTAAATTACCAAAATTACACATAACCCCCTGAATATAATTTATTACTCAATTCAGCACCAAGTTTCCAGAAATTACATATTTAGTCCCTCATTTTTATTTATTTTCAAATCGATTTAACAAATATATATATTTATCAAATAAACCCTTTATATGCAAAATTAACACATGAGCCCCTCCTTTTATATTTTATTCAAATTATAGCAGGTCTAACATGATTTACAAAATTATCCCTTAAGTTTTAAAAATTACAAAACACACCCTAAACTAATTATTTTCAAATCGTTTTTCATAAAACATTAACAAAATCAAACCCTAGAAATCCCAATCATTAGGCCATCATTATATCATCATTATTCATCAATTATTACCAGATTTCATTCACTATAAACCCTAGGTCGATTGGTTCTTAGGGTTTTCCATAATTCCTCTTTTTATTCCTTAAATCCGGTTTTAAAATTAAATTCGACATACATGTTTTTAGGCCTCAACAATTCGAACTACCATTTTTATCATGTTATATGATCATCATAGAAGCCACAAAAAATAATAACCTGGCCCAGAAAATTCGCATACAAGATTTTTAAATTTAATTCGATTTTAGGGTTTATAAACCCATTATTTTCTATTCGGCCAAAATACAATGCATGGTTCGATTTAAGTATTTTTACCATGTTATATGTGATTAAAGGAGTGCTAAAAAATTACCAGGAAATTTATAGATCAAAGGATTACACGCTATGGATTATTGTTGCTCGGTTGCACTTTTTCGACCCAATTAAATCACCACAGCCAAACGATCGACCCTAGAACCTTGTGGCTATTTTTCCCACCTTCTTGGCACTATGAAGAACTCCAGAAAATTACCTCCTTACCTCAGAAAATTCGGATGTGATGTGGGTGATTTTTGAGGGTGGCGGCTAATTAGTTTTTAGGGTTTTTTGGAAGAAAATAAATCATGGAATGGTATAAATGTGTTATGACCGAGCATTGGGGGGGGGGGGGGAAGGCTGGAAAATCGTGAAGACATAATGGCCCAATCAATTTACCAATTTAAATGTATTTTCCTTAATTACTTTTATGTTTAAAAGGGTTTTTTTTAATTAATAATAATTATGTATTTAAATTTTCGGTATACACAAGGGTATTTTGGTCATCTCACAACTTGTATAAATATTAATCGAAGTTGTCAAAATTATTTTGTATCATATCTTGTTCGTTTCCAGACGTTTGGGATCGATTCGGAACTTTAATTAAGCTTTAATTAAATTTTAAAGTTTCAGGGGCATTTTGGTAATTTTTGCATGCTTTAAATTTTCGGGTTTTACAACTCTTCCCCTCTAACAGAAAAATTTCGTCCTCGAAATTTGCAAGGACATAGGAATGAAAGAGAACGGAAAACAAAACAAGGACATACCAGACGCCTTATCTGCCTGGTCACGAGAAAGCGAGAAAACACGACCGGTAGTAGGAGTAGGAGAAGGAGGGCCAAGATATTTCTCAAGTGGTTCCGGATTCCGCCTAGGACAATCTTTCAACTTATGCTCCCTCGAACCACACCTAAAACAAGCTCCAGAAGTCGTACGACAAAATCCCGTATGATTCTTCCCACACTGAGGACAACTAGCTGACCCCTGACTGTCGCTGCGCCCCCGACGATCGCCATCCTGCCTAGAAGCTGACCTCGAATCTGATTTCTTCTGGTCGTAGCTCTTGCCCGAATACTCCTTGACGTCCCGACTCTGAATCTGCTGCTGCACCTTGTCGCCATCACGGTCTCGTTTGTAACCAACGCCCTCATGAAATTCTCGATGTTGCGAGCTGCATCGCAACATGCTGACGGATCCGCAAACTCCGAATTAAGCCGACGATCAAGAAAATATGACAGAACAGAACATGAAGAATGACAGAGCAGAACAGGAAAATATGACAGAGCAGAATCAAGGAAAGATGACAGAGCATAACAGGAAAAGAGAGTGCGCGAAAGGAAACCTAATGTCTACCCAATCCTCACAGGTCAAATGGCCTAAGCCTAAGGGTTTCAGAAACCTGTCTCTGATACCATAAATTGTAACACCCCAACCCGACAAGGGTAAAAGTGTCACAAATACATGGCTTCATATCAGATACAAGCATTCAAGAAATAAAAAATAGCGGAAGCTTTAACATTTAAAATCCAAGGGAAATAAGTCAACACGACTTATATCATGTGCAAGACAGGAATAACGAAGTACAAAACAGAATCCAAATGCCCAAACAATGGCATAACAGAAATAATATCCAAATGGTCACACTAGAATGACAAGGTCTAGACTTCACACAAGTTGCTCTCATCCCAAGCTAAAACCCAGCTCCTAGCTTAAATGTACCTGCCGCAGGAAAAGAAATGCGGCTGAGCTACGAGAGCTCAGTGAACAGATATAGCGGAAACAAAGCAGTAATAATGGGATAATAAAGTAAATGAAATAATACCAGGAGTAACAAGAGTCAGGAAAAGGAATACAAGAGTTATGCAGACATACCAGGAATTAAGAATGGTTACAATGGTGAAAGTGAAAGAAACCAGAACCCACCAAAATCCCAAGTCGAATCAAGTCAAGTCCAGTATCAAGTCATAGGGTAACATAACCAGTAATCCACCACAAACCCAAGTCAAATCAAGTCAGGTCAAATGTCAGGTCAAGTATCAGGTCAAGTAACAGGTCATAAGGTTACAAGGTTTCAGGTAAACAGAAATCCACTACGAGCCCAAAACTCAAAGTCAATCTCAAAGTCAAACCATATCAAGTCACATATCAGGGTGTATGGAGGGGTGACCTCAGCATACCAAGTACAGGGTGAGGGGATACCTCCAGGGGTTGGAGTCGCGAACTCCCAGGGGTGTGAAAGGCGTGTATCGCACACACTCGCCAGTCACCAAGTAATACAAGTAACACGAACAAATCAAGACAGGTCTAGGATGCATCCATGCGCCCCCGCAGGCCACAGGGTTCTTCCTCTACGTGATAAATCAAGTCAAATCGGGGACGGCGTAACCAAATCACTAGGGCTACACACTAGTCATGCCGGCGGTGCATCACCGACATGGACATGAAACCCTCATGCCTAGTAGATGCTCGTAGTCTCAAACTGTGGGTGAGGTCAAGTATCAAGTCTGGGGTATCAAGTGTCAGGTCTCAGGTATCAAATGTCAGGTATCATATCAGGGTTCATATCAGGGTTCATATCAGGGTTCACATCAGGGTTCATATCAGGGTTCATATCAGGGTTCATATCAGGGTTCATATCAGGGTTCAGGACAGGAGACAAATGCAGGGGTTCATTATCAGGAGGTCAATATCAGAAAGGTCAAATACTGGAAGGTTCATAATAGTTTATTATAAGAAATCCTTTATACATGGTTTTTAATAAAATGATCGTTAGAACAGTTTCATAATAAAAGTCTTTTAAGGAAATGTTTCAAAACCTCTTCATATATATCTAAAAAGTAGTTGTAAAATCCTATGAACCTTCAAGTACCCAAGGTCTTAATTATTCAGGTTATCAGGGTTCAATAAGTCATGCCAAGTGTCATAGCAGGGTTCAAGTCAAATGGTTCATATCAAGTGTATCAAGGTTCAAGTTCAGGTTCATGACAAGGTTCAAGACAAAGGTTAAAGCAAAGGTCCAAATCTATGGTTCACAATACAAGGGAAAACATAACAATGAAACAGGAATCAGAAATGAGACGAAGGCTCTTTACAAGAAGAGCAGAATATCTGTACCTTATTCAAATAGCAAGCACAAACAAAAGAGTAGCTGACAGGGATCAAGATCACTCCCTCCTCGAACCTAAAGGAGTAGAAGACAGAGATACGAAAGGGGTTTCAGTTATCTTCCCATTATAAGTAACTTCCATTTTTAGTAACTTTCCATTTTTAGCAGGTTTCCATAATTAGTAAGTTTCCATACTTAGCAAGATTCAAGTGGTATACTTCAAGTTAAATCATTAATATAGGCTTATTATGGAAGTAATATTCATTTTAACAAGTTACACAAGTTCAGGGTTAGTTATGACAAGTTTTTCATAGTTCAGGGTTATAAACGTAACTTTACCAAAGTTAAAGGTCCACATTAAAATTATCATCATTTTACCATTCAAACACTTATACTTTCCAGAATTACACATTTAGCCTTCAAGTTTCATAATTTACGATTTACACCCTTTTAATTAATTAATTACAAATTAAACCTTATACTTATATAATTTACAAATTAACCTTCACAAGATTCATATTACACATCAAGTCCTTTTATTCCTTCAAATTTCAGAAAGTACCCCTCAATATTATTATGTTACAAACAGCCCTTAAACTTTCGGTATATTACATATTTAGTCCTTGTACTTTATTACATTACAAATCGATTTAAATAATTAACCATAATTACATATTAAGCCCTTAATTTCTCAATTTTACACAATGAACACTTATTTTAACATGTTATACGAACACACCCTTAAACATTCACAATTTACACATCAAGTCCCTCTAGTTATCAAAGTTACATATTTAGTCCTTTAAATTACAATTTCAACCTTTAATTATTAACAATTACATATTAAGCCATTAAATTACCAAAATTACACATAACCCCCTGAATATAATTTGTTACTCAATTCAGCACCAAGTTTCCAGAAATTACATATTTAGTCCCTCATTTTTATTTATTTTCAAATCGATTTAACAAATATATATATTTATCAAATAAACCCTTTATATGCAAAATTAACACATGAGCCCCTCCTTTTATATTTTATTCAAATTATAGTAGGTCTAACATGATTTACAAAATTATCCCTTAAGTTTTAAAAATTACAAAACACACCCTAAACTAATTATTTTCAAATCATTTTTCATAAAACATTAACAAAATCAAACCCTAGCAATCCCAATCATTAGGCCATCATTCTATCATCATTATTCATCAATTATTACCAGATTTCATTCACTATAAACCCTAGGTCGATTGGTTCTTAGGGTTTTCCATAATTCCTCTTTTTATTCCTTAAATCCGGTTTTAAAATTAAATTCGACATACATGTTTTTAGGCCTCAACAATTCGAACTACCATTTTTATCATGTTATATGATCATCATAGAAGCCACAAAAAATAATAACCTGGCCCAGAAAATTCGCATACAAGATTTTTAAATTTAATTCGATTTTAGGGTTTATAAACCCATTATTTTCTATTCGGCCAAAATACAATGCATGGTTCGATTTAAGTATTTTTACCATGTTATATGTGATTAAAGGAGTGCTAAAAAATTACCAGGAAATTTATAGATCAAAGGATTACACGCTATGGATTATTGTTGCTCGGTTGCACTTTTTCGACCCAATTAAATCACCACAGCCAAACGATCGACCCTAGAACCTTGTGGCTGTTTTTCCCACCTTCTTGGCACTATGAAGAACTCCAAAAAATTACCTCCTTGCCTCAAAAAATTCGGATGTGATGTGGGTGATTTTTGAGGGTGGCGGCTAATTAGTTTTTAGGGTTTTTTGGAAGAAAATAAATCATGGAATGGTATAAATGTGTTATGACCGAGCATTGGGGGGGGGGGAAGGCTAGAAAATCGTGAAGACATAATGGCCCAATCAATTTACCAATTTAAATGTATTTTCCTTAATTACTTTTATGTTTAAAAGGGTTTTTTTTAATTAATAATAATTATGTATTTAAATTTTCGGTATACACAAGGGTATTTTGGTCATCTCACAACTTGTATAAATATTAATCGAAGTTGTCAAAATTATTTTGTATCATATCTTGTTCGTTTCCAGACGTTTGGGATCGATTCGGAACTTTAATTAAGCTTTAATTAAATTTTAAAGTTTCAGGGGCATTTTGGTAATTTTTGCATGCTTTAAATTTTTGGGTTTTACATAAAAGGCTTACAATAGGAGCCTATTTATACTAAAAAGATGTTGGGAAATCCTTTGTCTTCATCTCTGAGCAGTTCTGCACCATTGGATTGCCTTGAAATAATCTCAGCCATCAACTTTAGTTTTTGGCGCCAAAATGGGTAAGAGGGTACCCACTTCTGTACTTGTAACTTGAGGGGGGGGGGGGGAAGAAGCATTAAATGCTTTTTGGACTGGGTAGGTGGAGTGTAGAAGGAGGGTGAGGGGGAGGGTTGGTTTGTCAGGAATGAGCATGGTGGGTGATGGTGGTTTTCTGGTTTTAGTTTTGGCGGGTTTGGGTGGTGGTTTTGACTTTGGTCAAATCTGGTTTAACTAAATAAAACGGGTTGGGGTGATTGGGCTTGGTTTGGGGGGCTGGGTTTATTTTTGTGTTGGGTTTTTATTTGTTTTGGGATAAGGGTTAAGGAATTAGTGGATTTGTATTTAAGGGTTAGGATTATAATTGGAATTAGTTGTAACTTTAGGGACTAAAATTGCCAATTCTGAAAATCCAAGGTCCAAACTTGTAACTTTGCAAAAATACTTCCAAGGACCAATTTCGACAAGTTGAGCATAATTATTATCCACTTTGGTAAATTTCTTCCCCGGCCTTGGCTTTTTGAACTTTTTCCAATCTCGTGCTCGGTTTTGTCCCTTTTTGTCCTGTTTTCAATCCTTTGTACCTGAAACACATAAAAACACAAACCAAGGATATCTGCAGTATAATTTGGGTGTTTTTGGTCATTTTTGTGTCTTTTATGGGTATAAAATGATGAGTATTTACACACTCATCAATCCCCCACACTAAACTATTGCTAGTCCCTAGCAATCCGATCATGTGAAGTAATGAAAGGATCAAAAGAATACAAAGCATACCCCATTTTGACTTTTTATTTGATGCAAGAAATTAAAACTAGAAAAAATAGATAACATGCTTGATTCCCAAAAATGGTATCACGGAACAGGATTCACACAAACTGGGTGTCTCCAGGGAATTGAAATCGTCATCCTCTTTTTTATACTCCCAACTAAGCTTAAACTCAATGTGAAAATGTTTTTGTAAAATGGTAACACTACTTATACTAATAATCTATGTAAGCCGAGACTTAACTTTTCACTCCCATATTTATTCAAGTTAGGTGACTGTGCTTGATTTTCAAAATTTTGATCACAAAAATCGACGTTTTTATAAGATATAGACTAATACTAGTTGAAAGATAGATTTAAAATTTAAAACAACCAAGTTTCAAAACTTTATTGCATTTTGCAATATCATTCCATTTTATTTTATTTTATTTTTCTTTTCATTTTTTCATCAATTTTTTTTTTTACTTGTGCAACATAAACTAACGGAGTTTCACGGGAACCAAGACCTTACACCTTCCGGGATAAAGGATCCAAGGGCCGTTACAACGGAGAGTTCCAAGACTCTAAACATTCCTGAAATGAGGATCCAAGGGTGTTAGACCAAGACCTCACACATTCCTGAATTAGAGGTCCAAGGGCCGGTGTAAGAGGGTGGCCAAGACCTAAACGCCTTCCGGAAATAAGGATCCAAGGGCCGATCTTGAACCGTAGCTTTTTTAGCACATACATTTATTACTTAACTTTTTTGCAACTTTCAAGCAACGTCTCACTTTCATTTTGCATTATTATGACATATGCTTGTTCCGAAGTTTAAATAAAGCTTTGAACTAGTATTTTTCAAAATCGTATGAAAAAATGATTTTGTATGTTCAAATGTTTGAAAATAAGCACTTATTAAGTCAGATTAGTTATCTCCTGGGAGAAAAAGCCATAGATTACTTATATAAGCTCTAAAGAAAACCAATTATTCTACGCTTAGCATTTTCATTTGCACATTTTGTAAAACCTTAGTCTAATCGTTAAGGAAGTAGCCAGATCAACACTCTGGCAGAGTCGGGATTCCCTTTGTTCTAACCTAATCAAGACTAAACACTTTTATTTTATTGCAATTTCTTATCTAAAAACGACAAGAATTTTAAAATTTTGGGTCAAAACGGGGGTACTAGGGCACTAGAAGGTACATATGTGACAAAATTCGCGAGAATTCCCCCCCCCCCCCCCACACTTAGAATTAAATATTGCCCTCAATATTCAAAGTACCGGCTATTATGCCGCTACTTAGAACGTAAAAAGGTAATACTAATAGCCAAGTGTGGAACAGAAATCTCCATTTTTCACAAAAAAAGGATTAAAAAGATATCCCTAGATAAACGTTAGTAAAAAGATCGGATATTGGGCGGCTGGATTGAAAACAGGCGCATCAATCATCACGATCTAAGGGAAACCTGCAAACAAGGGCAAACAATACACAAATAGAGCACAGCAGAGGAATCCCCCCACACTAGTGTTAGAAAATAGAAAGAAGTCAGAAACATGGGTTGTCACCCATGTGGTGCTAATGTTTTTGTTAACCGAGTCACTAGCTTGACTCGACCCCGAATTCATTGGTTCATGGGGAAGCAAGTGGAAGAAACAATCTCCATCGGACTTTCATTCAACGTGTTTGGATAAACATTTGAACATAAGAAAGTTCCACACCGACGAGATACCCACGGTATTTTAATAGTAGAAACTATAAGGGATGATACCGGGGTCAAAGATGGTGTCCTCATTCCCGTAGGAGAAAAGGGAAAGAGAAATCACACCATATGTGATGAAGAGAAGCAAGATTTTTATGATTATTATAAAAAAACTCTTCATCATCAAAAGCAATGTTGTCATCAACGGGAGGGAGGGTCGGGATGAAATCTTCAAGAAGTAAATCCTTATGATCAATAACACCTCCCCCCACACTAGAATCATCCTCAGGATCAAAGTAGAAATGATCATATTCAGGAGGAGATATAATATGAGAGAGTTCACCGGAGAACTCCTCATGATAAAGATCATTCATATCAAAATGAAATGCATCATACTCGGGAAGAGAGGGGTAAGAATGAGAAGTGGTACTGCCACTACTTGCCTCTTCTGAATGATCGATATCAAAGCAAAAGGCTTCATAAGCCGAGAGAGAAAAATCAGAATGAGAAGTGGGATTGCCACTACTTTCTTCAGCCGTATCAAAGATAAAACTCTCATATTCGGGAACAAAATCCTCGAGCTCGAGCTCGAGCTCCAAAGGATCTGACGGCTTATCTTCAAACATAACTTC
Source organism: Artemisia tridentata subsp. tridentata (assembly GCA_021014915.2). Classification (NCBI taxonomy): domain Eukaryota; kingdom Viridiplantae; phylum Streptophyta; class Magnoliopsida; order Asterales; family Asteraceae; genus Artemisia; species Artemisia tridentata. The sequence goes on along the minus strand of CP139509.1, from coordinate 190,465,279 downwards.
CTTCGGGGGGAGGGAAAATAATGGTTCATCAAATATCATCTTTTCAAATAACGGAGCATCTCCCCCCCAGATCACTATTGGGCTCAACAATTTCCGGCGAAATTGGAGCATCAAGTAAGAAAACCTCGAGCTCTTCCATAGAGATATCACTTCTCTCAATCGGAGGAGAAGGATGGGAAGAGTCGGAAATGAGTGGTGCAGAAATAGGAGTGGAATTTTTAGTTCCATCCATAGAATCAACAATTTCAATACGACAAACCGATTCCGGAGGTGGGACAAGTGGTGTGCTCTTAGAGCTAGCAATTTTCACCACTTCCGTTGTGATCACCGGTTCTTGTTCATCATAATCAAAGATACTCTTTACTTCCCCAGCACAGCTCTCAAACCATTTGCTTGAACCAGGGGTAATTTTCATTGCTTTGAGCTCAGCACGTTTGTTTGAAGTACTCTTAACCGTGAATCTTGAAAGTATCGAATCACTTCTTTCGGAAGCAATTACGAGATCAGATTTTTGATCAACCGTAGCAACGTTGCATTTGGTGGTTGGAGATTTAGAGTTCTGATGGATGTTTGATGCGTGGTTTTGCAACCTTACAACAGGTTTTACCTCTCGAGGGATCTCAAGAGGCTTACAACCCCACCAGGCAGTGTACCTGACCGATGTAGTATAGTGTAGTGGTAAGTACGGGGGATTGATCGTTCTCCACAGGGAATAGTGTTCGTTAGGTATGAAAGACTACTCTAATAGGTCTAAGGGTTGAGGAAGATTCTTTTTTATGTTTTTATATTTTTATGAAAGCAAGTAAAATCTCGGGTTTGAAGGAGTGGGCGGAATTAGTTGCTAGTCAACTAACCCAAATAACTACAAATGCAAATAAAATAAATAACTGAAAATAAAAAGTTGGTGAAAACTTATGTGTAGAGAAATGTGTTTACTTAGATTTCCTTACTCCCTAACTATCTTTTACCGGTTGATTAGTGTGTATTAATTGCGTGGATGACGGGTTTATTCCTTAATACCAATCGTGGGGTGGCGTACGTACTTCCCCAACTCTACAAGCTCCTACTTCACTCCTATGTCGAGCCGGCTAGGAAGCTCCTAACATGGGATCACTAGAATTCGCTTGTGCATTAAATACAACCATAAAAACCTTTAGTACGCATTTGGTTCATGTTTCTTAAGACGTTCAAGCAAGTTACCGAATAGGAAGTTAGCCAGTTTTCTTAAGCCTAACATAGATAAACAATCATCCAATACAACTAATAACACACTAATAACCAATAATCAATAGCTAGGTTTCATTAGATCTAAGCAAACACAAGATAAATCTAGCCTAACATATTAATCAAAAGACAAGAACAAGATAGAATCAAACAACACATAGACATATTGAATGATTAATTGATAACTTATCTTCAATGTAACATGGAAGATCTCAAGGCAAAACGCCTTGAAAAAGATGCTAAAATCGTCTTAGGGTTTTCTCCCAAAAATTCCACACTAAGTTCCACACTAATGACAAAAAATTAGAAAACTATATATAGATTTTTACATCTGACGGCGTCACGTTATGGAGTGTGACGCCGTCACCTCGCCGCTTTTAGGGTTCTCGGGTGACCTTCTTGACGCCGTCTGTAACACCCCAACCCGACAAGGGCAAAGGTGTCACGCAAATGGTGACATATCAAAGGCAAGCATAACATACGACTTAAATAATACAATAGAAATCCAAAGGTTACAAAAGATATACTGGAACTACAAGGTTACAATTGAGAAACAAAACTAAATACTATGTCTGTCAATGCAAATCCTTCTAAAAACTTCTACTTCCGAAAAACTATCAAAGTCTTCTAAGTCCAAAGGTCTCTTCACTCATACCCAGCTTCCAACTAAAACCTGCCGCACACGGAAAGAAAACGTGCGGCTGAGCTTAAAAAGCCCAGTGAACAGATATATAATAAACGGAAACGAAGACAATTGAAATTGAACAGATATAGCATAATGAATAAGATATAAGTAAAGGTGTAAAGAGTAAAGGTTTAGGACAGTCATCCACCACGAGCCCAGAACATATCAGATAGTAACCATCATAATCAAGAGGGGATGCCTCTTAAGTAGCCAGATAATATGAGGGGTGTCCTCATGTATCAAATGGAGTGATCAGCTCCCAGATAAATGTGAAAGGCGTGTATAGCACACAAGCACCAGTCACCAGAACAGATATCATATATATAGTTAAATCCACTAACAGAACAGATCTAGGATGCATCCATACGCCCCCCAGAAACATATATAATCCATAATCAATATAATGCGCATATCATAATCAGAATGGGGACGTGGCGGAACATCACTCTACCGCCCTAGAGTCATGCCATTGGTGCATCAATGACACGGACATGGAACCCCCATGCCTAGTGAAATGGCTCGGGTATCAAACTAAGAGTCAGACATCAGATCATAATCAGAGGGTCATATATCAAAGGTCAAATCAGATGGTCCATAAAAGATGGTTCATAACAGATATATCAGATGTAATACCAAAGGTCCAAATCAGAGTTTACCAGATCAAGGTTCATATTAAGTAATCAAGTCAAGGTTCAGATCAAAAGTTCATTTCAAAAGTTTCTATCAAAAGTCCATTTTAAACAATCCTTTATTCATGATTTTCATAAAACGATCCTTTTAAGTAGTTTTCATAAAAAAATAATCTTTCAAAACGGTTTTTCATAAAAATAGTCTTCCAAATATAGTATTCACAAAAGTTAGTAATATTTGATATAAAAGTGGTTTCGCCTCATTGATAAACATCTTTTTAAAATGGTTTTTCTCAAAACATTTTCAAGGCATAATTATAAAAGGTCTTGATAACATAGCTTCATATCAGAGGTTATATCAAATGGGATCAACAGAGAAGGTTCAAGCGAAAGGGAATCATAGCAATCAACTCAGAAAATTAACAGATCAGAATACGAAAGAGATCATGAGAAACCTTAAAAGAAAGGTCAGAATATCTGTACCTTATTCTGAAAGCAAATACAACCCGAAACGAAATAAGATGAAACGATCAGGTACTCTCCTTCTTCACACCTAGAGGAGTAGAAGGGAATTAAAATAGTTCTTAACTTCATGTTTAACTTGCCTTTCAAATTGTAGGTAGATTAAAGGTTCATTGGTTATCATTATAGTTTTATTCCTTCAAAAGTTCGTTTCATATTTAGGATAAGTTGAATGACCATTTGTGTAATTATCATAAGGTTAGGGTATAAAGTGTAACTATTGTGAAGTTACAGATTCTCACAAGTTTAGTCCATTAGTATTACCAAAATATCAATATAGACCCTTTTATGTTTGGAAAGAAACACTTAACCCTTTTTAATGTCACAATATACTTTTCTCAGCTTTTAAGGCACTTCTGGACCCGTTTTATTAAATTTAAAAGTCATAGTATAACTCAGTAATAAAATCCACAAAAATTTACAGAGGTACCTCAATGTCACTAGTATTTTAGCTAATTTTTCCAGATTTTATTGGTTAGTTTAAGTATGACATAAAAATCCACTTTTACAACTTGTTCTGAAAACGTATCTGATGGAACACCGAAAAGTTACCAATTGTTAACCCCTTTAGGAAAATTCACAAAAATCTGAAAAAATTCAAGCTACTAGCACACATCCTATATTTTATCCAGTTCAAAGGGCTCTTTCTAATTCAATATGGTTTGGAAATTAAAAATCAAAAACCCGGACTTATTTTCCAGACTTTTTGGTACGACCAGACATGTAATTTTCCAAAAATCAAAAAGTGACCTTCTGAGCCTCTAAAAATTACAAACTAATTTTCCCAGGTAGCCAATTCAATGAATTTAGTTTTAGACCCCAGAAACGTGAAAATATACATTCGAATGATTAACTTATGGTCGGTTAAAGTTGATCAAAATTTCACCTCAGAACCAGTTTTCATTATCACATGTGATTTCTTATGATTTTATGATCCAAATCATTAGTTCTTGATACAAATCATTATTGCTGAGTTTAATTCACATTTAGGCCAGATTATAATGGCTTATATCATAATCAAAATCGAATTACACCACACAAAATCTCAGATCGATCCATAGTTCATTCCTTTTAGGGTTTTTGTTTTGTTATTTTATGTGATCTCCATTTTTCTTTGCATTTATAATTCAAGGTTCATATGTAGTTATAATTATCGAACAAGGATTCAAATAAATCATACCCTCGATGAACACGACGAAGAAAACAATCACACGACGTCAAAAACGCCACACAAGAAAATTCTCTTCCTCCTCTTCTCCTTCTAGCGATCGGCAGCCAAGATCAAACAACAAAACGCACCTTTTTGTGTTAGTTAACGATTCGTACGACTATGTATTGATGTTAGGTTAATGAAATACCTTAGAATGGGATCAAGAGGGGTCGTTTTTGGGGCTTCAAAGGCTCGTTTGGCAGCAGGAAGAGTGGCGGCAGCAGCACAAGAAGAGAACCAGATTTTTTTGGAGTTTAGGGTTTCTTACTTTTGGGACTTAAAATGGCGACATGGTGTGGGCTGGTTAGGGCCCTTCATGGGCTGTCTTTGGCCTCTATTTTGGTCGACTAATGGAGTGGAAACAAAGGGTGGTTCGGCCCAAAGTGAGACCCAAACAAACACGCTTCAACTAGACGCTTTTCCCTTCAATTCGTGTAACATAGATTCGGCTTTGTTTGTTTTAATTAAAACGCATACGAAACATGAGATTTTTGGTTTACTTGGACTCGTAGTGTATTTTAAATATTATTGGTAGCTTGAAAAATTATATCGTGATGCCTCAAAATTATTTCGCGTCATAATTCTTTCGTTATGAGGGCAAATTGGTCTTATAATATGTTTTAGATTTTCGGATTTTACAACTCTTCCCCTCTAACAGAAAAATTTCGTCCTCGAAATTTGCAAAGAATCAGGAATGAAAGGGTCGAAACAAAACAGAGACATACTAGATCAGAATACAAGTGCGGATAACTAGCTCGAATAGACTCCTCGGTCTCCCAGGTAACTTCCCGTTCTGGGTGGTTCCGCCAAAGAATCTTAACAAACGGAAGTGGAAAAATCCCAACAATCGGAAATGAAACGAAACAGAAGACACAACAGACAGCGAACGGAAATGTAAAGGACTTGTTTCTCATGACTCTTCGTTGTCGATCTAAGATAGCTTCGGGTTTTCTCAGAAAGACATACTATACTGAATTTCAGATTGCAAAGATCATATCCAACATGACAAATGATTATCACATCCTCTCGGGAGAGATACAAAGAATCGCAAATCACATGAGATCGTACAGAACATAGATTGTTAGTGACATCAAATGGCAGAAAACTTCATAGCAGACCTTAAGATTCTCGTCAGAAGTATATGGATCAACAAATGCGTGTCAAGAATCGAACGTATCAGATCGTATAACGGCGAACAGATTAAGCGTATAGGTGGAATGAACCTAAATCTTACAGATGCAAAAATTCTCACATCTCCTATCAAAATTATAAGGTTTCTAAAGTACTCCTCGAAATATCCTATGAACACAATAAGGGTACATCATATGACGTAAGTATTATCACGTTCGCGAACCGTCATAATACCAGCATCATATGAGTATACCATCATGATGGTCATACTTTATCTCAAGTCGTGAACAGAACTACTTATCTTAACCACCTATCAGTCTTTCTACCTCCTAAGGTTGGTCCAAAATAAACATCACTACGGATTCTAGATCGGAGGAATTTGAACGTACAAATAGCGTAACGGAATGTGTACACCTCAAAATGAACTCGTCGTCGAAACGTTAGGTCTTCCAAAGTTCATCATCCTTCTCACAACGAAACCATCATCTAAACAAATGCATAACGAACACAGAACGAAACTTCTAATAGGGTAAGGCTCATTCAAAAGATCCTATCGAAAGATAACGGAAACTTAAGTGGTCTAAGAGGAAATAAATTACGTCTTCGATATCTTCATCCTTTACAACAATCAAATCTTCCAAATCCAAACGTTTACTACAAAATTTCATCTATAGCTCGTCAAAATTCTATTACGACTAGTTATCCAACAAACGCAGAATGAACATAGAACCGAATTACTAACAGAGAACCAAATCATTCGAAGGACCTCAATATCAGGTAACGGAATTTAAGTAGGTTGAGAGGAAAATGAATACGTCGTCGATAGCTTCATCCTCCACAGGGTCATCTCGTCTATACACAAATGTCCGATTCAAAATTCGTTCATTCATATACAAAATTTCGAAATTTCTTCCAAGTTGGAGCAGTTTGACGCTTGTCTATCTTATCTCATGGCGAAAAGGAAATACAAACTTGAGTCTGGTTCCTCAAGCCTTCGGCAACTCTTCTTGACACTTCGGTGTGGTAGCGTGAATCTCTGACGTGATCACCTTGCATTCCTCCTTTTGCGAGTCTGCTTCAGCTCTCAATTCATCTTAGTACAACTAAAATGACTAGAGAAATAAGGTTGCGTGTCTCCTACAGGTCTCCTACCATGATTCAAAATTCACCAACTCAAACTGCTGTGGACTTCCTGGTTTATGTACTGAAAACTCATCTTCTACGGTCTGGTCGTCTTGATGCCCAACTGAAATCTCCACGTGCTGCTTGAAGTATAATCGAGTCTCATCTCAGTCTGCCTTCTCCTCACCTGCTTCTCTCTTGGTAACGCCTGTCACGAACCTCTTCTGCACATCTTCTACAAGGTTCTAACTCTGACAACGGTCTTCAGTCTTGGTCCTTTTCGTGGAAGCTCTTTAGTCATCGGATACCTGGTGTTGTCTGCTACAATCTTTAATCGCCAAATCTATTCTCCTCGAACAAAGGGTCGGTTTACTTTATACGGAAAATGGTCAGCGTGTTCCTCGTTCGTCTCTAAGCACAGACATACTGTTCATACTATGACAATTTGTCCGAATACTTGCGAAAACATGAATCTTCTAGCCAATACAATTGACATCATTCAAAACTCATAGTGGTCATACGGGTACTAAAGCAACTTCAGGAAATCTTCTTAGGGAAAAACTTCATATCACAAATCTTTCTCTTCACAAATCAAATTGTAATGCTTCGCGGAACTTAATCTCAACTAATCAACTTCCTTCTCAGATGTTCTTGTGGTTGCTTCTTCCGTCTTTCAAACTCAACGAGGTCGTCTGCTACGGAGTTTCAAAAATAGAACAAATCGAATATTGGTACGCGAAAATGGAATAACGATTACGGTTAAATTCACGATGGTCGGTGTGCCGCCGCACACTTCTCTCTTTCTTCTTCATAAACCAACAGGAGCATTCAAGAGACCACTGAAGTGAACAAACTCATATTCCCTCAGTTCCTACAATCTCTTAACTTCTTCAGTATTGTGGTTTCTCCAAGTTCAGATTAGTTCAATGCAAACTTTACTTCCCAAACGGATCTCAAAAGGTTCATCAGAAACACCAGAAATTCGTACAACAAAACTTCCAGCTGTCGGAGCTTTCCAAGAGTGGATATTAACAAGCGTTAGGAGAAAATTGGGAATCAAAGAGATCGGAGTATGTGCTTCATAGCACAATAATCATAACAGATTCAAATGATTTAGAATATCATATCAACATATGGTGAAGCAGATTGTGAAAGGTCACATTTCTAAATATTGTAGTCTACGGTAGCTTCACGAAAGTCACCCATCCAAAATCAAAAGACCTCAAAGTCAAATACATCCAAGGTAAACGGCTTCTCAGAATGAATGTGGTTGTCAAATCATACGGATAGTTCACATATCAAATTTAGGTACATGGTTCATCAAAGTGTGGGATGGGAGAGTATTAGAATATATCAAGGTCAATTTTATCAAACTGAAGGTTAGAATCATGAACAGTTCAAAGGATTGGAATCTTGTTTAGCTTATAACATGGGAATGGTAGGGTGTGCACTGATAGTAATACGAACATCGTTTACTGTCAGAGTTGAGATGTATGGAACATCAGTTATTAGCATCAGCATACTCCGATAACAATTCCGTACAAGACAATTGTCAACATCAAATCCTTCCCAAAGGGAATTGGTTAACATACAAAGTTCATTCTTCAAGTGACGGAAGGTAAGACTTCCTCGTCTTCTGAGATAAACGTTCTTATAAGGCATGACTAAAGGCAAAGGCAAGATTCAGAGTGATGCGGAAGCAAATACTACTCACATGGATGTCCTAGACTACCCATTTCTCACCGGTTATGACTTATGTTCCTATGGGAAAATCCTACGCAACTTCGCAAAGGTTACCCTACGAGCGCCTACAGGGGAAACTTAGTGGTCCTAACTTACACAGGCCAAGGGTAGATGTACTACAAGTCGTAAACCTGTCTCTGATACCATAATTGTAACACCCCAACCCGGCAAGGGTAGAAGTGTCACGCAAATGGTGACATATCAAAGGCAAGCATAACATACGACTTAAATAATACAATAGAAATCCAAAGGTTACAAAAGATATACTGGAACTACAAGGTTACAATTGAGAAACAAAACTAAATACTATGTCTGTCAATGCAAATCCTTCTAAAAACTTCTACTTCCGAAAAACTATCAAAGTCTTCTAAGTCCAAAGGTCTCTTCACTCATACCCAGCTTCCAACTAAAACCTGCCGCACACGGAAAGAAAACGTGCGGCTGAGCTTAAAAAGCCCAGTGAACAGATATATAATAAACGGAAACGAAGACAATTGAAATTGAACAGATATAGCATAATGAATAAGATATAAGTAAAGGTGTAAAGAGTAAAGGTTTAGGACAGTCATCCACCACGAGCCCAGAACATATCAGATAGTAACCATCATAATCAAGAGGGGATGCCTCTTAAGTAGCCAGATAATATGAGGGGTGACCTCATGTATCAAATGGAGTGATCAGCTCCCAGATAAATGTGAAAGGCGTGTATAGCACACAAGCACCAGTCACCAGAACAGATATCATATATATAGTTAAATCCACTAACAGAACAGATCTAGGATGCATCCATACGCCCCCCAGAAACATATATAATCCATAATCAATATAATGCGCATATCATAATCAGAATGGGGACGTGGCGGAACATCACTCTACCGCCCTAGAGTCATGCCATTGGTGCATCAATGACACGGACATGGAACCCCCATGCCTAGTGAAATGGCTCGGGTATCAAACTAAGAGTCAGACATCAGATCATAATCAGAGGGTCATATATCAAAGGTCAAATCAGATGGTCCATAAAAGATGGTTCATAACAGATATATCAGATGTAATACCAAAGGTCCAAATCAGAGTTTACCAGATCAAGGTTCATATTAAGTAATCAAGTCAAGGTTCAGATCAAAAGTTCATTTCAAAAGTTTCTATCAAAAGTCCATTTTAAACAATCCTTTATTCATGATTTTCATAAAACGATCCTTTAAAGTAGTTTTCATAAAAAAATAATCTTTCAAAACGGTTTTTCATAAAAATAGTCTTCCAAATATAGTATTCACAAAAGTTAGTAACATTTGATATAAAAGTGGTTTCGCCTCATTGATAAACATCTTTTTAAAATGGTTTTTCTCAAAACATTTTCAAGGCATAATTATAAAAGGTCTTGAAAACATAGCTTCATATCAGAGGTTATATCAAATGGGATCAACAGAGAAGGTTCAAGCGAAAGGGAATCATAGCAATCAACTCAGAAAATTAACAAATCAGAATACGAAAGAGATCATGAGAAACCTTAAAAGAAAAGGTCAGAATATCTGTACCTTATTCTGAAAGCAAATACAACCCGAAACGAAATAAGATGAAACGATCAGGTACTCTCCTTCTTCACACCTAGAGGAGTAGAAGGGAATTAAAATAGTTCTTAACTTCATGTTTAACTTGCCTTTCAAATTGTAGGTAGATTAAAGGTTCATTGGTTATCATTATAGTTTTATTCCTTCAAAAGTTCGTTTCATATTTAGGATAAGTTGAATGACCATTTGTGTAATTATCATAAGGTTAGGGTATAAAGTGTAACTATTGTGAAGTTACAGATTCTCACAAGTTTAGTCCATTAGTATTACCAAAATATCAATATAGACCCTTTTATGTTTGGAAAGAAACACTTAACCCTTTTTAATGTCACAATATACTTTTCTCAGCTTTTAAGGCACTTCTGGACCCGTTTTATTAAATTTAAAAGTCATAGTATAACTCAGTAATAAAATCCACAAAAATTCACAGAGGTACCTCAATGTCACTAGTATTTTAGCTAATTTTTCCAGATTTTATTGGTTAGTGTAAGTATGACATAAAAATCCACTTTTACAACTTGTTCTGAAAACGTATCTGATGGAACACCGAAAAGTTACCAATTGTTAACCCCTTTAGGAAAATTCACAAAAATCTGAAAAAATTCAAGCTACTAGCACACATCCTATATTTTATCCAGTTCAAAGGGCTCTTTCTAATTCAATATGGTTTGGAAATTAAAAATCAAAAACCCGGACTTATTTTCCAGACTTTTTGGTACGACCAGACATGTAATTTTCCAAAAATCAAAAAGTGACCTTCTGAGCCTCTAAAAATTACAAACTAATTTTCCCAGGTAGCCAATTCAATGAATTTAGTTTTAGACCCCAGAAACGTGAAAATATACATTCGAATGATTAACTTATGGTCGGTTAAAGTTGATCAAAATTTCACCTCAGAACCAGTTTTCATTATCACATGTGATTTCTTATGATTTTATGATCCAAATCATTAGTTCTTGATACAAATCATTATTGCTGAGTTTAATTCACATTTAGGCCAGATTATAATGGCTTATATCATAATCAAAATCGAATTACACCACACAAAATCTCAGATCGATCCATAGTTCATTCCTTTTAGGGTTTTTGTTTTGTTATTTTATGTGATCTCCATTTTTCTTTGCATTTATAATTCAAGGTTCATATGTAGTTATAATTATCGAACAAGGATTCAAATAAATCATACCCTCGATGAACACGACGAAGAAAACAATCACACGACGTCAAAAACGCCACACAAGAAAATTCTCTTCCTCCTCTTCTCCTTCTAGCGATTGGCAGCCAAGATCAAACAACAAAACGCACCTTTTTGTGTTAGTTAACGATTCGTACGACTATGTATTGATGTTAGGTTAATGAAATACCTTAGAATGGGATCAAGAGGGGTCGTTTTTGGGGCTTCAAAGGCTCGTTTGGCAGCAGGAAGAGTGGCGGCAGCATCACAAGAAGAGAACCAGATTTTTTTGGAGTTTAGGGTTTCTTACTTTTGGGACTTAAAATGGCGACATGGTGTGGGCTGGTTAGGGCCCTTCATGGGCTGTCTTTGGCCTCTATTTTGGTCGACTAATGGAGTGGAAACAAAGGGTGGTTCGGCCCAAAGTGAGACCCAAACAAACACGCTTCAACTAGACGCTTTTCCTTCAATTCGTGTAACATAGATTCGGCTTTGTTTGTTTTAATTAAAACGCATACGAAACATGAGATTTTTGGTTTACTTGGACTCGTAGTGTATTTTAAATATTATTGGTAGCTTGAAAAATTATATCGTGATGCCTCAAAATTATTTCGCGTCATAATTCTTTCGTTATGAGGGCAAATTGGTCTTATAATATGTTTTAGATTTTCGGGTTTTACACCGTCCCTCTTTAGCTCTCCAAAATCCGTTCTGGCTTATCAAGGCTTGACGCCGTCAGACCTTGAACGTGACGCCGTCCCTCTTTGAATTAAGCCGTGACGCCCTTGATCAGGTTAAAGCGTGACGCCGTCAGAATTCACATGCAATTTTCACTGGCTTATCATGATTAAATTTCACATCCACCACTTTTGCCAAGCCATGACGCCGTCCAGGGTTAATCCTGACGCCGTCAAAGGTAACTTTTAGCCGATTTTTGAGACTTTGTCGTTTTCTTCACTTTAATGCTCCAAAAACGTCCAAAATGCTTCCTTTTCCAGATTTCTTCTCAAAAGTACCTAAAATGACAAAAGGAACGATTTAGGGCAATATTTGATCAAATAAATACGATTTAGGGCTTAAATGACCCCTTAAAAGCGGTACACTTTTCGCTTCATCAAATACCCTTACACTTGAGATTTGCTTGTCCTCAAGCAAATGCGCTTTTATTCTAATCAAAATACAAGTTAGGGGTCATTTAATGCTAACATAAAAGTAATTACAACAAATAATCGTTCCACTTTAATCATAATAAGCACGGAGATTACAAACTAGCACCTCACAAGTAGTGTTTAGATACTCACATCTCTCAAGTGTCATCAAAATAAATCTCATAAATGAAAACGGATAATATCTCTCACTACCTGTCATAGCAAATAGATTACCATAGGCTTGGGAAAGGATCGAAAACCTCCTCCACTAGGCGTAAGCACCTAAGATAAACTATCAAAGAGGGCTTTTAAATGGGTTATAATGTTAGGTGTAGGGAAAAGGAAAACACGGTTTTGTTGGATAAGGGATATTTTACTGGTGGCGAGTTAAAGATCTTGATCAATTACATGTACTATACAATGTTGCTAAGCTAAGACTCGACTCAATTTAAGCTAATGAAAGAAAATAACAAAAACATAAAACAAACATAAAATGAAACGGGATGGTAGTCCGTATGTTTTTTTCTATTTTTCTTTTTCTCATTTTTTTTGTATTTTTCTTGATTTTTTTTTTTTTTTTTTTTTTTTTTTTTTTTTTTTTTTTTTTTTTTTTTTTCATACACTTTTGCCCTACCATCCAAAATAATACATCATAGGGGCGTTGCATTCCCCTTACACTTGAAATTTTACATAACTTTACAATTAACTATTCTAATGACTCGAATTAAGATAATCGAAAAACTTGGAGTACTTTTTAAAGTATTTAGCACATATGGGGGTAATAAATGATGTTCTTCCCCATTACTCCATTACACTAGTACTTTACCCATGAGTCCCAATCGTCCCAAAACAATATGTACAAGGATATGACTCGACTTAGCAACCATGTAATCAACTAGATAATTAACTTGGGTTTAAACAAATGTTGTCACAATAATGCACTAAAAATGAGTGCATACAAGGTAGGCTAAGGCGATTTGGGTGTACATTTAAGTGGGGTGTAACAAATTCTTCCTTTAAGTAAAATGCTTAAAGGTCGAAACGAAAAGATAGGCTCTGAGGGGTGTACTAGGGGTATCGTGTACTAAAAATGAGTACAACGCAAAGGGTGTGGGAGAATTACTTGACCAATGTAGCCAAAGTAATTATAACAAAAACACAGGTGTAAAACAATGGGTTAATCCTAATGCCTCTTATCATGTAGTAAATCTAACTACACGAATGTAGTCTCACTTGTGGCCTCGGAATGGTCCTAACGCAAGTTCTAGAATCTAAGTGCTACCGGTACACACATCATAGCATAAATGCTTTTCCTACCAATTCTAGGGGCGAACCTCACATATTTGGGGGTGGAAAATTTTTTTAGTGGTACGGTTTTTGTGCTAGTCATATAACTCCTATCCGTGAGACGCTCATTAAGATCAAAGTTTCACTCCTATATGTTGTAAAAAATTTTAAATTTGGCACTAAAATTACCCTAACAGGTATTTCTCTCAGTTTTATTACACATCTACTATCAAATAAACAAAAATCAAGCGTAATAGCATTCTCTAAAAATCGTATTTTTACCCCCCCCCCTTACACTTAAGATGAACATTGTCCCCAATGTTCAAATAACAAGATGTAAAAGTATAAAGTAAAAGAATGAAATCAAATACTCCCCTGATTCGTTCGGTGGATAATGAAGTAACACGGTTAGATCTTCTTCCAAAGTAATGTTGAAGCTCCATGACTAATGCATCGCCATAAGCTTGATCCAAAACATTTCCTTGTCCAAAATAAACTGTTAAACCTGAGAAAACAAACACGAGAACCTGCATAACATCGGCGGGATAAATCTATATATATAAGGATATAATGCTTGTGGAATGATAATTTTGCAGATTCCTGGAGATTATAAGTTATAGATTTAATAAAAACTTTTTATGAAAACAAAACTTTCAAAAATTTCTGAAAATTAAATCTGACGCCGTCAGGTTATAGACCCTGACGCCGTCAGAAATGACCTGACAAAAATTCTCATTTTAAGTTTCCGGAAAATTTCTGGAAAAACCTTTACCTTACTTCCTGGAATTCCTGCAAAGCATCATTATAACTCGATACAAGCATTTGACTCAAACAAATACTAATATGTATGTTAATTTAATATTAGTACGATTCATGTTCATTTGTGTTCTAATAAACAAATTTGGATTTCCCTTACACTTATCTTTTGCAAAATACCTTTATATGTAGTTAAGACGAAGTTAAAAACAAAATAAAGCATTTTCACAATTTAGTTTTGAACATGAATCAATAAGAATAAAAATTAAACACACATACGGAAACAAATAAAATCAAACAAACAAATAAATAAACACACAAAGCAAATAAATAAAGCTCGGGTTGCCTCCCAAGAAGCGCTTTTCTTTATTAACGAGTCTTGTAGCTAGACTCAAAGTCACGTACATTACGTGATTCCATCATTGGTCACGGTTCCTAGGCCATTCTCCTTTGATTCTCTATCAGAATTACTTTCATAGTGAAGGTATTTCGGGTCCTCGAGATCAAAGGGATTGTTTTGGTATTTAGAACTAAGCTCCTTATCATGCTTAAAGAATCCACTTGACAGGTCAAAAGTGTCCTTACACCCCCTTCTCACATCATCTTCACACAACACGAGTTGGGAACTTAACCTATCGAGCCCATCATAATCAATCTCCTTGAATTCTCTCATCTTGTAAGGCGTTTGGTATGAGATTTCCCTAATCCCATCGGTGAAAGTCATGATCCCATTGAGCTCGTCCACAACCAAACTTGTGGCCTTGCAAAAAGGTGCCCCAAAAACAACTTGTGATAACCCGGGATCGATGTACTTTTCGATATTATCGACGATTGCGAAGCTCATAGTGAATGTCATGTTTCCTACAAACACCTGTACATCATCATCTATGCCAATGTCGTCCTTCCCTTTATGAATCATCCCCCATCTGCAAATATTGTTATAATGAAACAGGGACATCACATTTTTGGGTAAACATGTGTCGATGTAAACATTATAAAAATGCTTGTGACCAATCATGCAAGGTATCTTGAGATTATTCGGATCATATCGCTTAATTCGGCCAGGCCTCCTACCGCATAGTCCCCATGTATTGCCACATGCTGATGGTTGATACTCATACACTTCTTCACAGCCATCCCGAAAAATCACTTTCCTGACACCATCGGTAAATAATGCACTCCTATCATCCTCATCGAGTATCACTCCCGTTGCTTTTATGAATGGTTTGCCTAGAACAAGGCCAGTTAAGGATGGACTGATGATAGAGTTCATGTTATTAATTACAGTTAACTCGATATGAAAGAGGAACTTTTCTATCACAATTGGTACCCTCCTTATTACCCCGATGATATTAGACCCTTCATATTTGACTTGCTCAGTGAAGGCTTCGTTATATAGAGAGAGGGATATTGCGCTCATAGAAGAGTTGGGGTTTATGTAGGCATCTTTTATAAACTTTTTCCTAGTGGTGCAAGATATCTTAAAGACCCTAGGAGCGCCATCCTCTATTCTCTCTTCGAATCCCATAGGCAACCTTGCTGTGCCCCTCTCAAGTTCCTCTACCCGGGGGCGGTCTAGCAGTCCTGGGAGCCCATGAGGCATTTCGGATTTCTCTTCCGAGCCCTCCTCATCACTCACCTCTCTTGTACTCGAGTTCTTTGGTGAGTCTAGATAGTCGTCGGGCGCCTCGGGTTTCTTTTCGGGAACTTTACCCTCCATTTCATTGTCCACATTCTTGGTTGTTTGTTGGTCTGAATTTGGTTTAGGAACAGGTATTGTTGTAATGGTGTACAAGAAGTGGAGAGGTTTCGAAGGGGTATGAGTATCTCTTGTTTTTTTTTTCGTTTTGTGATATGTATTTGAAGAGTTTACTAGGGTGCTTGATTTTTACAGGAGGGGGTGTTTGGTGAGTCACCGTAACAGATTTGATCTCATTAACTCGTGCCAACTCACAAGTTGGCCTGCCAGCAAGGCGATCATTGATAACCTTTAACAGGTTATCAACCTTGTTGTTCATATCAACTTGCTGTTGTCTGAATTGATTCTCAAGTTTGGAGAGCTGTGTTTCTTGAGAGAGAATGAATTTTTGCAGTGATTCCTCGCGATTTTGTTGTTTATGCGTATGCTGATGAGGATAATGTTCAGACCAGGTGAGTGGGGGAGAGTCATTGAATGATACGCTACGAGTTTGGTTCCAACTAAAATTTGGCTTATTCTTCCATGCCTCATACCTATCTTCGGAATTAGTAGTGAGCCACTTATCTCCCGCCTTATCGATTCGCGAGGATGCGAATTCTTTGAAAGCTTGTTTGGGGAGTTCCATGCAATCATGAGTGTCGTGGGGACCACTACATAATTTACACGAAGAAGTGATTTTGTTCACTTGGCTTGAAGGTTTAGGAGCCTCGTAGGATTTCATGAGAAACTTGACTTGGTCTTCAAGTTCTATGATCCTACGGTCGGAAGTGCTTGAATTGTTCGAAGGCAAAGATATTGCCTTGACCGTTTTATTCAAATCACGGGGATCACTCCAACTTTCGTTGTCATAAAGAGCAAGATCCTCTAGGAGAGCCCATGATTGTTCCACACTTAGATCACGTAGCTTACCACCGGCCGATTGGTCAATGGTTTGCCTTGTGTAGAGATTGATATGGTCATAGAAGATTTGGACTTGGAGCCAAAGTTCTATGCCATGATGAGGGACTTTTTGGAGTAAGTCCTTGAATCGAGTCCATGCCTCGTAGAGGGTTTCGCCTTGACGTTGTTGGAACATCAAGATATCATTCCTTAGCTTGGTAGTTCTTCCCGGTGGGAAAAACTGAGCAAGGAAACGAGTGGTGAGATCATCCCAAGAGGTAATGGATCCTGCGGGTTGACGCTCTAGCCACTGACTAGCGTGGTCCCGCAGAGAGAATTGAAAGAGACGCAATCGGGTCGTCTCTCGAGTGGCAACATCAAGGTCTATAGAATCAACGATTTTAAGAAAGTCCTTGAGATGTTGATTAGGATCTTCAGAACGAAGTCCATGGAATGCGCATCCGCTTTGCACCAACCGGATGGTGTCGGATCGCAAGGGTGTGATATTGGCTCCTTGAGTGAGCTCAATGGTGTTTCGATAGCCATGGTGGCTAGGACGGGAGTACTCTCCTAAAGTACGGGCTCTAGGAGGTGGTGGTTGTTGTGGTGGTGGGTTGTTGGGATTAAGGATATTACCATCTTCCATGATGTCTAATGGTAATGGTTACGAACAAAGAAACAAAGAAAATAGATAGACTAAAGAAAACCTAGAAAAATAAAATAAAAATCTCACTAGAAAGGAATCTAGTGAGTAGACCTATAAAATAAAAATTCAACCTAAACAATAACTATTCCCCGGCAGCGGCGCCAAAAACTTGATGCGTGGTTTTGCAACCTTACAACAGGTTTTACCTCTCGAGGGATCTCAAGAGGCTTACAACCCCACCAGGCAGTGTACCTGACCGATGTAGTATAGTGTAGTGGTAAGTACGGGGGATTGATCGTTCTCCACAGGGAATAGTGTTCGTTAGGTATGAAAGACTACTCTAATAGGTCTAAGGGTTGAGGAAGATTCTTTTTTATGTTTTTATATTTTTATGAAAGCAAGTAAAATCTCGGGTTTGAAGGAGTGGGCGGAATTAGTTGCTAGTCAACTAACCCAAATAACTACAAATGCAAATAAAATAAATAACTGAAAATAAAAAGTTGGTGAAAACTTATGTGTAGAGAAATGTGTTTACTTAGATTTCCTTACTCCCTAACTATCTTTTACCGGTTGATTAGTGTGTATTAATTGCGTGGATGACGGGTTTATTCCTTAATACCAATCGTGGGGTGGCGTACGTACTTCCCCAACTCTACAAGCTCCTACTTCACTCCTATGTCGAGCCGGCTAGGAAGCTCCTAACATGGGATCACTAGAATTCGCTTGTGCATTAAATACAACCATAAAAACCTTTAGTACGCATTTGGTTCATGTTTCTTAAGACGTTCAAGCAAGTTACCGAATAGGAAGTTAGCCAGTTTTCTTAAGCCTAACATAGATAAACAATCATCCAATACAACTAATAACACACTAATAACCAATAATCAATAGCTAGGTTTCATTAGATCTAAGCAAACACAAGATAAATCTAGCCTAACATATTAACCAAAAGACAAGAACAAGATAGAATCAAACAACACATAGACATATTAAATGATTAATTGATAACTTATCTTCAATGTAACATGGAAGATCTCAAGGCAAAAAGCCTTGAAAAAGATGCTAAAATCGTCTTAGGGTTTTCTCCCAAAAATTCCACACTAAGTTCCACACTAATGACAAAAAATTAGAAAACTATATATAGATTTTTACATCTGACGGCGTCACGTTATGGAGTGTGACGCCGTCACCTCGCCGCTTCTAGGGTTCCCGAATGACCTTCTTGACGTCGTCCCTCTTTAGCTCTCCAAAATCCGTTCTGGCTTATCAAGGCTTGACGCCGTCAGACCTTGAACGTGACGCCGTCCCTCTTTGAATTAAGCCATGACGCCCTTGATCAGGTTAAAGCGTGACGCCGTCAGAATTCACATGCAATTTTCACTGGCTTATCATGAGTAAATTTCACATCCACCACTTTTGCCAAGCCATGACGCCGTCCAGGGTTAATCCTGACGCCGTCAAAGGTAACTTTTAGCCGATTTTTGAGACTTTGTCGTTTTCTTCACTTTAATGCTCCAAAAACGTCCAAAATGCTTCCTTTTCCAGATTTCTTCTCAAAAGTACCTAAAATGACAAAAGGAACGATTTAGGGCAATATTTGATCAAATAAATACGATTTAGGGCTTAAATGACCCCTTAAAAGCGGTACACTTTTCGCTTCATCAATGTTAAACGTGACTTCTTCATTATCAACCCGTATGGTTAATTCTTCGGCGTATACATCGATGAGAGCACGACTCGTCCTTAAGAAAGCTCTCCCCAGAATGAGTGGAACTCGAGGATCGGCATCAAAGTCTACCACAACAAAATCAGTGGGAAAGTGGAACTTTCCTACTTTCACAACGACATCCTCAGCTATTCCAAGTGGACGAGTTATAGTACGGTCCGCTAGCTCGAGTGTCATGCAAGTAGATGTAAGCTCCGGAAGAGATAATTTCTTCCATACCGAGAGTGGCATAAGGTTAATGCTTGCGCCAAGATCGGCCAAGGCTGAGCACTGAACCATCCCCGAGAAATCACATGGGATTAAAAACTTGCCGGGGTCTCCGAGCTTTTCGGGAAGCTTCTTGAGGAGAACCGCCGAGCACTGCTCGTTAAGTGGGGTCTTTGCCATCTCAGACAACTTATCCTTGTTGCTTAGTAAACCTTTGAGTGTAGATGCAAATTTGGGCATAAGGACGAGAGCATCTGCGAAGCTTATGTCAAAGTGCAATTCATTGAAGATTTTAAAGAATTTTTCCATCTGTTGATTGGTTTTATCTCGAAGCTTTTGATCGTTAAGCCTCGAAGGATATGGAATCGAAGGCTTAGGATTGGTCTTCGGAACATCGGGTTCCGGAACTAGAGTTTGGACATCTGGAGGTTGGACGTGTGCGGTACTTCGTGGGCTTGAGAAATGCACCTTGTCCGTTGTCACCTCGGTATCTCGATTCACTTCCCTCGGTGGAGGGGGCATAGGAGTCGAGGGTCCATTATGCGTCTTACCACTTCGAGTGGTGACGGCTTTCAACTCACCCTTCGGGTTTGGAATGGTATTACCCGGAAGAGTTCCCGAAGTTGAAGGTTGATTCAATTGACACATGAGACTAGCAAACATGTTCTCAATTTTTTTTTGAGATTGATCAATCTTGTGATTTGTATTCCTAAGTTCACTTTTAAGCTCTTGACCTTGTTTTGACATTGAGGTTTGAAAATCATTTTTCAAAGTGGTGATTTGATTTTGCATTGACCTCATGTTGGCCTCATTTGACTTGATGTAGTTAGCAAGTTCATTTAAGGGACCAACGGGGGCTTGGTAATTAGAAGCTTGAAAGCCTTGATTGAAATTACCCCCTTGGGTCGGGTATTGATTGATCGGGGCTTGAAATTGATTTTGAACATTTTGCCCTCTCGGTTGATTTTGATTGAATCTATTTGGATTGTTGGGTTGAGAAAATCCGGGTGTTCCACTTTGATTACTAACACGATGGTTCGGGTCAACTTGAGGACGGTATTGGTTACCTCCTTGGTTGTAAGCCCCGGCTACCGCATTAACTTCAAATCGACTACCATCGGTGGCAGTACAATTGTAGTATGCATGAGGACCACCACAAGTGACACAAGTTTCTTCCACCGCTTTGACTTGAGTCGGTGAAGAAGTTTGTGGGGAAGAAAGTTTCTTTTGCTTGGAAAGAACCAAAGCCTGAATAGCATCCGTGAGTTTTTCAATCTTAGCATCGGTGCTAGAAGTACTCACGTGAGATGAAGAAGAAGAAGAAGCACTAACTTGGGAAACAACCGGCTTGCTTCGTATAGTGCGGACCTTGTGAAGGTCCCTTAACCCCAACAACAAACTACAATTTTAAGAAACATAAAGCAAGAGGCAAATGGTTATATTGTTATATGGAATGGGGGGGGGGGGGGGACACATACCAGTGTAAGGAACCTTGAAATGACCAATGTGTTGTGAATATGACAACAAGGTTATGCACATATAGGAGATGGGAGCTAACTGGTATTCCATGTAAACATGTTGTTGCCGCTATCTACAACATGTCATCAAATGGCAAAGAGGTTGGGATACCAGAGGATTGGGTGTCCCAATGTTATTGGTTAAACACATGGAAGGAGATGTGTCATTACAAGTGATCCGTGCTAAAGTATATATATAATATCAGACGGATATGCGTGATACGCGGGAAATGACAAATCAACCTTTTAGGAAAAAGGTTAACTTACAAAACCCGTGAATACGATATGTGTGATACCGGGCAAGTGATCACCCAGGTCGTATCCCAGCGAGGTGTGAATCGAGGATTTCGTTATCGGTTAGGAATTAAAGTGCTTGAAGTGTGAATTTTGGATTTTTGTGTTTTTAATATCTTAAATGAGAAATGAAAAACAAATGTTCAAAGAAACTTAAAATGAAAAACAAATTATGTTAAAAACGTTAACCGGGAATTTCTAAAACGAGATTAAAAACTAAAATCTTTGAAAATTAACCCTACAAGTTCAAATTTATTTTTCCTAAGTCCTAAATTATAAAAGAAAATTTTAGAAAAAAGAATTATACTTTTTTGACTTTTATATTTTTTTATTATGAATTAAAAACAGAATTTAAAAGAAAAATTAATTAAAAATACTAAACGAAAATAGAAAAATCTGAAAAATTCCAGAAAACTAATTAGTGACAATCAGAATCTATGAAAAATAAAAATGGGTTAACTGCTTATTGGAATAAGCAGTTAATAAGAAAAATGGGGAATAAGCTTAAAAGGAAAAAAAATAGGTTAAATAAAAAACTAGGTAGGATTAAACTGAAAAAGACCCAAGGGCGCAATGGTTAAGTGTGTGTGTGTTTAGCTGAGAGACCAGGGTTCGAGTCCCATGGTGCTCTTTTTTATTTTTATTTTATTTTTGGATTTTTCTTGTTGAAACTTAATAAGC
Source organism: Artemisia tridentata subsp. tridentata (assembly GCA_021014915.2). NCBI lineage: Eukaryota > Viridiplantae > Streptophyta > Magnoliopsida > Asterales > Asteraceae > Artemisia > Artemisia tridentata. The sequence goes on along the minus strand of CP139509.1, from coordinate 190,443,428 downwards.
ACAAGCAGAAAGGCAAACTTTATAACTAAAACATTTTTTGAAATCCACAAATAAGCACAGAAATGAGCTGATCAAAGCTGATCAGAGGGCTAAAAGAGAATAAGACCAAGGCTTGGACTGAAAAGGGGTGATCAACTAACAAATAAGCTAAGTGACCACTGAAATAAGCTAAGGACTGAAAATAAGCTAAAAATGGAACAGGTCAACTGAGTAAGCTACAAAGACTAGCAAATAAGCACTCTATGAATCCAAATAAGCAATGATAAGGGGCTGATGCACAGGGCAACTCAGTCCCACCAAGGTAAGTTTGGGCTTATTTTTAAGCACTAAAATGGTCACTACAGACCACAAATGCTAGCAATCCTAAAATTGACCTACCAAAGATCAAATAGAACCAAAAAAAAAAAAAGACAATGAGAAGCTTATTCTCAGCTTATAAATAAGCTGAGAAATGGGCAAATGGGACAGAAGTCTGCTGATATGAGCAGACTTAATGAGGGACTGAGGTGATTTTTGAGCTTAATTTTAAGCAGTATTCAACTAGTTAAGGGCTTTAAAACTATGAAGTGTCAAAGATCATGTTGACATAAATAATGCCTAAAAACATTATCAATATTTATTCATATCTCTATGTTTTGATGATCACAAAATGTAAATTCATTAAAACATAAACTTATAAAATAAACAAGTATTTAGTTGTAAATATTCACTTCTACAACTTAATCACTTAAGGTATGAATAAACAAGTGCTTAATGCATTATATGATCAAAGGAACATTTTCTTAATAACTAGATTTTTTATAAAACATCAAAAACATTTTATATATTTTTGAAAAACATTTTTGGTATTAAATAAAAATGTTTAATCTTTTATAAAAATATGAATTCAAATTTTTAACCAAAATCAGTTAAAATGTTCCAGAAAAACCTTCCCCACAAAAGGACAAAATTGGCCAACGTTCAGTAGGGGCGGCCCCCTTAATTTTACTAGGCGGCCCCCTTAATAATTAAGGGGACCGCCCCCGCTCCAGTAGGCTCCAGCTGTCCAGATTTTTCCCTATAAATACCAGCCTTCCCCTGGATTTTTACTCACCCTTTTGCACTAAAACTTTCTGTTATAGATCTCATTTCATATCTTCAAAAAAACCTTTGATCATGTAATCTTAAGCATTGGTTTCCAAGTGATCCAAGCTTCCACCATCCAAGTGCAAAAGAAGAATACTTCTATCAATCAAAACTAGAAGTATTACAACTTAGTAGCATCTTGTTATTCAAGTTGTTTGTTTTGTATACCTTGTATATCATTCATTCATTTGTGTATAAGGTGTGGGTGAACATAAGTGACTAGATATGTATAGTGTGTAAGTAGTGAAGAAGGTGTATAAGTTGTTGTGGTGTAAAGAAGTCATGTAGAAGTTGTAAAGCCGTGGTGTAGAAGTTGTGAAGCCGTGGTGTAGTAGTCGTGAAGCCGTTGCTTAGAAGTTGTGAAGTCATCATGTAGAAGTCGTGAAGCCGTTGCTTAGAAGTTGTGAAGTCATCATGTAGAAGTTGTGAAGCCGTTGCTTAGAAGTTATGAAGTCGTCATGTAGAAGTTGTGAAGCCATAGCTTAGAAGTTGTGAAGTCCTAGTCGTGAAGTCCTAGTGTTGAAGTCGTGAAGCCGTAGCATAGGAGTTGTGAAGCGGTCGTGTTGAAGTTGTGAAGTCTTGGTCGTGAAGCCGTAGCTTAGAAGTTGTGAAATCGTGGTCGTGAAGCCGTAGCTTAGAAGGTGTGAAGTCGTGGTCGTGAAGCCGTAGCTTAGGAGTTGTGAAGTCGTCGTGTAAAAGTCGTGAAGCCGTTGTGTAGAAGTCGTGAAGCCGTTGTGTTGAAGTCGTGAAGTCGTCGTGAATAAGTTGTGTACAAGTTGTGTTGTGAAGTTGTGAGATTGGTTCTAGCTACGATTAGAACTCGACATTTAGCTTTGTGTCGTTAAACCCGTGTAAGCCAAAGTCGTGTAAGGTTTTCTCCGCCATAAGGGAGCTTATTGAAGTTGTGAAGAAAACTCTCGAGCAAGGTGTGCTCAGGGAGTGGAGTAGGGCAAGGAAGGTGTCCTTGTAGCCGAACCACTATAAATCTCTCGTGTCTCGGTTAGATCTTTCCATACCTTATTTATTTCTTTACTTGCATCGTCATTACTTTCATACACATAGGCTTATATAATTGCTAGTATTAATTAGAGGTCAACTTCACATAAAGATCAATTTGAAAATCCATTCAAGAAACCAAAACTTTTACAATCAACTTAAAAGAATACATATATAACTAATAATAAGATTTAAGTTTTATTTTTCATAACAAACTTGAATCTAAGTTTTTAAAAGTAAACAAAGGTTTTATAATAAATTAAAAAGACGTAAAACTATTCAACCCCCCTTCTAGTTTTCCACAGATCAGTTAACTAACAACATGAAACATGAAATTTAAGCACTGATAAGCACAAATAAGCTCTAAAATTAAGCCTAGAAACTGGTTCAGGCTGCAAAAAAAATAGTTCTGTGCAGATTTTTGTTGAGCAATATGGCCAAAACACCTCAAACCCTATTGAATTCAGTCCAACTCTTGTATATTCACTATATGTACTACATTGAACACAAAATGACCAAAAGAGAGCACAGAAAAAGCTTATGGCTATAAAAAGCTGAGATGGTCAGATTTTAAGCTAGAATTACCATATGTAACTCAAAACCATGAAATCAACCAAAACAGGCCAAATCACTTAACAAACAACTTATCTAGCTTATTATAAGTAAGATTAAAACTTCCACATTTGCACATGAACAGTGCCTAACCATATTGACCCATTTGACTCCTTGAACCAAACACCCTTTATATTTGACTATTTTGAGATTAAAACTACCCTAGGCTAAAATAAGCTCTAAATCTGAGTTGTAACTGATTTACTACTCTAATTTAACCCTAATGATCAATTTTAAGATGAAAATAAGCACTAAAATAAGCTAATTCTAAATTGACTGTTTTTTTAGATTTTATGACTTTTTAAGGACAAATTTGAACTAAACAAACTACAACTAACAAATAGGCATCAACTAACATCAAATAAAGCAAATAAGGACAGAAAGATCAATAAGCACTCAATAAGCTAGTGAACAGTGAAATTAAAGAAAATTAAAAATTTACTCACTTGAGGCCTTAGCTTAACAAAGGCTCCAAATTAATGGCAGCTACAAGCTCTAGCTTGTTTTACAACAAGCTAGTAAAAGCAATGGGACCTTCCATTTCAGCCCATCATCCAAAATAGCTTATCTTGACCATTCTTTGACTTTTGTTGACTTTGCTGACTTTTTGAACTTTTGAGTGTAGACCAGAATTAAACTCAACATAAGCTCACAATAAGCTATAAAGAGCTTATATGAGCTTATATAAACAGTGAATAAGCTATTTTCTATATCAATGGACTAAATTTGATTTAACAGTTAACTTGGGGAACTTAAAATTTCATTAACTCTTGAAATTAGTACAATACTTAATAAATTAAATACAACTGAGCTTAAACAAACTTGAATTTATAGAAAACTTAAATTTTAACTAAATAAAACATTAAACTAAAAAATACGACTATATTAAAATTCTACATGCCTAAAAGGCTTACAATAGGAGCCTATTTATACTAAAAAGATGTTGGGAAATCCTTTGTCTCCATCTCTGAGCAGTTTTGCACCATTGGATTGCCTTGAAATAATCTCAGCCATCAACTTTAGTTTTTGGCGACAAAAATAGGTAAGAGGGCACCCACTTCTGTACTAGTAACTTTAGGGGGGAGGGAAGAAGCATTAAATGCTTTTTGGACTGGGTATGTGGAGTGTAGAAGGAGGGTGAGGGGGAGGGTTGGTTTGTCAGGAATGAGCATGGTAGGTGATGGTGGTTTCTGGTTTTAGTTTTGGCGGGTTTGGGTGGTGGTTTTGACTTTGGTCAAATCTGGTTTAACTAAATAAAACGGGTTGGGGTGATTAGGCTTGGTTTGGGGGGCTGGGTTTATTTTTGTGTTGGGTTTTTATTTGTTTTGGGATAAGGGTTAAGGAATTAGTGGATTTGTATTTAAGGGTTAGGATTAGAATTGGAATTAGTTGTAACTTTAGGGACTAAAATTGCCAATTCTGAAAATCCAAGGTCCAAACTTGTAACTTTGCAAAAATACTTCCAAGGACCAATTTCGACAAGTTGAGCATAATTATTATCCACTTTGGTAAATTTCTTCCCCGTCCTTGGCTTTTTGAACTTTTTCCAATCTCGTGCTCGGTTTTGTCCGTTTTTGTCCTGTTTTCAATCCTTTGTACCTGAAACACATAAAAACACAAACCAAGGATATCTGCAGTATAATTTGGGTGTTTTTGGTCATTTTTGTGTCTTTTATGGGTATAAAATGATGAGTATGTACACACTCATCAACAAGATTGAAGGAATTGCTGGTCCCACCTTTTGGCCCAAATGCAGTATCCCTAGCAACCTAAAGCCACCTAACCACCATGCTCCAATTGGTCGACCAAAGAAGAAGAAAAGAGTGTCAAAGGATAAGATTGCTGATGAAGCTTTGAAAAAGTCATTCGTGAAAAATGGGAAGCTGTCAAAGAGGGGCGGTACAATCAAATGTGATGCATGTGGTGGGAAGGGCCACAATAAGAGAGCTTGTACAGGTCCAAGAGACAACCAAAATAAGGGTAGTGGATCAAGAAAGGAAGGAGTATTAGATGAGGTACTAGGAAGCACTACCCAGCCAGTGGGATCACAAGCAACAGAGGTAGCAGCAGGGCCAAGTCAGCCAGTTGGAACACAAGCAAGTGAGGTATCAGCAGGGACAACTCGGCCAGTGGGATCACAATCAACAGTGGATGGTGGAGGTCAAAGGAAGAAGAGGATCAAGAAAAAAAAACCCAAGATCGCCAAGTGAGTCAACACCATTGTGATGGTGCAATAAACTTATTTGGTTCTTTGTTTCTGTGTTTTAAGAATGGAGTGTATTGATTAGGAATGGTATTTGTTTTCATTTGGGTTTACCATGGTCTTCATGCAAATTTATTGACTATTTGCTGCACAAGTCAAAGTTGCTGCATAAAGATTAAGCAAAGGGCCAATTTGGTGCATATTGATTCTGCAACCAAAACGGTAATTTGCTGCATAATGCTGCACAATTCAAAGACGTTTTGCTTTGACATCATCATATACTTCATAGAAGTTAAATATATTGAATGACCTAAATTAGTTTTGACTATTGTAAGTCAAAGTTGATAAGCAACCAAAAACCAAGTTTGCTGCATAGTGATTCAGCAACTAAAAGGAACATTATTGACTATCACCTGTCAAAGTAGATACAGGTTAATGTTTTCCATCAATAACATAACTTTAGCAATAATCGATACCAACTACATTGGTCTTTTTAAAATAACAACAAGCAACTACGATGATCCCATTATAATGCTATAAACATCAACTTTTTATTAACATGATAAGGTCAATACAAATCAGGGATGACCTTATTCCCTGTAATGATACAACCTAGAAAGATAACACAAGACCTCCATACCAACCTAAACCAACTTAAAGACAATGAAAATAAAAGACCCAACTTAAAAGAAGAAACTTGTTGAGCTTCTTCAACTGCTAATCCTTTTGCCTCATCAACATCAACTGCTCCTCCAAGTCTTCTTCAAGGTCACTCCTTGCCCCCAAGAGGCCAGGAATCACATATGTTAATACAAATAATGTCAAAAACGTCATTTGCCTTATTCGTTCTCTATACGTTTTGATAATCAAAAAATATAAAAACACGATACGTAAAACTACATTTGATAAGTTTTTAGCCGAGGAAAATCGTTTCAACAACGTACCGACTACAACATCACTTCAGGTATGAACAAACACAATACCGACATTAGTAAAGTGATCAAAGAATTTATTTTCTCAAAACTTCACATTTTTATGTGACAAAATGTTTTTACAAAAGTATTTTTGTAATTAAAAAGAAATGTTTTATTAAAGAAAATAAATTTGAATTTCAAATCTCCCAACAGCTAGTTTTCCCGCTCAAATCAGATAAGTTTTTCACCAGATAAACTTTCACCACATCAGGACAAAAATAGGAGCGTATGTCGGGACGGTCCCGTAAACATGGCGACGGTCCCTTATATATACGGGACCGTCCAACTTTAAGGGACCGTCCCCCGCTCCTCCTGGTCTTTCTTCCTCTCTTCTTTGATCACTATAACGTGTCGATATGTGTTTATAAGTGATCCCGTTACCCTCTATATCAAAGTGCAAGAGAAGAACGCTCGTATTCGTCAAGAAACGAAGTGTTATAGATTAGTCATCACACACACGTAACTTGTGTTACGATTCTCTTCTTCCCCCAAACTCTCTCATTGTATATATTGTAAATTTGTAGATCCGACTTGTGTGTGAGTCGTGATTAGATGTGTTAGGATAATTACGGACAAAGTGTAAGTCCGTGAAGTGGTGTATCTAGATTAGGACTTTGTGTAAGTTGGTGTGTCGGTGTATGAAGACTTGGACTTGGTGTGAGTCCGTGAAGTGAAGACTTGGACCGAGTGAAGGTTCGTAAAGACTTGGATCGGGTGAAGATTCAAGTGGACGGGGTGATCGTCCGTGTAAAGACTTGGATTGTGTGTAAATCCAAGTGGACAAGAGTGCTTGTTCGTGTAGCCACGTAGGCTTTGTGTAGATTGGTTCTAGCTAGGATTAGGACCCGACATTCCGCTTAGTGTCGTTAAACTTGGTGTAAGCTTTGGTGTACGCTCTGCAGCGCCTGAAGGGAGTGTGTTGACATAGTGATTGTGAACTCTCGAGTGTGGTACTCGAGGAGTGGAGTAGGACGAAGAGTGAGCTTCGTGCTGAACCACTATAAATCTCTGTGTCTCGGTTTGGTTGTTTTATTCCTTTACTTCTAGTCTTTACTTTCCTTATTTTACGCATTATTATTGTGTTCATAGATATCACATAACTTTGAATCAAACGGTTTTTTCAAAAAGAACATAAAAGAATTAGAAGTTGTTAAAACGTAATTCTAAATGGTGAAACTATTCAACCCCCCACCCCGGCCCTTTCTAGTTTCTATAATTGGTATCAGAGCCAGGTCACTCAAGTGCTTTAAAGTATATTGTGCTTTAAAACTTGAATCGATCTATGGAGTCATCTAGAAGGGCGTTCTCTGAAAGAACCACCATTTTTCAAAAATAATAATTTTATTGAATGAAAAAATAGATTTGAAAGTTTTGTGAAATCAATAGATCAAGATCTTTGGCATGTCATTTCAATTGGTGATTTTCAACCAATGAAAATAAATTTTGAAAATCAAAGTGATTATTTCAAAAGAAAGTTTTGTTAAAACATTGAAGCCAAAATAATGATTTATAAAGCCTTGCCGAAAATTGAATATGAAAGAATATTTTTGTGTCAAACGAAAAATGACATTTGAAAAAATCTTTTAAACCTTCATCAACAGAATAGTCATGCCAAAGATAACCAAATTGATTTTGAACATACACATGAACAATTCGTCACTTCTGAAGACGAATCAGTAGATAGATATTTAGATAGATTAAATACGAATGCTACTAGTTCAAGTGTTTTTAATGAATGTAATGCCAACAAAGACTATATGAGTAATTAACGAAAAGAACTCATTAAAGAATCTTGGAGTGATACGGATGAAGAAGACAACGTGTACTCTGAATACGAAATATGTCAAAAGGTTGAAACGTCAAGTGAGGTACACTCTGAAATCAAACACTTTAGCTATGACCCATTTATTCTAGAATTTTCAAAATTAGAAAATGAATTTAAACATTTATGCAACATAAGTCTAAAAACATTTTCAGAAAATGAATCCTCAAAATCTTTTGAAAGTAATTTTGAAAAAGAAATCGTTTTGGAAGATAAAATGTCTAGACTTGAAAGTGGTATAAAAATTGATCTATAATGTAAAATGTGTCAAGATTACAAAAGTGAAATTATAAAAATTAATTAAAGGGCTAATATACTTGCTAAATTTGAAAAGAGTTCTCAATCTCTTAAAGATTTACTAAATAGTCAAAAGGCATTCGGAGATAAAACGGGCTTAGGTTTTCATTCATGTGTGTCATCAACGAGCAAGTCAAAATAAATTAAATTTGTGAAACCTCTTAAACAAATCTAGATTTTTTATTTGGAAAACTTATTTTTCTAAAAATCTCATTTAACTCTCATGGATCTTAAGTAAAACTATTTTCAAATAAAATCTTTTATAAAAAGTGAGGTAGACATATATCAACGAGAATTCTTGCTTGCTAACAACATCCTCATCTCATGCATGTAAATGCAAAGGATGTTTATTACTAACCATCTCGGACCCATGAGAAACTGGGTACCAAGTTCTCTTTCAAGTTATGTCTTTAGATGCACGAGGGAAGCAAATAATGGGTATGAATGTACGTTCATATTCTCATCGTACGTGTGAAGACTCATCAATACTCAAATCTTGCATCACGCACAACATCTCTCATGGTAATGTATCCTTAGGAATAGCTAGCGGCAAAGGTACACTTTCTTAAAACCTTGAATGTCTTGGTTGCTATATGCCTATCTGGTATGTGCTTATTTGTTATGTGTTAGCTCACTATATGCTTATGTGCTACATGATGATTAAGTGTTAATAGGTGTGTTAGATAATATTTAGAATGAGACTTTATGTCTAAATGTTTATCCTCTTTAGGATCTGTTGGTCCACGTATTGTATGGATCTCTAAGTAGCCTTTGATTACTTAGTGGATGACTTGAATAAATCCACGTATTGTATGGATCTCTAAGTAGCCTTTGATTACTTAGTGGATGACTTGAATAAATCCAAATCAATCCAAGTGAGAAACTCTTACACAATTGTTAGTGTTAACGCGAAAAATTAACAAGAACAAAGAAGAACACAGAGTTATCACTAACTTCGTATATTTCACTAACACACACAATTCATACGTACATAATAATGATCTTTAGGGTTCCTTTTATACTTGAAGGAAACCCTAATTACAAAATCGTGTGACAAGATATTTACGTATCTTCTATAAAGATACCTAACTCATACATATCCTTTACTAACTTAATACTAACAAACTTTCCTAACTTTACTGACCCGACTTAACTATTAAGTCAACAAGACTTAATATAACTACCAGACTTAACTATTACAAAACCAGACTTAACTAACAACCAGACTTAATATCATAGCTACCAGACTTAACTTAAGTCTGTTCTTCATTAAGTCTTCTTAGAACCTTGTGATAATTCCCAACAATCCTCCCCTAACTTGATCTTCATGTTCCATGAACTTCAAGTTCCTTCTGTGTAGGCTTTTGAGGATTAAACTTTGAACACTTGGAATTATCTTGATCTTCAAATTACTTTAAATCTGCAAATTTGATTTTTTTATGCAGCAACTTGATCTATTCACCATCAAATATGCCATCCACTTGATCTTTCCAGCAACCATGACATTTTGTACATCAATTCCTGTTAAGTTTCATATCTATTCTCATCACTTCCAGGTGTGTAAACTCCTGTGAGAGGTGAATCATTGAAAATCAATGGATTTGATGTCTCTTTACCAATAGCCATCACTACTGGAGTAGCCAAATGTTTTGGTGTGTAAGACCATGGTACATTGATAACCATATGATTTTTAGTAAATCATCAACTATCAACAGATTTGTGATGTCTTTACCAAAAGCTGTACCCTTTTGGACTAGCCAATTCTTTGATGGAATGCACCTCATCATGGTAAATTGATTACCATTTATGGTTTTCCACAGCCTTTACCACAAGCCATAATCTTGTGGGCTAGTCAACTCTTCACAAATTCAGATATGGTGAGTTTAATACCATACAATTTTTGGCAAATTGTCAACCATAAACGGATTTGAGCTATCTTTACCTGTAGCCGTTTGCTCAGGATTAGTCAGTCCTTGTGTGAATGAGACAAGGTGGACTGATAACCTTTTGTTGTGTTGGTGCTATGCACCTCCACCAAGTGAGAAGTTCCAATAGTCTCACTTATCAACTTAATCCAGCACTGTAACAATAAAACATATATATATATATATATATATATATATATATATATATATATATATATATATATATATAATATATATATATATAAATTTATTTTTTTTTATCACTAACATAATTAAAATAAAACTACAAGACTTAAAAAATAACCTAAGTGCTGGTATACAAACTTTACATTTTGACCTCCCCTTAACACAAACCTCCCCTTAAGTCCAACTAGGGGTTCATCATACCAATGTTGACTACCAAATAATTAAACCTAGGGCCATCAAAAGCTTTAGTCAACAGGTCTGCAACATTAAAGTCTGTATGTATTTTCTCCACTCTAATCAATTTCTTTTCAAAGCAATCTCTAATAAAGTGATGCCTGATTTCTATATGTTTAGTCTTAGAGTGGTATACTGGGTTTTTAACAATACAGATAGTGCTTTCATTATCTATGTGGATAACAGTATTCATAAAATTCAAACCATAGTCCAGCAGTTGATTCTGAATCCACAAGACTTGTCCACAACAATTTGCAGCTGCCACATACTCAGCTTCAGTAGTTAAGTTAGCCACAATTGTCTACTTTTTGCATTGCCAAGAGATTAATCTGTTTCCAAGGAATTGACAACCTCCTGTTGTGGATTTCCTATCAAGGCTTGAACCAACATAGTCACTATCTGAATAGGCTGTCAGGTCAAAAGATGACTCTTTAGGATACCAAAGGCCCAAATTTGGTTTGCCCTTTAGGTACCTAAAGATTCTCTTCACAGCATGAAAATGTGAAATCTTTGGGTGTACCTGAAAACGTGAACAAACACAGACTGCATACATGATGTCAGGTCTAGAAGCAGTAAGATACATGAGAGAACCTATCATGGATCTGTAATGATGCACATCCACATCAGCAGCATCTTCAACCTTTGTCAAAGGCACCTTATTCTCCATGGGAGTGACTGCAGTCTTCACATTAGCAAACTCAAACTTCTTCAAAATCTCTGCAACATACTTGTCTTGAGAAATAAAAAGACCATCTTCCTTTTGCTTCACTTGCAGTCCCAAGAAAAATGTAAGCTCTCCCATTGAGCTCATCTCAAACCTGCCTTTCATTAAGCCTTCAAACTCTTCACACCAAGACTTCTTAGTTGATCCAAAAATGATATCATCCACATAAATTTGGACAAGAATGATATCCTTTTTGTTTCTTTTGATGAATAATGTCTTGTCAATCACACCTCTGATGTATCCATGTTCTTCTAGAAACTTGGAGAGAGTAGCATACCAAGCTCTGGGAGCTTGGTAGAGACAATAAAGAGCCTTAAACCACTACAAAAAAAAAAGGCTTTCAGAGACTAAAAAATCAGTCTCCGATACACCATGATCAGTTACGGATGGTCTATCAAGGACTAATTTTGCTAGTCACTAATCAGTTACAGTAGCTTAGTTACGGAAAGTGACGTTATCAACTGAAATTCAGTCCTTGTTGTATCGAACCAACGAGGACCAGAGATCAGTCTCCAAAATAAAAAAGTCAGTCCTTATTTTTATGAGTTGGTATCATGTTATTTTAGTCCTTAATGCATATTATCGGCAACTGAAAAGTCAGTCGCCAATACTATGTTAGATCAGTTACTAACACATGGATTTAGGGACTGAAAATTAGTCCATAAACATTGTTTATAGTCCCTAATACGTTTCGTTGTTTTGTAGATTACCGTACCAAATCAGTATCTAATAATAGGATTTAAAAACTGATTAGTCTCCGATGAAAGGCTTTAAAGACTGATTGTTAGTCACAAAAAATAGATGAATTAGTCCTTAATTTGTTTTTCTAGTGACTGAAAATTAGTTTCAAAATATATGTTAATCAATAACAGTAGTAATATGGACGAAAAAATAATTGGATTTCAATATAAAGACCATCATGCGGCCTCTTGCAAGTTATACAGACCAATTATATTGGAAAAGGGTTGCAAGAAACACTTGAATACTATAAGAACTGATTCAAAACAAACTTTAGATCAATCTATGGCCATTGGAGTGATTCTTCTTTTTGCTGGCTTACTTGCAGAGACTGTGCTTGCTGATGCTTGTTTTACGTTCGGTTTCTCTGTTGAAGTCACTAAACTTAGTCTTGCCGGTTCTTCTCGTGGTTTATCTGTTTCCATTTCCTGAGTATCAGAAGCATTATTAACAATGTCTTTCTCTTTTCCAATCTCTTCTGTTATTTCCTTGCTGACCATATTATCAACTGCCATAGTTTTCTGATCTGCTGCAACTTGCTTATCGCCTGACGAGAATATAGCAAAATGACATAAATAACATATTTGAATAGAAAAAAGGCAAACAATATCCTTGAAGCCTTTGTAGCGTGTGAGCCTACAAACTCAGAAAAATGAGGATTTAATAAATCATTATCATAAAGTAACTATTAAAGTAATAAACAATAGACATCTCTTCGTATTGTTTCTGCCAAAACAAATAGACACAAGAGAACCAGAATACAACATAGCCACCTCATGATACTGCTAGGCTATAAGCCCTCTGGTAATCATATATTATCAATGGTAATAATATATTCTTCCTCAATAAAGCGTTTATGGAGGCTGCTCACAGATAAGTCATTTGCTAATAGGGAACCGCATATAACTATATATTAAGTAATAGGGAACTGCATATAAATCTTTAGCACCACATAATACTTTCTCACCAGATCATACCTTGAGTGAAAAAGGTTCTTGCTAGAATTCGAGTTCCGATAGCTCCATTAGGTGGGAGTTCAAATACCCGAAAGCAAGAATACAACCTTCCACAAAACATAGAAAAATAATTAGTTTAACACTTTTCTTTAGTAAGAATTATACTGTCGATTTTTACAAAACATACCTGTGTCAAACCCATACCAAAGGCGCACTTGGCAAGAGCTTTCAAACGTGCAAAAGAATGCTCTAAGCCCATCACAAATAGCTGCAGGCAACAGATAAAAGTCAAAGACTGGAACTTTTTGCCAATAACATCAAGTCACAGAAGTAAAGGATTAAACTTTTAGTATACAATGCCATAATCTTACATAAAAAGTATAAACGATGCATAAAGCGATGAACTTAACAAGAAAAGGATACCTCATTCAGTAAGAACTTTAACATCCATAAGATTTCTAATCAATCCATATTGATTACGTACGACACCCGCAGAGAAGAAACCAACTCTCTGAAATAGTAATTCAACACAGCACTTATAAGTAATATCAGAAACTAGACAAATAAACCCATTTCTTAAAATAGTACTTATAAGTAATTCAACACAGTACTTATAACTAAAATAGTAATCAGTTCATATTTCTTAAAACAATCATCGAATTTAGTAGATATCCCTATGACCATTGAGTACACATTAATTATTACTTATAAGTAATATTAGAAACTAGACAAATGAAGCCATTTCCCACTCTTCACTGAGGACAATAAGGTCATTCAGTTTCTGTTTCATACAAAGGGTAGCCTATAAGACATGTATGTACTAACTATTTCTAAATTTAAAGGCTTCAACTAAGAACGTGTTTAAGCCATATTGGTTAAACAGGGAGCACATCTTACTTCTAAAGTTTAAATACTGATCGGTTTATTTTGAATAAGCACCTTGGTTTAAGCTATTTAACATATGAATCTCTATGTAAAGCCAATATGTAACTTTACTGAATATCTATTCTAAAAAGCTAAAAGCAAAACTTGCGTAAATAATTGGAACCCATGTTCTATATGTAGTTACCTTTAACTTAAGATAACTAATAATAAAAACTATTGCAATTTTTAACTTTATGTGATAAAATGAGTTTAAATGTTCCAACTTTTAGCATGCAAATGAGATAAATTATGTAAGAACACTGAGAGGAACAAGAGAGAAAATTATACATTTTTATCAATGGTAAAGTTAGCCGTGACTCAAGAGTCTTGATATGGATATCCACTATTGATTCGGAACTTTCACTAGTGACATTGCTTGTGGTCACATGTTCATCCGCCATTGAAAAAATATATCTGAAATAAGACACAAAATGCATCATCAAAACAATACTCGCACTACACGTTTTAAAATCACCAAAAATCTATAGATTGTTCATCATATTCTCACCTAAAAACCACAGTAAACTTCATCAAGCAACTAAACACATATGTAAATTTGCGAGATTTTTCACTTAGGTTCATTTTACTCACGCTTCTAGCCTTCTAACTACAAACTTTTTTTCTATCGATGTGAAACATATGTCAAAGTGCTAAATTACTATCAATGATTCTAAACCAAATGACCACTGTCAAGAGTCGAACCACAATAAATTCATGTTTTTGTCTTGTTACTTAGCTTTATAAACTATATATGCTTATGAACTTTTGTCAACTAATTCATCGACAAATCCAATTCCTATTATCATGATGTTGTATAGAACTGAAAAATTACAATTGTTGTGCTTCACAGCAAAACGTGAATAGTTTGTGATAAAAAATTGTACTGTAAGTTGCAACCAATTAAACTAATAAACTTCCTTCTGGCATTTTATCAAACACTTTAACTGCACATAAAAATATAAAATTACAAAATCAAAACAAAACGAGAAACATTTCTTGATCAGATATTTCGAACTCATAAGCTTTAAAGCTTTAGAATCATTTCAAAGAGACTATGAGTTAAGAACCCTAGATAACTACTTCACAAAAATCAATGGCGATTATATACGTAGAATCACAATAAAATGATAAGCAAAAACTACCTCAAGTTTTCAATTGAACTCATCACAAATTGATCGATTTGTTGCTTGAACAAGAGTGAAACCACAACCTTTCTTGTTCTTGGTGGCGTGAAACGACACGTGAGGCGGCTGTGGAGGTGGAGGTCAGTGGGGAGGCGGCATGTGAGGCGGTGAAGGGTGGCGGTTGAGAGGGGTGTGAGATAGATTAAGAAAATTAGTTAGGGAATATTAAGAAGATGGTGTGAGGTCTGAGAATTAAGAAGATGATGTTTGGTTTGGGAAAAAAGAAAAGATAAAGATGTGGAGGGGCAATTTGATTTTGGGTAAAAATTTAGGCGGGGTCATTTGATTTTGAGGAAAAATCTAGCCCTGTGAAAAGTAGATAGTGAAATTTTATTTTGGAAAATAGTAGTCACTTTTAAATAATGTGTGACAAACTTGATTTAGCCACATACACAATTACTTCATGTGACCATGTATGGATTTTGGTCACACTTTTCAATTGCGTGACATATATTTGTCACATATGTATATATATGGTGTGACTAATGTTTCAACCTTATTTGTATCCGTCACACGTCCCAAATTATAAGTGACTAACAAATCAAAAAAAAAAAAAAAAAAAAAAAAAAAAAAATTACTAGATACGTATAGTCACGAAAATATTCAAATGTGTGGCTGTAGCCTCAGATGTAATTCCGAAATGGTCACACAAGTCGGATCAAGTGTGGCTGTTTATTTTATTCTGGTACATTTAGTCACACAAATAAGTTATTGTGTGGCCGTTCCAAATACCACATATGTGACCATAGGCCAAATCTGTACTAGTGGTTGATTGGCTATATGCCTATATGCAACTTTCTTGTTATTATCTTGAATGGAAGTGGTGTGTATGGTATAGTGGATTGCTGATTGCTATAGGCACCACGACTTATTATATATTGTAAGAACGTGATAGTCGTTTCTTTAAAAGGGAAAGCCATCGGTGAATACTAAAGATGTTATGAACGTATTAAATTGTCAACACTCAAAATGAAAGCAACTGATTGATGTCATTATCCCGATTACACGTCTTAAATTGTCAACACTCAAAATGAAAGCCATCGGTGAATACTAAAGATGTTATGAACGTCTGAAACTTGAATTCTGCTCGAGTTCCCACGTCACGGGAGTATAAACCGAGGTTTCGTGCGTGAACCCCTAAGTGTTACACATAAATAGCAATCCGTAAATAGGTTTATATACAAACTTACAATTACTAACAACGATACAAATATATGTAGGTCTTAAAAACAAGTGTAGTACAATACAATATGTAGAACCGTATATTCTGTCGGTAATCCATTTTCGTCCGTTGTTGTCAGTTTTTATCTGTTTTTGTCCGTTTTTATACGTTTTCGTCAGGTTTTTACGTTTTCGTCCGTTTTTATACATTTTCGTCCCTTTTTTACGTTTTTATACGTTTTTTAAGTTTTCGTCCGTTTTTTTTTATGTTTTTATACGTTTTCATCCATTTTAGCCCCTTTTTTTTTACGTTTTTATATGTTTTCATCCGTTTTCGTTCGTTTGTATACGATTTCATCCGTATTTTTATGTTTTCATCAGTTTTTGTCTGTTATATTTTAACGTTTTTATACGTTTTCATCCGTTTTAGTCCGTTTTTTTTACGTTTACGTCCATTTTTATACGTTTTCGTCTATTTTTTTACTTTTTCGTCCGTTTTGATACGTTTTCGTCTGATTTTAAACGTTTTCTTCTGTTTTTATAAGTTTTTGTCCGTTTTTAAACGTTTTAGTCCGTTTTAATCTATTTTTATACATTTTAGTCTTAGCTTTGATGTCCAGGTATTAGGGACTGAGTTGTGATTCAAATTCAGTCACTAACAAATTTCCCTCCAAACTTTTTTTATTGCGCAAACATATTTGTAACTGAATTTTAATCTTAGGTATGATGTCCATGTAATAGGGACGCAGTTGTGAGTGAAATTCAGTCACTAAAAAATTTCCCTCCAAACCTTTTTATTGTGTAGATATATTTGTAAATGAAACTTAGTCTTAGTTATGATCTCCATGTATTAGGGACCGAACTGTGACTAGAATTCAGTCACTAACAAATTTTCCGCCAAATTTTTTTATTGCACAAATATATTTGTAACTGAAATTTAGTCTTAGATATGACGTACATGTACTAAGGACTGAATTGTCACCCTTATTCAGTCACTAACAAATTTGCCTCCAAATTTTTTTCCCGTACAGGCATATTAGTAACTGAAATTTAGTCTCAGATATGGGGTCACTGAATCGAGGACTGATTTTTAGTCGCCGCAATCAGTCATTAAAAGGTCAGTCCTTAAAAGTATCAGTAACTAATGTTTCAGTGACCGATGCTATGTATCAGCGACTGATATATCAGTCCCTAGAAATTCAGTCTCTGAAAGCCTATTTTTTTGTAGTGAACCTTGATATTCTCTATAAAAGGCCCCTTATAGTCAACACCAAATCATCTTATATTAAAGAGAAAACTTGTTCAACACAATGGATTCTACCCCATCAAACATCTTAGAGATTTCATCCGACTCGTCTTCTGAGTCATCTGATGGAGGATGGGAAGGCTATTTTCCACCTGGCTACACCTCACGCCTAAGGAACAAGATATCAAAGAAGACAATGCTTAAACGTTGGCTAGCTTCTTATGATCTTACTGCAAAAGAACCAGAGGATGAAGCAGCAGAGGCTTCAAAAAATGTGTCTTCTAAGAATAGCATTGTATTGCCTCATCCAAAACCAAACAAGTAGGTTCTAGGACTCTTAAGCCCAAAAGTGAGAGATCTACTTGGGGAGAAAGGGACCAAGAAAACCATGCCTGACTTGAAGGACAAGGGAAAAAGGAAGAAGTAGGTGTTGGCGTTTGGCTTGTTTATGTTTAGGCTTTTATCTTATTTTGCGTTGTAGGCTGCATCCTTGAATGTAACTTGTTGATTATGAATAAAAACTCCATGGTCCTTTTGTTTTATTTTGCCATATATTAATTATTAGCAACAATAAAGAGTTGACAACTGCAAAACAAAGTTAAGCACAAAACACAAAGAAACAATCGTACTAGAAAAGTTGAAAACCATTAAACTACTAAAAATAAGAAGAACAAAAAATAAAACTACAAGACTTAAAAACAATTCCAAGTACTGGAAGTATACAGACTATACAAAACATAAGAAGAGAAATCAATTTCTCTTAACAACCCAGGCCTGAGTAGGCTTGGGTCCGCCTTGTGGATCAACATATTTAAAAGTCTTATATGAAACTGATCCACTGTTGCTTTGGGATTTATAGGTATATTCATTCTTGAATGGATCCCAAGACCAACATGCTGAGGTCTTAACAGCAGAACCCCCATTACCCTTTACAGCATTAGAATTTGAAGGTTGTGCTGTATTCTTAGCAATTGGTCTCCTCACAGGTGAATAAGATTTATGAAAATGGTTTCTTTGATTATATGTATTCACCTGTGGTTTGTGGAAAGGCTGTCTGGGTCTCATTTGATTAGCATAACCAGAACTTACTTTAGGCCTCACAGAATTGAAATTTTGCCTACCCGAATTAAAGTTCCTTAAACCAGACTTAATATTTGGTCTACCAGAATTAACATTAAAGTTTGGTCGGGTAGAGTTAACTTGTTGGGCTGGTCTGGGGACAAATTGGTTGGCATGATTGATTCTGTTAATCTTATTCCATACTGGTTTACTATTGACATTACCAGTATTCACATTCATTCTTTTAAGCTCAGCCTCTCTTTTCATTCTCTTCTCATGAAAGTCACAATCTCTAATCAAATGACTTAAACTTCCACAAACAAAACATCTCTTAGGAGTGTAAGTGTAACTACTCCTAACTTCTCTGTGAACTCTATCATTTTTGGGTGACTCATTCATTGCTACAGATTCCCTAGGAGATTTTATGTGGTTGACACAACTAGGTTTAACTGTTTGGGGTTTTGGTTCAGTCACAATAGGTTCACTTTTCTTAACAATCTTAGGTTCAGGACTCTCTTTTACATCACTTTTTGACTCAGACTTAGAGTGGTCAGAGACATCACCAATGGATCCTTCAGTGTCATTAGATTGACAAGTAGAATACTCACTAGTTTTGTCCTCTGAGGTGGTTGACTCAGGCATTTGAGGACCTCTTTTTCCATACACAAATAGAGAGTCATCTAACTCCTCTTTTTCAAGAGGAGTATAGTCTCCACTCAATGGATGTGGAACTCCCTTGAAATCATCAGCCTTAACAAACCGATTATATAAAGGTTTACCTTCATAGTCATCCTCTCTATGCTTAAATATAGCCTTTTTCTCATCCTCCTCATACCCTAAGCCATGTTTCTTATTTGACTTCACTTGAGAATCCCAACATTTAAACAGATTGTTATTAGAGTTATTCCACTGATCAACACGTTTTCTCAAATCATCCCTCTCTTTTTGTATTCTTAGGCCAAGTTGTCTATATCTTTTAATTTTTTCATCTTGTGCATATATTTTATTAGCCTGAAAGAATAATTTTTCATTTAAATCAGCATGTTGTTTCTGAAGGGTGCCTTTTTGTGCTTCTAATGTTTTTAGAGCATTTTTATAAGCTAAAATTTGTGCTTCTTGGTCACCTATCAGTGTCAACTGCTCATCACACAAAGCCTTAACATGATTATAGGAATCAGTACATAATTTGGAACATAATGGTACCTCATTACTAGAACCAATGGCCATGAGTGCATGACTGGACTCTTCATTCTCCTTTGTGTGCTCATTCCAGTTAATAGCTCCAGCTTCCAATGTCACCATACTCATCTGGTTCCTTTCCAGCTTGTCATCCTGTTCATCTTTCTTCCTATACCCATCAGCAGACTTCTCTGTGCAGTCTCTAGCAAAGTGTCCATGCTTATGACAATTGTAGCATTCAACTGTCCTTCTAGTGTACCCAACTGGAGACTTGTTATTGAACTTAATAGACCTCCCATACTGCTTTTGAAACCTTTTTACCCTCAGAGCAATCATGGCAATGTGCCATTTGATGTCCATCTCTTCTACCTCAGCATCATTTATCTGCTCCAAATCTTCACTGATAAAGCCCTCATCTTCTTGTTGATTGGCGAAGAATGAGTGAATCACCTCATCTGCAAAGCCTGTAGGAGCAGTTCTTTCCCTTGTAGAAGCTTCATAAACACCAGACTTAACCTTGTAAGTGCTGCCTTTGCTTTGAGACACAAAAGCAACATTTGAAGAACTAGGAGATGCCTGAGTGGTTTCATTGATGTCCCGTTCAAAAATCCTAAGATTGTTGTACAGGTCATCTGGGGTCATTGAGTCAACTTCATCCTTCATCCTCATAGTCATTGACACATTTGCCCATTCTTGAGGTAGAGACCTAAGAAACTTGTGATTGGCATCCTCATCAGATACAGCAGCACCATGTGCCTCTAGTTGTGACAGAAGATGTTGAAATCTGTCATAACCCTTTTCCAATCCTTCAGCCTTTGACACACTGAATGTTTCAAATTGCTGTTTAAGAACAGCCTTCTGCATCTTTTTAGAGTTTGCATTTCCTCCAAAACGTTTCTTAATGGCCTCCCAAATCTCCTTGGCATCTATCATACCATGGAACCTTTGTAGATGCTCCTTTGGAATAGCCATAAGCAGCAAGGTTCTGGCCTTCTTCTCCTTTTCCACAGCCCGTATCTCCTCAGCAGTCAATGGTGGTAATATTCTAATCTGCCCATCAGTACCAACTGAAACCCTTTTTTTTGAGTTTCCCTTCTGAATAACCTTCCAAACTTCACTGTCAATGTACTCCAAGTAATGTTCCATCTCCATGGCCCATATATCATATTCTTCTCTCTTCAGTATTGGAAGCTTAATGTTGGATATGGTGGTGGTTGTAAGGATGGTTGGTTGTGATTTAGAGGTGCTGGTTTCAGGGTTTTCTTCTTCATGGTTTGATCTCTCATCCTCACTGTTATGGTTTGAAAAAGTTTCAGTGTTGATAGGTTGCTCAAGGCCAGACATTGTGTAGGGTGAATTGATTGAGAATTTGTTTGTGGTATTGTATTCTTCGAATTCAGAGTCTCTCTAAAGGCTCTGATACCACTTGTTGGTCCACATATTGTATGGATCTCTAAGTAGCCTTTGATTACTTAGTAGATGACTTGAATAAATCCAAATCAATCCAAGTGAGAAACTCTTACACAATTGTTAGTGTTAACGCGGAAAATTAACAAGAACAATGAAGAACACAGAGTTATCACTAACTTCGTATATTTCACTAACACACACAATTCATACGTACATAATAATGATCTTTAGGGTTCCTTTTATACTTGAAGGAAACCCTAATTACAAAACCGTGTGAAAAGATATTTACGTATCTTCTATAAAGATACCTAGCTCATACATATCCTTTCCTAACTTAATACTAACAAACTTTCCTAACTTTACTGACCCGACTTAACTATTAAGTCAACAAGACTTAATATAACTACCAGACTTAACTATTACAAAACCAGACTTAACTAACAACCAGACTTAATATCATAGCTACCAGACTTAACTTAAGTCTGTTCTTCATTAAGTCTTCTTTGAACCTTGTGATAATTCCCAATAGGATCTTAGTAAATTTTAAAGATAATGGTCTTACCACAACCATTATCAATAGCCGTCTATGCACGTCTATCAACCACTATGGATGACGCACACTTTTAACGCCCTCGACATCTCTTCTCTTCTCTATGCCTCGTCTGCGACATCTATTTATGTTTTCTTGTCTCTACTCGCCATTGACATGATTGGCCCGATGCAAGTCTCGTATTTGATCCTCGTCTCATCTACATCTCTTCTATTTCTTCTGTCTCGACTCTATTCGTACTCCACATTTAGCGTGTCGTCAACCTCCTTACTCTAAATGAGTCTCTCATACTTCTTTTGTCTAGATTCTCCCCAATACCCATTCCTCTAGACTACTCGTGCGTATTGTGTCTCCTCCGTTTCCTCAATTCCGTGTCTAGAATTCCAAATTCTTGTTTCTGAGAGTGCTCCACAAAATATTCTTTCTAAAACTAAAAATTGGAAAACCAGTCAAAATTTTCTATCTCTAAAAAACCCTTTACTGACGACGGTCCCCCAATTTGAGACGGTTCGGTCGGCGGTCCCTTATAATTAAAGGACCGTCACTTGTTTTCAAGGGATATCCCGTTCTCTTTTATCTCTCTCAGAAAACCAAAACCAAATAACTCCTCAGTGCTGCAGAAGCGACGACACAAACCTTAACACACCAAATCTTTAATTAACCCACTAAAATTCAAATCAAACTCTTACAAATCTAAGTTCACTCATCCATCGTATCTTCTAATCATCTATTGTAAGTCATTTCATCTATTTCCTTATTAATTCAAGATTAGGGTTTATAAGAACATGAAATCAAAATTGGGGATCTTGAATTTGTCTGGTAACTAATTGAAATTGACACTAAATCTTAACAATGTAAAACCATTATCACTTACCTATATGTGGGATTTGTCCCAACTAGCCTATTTTGAAAAAGGATCAAAACATGTAATAATCCCCAAATTCGATTTCTTGAAAAAGATTATGTTTAGTGACGCAACATAAACAAAATCGTGCATTGTTAATACATGTCAAAAACGTTTTCACTACCATGCATTGCCATAAGTCGAAATTTTACAAAAATGTGGTTTTCAAACATAGTGTGTCAAATAAAACTTGAATTAAGGAATGCTTGGATTGTCACATAGGTTTAACATGGTAGAATAAATAAAATCAATGAGTGCTTGGATAAATATCTCAAACTTAACATGTGTATTTAAAATTAATTCCATGTCATTTTGTTTTCTGGTGTAGGTATAACGATGCCACACATATATGATTTTGATAATCTTCTAACCAACAACTACATTCCAAAAATTTCATTAGAACCCTACTTACCACCTGAGTTTGTCCAAAGTTTCAAAGATCTTGAGTCTCGTAACATCCACGAAGGCCGAACTATTGATCCTTCCTTGGTAGCCCAAGAACATATCGACAGAGCCTTTTGAACAATAGGTTTTGAAAACCTACTCACTATCAATGAACTAATCTGTCCTCGCTTCATGTTAGAATTCTTCTGTGAGATCAAAATTAAACGTAACCAAAACTATTCCATATCTCTTTGGTTTTGGGTCGGTCAGTACAAATTCTCTTTGTCTTTTGAGCAATTTTCTCAAATCCTTGGACTTCCAAATCGTGGGCAATGTGCCTATACGAAAGAATTTGAGCTTGACTCCCTCCTCGAACATTGAGAAGAGGATGGTCCATATCGCTCATATATTCCCTCTTCAACTGAGTTAATTGCATCTTTATGTGATTCACCCAGTGTCTCCCATCCTAAGAGAATCCGTATGATTGAACTCCGCTATTTTCTTCAACAAATGGCGGTTATCTTACGAGAAAATGTCTTTTGTCTAGTAAAAGATCATGAGCATCTACCAGCGTGTTGTGCTCATATGCTTTATTTCATTCTCACTAGACAACCGTACAATCTCTCTTACTTCTTCGCTATGCGAATAATGCATCTCAAGGACAATAACTCTAAATTAATGCCCTATGGGATGCTCCTAACTCGTCTCTACAACTATTTCAAGGAATCATATCCATACCTCCAAAATCCTCAATATCAACTCTTCTATCGACTCATGGAACCCATAACTAAGTCACGTATATCATCTTTTCTCCAACCGGAAAGATTTCCAATTGATGATCAAGCGAGACGCATCGGGGGAGACTGAAGTCAATGAACATTGACACCTAGAATGTAACACCCCCAAAATATCGCAGCGGAATGTAATATCATTTGGGTGCTACTTATTAGTACAACAGTCATAATCATAGAAAACGACTCTAAATGAGACGTTTTAAAAGTTTATCATTCGATCAAATAAAACATCAGAGTTTACAAGAGGTCCCAAATAGTTTTTGAGTACATAACACATAAACATAAAAGTTTATAAAGGTTTATCGAATGATAATATTATGCAAGCCATCAAAACATTCTCCGTGCGACTTCGTGTTTGTCAAATTCATAGGCTTATAGATAAATAATGGACCACAAGATTTCAAGTTTAAGAGACAATTGCGTAAGCCACAATAGTCATAAAACAGTTATTATTGCACTAAGCTCATGAACTCAAAACGTTAACTGAATCATAGAGATGATAATAATAATGCCCTGAAAGGTAATTTGCCATTTTACCTAGATATTCAAATATAGTGCGTTCGGTTGTCTAACCAATCAATACAAACGGGATTCGTCAATCCCAATAGGCCTATTCACAATATTCGCGTTTACTCGCAAGTAATTAATGGTTCATGATGTTAGGGACTTATTTGGCAATAGTGGACTTAGCCAATAATACTTTCTGGTAAGCATACAGTTTAAAACACTTGTGTCCAAATTGTAAAATAGCATGTATCTCCCCCAATGGGTTTATAAACAGTTTAAAGAGTTAAAGTGGGGCTATGAACTCACCGTAAACAAAAGTGAATAGCAAGATGTAAATAAAGTGACGAGTAAGCCGAGAAGTCCTACAAGCAACCTAGAAACAATATGTTGCGTCTTAGGTTTTAAAATAATAGAATATGAATGCAAGAAAGTTTTATATATTTATTATATTAATTATGCAATTGTACATAGAGTTTTTAAGGTTTATAAAGTGACAGGGAATAAAATTGACAAGTTAGGAAAGTGTTACGAGCCCTAATATATAAGTTGTCCGAGGTTCGGGTTTTTATTATTTCTATAGTCCAAAAATCCTATTGTGTCGATATGTGGTCAAATTGTACAAAGATGAGTTATCAGGTTTTTTCCCGAAAGTGGGTCCTACCACTTCGGGTATATGTATAATATTAGTGTTTGCTTAAAAATTATAATTTTACAATTTTTCAAGTTTATAAAATAGTTAAATTTTATCGTTATTTATAATGTTTATAGGTGTTAAAAAATATATTTGACCATTTTTAAACAAATTTTGATAAGTTAAATAATTCTTAAGTTTAGTGCGGGTTTTGATTAGAAGTGGATATTTGTTATTAAAAATTCCGTTTCTCTTAAGCCGTAAGGAATTATACTTCAAATTTTATATTTTCAGAAAGGTATTAATCTGTACTACGTAATCAGATTTGGAGGTCTTATGTTTTCTAAAATTGCATAGCCTAAGTGAAATTACCATTTTACCCTTATAGGTCAGGTCTGATCCGATACAGTCTCAAATAGTCTCACCATTTTCGCGATAAGTTGAGTTTCGTAACTCTGTTTTATGTGAGGTTTTTGGCTACATTCAAGTTAAGGTGTTAACTACATTTCATAAAACTGGACCGAGTCTCAAAAATGAATTGATCTATGAGCTTTTAATGTTTAAAATCTGGTGTGCGTTTTCCGACAAGTTTTACCTTTTATTTTCTAATTAAATCATCTGGTATTGCCACTCGACCAACCATCGGGAAAATCAAAGCTAAGAGATAGATCTACAACCATATATTTTTACCTAAGTCTCAAAGTCTACTGAATAAGTGCAGAAATTACGGGAACAATCCCTGGTCCAAATGGTCTTAGCAAACTTAGTCCCAATCATAGTTTTTCAGCATTTTAAGCTATGTACAACGCATAAATTAATATAATAACTATATGAAATATGAAAAATACATATAATGAAATATACATCAGTAGTAAAATAGAAAATATTGTGTGGTTTCTTACAAGGATGAGATGAAAATACAAGGTCAATACCAAGATCACTAGATCTAATAACCAATATACCCAAAGCTTCCAACTCTTTCTTCTAATCTTTTACCCACCTTTATAAACCCTTTTTAATAGCCTAAGAAAATTTGTACTAATATTCCAAGAACACTTTGCAAAAACTTCCAATAACTCTAGGATTTGATGAGATTTGATGAAGTTTTATGGTGATTTAGCCCATGAACATAAACTAGGAGCTTATGGTCTTTAAGTTAGGATTAATAAACTTAGTAAAAATCAAAGTTTGATGGGTGTTAGGTCTGTGTAAGCCATGAAATTGGAGAGGAGAAAACAAAAAATTAAAGTGGTATTTAGATCTAGTTTGTGTGGTTTGCATGTTAGTTGGTTTTGTGTTTAAATATAGGTGGTTTTGATGTGGTGGAGAATATAGAAGAGAAAATGAGACATATGTCTCATGCCTTATGCAAAATTCGGCCACCTCATGTATGAGGTGGTGTAGTTGGCTTATTTTAGTGTTATTTTGTTTAAGAGGTACCATTTAGTGTATAGTTTGATTCCGGTAATTGCAAACGTGGAGTTTTTAAGACGCGAAACTTAAAACCGGGTAACATAAAAATATGAAACTTACAAAAATGTTAAAACTTGACAACAAAACGTATTTTGAAATTTTAGGTGATCCTTGAGATTGTTGGGTGATTACTTGATGTTTAAAAATAGAAACCGTAGACTGAAAACGCGCAAAACGCAAAATGTGCAAAGTTTAGGTAAAAATGGAAAAGTAAAAAATAGTATATTTAAAATATGATTGTAAGAAACCAAAATGAATAAAAATATATATACTGAGTATTGTCAGATGTCGGTTGAGTTAAATGTACATTTAATGACGTACACGGAATAACCTATCTAGTTATCTGAAAGAGTAAAGTTACTTAAAATAAAAATAAAAAGTAAATTAAATAGTTAAATAATTACCTCAAAATTGTGAATTGTTACATAGAAGTTACTCAATGGAAGTAGAAGAACAAGACAACACGTTTCTTAATATTAATATTAATCTCTAATATATGTTTCTTAGTTAAGCTATGATGTATTTGAATGCGTTTAGATTTAATTGCATTGAAACATGTTCCTTCTTGAGTGCATGAATATATTTTGAACTTGGTTGAAATCTATTCTATCGAAATAACTGTATGTGATTCAGTATTAATCTGAACTATTAGATAGTATGTGTTGGTTTATAGAAATGATACACTGGGAAAAACCTGGAAACCTACCGGTGTTGGTCCCTTAAATAAGGCGACGGTCCCAGAACTTTGAAGGACCGTCCTTCTATTTATAGGATCGTCCATAGGTATCACGGATTTTGCACTGTTCTCTCATTATCTACAAACCTTGAACCTATTGCATGTTTATCACCACCATTTCCAGGTTTAGTTAAACAAATATTAGTGCTATAAACCTTCTAATGCATGCTTTGCCTAAACTATAATCATCCTCGATTATTTAAACTCCTATTCTCTTCCTCTTCATCACCATCCTTCTTCTTCACTTTATCTTCTTCATTCTCGACAATGGGTTCTTCTTCAACCTTATTGTTCCTCTCAAACAAAAATTCTAAAATCACCATCACACCACCAAAAACCAACTTCATTGATCTCACTCTAGAAGAAACTACTCATTCTCCAAAATCTCCACCATCAACTCCTCAAGCACCAAGTGCACCAATGAAAACTCCATCCACAAATGGAACATCATTCTCTTCTTCTAGACCATCATCCTCTCAATTCTCAAATTTCATTGGTAACTTCTCACTTTATCTTGGAGACTTGTCACCTCCACCAAGAAGCTCACATGCACTTCCACCAAATACTTCTTTGTCTCTATCACCAAATGGGCCTTTGGACTACACTCCCTCTACTCCACCACCATATCCAATCATGGGATTCCCTATTCCCTACAACTTTGTGAACAACTACACCATGGGTTGTGCATGCTGTTTCCATAACTCCAACCTTATTTCTTCCCTAAGAGGTGAACTTCACTACATGCTTGCCCACATTGAGTATCTTCTTTCTCAATCCAATGTGCAACCAACTCCTCTTGCAACCATGCCACCTTCTGCTCCACCATCTTATTCTCCACCTTCTAACTAAACATCTTTACACGTTTAGTTAAAAATAATCAAATGAGTATCTTTTGGGCCAAGCATGTTCTAAGAAGTTAGGTTATTCTAGATATAGCTTGTAGTTTCATTGTGTGATGTATGAATCCTTATGTGATGTATGCTTTCTATTAGGTTGGACACAGTCGTTGACCCAAGCAACCTGGGTCACCAGCTGCCACGTCAGCTTTCTCTCTCCAGCGACCAAAAGCGACCAAAGTGCCACAGTTGAAAAAGTTTGTTAATACAAATAGTGTCTCAAAAACGTTATTTATATTCTTTGATCTTTCATTAGTTTTGTTAATGAAAAATAAAAGGAATATCTTTTAGCAAATAATAAATACTAGCTTAAGTCTCTTAAGTACACATTTTACACTTCACATATTAACTAAGAATTACAAGTTTAGTAACTTGTTTCCTTAAAAGGAAACTTTAATTCTAAAACCATTCCATGACATCATTGCATGCATCACATACAATATCTTTGATATATCTTGGTTAGATTTGCAAGATACATAGTTGACATTTGAAGATCTTGGATGATTTGGTAAGATACAACTAAGATATGGTAAGAGACAACTAAACCTTAGCTGTCACGTCCCACGGATCCAAATCACATAAAGGACGGATCCCTTGTGAGGGATCCGTGGGATCCGTGAGCTGAAGATCAGCTTGCCTATAAATAGGAAGCTGATCATTTGGCTCTCTTATCACTCATATAGTTTTAACACACATATTCATTCAGTACATATCTTACTAACATCATTCATAGTTGCATTTCACTTTGATCTTTCATTTTGTAGAAAAGAGATCAAGCATTCAAGGATCTACAAAACCGTAATCCTTTAGTTACATTACTGGGTGATATTGTAGTTAGTTTCACACATCATATCTTTCATTTGTAATCAGTGAGTGTGGTTAGTGCTTTAGTCCTTAAAGCACAAAGAGTGTTGGGAGTAGTTGTACCCGTGTAAAGAACTCGACATCTAGCTTAGTGTCGGTAAAGTAAATAGGCGACGTCAGGTTGGTTCTACCTTGTGAAAGAACCCGGTGTTTAGCTTAGTACCAGAAAAGGAAGTAAGTGACGTGTAAAGGTTTTCTCCGCCTAGAAAAGGAGTTTGTTTCTTAGTGAAAGATAAACTCTCGAGTAGGAAACTCGGGGAGTGGAGTAGGGCAAGGAAGAGAGTCCTTGTAGCCGAACCACTATAAACAACAGTGTCGTGTGGTTTGATCTTTCCTCTCTTTATCTTTTGTTTACATTGTGTGATTATTTATTTGTGATTGTTTCCTTTGAAATTAACATATAGTAACAAAGCAAATAAAACTTTAAAACGGTAAAAACTATTCAACCCCCCTTCTAGTTTTCCACAATTGGCATCAAGAGCTACGTTACTTAAGATCTTTAAAATATATTGTATTTTAAAACTTAAAACGATCCATGGATTTTGAAAACTTTAAAGAAGGGCAATCTATGCAGAGACCACCTCTATTTGAACCAAATTGTTTTATTTATTGGAAAAATCGATTTGAGACTTATGTAAAGTCAAAGGACATAGATCTATGGTATATTATAGTTGATGGTGATTACAAACCTATTAGTAATAATATTTTGGGTGGTCGGGATGAAGGAGCTTCTCTTACTCGTCACAGTGATGAGCAAAAGAAACTAATTGCCAAAAATAATGAAGCCAAAATGATGCTTTATAATGCCTTACCTAAGAAAGAATATGAAAGAGTTTTTATGTGTAAAACGGCTAAGGATATTTGGCAATCTCTTATTATCACACATCAAGGGAACTCACAAGTAAAAGATAACAAAATTGATCTTCTTGTCCAACAATACGAACAATTTGTTATCTCTGAAGATGAGACCATTGATAGTGCGTTTGCTAAGTTCAATACTATTATTACATCACTTAAAGCACTTGATGAATCTTTTTCTAGTAAGAATTTTGTCAGGAAATTTCTAAGAGCACTCCATCCGAAATGGAGAGCAAAGGTGACAGCTATTGAAGAATCTAAAGATCTCTCAAGCATGACACTGGATGAGCTCATAGGAAACCTTAAAGTTCACGAAATGATTATGGAAAAAGATTCGGAAATTGTCAAAGGCAAAAAGGAGAAGATTAAGTCTATTGCCTTGAAAGCCAAAGTCGAGTCAAGTGATGATGATGAGTCTTGTTCAAACAGTGATGATGAAGAGTATGCCATGGCCGTGAGGGATTTCAAGAAATTCTTCAGGAGACGAGGAAAGTTTGTAAAACCACCTCGTGATGAAAAGAAATCCTCTCGGAAAGATCGTGACGATAAGAAAGGTAAGGTTGATAGGAAATGCTATAGGTGTGGTGACTCCAGTCACTTAATAGGAGAATGTCCAAAGCCTCCAAAGACCAAGTCTCAAAGAGCCTTCGTTAGTGGAGCTTGGAGCGATAGTGAAGGAGATGATGATGATGAGCCTAAGAACAACGAAATGGCACTTATGGCTAATGACACAGAAGAGGTACATTCTGATTCATACTCCTCTATAGATGATGAAACCTTAGAAGTTGAATATAACAAACTGTGTGACGTTACTTTAAAAATCATAAACAAAAACAAGTTTTTGAAAACAAAGACATCACTTTTAGAAAATGAAGTATTTTGGCTTAAAGAAAAAGCAATACGAATTGAAAAAGGTAAAGATAGTAAAGAAACGTGTGTGTCTTGTCAAGAACTAAAACTTGAATTAGAAACCTTAAGAACCACACAGGAAGATTTAATCAAACAAAATTCAAAGTTTAAAAGGTTTGATAAAAACATAAGTTGTGCAGATGAAATAATGAAAATGCAAAAGCTACCTCATGATAAAACAGGACTAGGCTTTATGAAACTAGGAACCTTAAGTGATTATAAGGAACAGACTGTGAGTAAAACTGATTCAACCATGTTGGACACTCACGGATCCGACGGATCCAAAAATTTGGATCCGCCAAGTGTATCCAAAGGATCCGCAGGTACTGAAGTTGAACAGAAGGTTCACAAAGTCGACCGTTCCGAATTTGTTAAAGTTACTAAGAAACCTAACAGTAGTATAACCAATAATAAACATAAAACAACAGTATCTTTAGGAAGAGGACAAGCTAGAAATGAATATAGAGTTAAAACGGATCAACAGAGACCTCAAATGAGTTTTCCCAAACACCCCTTTCCAAAGAGTATAGTTAATCCACAACATACTTATCAAAATAATTGGAACCAAAACTTGCCTAGAAACTTTCATGGTCCTAGCTATATGTCATGGAACAATGGTCCACCATTTACATACATAAACCATGATAATGTCATGTTTAACCCAAACGGACCCATGAGATATTGGGGACCAAATGCTTGAGTCTTTTATGAACTTAGGTATGCTTGAAAGTTGATCTTGAACCTGATGAGTGGATCAAAGATAGTGGGTGCTCAAGACACATGACGGGAAACAAAAATCTTTTCTCAATCTACCAAGTGTATGACGGAGGTAATGTCACATTCGGTAGCAAGCTTAAAAGTAAAATCATCGGAAAAGGTACAATCTCTCATGACTCTCTATCTATTGATGATGTTGCTCATGTAGATAATTTAGGTTTTAATTTACTTAGCATAAGTCAATTATGCCGCAAAAAGTATAACGTCCTTTTCAGTGAAAATGGAAGTAAAATACTTAAAGATGGCATAACCGTAGGAAAAGGTGTTTTAAAGAATAATGTCTATGTTATGAAATTAGATAAAACACCTAAAGATAAGTTATGTCTTACCTCCTTGGACGAAAACTCAACTCTATGGCATCGACGCTTAGGTCATGCTAATATGAGGCTTATTCAATCTTTGTCATCCAAAGAACTCGTTAGGAACCTACCCAAGTTGAAATATGACCAACACTTTTGTGATGCTTGCAAAATTGGAAAACAAGTACATAGTAGCCATAAGGCTAAAAACATGGTATCTACATCTAGATGCCTAGAATTACTACATATGGATTTGTTTGGCCCATCGGCTATACAAAGTTATGGAGGAAATTTTTACACTTTAGTCATAGTAGATGATTACTCTAGATATACATGGACAAAGTTTTTGAAAACTAAAAATGAGGCATTCGACAAATTTGAAATTCTAAGCAAGAAAATTCAAAATCAAATAGGAAGTAATATAGTATCTATTAGAACTGACCATGGTCGAGAATTTGACAATGAAATTCAATTTGGAAATTTTTGTGATAACAATGGAATAACTCATAATTTCTCGGCTCCTCGTACACCTCAATCTAATGGTGTAGTAGAATGTAAA